>JAULSY010000002.1:0-707440 GCA_030512305.1 Cercophora samala | reverse complement strand
TTTAATTCCGCTTTAAACGTTATTATTTATTAATTACTTTAAGTCTTTTAAAGTTTATTATAATAAATATATTAATAATTTTATTATAAATTATAATATATTTATAAATATTTTTAATTATAAATACTTTTTTAATAAATAATATTTATATAACTATAAAGATAATATAGTCCCGGTTATTATAATTAATAACCTACCTATAATAATTAAAGTTAGTAAAATAAAGGATAAAGGTAAAGTTACAGTTAAAACCCCTTTTTATAATTTAAAAAGAATAAAGAAATTTAAAGTATTATTTACCGTTAAATTAATAAAGCGTTAAACTTCTTTTATAAATAATATATTAATATAATTAATATATATAAAAGATACGTTAAAAAATATCCTATCCTCCTTCTTATTAATAATATAAATAACTATAGCCCCTTTTAACCTTATTATTATTTAAAATAAAAAGTAAATATTTATAAAAAAAATATTATAGTTTATAATTAATAATTTAAAGTATAGGGAAAACCTATTTTAATAAAAATAGTACCGGTAAAGTAACTTTTAAAAAGTTTTATTTTAAATTAATTTTAAAAATATATTTTACGGTAAATTTTATAAAGACGTTTTTATTAATTAATAGTTTAAAGGATAGTTTTTTTAATCGGGATATAAAAATAATAATTAATATTATTTTAAAAATAAAGGTATAGAAGGTTTTATTTAATTAAATTATAGAGACTTTTAATATTAAGTTTAAAAAAGATATATTTAACGGGAAATAGAGAGGTAGAAGGGAAGGTAGCGTTCGAAAATCTAAAAAAAAAAAGATGTAAGTTTATATAAATTTAAAAGTAGCGTAAAATATAAAATTTATTATTTAATATAAAAATATTATTAGTTTTAATTAAATTTTATTTACGTTATTTTTATAAAAGATAAAGATTTATAATTTTATAGGTCCCTTTAATTAAAGAAAATTAAGTTATTATTAAAAGAGAGAAGGTATAGTTTAATAAATATAGGGAGTCGTAGTATTATAGAATTAACCTAAGGTTAAATATAAAGGGGAGTAAATAATAAAATTATTATATTATTAGTTATTCTATAGCTTTTATATATAAATATCTTCCTTATTACTATACTTTTTTTTAATAATTAAAAGTCTAGATATTCTTAAGTATTATTAATACTATTCTACTATTTCTTAAATTCATGCTTTTAATTAATTATTAATTTATTAAAGTAGTTAGCGTTAGATTTTTAATCTAACTTATTAAACGATCCTATATTTTTATATTTAAAATAAAAGTATTTAAGGCCGAAGTAAAGGGTATAATTAAGGGGGAGATTTAACCGGGAATAACTATATAAGTATATTCTAACCCTCTTATTATATAAATAGTTATTATAAAACTATTTTAAATCCTTTCTACCGATATAATTAAAGTAAGGCTATATTATATAAGTAATAGCTGGTTTTATTTCCGGGATTTAGACTATTAATCGTCGATATATATTTATATAATTCTAGTATAAGACTGTATTTCTTTATACCTAAATTAATAATACTATTTAATTAAATAAAGATAAGTATATATTTATAGTATTTCTATAGCTTAAATAAATAATACTTTAATATAAGCCGGTTATTAATAAATAAAATAAAACTACCGCTTAAAAAACCTACCGTTTACTTTTTCTATAAATACCTATTTAACGTTTACCTTTACCTATAAATTAATTTTATTAATAACTATAAAATCGATACTTAAGACCTTAAAGAAATATTTCTATTATTTAATCTTATTAAATAAATTAAAGTTAAAAAGTAATTATTTAATATAAAGCTTAAAGGTAATAAAGTATTTAAAAGTTAAAATTTTAAAGTAGTTAAAAGTTATTTAATATTTAATATTAATAGTTTTATAAATATTACTTTTTTTTTTCGAAGTAAGTAAGATTATATCTTTAAAATAACCGGGGCGTTAAATCTATATATAGCGCTTTAAAGATTTGATATTATTACTACTTTTAACTTTATTAAAAAAATAAGAACGGTTAGTTTTATAAGGTAAAAGAGGTTATATTTAATTATTAAACTTAATTTCGAAGAGTTTATATATAATTAATTTATTAATTAACTTAATTTAATTAGAAAGTAAGTAATTAAGTATAATTATAAAAAGGTTAATAATTAAATTAATAATTATTTAATTAAAAAAAAGATTAGTTTTTTTTAAAGGTATAATTATTTTAAAGAAAGTAGTAATATATAAAGGAAGTAGGAAAAATATAAAGGGTAAAGGGAAATAATAGTTTATAGAAAATTAAATAAACCTTTAAACCTACTATAGTACCTTTAACGGTAAATAATTTAAATACCTATAAACTTACTTTTTCCTATTAAATAAATATTACACAGCTATTTAATTTCCTTACTTAACCGGCCTTAAATTAAATAAAGAAGCCTTATTTATCGAATATAACGCCTTAATATAAAAAAGAAGCCTTTAAAATATATAATTTAAAGGTAAAAACCGCTAGAGGCCGCCGGGATAGAAGTATAAAAATACTATTTAACTTCTTTTCCGGCTCTTTTTTTTTAATTACTTTATAAATTATCTTTCTCTCCTATAATAACTTTACTTTCTTATTAATAACACTTCCCTCCCTTTAATTTAAAAACGCTCTATTTATATACATTAAAATTTCGCTAATCCTTTATTACCTTTTAATCCTTTATTACCCTTTACTTTATTTTTCCGGCTTTTTTTTTTCTATAACTTTACCGTCCCTATTATATTACCACAATAAATCTACTCTTTTATTATTATTACTATTCTCCCTTTAATTAAAAGGTATTTTATTTATTTACGTTAAATTCTTTATAATCCGCTATTACTTTTTCTTTTAATATAAATAATAAATAAGTAAAAACGTAAGGTAATAAATAAATTAAAAAGAAAGCCCTATAGTATACCGAAATCCTTAAACTCCCTATATTTAATAAGTTATAGGTCGATATTATTAAAGTAATTAAAAATTAATAAATCAGTATTTATATTAATAATAGCCTTTTTTATAATATATTCCTAAAAAGTAATAAAATTAAATACCCCTAGCTAATTAAAGCCGGGATTAATATACCAGACTTAAACAAGGCTTTATTAATAAAATAGCCGTTATAATTAAATAATAACTATAATAACGAAAATACTAAAAAAGCTATTTAAAATCTCTTTCCTATACTCCGCTATACTTTAAAAGATAACCGGAAAATAATTTATAATAAACCAATTATTACTTTACTTTATAATATTTACGATTTATACGGTATTATTAATTTAAAAAGGTAATTTACCGGAGATACTTTAATTACTAATTTATAGTACTTTCTTTAAAGAAATTTAAAGGAATATATTTAACTACCGGATACCCCTTTTAATTTAAAGTCCCTTAAATAAAACCTTAACCTTTATAAACTTAATAAAACCACCTTTAAAAAACGGTATTAAGTTATACTTATTAATATTAGAAATTATTATTAGGCTTTTAGTATCTTTAACGTCGGTACTTTAACTTTAGTGTATTTTAATTTAAAAAAGCTGTAGTAGAATATAATTAAAAAAGATAAGGTTAAGTTAATAGAAGGTTTTAAAGTAATAATCCGAAAGTACTTTAAATATTAATTAAAGATATTTAAGATATTTCCGAAATATATAATATAAATAAGGGACTAGAAGTATAAAGTATAGGTTTTAAATTATATTTATTTATTTTTTTAAAGAGGTATTTAATATAGAGAAGATAAAAGACTAAAAGGGGTAAAGGTTTAAAGAAATAATAAACTTTATTAATTTTATAAAAATATAAAGTATAAAAAGAAAGGGATATTAATAAAGTAATATATATATTTTTTAAAAACGCTTAAGGTTAAGTTTAATAAAAGGCTAAAGTACTTAAATATATAGTAGGCTTATAGTTATAAAGGAAATAGGTTATTAAATTATATAGCGGTATTTTATAAATTACTAAACCCCTCTTATAAATTTTATAAGCCTTCCTTAAAGTTAGAAATATTATTAGTAAAAATAAAGGAGGAAAAGGATATTATAATAATAATAAAGGAAGGTAACGGGGTTAATAAATTAATAAAGAATATAAAGGGTTTAATAAGTCCCTATAATATAGTAAGCCTTACTCCGATAATAAGATTAAAGTAAAATAAAATATTTACTTTTAATAACCGGTAAATTATTTTAATACTATAGGGGAAATATATATTTATTATAAGTTCGCCTACTTTATTTAAAGTTAAAGTTATTTACCGCTTATATATATTTAATTATACTGGTTTTCCTATATATTATTTATCTTTTAATTATATAGTAGATTTTATTAGTTAAGACTAAGTAAATAATATTACTTTTAAAAGGAAAGCGGAGGTAATTAAATAAATAAAGTATATTACTATAGTAAAAGAGTTAAGCCGGAGGTTTAAAATAAAAAGGCGGTATTATAAACGTTAAATTAAGGCTATTTTAATTAAATAACGAAACTATTAAAATAGAGGTATTTATAAATAGTAAACTTATAATAGTTTTATATAATATTATTATTATTTTAATATAGTATTTAACTATAAAGTTTATAAAAATTTAAAGGCTTAAGGAAATTATATAATAATACTATATCCAATATATTTTACAGAAATAAATATATTATATTAAACTTATTTTTTTAATAAAAATATATAATCGTAATATAGTCTCTAGCCCTTTAATTAAAAGGATACTATACGTTTTACCTAACTTATTAATAATTATTATTATAAAAGGTAAAAGTAATATTTATAATAATTCGTTAAAAGTATAAAAGAGATATTAAATAGAAAGTTAATAAATATAAAGTATAAAGTAACGGCCTTTTATAAATAAATAGAACTAAGTTTAATTAAAAAGCAAAGGTAATATTTATAGTAATTCGGCAAAGGTATAAAGGAAGAAATAGAAATTAGTAAGTATAAAATATAAAATAACGGCCCTTTATTAATAAAAGGAACTAGGTTTAATTAAAGAACAAAGGTAATATTTATATTAATTCGATAAAGGTCTAATATAGGAAGATAGAATTAAATAAATATAAAGTATAAGGTAATAGTATTTATAGTAATTCAGTAAAGGTATAAAGGAAGGGATAAAGTTAAATAAGTATAAAGTATAAAATAATAGCCCTTTATAAGTAAATAAAACTAGCTTTAATTAAAAGGTAAAGGTAATATTTATACTAATTCGGTAAAAGTCTAATATAGAAAAATAGAATTAAATAGGTATAAAGTATAAAGTAACGCTACTTTATAAATAAATTAAACTTAATTTAATTAAAGGGCGGCGATAATATATATTATAAATAATATAAAGGTAAGTATAAGATACCTAAGGAGTAAGTTTTTTTAACTAAACTATAGTATCTATAGAATAGGTTATGGAATAGAGTTAAAGCTACAATTATTTATAGGGTAGTAGGTGGAAATTAATAAGGGTATAGGTTCGATTCACGTTTAAGCCTAAATCTTTACATTATAAGAGATTTATACATGCCTCTACTGCGGAGCGGAGCGGAGATTCCTGTTTAAACTTATAAACGATAAAGTCGTTATTAAAGGCATAAGTAATTTAATCTTTTTTTTCGGTAATAAACTTTAAAGGTTTACGGCTATAACGGTCGGTTTATAAAGTTAACGGCGAATTATAGGCGTATTTAACTTACCTTAAAGACGCTTCTATTACTTAAGAAATTACGTTATATTATATCTTTCTTTTAAAATATAAAGCCTAAATTTTAATTTATAGTCGGTTAATTAATCGATTTAAATAGTAAAGGTTAAAGTATTATATAGACTTTTTACTTATATATAAAGTCGTAGGACTTAAGAGCTTTAAGGTATTAATATAGCCGGTATTACTTTATTAATTAAAGCCGGTAAAATCGCTTAACCGTAAGTAATATATAAATATTAATTTAATTAAATAAGGCGTTAATTTATATAATAGTAATAGTAGATAGTAGGTAGGTATAGTCGGTCGTAGTAATATAATGTAAGTAGGTTTGTATTTCCTTAAAAACTAAGAGGTACCTTAGCTATAGAAATTAATAATAAAGTAACTTGGAATTCGATAAATTTCGATATAGCGTATATAGCTGTTAATCGCTATTATATTAGGTGTAAGTTGGGAGGTTGTTTTATAGGGCAAGTCAAACGCTAACAACAATTTTGTTGGTAGAGGTATAACGCCAACAGTTAGGCCAGCAGGTGCTCCGTGTTACTCCGTTCCCGACTTCGTGGGCGGTGTGTGTGTGTGTGTGCCAGGGAAACTCAAACCTGCCAATGCAGATTATCCGACATATCAACAACGTGGGGGTTGGTTCTCGTCGTGCAAGACATTGTTTTGTTGATATAATTTACGACTCCCCCCGAGCAGTCTGACCTGACCGAGAGGGAAAAGGAGAAGGACGGATGCAATGCCACCTCACTTACACCATGCACGTCGGTATTTCTACTGCACCATATCGCATGCAAGAGAATTGTTCTGTGCCTCTCTCTGCATCCTTGTGTAAGCTTTTTTCTTCTGTCGTGTCCGGCAGGTTGCTTGTGTGGAACCACTTTTTTTATTCTTTCTGGGCAATGTGTCTGAGCCACGGGGATTACGAGGCGCACCGTGTTCGAGAAAGATGGAAGGGTTCGTACAGCAGCTAAAAGGGGTCTCTTTCTCTCTCCCTCTCTCTCTTTTTCTTACCGGACCCAGGGGATAGGTGTAACCTACCTCTCGATCCACCAGTTCATCTGGACCTGCATTTCTAACACGGCACCGAGGGCGACGTGTGTGTGGGTGGGAGCGTTTCCGAAGGGCGGATGAGAAAACAAATTAAGAGTTCATTTGGAAAAGGACACCTGCTTCGGTGAGGGTATAACGTGTAATAGCGCAATGTCTGCAAAATACTAAAATCGGGAGTTGACATTGGAAAATCGACCAAAAAGGCCCACCCACGAGCCACAATTGGGCACTTACTAGCCACCCACCTGGCCAAAGCTCACACCCCGAGCCAAGGCTGCAGCATACCACATGCCAAAGCTGCAGCATACCACATACCAAGGCTGCACACCTCTTGCGAATAGCTTCATTTTACTTGCATCGCGGCCACGCACCACATCGTATATACCACCACCTTTGGCATTTAAATTTACGGTCGCAAATGACGTATATATATAAGTTTATATGTAAAAAACATATTGCAATTGAAAAAATAGAAGTGCACCATGAAATAGGTAGGCAATTGCACTTGCAAGTGTTCAATTGAATGTTGGTTCGATGCAGGCCTTGGCGCGTGGTGTGTGGTTGAAGTTGCGAAAATGCAGTCGAAGTTTTTTAGGTGTGGCCGTATCCCTGCAGGTAGCCTTATATACTGGCAGGTGTGGCGTTGAATTGGATGTCAACTCCCGATTTTAGTATTTTGCAGACATTGCGCTATTACACGTTATATGAGGGTGGTGCGGGATGTTTGGTTACACACCAGAAGAACGTTTGAACAATTCCAGCCACACCAGCCCCCCCCTGAGATCATCCTGAGCGTTGACATCAATCTTGAGGCAAGTTTTCCCTTGCACAAAAAGGGCCCGGCGGAAACTCAATTCTTTTGTTATTAGTTTTCAAGTCCGAGTTCCTTACCTAAGCTTAGGTATATGCTTCTTTTTTGGCCAATAACTGGCCCGCATGGTCAGACATATCGCAATGATCATATGGCGGGAACTGAGGGACTGGAGCATGTCAGGTACAGCCCGCAAAGGTGCATACCAGGTAGGTGTCCTGCGTTTGCTCACGGTAGGGCCGTAAGTTTATGGGTCATCTGGGTAGAGAAACTCAGACGAGTGAGGCTGGTTGAGATGGCATGTCAGAAAGGCGGAGAGCGGTAGCTAGGCGAGCGAACAGGAACGGTGTTTCGAGACTGTCGACTCTCGATAACTTAGTGCCCGTTGAAATCTCTCCAACTAGTCGAGCCAATTCACGATAGGTAATTTCCCATCCACTCACGCAGTTCACCTGTTCTTCTTGATATCACAAAAAATGAAGTTCTCCCACATCCTCCTCACCACCCTCCTCCCCCCCCTATCCCACGCCGCCTCCTGTGTCTCCCCCCGCGATAACACCACCACCACCACCGCCACCACCAGCACCCTCAACCTAAACTACACCACCCTCTCCCACCGCGCCCTCACCGGCCTCAACATCGACTTCTTCAACACCACCGCCCAGCGCTGGTCCGTACAAGACGCCTGGTGGCTCTCAGCCATAGCCCTCACCAACCTCCTCTCTTACTCCCTCGCAACCAAAACCACCGAATACCTCCCCCAAATCACCTCCGTCATCAACGCCCAGTCCCAACCCTTACCCTGGTGGCCCCAAGGCAACGGGTCCTTCAGAGCAGACTCCACAGACGACACAGCCTGGTGGGCCCTCGCCCTCTTGCAAACCTACGACTTGACCGGCAACGCGACGTACCTCTCCCTCGCCCAGGCAGACGAGCGGTACATCTACTCCTACTGGAGCAACGCCACCTGCCGCGGGGGGGTGGTCCAGGACATCAGGCGGAACGCGTATAAAAACGCCATCAGCAACGAGCTGTACATCTCCCTTGCCGCGGGGTTGTATCTTCGCACCAAGGAGGGCGTCTACCTGACAAGGGCGAAGCAGGCGTGGGAGTGGTTTGGGCAGAGCGGGATGATTAACGGGGGGGATCTTGTCAATGATGGGCTGACGGAGGATGGGAGCTGTAGGAATAATAACCAGACGGAGTGGAGTTATAATCAGGGGGTTATCTTGGGGGGGTTGGTTGGTACGTACTCCCCCCTCCCCTCCCCCCAGCTTTATGCATTTTGAGTAGGTGGGACCTAACAGTAGTAGACTTGTATCACGCCACCGGTAACACAACCTACCTCACCACCGCCCGCAAAATCGCCGACGCGGCCGTGGCCAGCTCCAGCCCTCTTATATCATCATCCTCCTCCTCCTCCTCCTCTAACGATACCACTGGGATGCTGACAGAGTCTTGCGAGGGGGCCAAAACCTGCAACAACGACCAGCAGGCCTTCAAGGGCATCTTTGCGTATAACCTCGCAAAGCTGGACAGGGAATTTCCCGGGGAGAGGCCGTATAAAGGGGTTTTGACCAAGTGGGCGGAGAGTATGTATTCGTATGACAGGGCGGTGGTGAAAAGGGCGGGGGAGGAGGGGGATTTGTATGATGTTTCTTGGGGCGGGGAGTACGAGACGGGGAGTTTGGGGAGGCAGGTTTCGGGGCTGGGGTTGCTGGTTGCGTTAATTGAGTAGAGGGGTGGTGATAATGGGTTGGAAATGAGTTGGTTGAAGGGAATGAGGTTGTTTTGTGGGGTTGCGATCTCTTGTATTGGCATGGTGTTGAGGATATCATGTGCTCGTAGGTCTTGAACCACCGGTATCACAAATTGCCCAAACTTCATAATTTCTTCAAGAGGCTTTTCTTCCACCATTTTCCCTCTATCAAATCCCGCAACCCCCTGGATAAAAAGCCAAAAGAGCCATCCATAGAAACTTTGCAGGTAGACTGATGTCTTCAAAGCTTGAATCAAAAAGATCAATGGAATTAAGTTAACGCCCCAAAAGTATTTGGCATCACAGCACCTCCAACAGTCAGTCAAAATATAGTAATCAAACACTTTTATTCCCTCCCGGCTACAAAGCCCACCAAACTAACAAAAAAAGTCTTGCTCTCAGCAAAAAGAGGTCACCCCCTCCTATAAAACTAGACATGCAACAGCGGTCCGTTATGGATATAAACATCCCATCCTTCATCATCATGATTGATCAACTGACCCCATGAGAAAAAAAACCATCCCCATTGACGCCCCGCTCAAGCGCCCCAAAAGTAGAAGAAAAAAACACGAGACAGAAAACAACAACTATTTCCCAGCCTGTTCCCCCCCTCAGCCAACCAACAGCAACAGACCATGAGTGGAGGTATCTTCCGCAAAAAAACACAACATAACAATTGTAGTGAACAACGACACCAAAAACCCCGGCAAATATTTTTATGGGCAAAAAAGCCCCCATCGTTAACAATGTACTAGACTTGCAAAACTCCACATGGATTGGTGACTTAGTGCCCCGCGGGAGGGAGCACAGGGTACGAGACCCGGCCAGGGTCGGTGGGAGGGCTGGGGCGAGACCGCTCAGCCAGTGCTGGGTCGATGCGGCTGTTGTCCGAATCCTCCTCATAATCGCGGCGCTCGAGACGCTGGCGGATGGCGCTCCTCAAGGCCTCAATGGTGCGCATGTTGTTGAGCCAGTCGTCATACGTCTCGCCGTCGGGGCCCTCAGAGTCGCCACTAGGCGAGCTGACCGAGGAGGCACCAGGCTGGGCAGCGGTGGGGGTGCGGGCACCGTCAGACTCGGAGCCGGGGCGGCGGGCGGCAGTCTGGAGCATGCCACCGGAGAGGCGGCGCTCATTGTGAGTGAAGTTGGACCCGAGACCAGCAGCAGTAGGAGGGTAAGGCAGAGGGTTGGCACGGCTGCTGAGGTTGGGGTAGTTGACCGAGGTGGAGCTGTGGCGCGAGATGGGAGACATGCCGGAGGACGAAGTGGTGGGCGAGTGACCAGATGTGTACGACATGTTGCTGGAAGGAGGGGTGACAGCGGGGGTGCCGCTGCTGGAGTGGGACGGGGCGGCACTGAGAGGAGACACCACCTGCTGGGCGCCAGAAGCAGCATAGGGGTCGACGGCCGGGCGAGCAGCATAAGAAGGCGACTGATGACGGAGGTCGACAGGGGCATAGTGAGAGTTGGGAGACCCGGTGTTCTCGTACACGGTGTGCTGCATCTGCTCGAGCATCTGGTCGATCTGCGTCAAGTCCTCCTTGGTGCGAAGGTTGGGCATAGGCGGCAGATAGTAGTGCTGGGTGAGGGGAGTGGCGTGGGAACCACCGCCCATGGCAAGAGTGTGGGGTGCCTGGGCCATGTACTCGGTAGCAACGCCACCGCCAGCCTGGAAACCAAGACCATGAATGGGCATCAATGAGCGGCCAACTTGCTGGTAGGAGCTGGGGTCAATCTGACGACGCTTGAGACTTCCAAAGAGCTCGTTCAGGTTGTCCAGCTGGCGCTTCTCCCGAGGGTCGGCATAGGAAGAGGCCTGGTGGCTCATGAAGTCTCCGCGGGGAGCACCCATGTGCTGAGAGTAGTACATGGGGGGGCCAGCGTGATAAGATGGGTGCTGGGGAGCCGCGTGCTGGCCGTAGTAACTAGGCTGACCATTCTGCTGGTGGGGATGGCCAAAGGGGCCGGCGTTAGTACCGCGCATGTGGCCATTATGATCATAGAAAGCGGGGGGAGCTAGAGGCGGATTAGCCTCGAAACCTCTGGGAGAACGAAAACGTGTTTGTTCGAGAGAACAGTCGAGTAGTCAACAGATAGGAAGGAGTAGCACAAGTTACATACCTTTTGCATTTGGGTGAGCGCGGTAGGCGGGGTTCATGCCACCGGGCTGGTCCTGGGTTCTGCCGACCAGGACAGAGTCATCGGCATGAGTCTTGACATGCTTCTTGAGATCCTGGGGGCGCTTGAACGACTTGCCGCAAAAGTCGCACTTGTGGGGCTTCAGGGGAACGTGGACACGGATGTGAGAGGTGATGTGATCTCTCTTGACAGTGGTTGTCCGGCAAGCGTTCCACTGGCATGTGAGGTTCAGGTTGTTGGTGCTCTTGCGACCAACGTGCTTCTCACAAATGTGTTCCTGAAGAGAGAACTGTAAGCAATCTGTCTCTGCAGTGACAACCTAACAAAAACAACTTACATAAAGGACCTCGGCAGAGGTGAACCTTTCGTTGCATTCAGACCACCGGCACACAAGGCTCTCATCCTGGGCAGTGCTGCTGGAGGAGCTGGCTGTGGGAGCGGCGGATGGCGCAGGAGTGGCGCCGTTGGAGGTAGAGCTGGAGGACCCGGAGGAGGGGGCAGCGGCAGCGGCGGCCGGCGTGGCAGCAGCAGCGACGGGCTCGGCGGCGGGTGCCGTCGGCGACGCCTGTGTTGGCGAGATGCCCGAGGAGGACATGATGGCTGATAGGGTGTTTGGGGATATATCTATCACGTGAAGTGCACGTGAAGCTTGGGGTAATCGAGAGACAAGCCCTAGCCCCACTCTTTTCAAAGGACGCCGAGAAAGGACTGCTTGCGGTGGGAAGATGCCAAGACCGGGAGAAGCGTGTTGGCTGGGCAGACTTGTCTTGTCGGGAACGCGCTGTGTGGGTGGAATCAAACAGCCGCAACAGAGATGTGGGCGAAACAGCAGCGACGTTTGCAGCAGCTGTTTTTGAATTCTGCTCGTGGACGTGGCTCAAAGTTTGTTGCAGAGAGGAAAATGCTTCAGTTATGGGATTCAGGAGAACAGCGGGCCATTATGTCCCTTTATTACAGCTTTTGCTCTCATGGCAATACATGGCGGAAACTCTTGGCAAACTCTCTTGGCCTCCTTGGCCCACTTGGCAAGTCGGGGCCTCGGATGCCAAGCTCACATCATTGGCTGATGGTGGCAGCGTCGGCCCGCCCGTCGTACCTGCTGCACTCTGCTGTTGAGCAACCGACAGAGCTGCGCCCCTCCCACGGCCGGTTTCGGGTGTCATCCTAACATGCCCTAACAGCACTACTTTGCCGCCAAGGACAGCCAAGATGACGCCAAGCCTTGGTATTTGCGAGGAATCCCTTGGCGGCCGTCCGTTGCCTCCCTCTCACTTGCCCTCCAGAGAGTCACACGCTTTGCCCACATCTCCAGCACTCATGCAACCCCTGACGGACATCGATCGCGATAAACCTGGAAGCAATCGTTCCACTCTGGCAGCTGTGTTGCGGGTGTGTGTTGGGCATCATTTTTGGGTCCAGCGTTTGCGGCTGCTTGCTGCTCTGCTGCCTTCTGCCTGCTGCCTTCCCAAAAATCCAAAATAGGCGACGCGATTGATAACGCTATCAAGCCACTTCTGGTCACGGCAGGCAGGAGGGGCAGCACAAAAGCACCCGCCAAGGCCAAGAGATCACCCTCCGCGTGCCAAGTGCTTGGCGACCCCGACTTTCTTGATACCGTTTTGCCTGGGCGATTACCATCAGTTTGGGTCAGACCTCCGCGCTGCTTTCTTGAAGCGACAGGAAACGTTGATCTAAAGCGGCGGGTGAGCGTCCGCTATACATACTAGACAGAACTGGAAAAACAAAAACAATAGTCGCTTGTGGGAGCTGCGAGTCAAACAGCACGTGCTACGCCATCTCCACGTCCGTCGTCCGTTCTGTTGAGTGACCCCGCGTATTGGGTCTCCATCCCCAGGCGAGATGAAGTGGGGAGAGCTCTGCTTCGGTCAGCTGCCAGTGGGATCGAGGTGAGTGCAGGGCACCCCACAGCCTCGTTGATTGGATCATCTTTTCTTTCATGGACAAACAACAAACGGTCTATTACCCAACCTCAACCAGCCTCCCCATCTTGTTGGATTCTGAGCATTCATTGTCGACTTTCTTTCCAGTCGCTTGATCTGTCCCCATTGATACCCGGTACACCTCTCCAATCATCAAACACGGCTCACGCTCCGTCAAAGCACCACATCGCGGCTACATCATCTTTGATCTTGGCAATTCTCCTCGGCGTCTTGGACTTCCTTCTTGGCAACCTCTTGGTCCCTCTCCCGCTTGCCGAGCCATGCCCAGCATTGCCCAGAATTTGCCCAGATGTGCCCAGCCACGCCGAGGCTGCCGAGAGGTGGTTCGCAATTCTTGGCTGGATTTCCTACGGTCTGCTGCCCCTTTCCTCCCCCCCTTTCACCCGCATCGGTTGCGCGGTTGATTTTTTCCAAGATTGCCCAAGCAATTTTCTCTCTGGTTCAAAACCTCCAACGGGGCCAAGATATCCGTGGCTTTCTCTGCGGATTCCTTGACTTCTTGGGTTCTCTTGGGAACCCGGGACAAGCGGTGGCTTGTTTCCTCGTGGAATTCTCTTGGAAAGCTTGGTATCAACCATCAAAGGTGAGATGACGTCGAGCGTGTAACAATAACAATTCGATGAACGACAACATATGGAGGTGAGGATAGCGATATCAACGCCCATGTCCACCAACCATTGCCGTTGCCACCAAGCAATGTCGCGATCTTTGATACTGCTTAGAGATTCCGCGCCCCCGCTTATTTTCTCCAGTGAAGCCTTTACAATCAAGAAAAATGGGCCAGAATGATATCTCGACGCATGTAAACAAATCCACACATAAAACCCACGTGTAAAACGTCAAATCCTTATCACAAGCCGAGAAGCATCAACACGTGCTCTCCGACACCGGTTAACTGATCCGAAGTCACGGCAAGGCTATCCCGGGGTCACTCCATCTCGACCTTGAGCCGTGGAGATGTCGACAACCTCGACAAAACATGTGGGTCCTCTTTAGAACGACAACGAGTCCAACAATGGTTATGGATTCGAAGCTATATACCCCAAGCCTCTTCTGATTTGTTACCAACTTCGCAGCAGGGTCATCTCGGTAGATATTGTCTTGTCTTGCGATGTGCCATAGACCCAACACAGCAGACCAAAACCTCAGCCTGGTATAATTGACTAAATCAAGGAATCTCATACCGAAAAGCAGAACGTCAGCCCAAGTAACACTCAAAGAACAGGCAAGCTCAGTCGCTTGGCAATACACGTATACACAGTCGACATGTCTTTGCCTAGACGCCGGGAGACGTCATTCCTGCCGGTGTAGCCGTGCCGAGTGCCAGGACTACACGGAGACCGAGACGGGACAATTACTCTCTTCAACGAATCAAAAGCATCGGGGGTAGGTACTGTCTCTTAAGACCTGTTTGAACCAATCCTCAAAGTCTTGATAGAACTCACCAGACACTCCCCCCCTCAATTCCTTAGCCTCAGAAACCTGCTGCCTTTGGATATCTCATCGAGATTTTACCATTCCTCAGGGCCAGTGCTCTCGTCAACATTCCCAACATCCTCTTGCGCTGTCCGTCCATTCCCAGGTACGAAATAATCCATGATATTGCCGTCAAAGAGTTCTACATACACACCCACATCATCGCCCCAAACACAATCACCTCCTTTTACAAAAATGCCAACATCCATCATAAGGTAGTGATATATACACGCTCAAAATCCTACATCCTCCCATATCAGAACTATGCATCCCGTACCTAGTGGTCCATCTCACACAAAAGAAAACACCAACCAACCCCTTTCAGCCCTTACCTCCCCATCCAAACCATTAACATCTACAAACACATTGATTGGCAACCCCCAGCTCATGTAGTTCTATAAAAGGTAGCCAGCTACACTCGATAGAAATGAAGTCTTCCCGCTGAGAAAACTGTCCAAACCCCTTCTGATAGATATTTCCATCGAATCTAGACATCCAAGCAATCCACTCGGATACGTCTTTCAGAAAGTCTTGGATAGGCGTGTGTCAGAGAATCCCCAATGGGCATAATCACACTCAAAGAAGCCCAGCTTGTATATTTCACAGGTATGCCGTGATAGTCAAAGTGTTTGATACCATCTTCCGATCGAGCTCCCACCATCAATAGTGGACACGCTCGCATCTTGGGCAAGATCATAACAAGGTTTCATATTCGTACCATGTCACAAACACAACCTACATGGCTAGAATGTAAACGGCATACTTGGGTCTTGAACACACCATCACAATCACAAACAACACCTCCCAAAGCAACGTTTCTCAATCAAATACGCAGCTCTTCGCTGACTTAGCATTCCGCTTCTCTCTATAGAGAATGACTATGGGTAAACCCCCTACCAGGTAACGAACCTAGCAATTTCCCTTTCCCCCCCTCTACAAGCAATCAATAGGTCCATTCTCCTGAGCTAGCACAAAAGGCAAAAAAGTCCCATCTCAAACTGCGCAGGCCCAACCGGACGACCACTCTTCCCACCTCTACCAATCAAAAGAAGATCCACTCTCCTGAGCCGGCGTGGGAGGCGAAAAGTCCATCTCAAACTGCGCAGGTCTAACCGGATGGCCACCGTCCGAGTCCTCCCCACCACTCGTCCAGCCTTCCTTCTCAACCATCTCCGCAAAAGGGACATGATGCTCTGGAGTCTGGGGGGTCTCGACACTCTTGTCGCGGGCTCTCTTCAGGCTCTCCACCCGCTGCTTGACCGCCAAACCGACCATGGCCTGCAAGGTAAAGACGGCATCATTACCAGCATTGTGCAAGTTCTTGGTATCAATCTCCAAGAACCGGCAGACAGTGCTCACGCTGGGCTGGTTGCTGCTGCGGACGGCATACTGATAGAGATGCTTGGTGTCAATGATCTCGAGGACGTTCTTTGCCTCGTAGATGTTGTACTTGATCGCCTGGAGAAACTTGATGTCGGCCGCAGACTCGTGGAAGACCAGTACAACCGGGTAGGGGCTGTCGTTAATGACTGACTCCATGACCTCGGGAACATCATTGCCCTTGAAAAGTTGGGATCGGCTATTGTCACAGTTAGTGGTTACTCGTTTGTGATCAGGAAGATGAAAAAGACTTACCCAAAGTCGAAGCTCTCGGGGCAACTCTTCACGTATTTCGTGTTCGTGGCCCAAGTGTTCTCCGCCACCAAGATATGACGCGCTTGGATGGCCTTGAACCAATTCTGACCGTTTTCACCTGGGTCAATGTTCTCGATGTTCGGAGTGTCCAGAATGGCAATGCCAACTTCGGTGATGACGCTCTGGTCCTGCTCCCAGGCTTCAAGGTCGATAGACACGAACCTCACCCCGGACGGGAGGGGTATGGCTTCAGCTGTCTTGCGCTCACGCAGACCAAGGTAGCACTGTGTGCGTTTCAGCCCGCGACCCCAGGCGAGATGAGCCTCAAAACGCTTATACGCGTTCTTCTTGGACTTTTCAGTCTTCTTGTGGGAGTTGGCGATCATTTTCAAGACGGAGATGAGCTTCGCCTGCCCCTCCTCAGTTCCCTGCTTGATATCGTCCTCAGGCTTCGGGCGGGGAACAAGGCCACTGAAGCTCTTGAAAGCATCAGCATTGCGAGTGCGACCAAGGAAACGAGGGCGAGGCGTGTTGCCATCACCAAACACCAATTTAAACTTGGCTTCGTTGTTGCCCGGGGGGATGGTAAGGTTGATGTCAAGCCGAGCATTGATCGTGTCCAGCAGATGCTGGAACTGGTAGGTGGGCACAAATAGGCCAGGCTTGGGATGGATCTCCTTGGGCTGATGAAGATAATAACTGTTGAAAACTAGGTCAGCTCAGACCAATTTTGCCGTCCCAGATACCGCAACTTACACGTCCCAGATCCGGTTCTTGTGCAGCCCTTCAATGGTAAACATTTCCTTGGTCTACACTCGTCAGTCAGGTACAATCAAGTGATGACAAAAACGTCAACTTACGCGCTCTCCATTGCGCTTGCCAACAAACATCTCGGGATAACCGCGGACCATCTTCCACGAAACAAACTCGGTGCCCTCCGGAGAGAGATCACCCCTCTTGAGACCCGTCTCCTTCCACATCAGGCCTTCCTTCTCAAGCCTATCGGGGTCGTGCTTGAAGTCGGGAGTGTCGGCAAGAAGAGCCCTCGCTTTGCTGGTCTTGTCTTGCTTGCTCGATTCTGCGGCGGCCTCTAGGTTGAGGCGTTGGTTGCTGGAAGAGTCCTTGACTTCGAGATCCTTAATCTTAAAGATCATCCCACCAGTCGAGTCGTCAGAGTCGTAGCGTTCGTAGTCGTATGTCATGTCTGTTTGACCCAAAACCGTCAGTATAACCTTCAGCCAAGAACAAAGAAAACAAATCTCTTTTCTCACGGTCGACATGTTCCTCGTCGACAGTCCGCCAGAAAGAAGGGTCAATGCCCTTGAACAAATCAGGCTGCCCAGTGACAGCCGCCAACTGTGTCATAAACGCCTCATCAGCCTCGCGATCCTCGTCAGAATACATGTTGTTTGTCGACATCATGTACCCCCGTCCACAGGATCTTCGGTCTCTTCCTCGACCGACGAGTCGATCCACTCCTCAACTTCTGGCTCGGCTGAGCGCTGCTGGTGAAGATAAAATTTGGTCAGCACGGGTTCGCTCACGGGTAGTCTTACCGGCTTGGGGCGCGTACGAACCCGGACAAGCCGGGATCGCAGGCGGCTCTCCGCCGACAGCAGGCGCGGGATCGCTCGTCCCAGCACCTGGCTGGGCCGCGTTGGCCGCCGCGGTATTCTCTTGGGCCCGCTCGCCCGCAAACACCACCGACCACGCGAAGAGGGGACCGCAGAGGCAAAACTCCATCTTGGCAAAGTGTTTTGCCAAAGGTTTGTCGGTCTCTGGGGAGGGAAAAGAGAAAAGAGGGAAAAAGCTTACCAGTCGTGGGGCTGCGCTTCAAATAGTCGCAGCCTGGATTTTCGTGGACGACGACTAAGCGGCGAGGGCAATGATGTCGTCGACGAGGGCAATGATGTCGTTGACGAGGGCAATGATGTCGTTGACGAGGGTGGTGGTTGCAGATAGCTTCAGGGCCAACGACTAAGCAAGCCTGGTGGTACTGATGATGTCGTCGTGGACGAGGGTGGGTGGCAGATAAGAGCCAAAGATAACGACTAATCGCTGAGTCGTCTCTCAAAAAGTTGGTTGTGCGAGGGGGAGTTCTCGTCGAGGAAATCCAACCTGCTCCAGTGTAAACACTTCAAGCCCCTCGCAAAAGAATACGGCTGGTAAAAGATTGGACGGCCCAGTCCCAATACCCATAAAGGCTTTCGCACGTCTGATAAGAGATTAGCACGGATTCGGAAGTGGAAGAAGGAGCTGGTATATATCAAGATAAAAAGGAAGGAGCGGAAGAGGAAATAAAACTGTGGACCAAGAGCAGGCAAACAGGACACAGATTTCGACAGAGGACAAACATTGGCCAGAATATACAGTATGAGAGCCAGAGACAAGCAAAACAGTGAGGTAGACCAACATGAATAAATCCCCCTTAACCTAGACGTTTGGGCAGTGATTGTTTACTTACAGGAGAGCTGGCCAAGGGGCGATGTTGAAAGTAAATATGAGGCTGATCCCTGGGTATGACTGGGCTTGCATTGGTGGAGCCCAACGATCTGCATGGCTCACCCAGATTCACCATGGCTACCTACAGCAAACCAGGTACCCAAGCCAATCATTCCTGCGCACAAAACTGTTGTCATGTACAATATTAACCGGCCACACTCTCTGTACTACCCCGTTACTATCAATTCTGAGGGGTGGGAAAGATGTATTCCAAGCGTTGGAATATCTCCTCAAAGAAAGAAGACGAAAGAAAGCTGGCAAACATAGATCATTAGCTTCACGAGTGCTCAAAGAATGTGACGAAAACTGTGCTCAGAAACCCAATGCTATTTTCTCAATGCTTCAAACTATCTCTACCCCCCCCATATCGCTACCGCTCCCCAAAAATCTACAATTTACAATCTCCCCATCCATTAGTTATTAACCCTCCCCCTCTTCGCCACCGGCGTCCTAGACCTCGACCTCGAGCTACTGTAATACCTCCTCTTATTCCCATGCCCAGCAGGCGACCTCGATCTCGACCTCGAAGGCGATCGTCTCCTCAGATCCCCATCCCGACTCTTCGGCAGGGGCGCAGCAGGCGACGGCGACCTTGTATACCGCATCTGCTTCCTAGCAGGAGGAGGAGAGCCCCGAGTTCTGCTGCGGCTTCTGCTAGCCGAGTAAGAATCATCCCTCCGACGCTTGACAGCAGTAGACCGGTCGGCAACAGGTGAGACAGATCTCGAATACGACCGGCTGCGGGTACGACTGCGGCCACGGCGGGGTGGCGGCGAGTAACTCTTATCTCTGGCATTCCCCACAGGACTTCGGGCCCGTGGCGGAGGGGACCTTGACCAGCTCCTACTACGGCTTCTGCTCATGCTGCGGTCCCTGCTAGGGCTCCGGCTGTCACGGCGGCCAGCACGTGGTGGAGGGGAGCGGGAAATGGATCGTCTGGGAGAAACAGAACGAGAATAGCTGCGGCTTCTGCTGCGGCTGCGGCTATAAGAATCATCCCTTGCCCGACGTGGCGGGGTGCGAGACAAGGACCGACCCCTATCGATAGCCTTGCGCGGCGGTGTCCGAGACCGAGACCGAGACCGAGAAGAATAAGACGAGTAAGAAGAGTAACTGGACACCGACTCCGAGTCTGAATCCGCAGGCGGCGCTGGCAGCGCTGGTTTCGGCATGTTCTGCAAAAACTCTCTCATCTCGTCGGTGAGATAACCCATCTTGATCGAGGTGAAGTAGTTGATCGAGAAGCGAATGTTGCGCGGTTCGTCGTGCGGGAACAGACCCTCCAAGCTTGGCTTCAGGATGTCCTCCGACAGCCTCGTCTTGAGCTTGACAGTCCCCATATTCTCCTGCAAGTCCTCAAACAAGATCTTGATGAAAATACGACTGGCCGACGTCGTCTCCTCCTCGTTCAGGTGAATAATAGACAAAACATGCCACCCAATCGAATCCGAAGCCAGCAAATGCCCAAAGAACCTCGCAATATTCCTCAGCTTGTTCGTCTCGTACCGATGAATCGTCGTATAGTACTTCATAAACGACTCCTCAAACAGCTCCATCCACATCCTGTTCAACCTCGCGAACCTCTCTCCCAACAAGCCCATAAACTTGAGGTAAACCTTCTCCTGCGCGCACGACTCGACAATCATGGACACCAACTCCGGCTCCTGTCCCACCGGCAACCTCAACTTCATAAGCTTATGCGCCGCCTCCTCCGGGTCCGCACTCGACTGAATGCTCAAGTAAATCGTCCTCCTCAGGTTGACCAAATCAGCATTACTCTGATCCTTGATCTCAATCGCCTTTGTCTCCTGCTCCTCCTCATCATCCTCACTATCACTCTCCTCACTCCCGCTCTCGTCCTCATCCTCGTCACCGCTCTCCTCTCCCAAAATCTGCGCCTTCAGCTTCTTGTACTCCCCCTCATTCGCCTCCCAGTCCGGATCAAACTTGAAGATGTTCAGCGTATCCTCCGTCTTGATCTCCTCATCCAACCCAATCTTGTGCGTAATCTGATCCTCCTCCTCCACCAAGTCCAACTCCTCCTTGATCACCGGGTTGTCCTTGTACTTGTCCTTCCTGACCTGAAACAGCACCTCAATCATGTACTGCGTCCTCTTGTCGATATCGGCCTCGTGGAGAATCCTCCTGAACTCGTCAAACACCGCGTGCGCCATCGTGGGCGACATCTCCTCCAGAAACAACCCTACCTCCCTCATCAAGCCGACCGCAATCTCCACGCTGTCATCTGTCGGCTTCCGCAACAGCAGCAGCAGCATCTGCGCGGCGAGGTTCTCATGCACAACCTGATTGTTGACCAAATGCGCAATAAACATCGTACTCGACAAGCAAACCGCCTTGTCGTTCCTCTTGAACGCCTTCCGAAACCGCATAATCAACCTCTTGACCAGCAGCTCGCCCACCTGAGGCAACTTGGTGTTGCAGATGGCAGCTAAACAGGCGTAAATAGGCGTAAACGGCAAACTAGCATGCTGTGCCTTGAGTAAACTCTGGCAAAACAACCCTCTGCCCCTGATCAAATTCTCATTGAACAGCTCCGGAACCACAAACTTGATATTCGCCGTGTTGACCTTGTTCACCAACCCATTGATTGACTTCTTCAACGCCTCCCAAGCCATGCGCTGATACTCCTTGCTCGTCTTGTCCGTAATAGCCGCCTGCAAAGCGCGCAGCTTCTGCGGCGGCAGGTACACACCCTGACTGCGCAAGTTGAGCAGCTTCTGGTACTCAGCCCTCATATCCTCAAGTTTCTCCTCCTCCGTCTTCGCCGGCGGTGCAGGAGGGGGGGGAGTGCGCTCTCTCTTGGCCGGCGCGACAGGAGCAGGTCGGTATCGATCCGGACCATCGCGGCGAGGTGGCGGGGAATGTCTTCTAGGAGGCGGCGACCGGTCATGATGTCTCGACGGGGGGCTCCGGTCTCGAATTGGATAGCGGCGGCTGTCGTCTCTATCTCTTGGCGAAAAAGACCTGCGGTCCCGTGGAGAGAAAGATCGGTTTCTATGTCTGGGCGACGGCGACCGGTCTCTGCTAGGGGAGCGGCGCGCTGGCGATTGACCGCGGGAATCGACCGGCATCGGGGATCGCTGAGGGGACGCATCGCGCGAGTGCACCTCCCCATTCTCCATCGGTGATCTAGATCTAGACCTCTCATCATCGCGATGCTCTCCCGACTCTCTCGACAGCGACCTGTCATCATCCCCATCTCTCCTCGGCGTCGGCGATCGTCCTCTCGAATCCTGTGACATTTCCCTCTCTCTCCTCGGCGTCAGCGACTTCGACTTCGACACCGATCTCGATCTCGACCTCGATTGACGTTCTGGTGCTGGGCTAGGCGACCTCTCAACCTCTGGTCGCGTAGGCGAGGAGGAGCTCTCCTCCTTCTTTGACGTCGCCATCCTCTTCTCTTCTTCCATTCGCGTCGATTCCGTTAACTCCATCAAACTGAACCCTATCAATCTCAAGTTTTGCCGCAGGGTCGTGAGCGCGACGTTGGTGGAAAGTTGTCTGATGGAAAGTTTCACGAGGCTATGTTTTGCAAGTTTCCGTCCTCAAAGCCGCAACCTGCAACCTGCAGCAAGCACCAACCTTCCTCGCCCCACTTTTTACTTTTCTCTTTTTTTGCCTGCCGGGAAGTGTCCGTCCCCCCCCCAAAACGCGAACCCCCTGGACGCGCCGCGGCACCACTGGCCGGGCCAGGCCACCGTGGAAGCTAGGTTGTGTGTGCCCGTGTGCGAGCTTCATTTACAGCGTTGCTGTCCCGAACTTTGCGACAACCACCACCCATCAACACCACCACTTGCTTCGTCCGCCAAACCGTCAACAACCTTTTGTTCGACGATTAAACTTAATTCAATTCAATTCACTCCTTTAACCCTTTTTATTTTATTTCCAACAACCACAATGGTATGTCCCTGTCCCAACCCTCAACCATCCCCCCTTAACCCAGCAACTAACACTATCCAGCTCGACAAACTCACCGGCCTCGCCATGTTAGCAGCAGCCTCCGTCGTCTTCCTCTACTACACCATCTGGACCCTCCTCATGGTACATATCCCCCCACCCCCCACTTCCACGCCAACCACCCCATAACTAACCATCCAATCCCCCACAGCCCTTCGTAGACTCCGACCACCCCCTCCAAAACTTCTTCCCCCCCCGCGTCTGGGCCATCCGCCTCCCCGTCATCCTCGTCCTCCTCGGCTCCGCCGTCGTCGGCTCCTTCCTCTCCATCGTCATGATCAGATCCAACCGCAAGAAGGCCCTCAAGGCTGCCAAAGCCGCCGAGGAGGCGGCCAAGAAGAAGTCTTAAGGCTCTCTCTCTCATTCTCTCTCTCTTCACCACTACAACTATATTTTTGCATCAATGGATCTCAGAGGGAAAAGCAAAAGAGTGGTCATCTTGGCCAGGGATCTCGGGGGGTTAGCAGCAGCAAAGGGAGAATCTGTCTTATAATCTATCTCAAATAATCAACAGGACGCAATACCTTGCCGGGAAAAGGGGGCTGTCTGTCCCTATAAAAAGAGACATGAGACGATGAACCTAATAGACCAAAAAAAAAAAAAAAAAAAAACTTAATAAAACACCCCTTCCCCTTTTCAAGAGGGCAAGATAAAAAACACATCTACTACACTGCCATATCTCTACAACCACCTCATCATCATCAAAGCATGTGTCAAGTTCAACACCCAGTCCGGTGCAACTCGCGCGGCAAAGGACTGGGATATCCCTCCTCAATCCCTCATCCAAATCCACACCCCTCTTCTCCACCACAAAACCCAACACCAAAAAAGTTCCAAAAGAATATTCTCATTGCGGTTTATGTGGATCGAACACATGACCTTCAGATTAACAAGTTACCAAAGTTGACTTCAGTCTGACGCTCTCCCAACTGAGCTAAACCCGCTATAGTTGATTGATGCATCACCGCTTCATCATCTCAATCCATATCACCCTCACCCTCACCCTCACCCTCACCATCACCCCCTTTTTCCTTCTTAACACCCCCCAAAACCATCTCTCTCCCCCTTCCAACATTCTATTTCCCTCATGTTCATCACTGGCAAAGTATGGCACCCAAAAATTGTCAAACACTATCCTTTTTATTGGGGGACAATGTCCAACTAAAAAAAAAAAAAAATCTCCCCCGACTACTCATTTTCCATTTTCATCAGGGAAAATAAAAAAAAAGGCTGTGTCAACTATCTACTTTGATTGGCGTTTGTGTGGTTTCTGGTTGTTGTTGTCATGTCCCTGAACCCTCCCCCTCCTCCCCCTGGCTCATCACCACCAGGTAGTGTTACTACTCAGTAACAACATACCCCCAACCCAACCCAACCCAACCCAAACCCAAAAGCTTGACCCCTCTGTCATAAAGACAAAAACGCCAAACCCAAAAAACGCCCTTACCCTCAAACCCAAGAGTAGAGTCAAGTAGTTAATTGTTGATGTTTAATGTTGACCATTCCCACAAACAAAGCAATGCGTAAAGCTCAGTCTCAACTCCCGTAATGTTGCTGCTGCTGCTGCCCGTCTATAATTCTCCCAAACAAATAACCCCCAAAAGCTCCTCGCTCCCTTCAAACCCGCTGATCAGCAAAATCCAACACTTCACAGTCGTCCTCAAAAAACCCATCCTCCCCATTCCCCGCACCACCCGCCCCCCGTCTGCGCCTCGTCGTAATCACAATCTGCGTGTCGTCATCACCCCGGAAAAGGACCCTTTCCATCGCCGAGGCAGGCAACGCACGCGAGGCTTCGAGGTCAATGTTGAATGACTCGTCCTCTGGCAGATACGGCAGACCGAGGTCGATCTTGGTGGCGTTGAGCGGCAGGCCAAACACCCAAGTGTCATCAGCATCAGTGTCGTCGTCAGCAGCAGCCTCGTCAGCAACACTCTCCTCAACAGGAGGCGGAGTCGCACGAGCGGCTTTGCCCTTCTTCTTGCGCGGGGCTGCGGATTCAGCTTGAGTGTCCTCCAGCTGCGTCTCCGCCAAGATGGATGTGATCTCCAGGGACTTGGCCTTGGGGGAAGACAACTCATACAAGGCGATGCGTCTGTCGGTGTGGAAAGGCTGGTAGGGCGCGCTGGACTCAATCTCAGCCTGAGGAATGGACGACTCAACACCTCCATACCGGGCCCGCAGGCTAGGTTTGGTCTGGTTCAATACCAGAGTGTTGTTGAAAGGGTCCAGATCCCGCTCGGAGAAATCCAAGTACTCATCGGGATCCAAAATGCGCTTCACCACTGGCGCCAGGGAATCGTCAGGCAGCAACGGGAGCTGGTGATCTGTGTACCTGGACAACCGCTGTCCCCGCTTGTCGTGGACACCGGAAGTCTTGCTCTGGAACACTCTGACCTGACCACCTCCCAGAACATAGAGAGAGTGGTCACGCTTGGTGACCCAGGCTACGCAGCCTGGCTCAGGGAGCATGGAAGAGTTCGGCAACGAAACTCTGTTGTCTCCAGTGTGTCTGAGCTGGTTGATGGCGTTTCCGGTCTTGCCTAGCGAGTGACTGATGCCGTGAACAATCACCTTGCCACCATGAGCCGCATATTCTGCAGCGCCTGCAAAAGCTGGCGTATTTGAGTTGCTTCGAGGCTGGCGATTGATCAGCGGGCGGGCGGCTTCCCGGACAGAACTGAAGGCATTTGTCGCCATTGAAACGGCCGAAGTAGGGCCCTCCGGAACAGCAGGTTTGGTCTCCTCAGGAAGTCGGCGGCGCGGAGGCGGCCAGGAAAAGGCACTTGACGGAAGATCCAACAGATGAACAGTGCCGCGCTCAGTGACCATGGCAGCACGCTCACCATGAGGCTGGATCCAGGCCAGTTCAACAATGCGAGCAACCGTCATGCGCGAGAACTGGGCAACTTGACGCACACGTGGACCTCCAACTGGCGAACCGGTGGCCTGGAGGGGTGATGACTTGGTCTGCTGAATCCGCAGCAAATCCCACACTGTCTGGACGTCGCCCTTGCTGCTCGCGCTGAACAGGAAGAGTCCTGAAGGCGAAAGGGACAAGAAACTGCACCCGTGCGGAATGGTAAACGTAGTGATGGGATGGATGTTGCTGGATGGCCCAAGGCTATCAATGTCCAAAATAGACACAAGACCTGGCTCTTTGGAGACAGGCGGCGTAACAGCACCATGCGTGGGAGGGAACTGAGGTGGCGAGGCACCGAGGCCCCAGTTCTGGGGAGCCTGTGTTGGTGATCTCGGTGTCTGGGAAGGTTGGGGGTTCCAGTAATTGTTCCAGGCTTGCAAGCCTTGCTTTCCAACCCACTTCGCACCTTGAATCAGTTCTTGCGTGGCATCGCGCATAAGCTTGTTGACCACGCTTTCAGAAAGGGGCAGGTCGAGATCCGCATTCGCCTGGGGCAGCTGAGGGGGTGTCACGGAGGACAACCCAGGGGCGCGGCCATAAACGAGGACGGGAACCGAAGCGCGCAGTGCAATCTGTGAGGACGGCGTAGCAGGACAGTATGCGACCCATCTGGAACTAACGCTGACGATGGCAACCTGAGGTCTCGGTCGTGGTGGAACTGGTGACCGGCCTCGCTCGTTTTCTTGGCCAGGTTCTCCCTTGGGTGGCTGTTGAAGAGTTGTCCAAACCTTGCCGTGGCATCGGAAGTGTAACGGCTGGTCCATGACGACGGGTGCTTGCCGATAAATCCAGCATTCTCCAGTAACTCCCGACGACACCACAATACTACCGCCGTCCGCATGAATGTGGAAGGCACCGGTAGGAGGAGGTGGTTTGAACGCTGCGCTGGTAATGGGCATCTTGAGGGGCACCTTCGGCGCCTCGAGAAGAACGCTCACCTGGCGGCCTGTCTTTAGCGAGTAGACCTCCACAGAGGTGTAATATGACTCGGCAAATCCAGGCGCCGGACGACTGCTTGTGACACTCTCCCTCGAGGACGGGTCAGGGCTTGTAATGTTGGTCATCGCCTCCGATCTCTCGGCAGAAACCGCATCATAATCGCCTTCCACGTTAATAACGGGAGTAGGCGGGGGCAGATTCGGGCCGTGGATAACGACTGCGACTAACGGGAAGAGGTCCGATTCATGCGACGTCCAGGGAAGGATTTTGGCATGGTAGACGCCGCCACGCAGCCCTTTCAGGTTAGCAACGGTCTCGACCTCCCGTTTTCCAACGGTAAAGATCTCGAGGCCACCTTCATAGCCGGCGAGAACAACGTTGGACTTGCCACTGGCTGGGTCGGTATTCGGCAAAGGGAGGGTGTCGAACCCAAAATAGTAGCCCTTCTCTCCCGCCTTCATCCCGGCATGCGACTGCGGGTCGAGGTCAATCTCTGGGGCACCGTAGAAGTGAGCCTGGGGTTGATGAGGTAGAGGCGGATTCGAAACCGCTCTATGGGCGTAGTTGGAATGCATAGAACCACGTCGAGCTGCTGCGATGGATCCAAGGTGGCTGTGCGTGTCTGGAGGCGAATAGTAGTTGTTGTCCATCTGGAAGCTCAAGGGACGTCTTCCGGCAAGCGGGGGAGAAGCCGAAGGCGGGTGATAGCCCACTGAGGGTCTCGGCGAGGACCAGCCTGACGGGATGCCCCGAGTATCTTCATACGAGGAAGGGGCCGTCGGCGGGGACTCGCCGACTAAGCTGATGAGGTTTCCCGGGGAACCGGCCATGCCTGCAGAGATTCCCCGTGTCCATTCCCTAGTGTTCAACGAGGTGCTCGTCGCATACGATGCCGTCGAGACAGCATCCAACAGGGGCGACGCAACCGGGTTCTCGTTTGACGAGACACTAGCAGGTTTGATCTCTGGAGAGATCACAGGTGAGGCACTGGATGATCCTTTAGTGGTGGCGGTGCCATTCCCATTACTGATGAGTCAAAGTGGTCAGCCTTATAGGTCCTTAGGTTCCTGTATTGCACTCCTTTTCCAGCTCCATGTCCAGACTCTTCTTTACCAGGGTAGAGGGAACCCACGTGAACTTGGCACCTTGTTTTGTCACCGCTGCGACCACTCCGCCGCCTTCTTTGCCATTCTTCCGGTCTTTCTTGGAGACTTTTGGATGCGCCCAGTTAGCTTGCGCTCTGTAGAATAACAACACGGTGATTCAGGGGTATCTGCAAGCACACAATGCAAAGCAAATACAGCTAGGACATAGCAAAAACACAAACCTGGCATGAATGGCGATCCAGGAGTCAAGCGAGCAGTTATCCTGCTCGCGTAACGAGATAGCTGACACCCCTCAACGCTTAGACGAAGAAGGTGCCGGCCGGTGGGTAATTATATATCAACAGTACGTGAACAGTGTGTATTCAAGTCCAGACCGGTAGTCTCGAAAACCTGTTCGATTGTTGTTGACAAGTGTATGTACGCGTGCAACAGGGGTTGCGATCGAAGTATGACAGGTGCTTCGGGATGACTCTTCTCGTGTGTGGTGTAGACGCGAGCTCGGGGCTGTCTAGACTATAACCGCTCGATGATGGCGTGGGTGCCTCGGTCGGTCGGAGTGCCGGTCGTGGGGAGAAGGACAAAGAAAGGAGCGGAAGATCCCAGAGAGAGGCGCTGTCCAACACAGGAAGCGACTGAGGTCTTCTGACACGGGCGAAACAAAAAGCCAGCCTTTTTCTATAATTATTACGACGACGGTAGTGTAGTAGTTTAGTAGTATGCAGTGCAGTGTATTATCAAGAGACTAGTAGAGGAAGAGGGAAAAACAAGAAGAAGACTAGAAAGAGAAAAGAGTTGTGGTTGGTATCTGGTTTGGTGTTGATGTTGGTATTTGGTGTTGTATGAAAGGAGAAAGAAGAAGAGATCCAAGACGATGGATGGAA
Organism: Cercophora samala; assembly: GCA_030512305.1. NCBI lineage: Eukaryota > Fungi > Ascomycota > Sordariomycetes > Sordariales > Lasiosphaeriaceae > Cercophora > Cercophora samala. Next base: position 678,503 of record JAULSY010000002.1, on the reverse strand, counting down.
TAACCGTCCTAGCTATGGTGCGGTAGTGCTGGATGAACTGGCCGTGCCTGGACTGGACCGGCCGTGACTCGATGGGGGAGCGAGGACGGCCACAGCCAGCTGGGGTCGAGGTTGACAGACGCCTGCACCTGTGAATGCCGCGTGCAGAAGGGGCCCGGGAAAGGGGGGGGGGTGGCTCGTGGTTCGGTCCCTTGCGCGGGTTGGTGGGGTTCTGCAGCAACGGAAATCCACTCAACTGGGGTGCCTCAGCCCTGGGCGGGAATAGCGCCAAATGTACCCCAAGATAAGCATGGGATAAGCCCAGCAGCTATCACGCTATCAGCCAGAAGCCCAGCAAATGGCGGGGTTTATCGCTCTTGGTGTCAGATCTACTGTACGCTCTTTAAGAAGTGTATTTGTGCAGTGCCGCCGCAGTTATGAATCCCCAGGGAAAAGGGTGTCATATGTGTCAAGCAAATACACCACGTGAGAAGCTGGAAAGTGTCGGGTTATTTTGGGGTGTGTCCAAGCAGCGCTGGCAGCCCGTTGATTCCGGGCCTCCTTGCCTACATACATACGTCATTCCACAATGAGCTGGTCACGGTCATCCATCATGCATTCAGGGCTCGGATTGGAGCACTGTACCCTGATGACGGACGAGAAGGGACTGGTGACTTGGTCAAGTGCAAAAACTGGAAATCAGTAATCCTTACCGGCACTGTGGTTTCAACCATCAACCATCAAACCATCAACCATCGAGCATGAAATGCGGTAGGGTAGGCAGTTGTATACTTGATGCCGCATGAGTCGTCGGAGTACCCTCTTGGTCACCCCGCCTTTCACTCGGCGCGTCCCCTCTGACTCCACCTGCCATTCACCCACAGCACGTCATATCTTATCAGTCCAGTTCACCCATCACTCCTGCATTCCTCCCAAATCGACCAGACGATGCAGCTGCCAGTCCAGTTCATCTCAAAGAATCATCTCTCTCAGCCAAACTCTGTGCACCTTCTATCAGATTCCATTTGCACACCTCATCGGGGACACTAAAACTTACAACCCTTACACCGACAAGCCAATACTCGCCCCGAAAAGGTGGAGAAAGCCAAAAAGCAGGGGGCACATGAACAAACCCCGAGTTGGAGAAGAGAGAGAGGTAAAGGCGGTGGAGTTTGGAGTCTGGAGTCTGTCTGCCCCAACAAAGCCCGCCTCGGAATCCTCGACACGATATGGATGCTTGGTTGATTGTAAAAGTCAACCTTCTCAGACTGTCTCAACCGTACATGCACAGTATGTACAGTACATCAGAAACTCAACTCTGCAGCCAAACCCTATACCTCACCCACTTCCACCTCTCAACTCCAGACTCGCCTTCCCACTCTTGCCGAACCAACGTCCCCTGCGCCGCCCAATCCACCACCTTCTTCTCTGTTTCAGGTCCTTCCCCAGAGACCACCTCCAAAGTTACCTTTCCGCTAAACATGATCTCGACCTCCTCACCCTCCTCCCTTTCGAACTTGGTAAACGCATCAGGAGCAGTGGCGTAGTAATTGCTGAAATCGTGGTGCTTTCGTGACCTTACATGCTTCCACATGCCGCGTCTCAGCTCCCGGAGCTCTGGGAGTCAATTTAGCCTATGCCTTGTACACTAGTATATCATTGTATGCAAGGGGGGGAATGCTCTCACCCTCCCGGCCTTTGGCAACCTTCTTGCCCATCGTGACCTCGGCATCTTTAGTGAAGCAGTCGAGCCATGGATCATACATTCGTTTCGGGTCGTCCGATATGGTGAAGAAATAAAGGATAAAGTCTCGTATGCCAGTCTCAGGCTCTCGTGTGGTTGGGTTCATGTTGCCGTGGTTTTGGCTGTTTGTGTACAGTTAAAGAGGGGGAGAGTAAAGGACTGTCTGCTATGGGACAGAACCTCGGAAGAAAAGTAACAACAAACCCTGACAAAATGCACATATAACCCTGACCAAGACATTCACCCCCCCGTCTCGTGTATTCAAACTCACCAAGTTTGAATACTAATGGATCATTAGAATTTTGGAGAGCCAGCTTCCAGACTTGCAAACCCGACACAGCGAGCGGCCTACGGGTCTTGCAAAGACATGGCCTATCAATTCAAAAACCATCAAGCTGAATAAACACATCAAAGTGTATTATTGAAACAACAGCACAACAATGTAAATAACCAAAAAGTCCAAAAAGCTATGATAATTGTACCAAGGTATTCCCACCTGAGCCCCCTTGCAAGATATCAACAACAAAAACACGAGAGAGCGATGATGCTAAACGATAGAAGAAAACACAAAATATCTTTACTCGTCCCTCCCTTCCCTTCCGCCCCAGAGGAAAAGCCAATTATTGTATACCATCGTCATCATCACAGCGCTTCACAGCTCCACCTCTCATACACACACACAGAACACACACTTACTCCTCTCACTCCCATAAAGTCTCGTACATTCTAAACCCGGTATCCCTGCATCTAATACTCCATCCCCCCAAAACTCTTATTCCTCACCAACGTCGCCCTCTCCAAACTCGCCCTCGGAAGCTGCTCATGGCTCTTCGTCCTACTCCTCGCCGTCCCCGGCCGCGAAGGCGCGTCTCCGTCCTCAATGGCGCTCATGATATCCACCGGCACATCCGGATCATCCCTAATCCTGTGGATAAAAAACGCCGAGATCAGCACCGTGATGCCACCCAACGCCAACACAATAGCAATGCTGTGATCTCCCGGCTCGCCGCGGGGCTTTTGGAAGATTTGGAAAATGACACTGCTGAGCAAAGTAGCAATGATCTGAGGCGCAGCAATAGCCATATTGTGGATCCCCAAGATGACACCAGCCTGATCGGCCGCTTCGGCGTCCTCCCCTGATTCCCGCTCGCGGGCTTCGTCAGAGTTGTACCCGTCCATTCCGCGGCTGGGGGAGAGCATCCTCTGAGCCCGCTGCTGGCGACGTTCCTCGTCGCGGCGCGAGATTTCCGAGCTGATGATGGCCCATGGCGCCCAGAGGGTGAGAGCCCAGGTGATACCGACAAGGCCGATGAGTACCGTGGCTGCCGTGACGGTGCGCACAAAAACAGTGCAGAGCATGCTGCATGTGAAGAGGATCTGGGCAAACATCCAGGCTCGGCGAAGGGTGAATCCAGGGATGATGAGGTAGTCCAACCAGGACTTTTGGTCCTCGTCATAGTCCTTGAGCGAGCTGGGGCCGCCCTCATCAGGGGACACAACAGCGCTGCCGGGCTGGGTGGTGTATGTGGGTGAAATGAAGAAGGGAAGAAACACATTCGTTGCCAGACTAGTAATCGCAAAGATGAGCAACGCAAAGGTTCCCTCCCGGGTGGCGTCTTCGTAAAGCTTATCGAGTTCTTCAGGCGTCATGTTAGGATTGGCCTGGAGATATGGCTCGGCATAGATTTCGCCAATGTAGGAAGAGGTGTAAAATAGCATGGGGAAGAAGCCAATCCAGGCGCAGAACTGGACCTCGCAGACCTTCTTGGTCTGCGGTGGTAACCGCTGAATGGAGGTGAAGATCTTGCTGAAGAAGGCGAGAACACCGGGCTTGTCCTTAGTTGGTGGTCCCTCGAGCCGTGGATCCCGTTCGCGGATGAAAATACAGCTGGCGACAACAGTCACTCCCAGCGCAATACTCGCGATGGCGCATAGATCCTTGAACTGGGTATCCCCGAAGAACCAGAGGACGCTGGGCAGGTCGGTATAACCAGCGAGATAGCCTGCAATGTTTCCAATGCCGACAAATCTGCTTGCCATAGCATTCGCAACCTCTGTATAGATTGTTAGTGTATGCACGAAATCAGGAGGTATGGAACAACTGACCTTGCTGGTGGGAAGGTGCGCAGTCGACGATGAACGCTCGAATCGCGGCTTGCACTGTAATGACAGGTCAGCATACAAGCTCTTCCATCCCGTGGCCTGTGATAACCTACCAGTATTGATTGCAAAATCCAAAATATACACCCACAGAACCGCAATAACAATGACCGAGTTCTTGACAAATGCCGACTCTGGGTCTGCTCCAAACACGCCAAAGAAGCCCCCGACGATATCCTTGGTCCAGGCAAGGAACATCAACGATATAATGGTGGCAGCAGCTCCTCCAAGCATAAATGGCTTGCGCTTGCCCCAGCTAAGGCGGCAATTGTCGCTCAGCATGCCAACATATGGTTGCACCAATGTCCCCGACAGCGGCCCAGCAATCCAGACCAATGCCATCAGCGACTTGCTCAGACCGAGCGAGAGCAAATAGGGGGAGCCATTGGACATCTCAACCGACCATGCGATCTGCAGGCCGCCGATACTAACGGTCAAGAGGATGAGATACCAGACACTCTTAGTTGCCTGGTGCTCTTCCTCGCCGTTATCGAGCGGTTGGGCGCGGATGAAGCCATCGTCTTCGCCCGAGCCCGAGGATGGAGAGAGCAGTGGTGACTGCTCGTTCAGACTCTCCGTGTCGAAAACCGGCTGGCGTCCATTTCCACCTGATGCGTTGCCTGTTCTTGATGATTTTGCCTGCTCTTTGCCCTTTGTCGGTTGATTCGTGGGTGTTGATGTCTGTTGGCGTTGCCTGTCGCCTGCGGGGTGGCCCCGATCCGGAGTTCCTGCTAACGACGACGTCATGCGGAGCAAGAGCTTAGAAGCTGCAACAGCAACAACAGCGGTTCGCGCGCTTCCGTGTCGCTCGACGTGGCGCGAAAAAAGAATTGATGGTGTCTTCTATGCGATTTTGTGATTGTTTTCTCGATGTACTGGAATCGAACGAATGGGTTATCGGTGGTATCGTGGGTGGTGGTCCAGGTTGAGCAAGAGGTAAGGTAGGACGGAGGAGGGTGGTGTGGGAGGTTCCAGGTTGTCTGTGAAAGAGAGCTGAGGTGCCTGTGTTTCGGCCGTGCCGGGATCGTCCCTGAACACAGGTGTGCGGCGATACAGGAGGCTGTGGTTCTGGACGGAGCTGGGAGGGATCCTCGCAACTGATATAAACTTGAAGAAGATGGAAATATCACGCGGCCAAGTCAACGTCTGCCACGAGACCGTCGTGGTTTGAGTTGTGCGATTGCGGAAGCAGGTCGAGAAAACCCCGGCTATACAATACAACCCCTGTTTGATTGTTAGCGCGAGACCTCAAGATCAGCCCCACATAAAAAAACACCCAATTACTCAACCACCACCAATTTTAACCAGAAAAAAAGGATATCGTAACGCTCTTCTTCTTTATTTTAAATATTTGGTCATCTTTTTTTCATTGTGGTGGTGTTTTTGAGGCAAAAGTTAGGGGGGTTTAAAAAAGGACGCTAAGACCCCTGTTCCGAACCGCACTAACAATCATTCAGGGGTTGTATTGTAAGAGCCCGGTCTTCAGGGCTGGGGGGCTGTGACAAAAGATATTGCAATGCAGCGCAACTCCAGCTTCGATGCTGGTTGGTCCACGAATGACAACCACCAGAGAAACACCAGGCGGCACGGGTCTCGATCTCTTGTTTGAAGATGCAGGGGCCGAATGAGAGGAGAGGACGGAGAGAGGAGGCGCCGCTTTGCAGGGGACATCATGGAAGGCCAGCGCCGAGCGACAGGCTTCTCCGGATTTTGCGGGCACTAATTATGTCAGGCAATTGGGGCCACCACCTAGCGGGCCGTTGGACTTGTTTCCATTCTTTGTTCCATCGCAGCACTGTGCTTCAACTTCAACGTCCAGAGACAACATGATGAAAAAGAATCCCGAGTACTTGGGAGTGTCTCTGAACCCCAAAGGCACATGCTCTGTATCTAGGTAGGTAGTGTCCAATACGAAGCAATGCGGCCTTCACATGGCTTCAGTCTAACCCCAACCCGGGCACTAGCAGCCCAGCTGACAGCTTCATGAACCTGCAGTTGTTGTCTTGATGAACCGGCTGATGATGCGGAGTAGGACAGAGCTGTATTTCTGACCGTCTTGTATTTATTGTTGAGGATGGAAATCGGGATTTCAATGGCGATGCTGGGAGTTAATGTATGCCCGAGAACACTGACACAGCATAAGACCCTTATTCCTCAGTCATCGTAGTGTCCCCAGCCACCTGCCATACTTCATGTTCTTATCGTGACCTCTTCGGTTGATTGTAGAATACACTAGCTACACTACAGAAGAGAGGTTCGAGATGTCTGACAGCTTGGCTCAAAACACATGCTCCCCCTCTATGGATGCCAAGCCTATTGACCCACCGATTCGGAAGCTCCCCTGCCTGGCGGTTGGCGGTGGCTTGCGCGGATTGGCCGCCTCATGGTCATCGGCGGGTCTCGGCAGTGATCCTTGTGGACACTTTCTCGACCTGGCGACGTCTCCAGCTTGGGATGTTGAGCTTACCAAATGCCAACCAAATCAGCCTGTCCAGACGTGCCATCGCCGTCCGTCTCTTACGTACCTTTTACCAATTCATGCTCCTTCGCTTCCCGTGCGCCTGCTCGTCCTGAGCACTGTCGTGACCTCTGAGCTTCCCCAAGCCGCGTCCGCGCCGGGGCCAAGCCCTCCAACAAGACGCCGCCATGCTGTCAGAAGTTGTCGCGAGCTCCCTCATGGGACTTGCCAGTATGCGTATTCCCCCTTTCTTCTCCCCCAACTCCAACTCCATACCTTCTATCAGACAGGCTCTAACAAGATGCTTCAGAACGAGAGGAAGAAGACCCCGCCGGTATGCCCAACCCCAACATCCATCCGAACCCCCCCCCCCTCACCTACCGAACGAATATCTCGAGCCCCTCGACAGCATGCTGACTACTCGATAACAGGCCCCGACCCACCCCACCAGGAGAAATACTCATCATGGGCCATCTTTATTCTGCTGTCGCTACTCATTGTGTCGTTCTGCACGAGCTATACTCTACAACAGAGAAAGATCACAGCTATTCATGAAACTGTCGTATCCATCTTCGGCGGTACGGCTGATCCTCCTCTACCATCCCCGACGAACCTCACCCTAACCAACATCTTTCTAGGCATGACCATCGGTCTCATCCTCCGCGTGTCTGGCTTTGACTCGGTTCGAGACCTGGTCAACTTCAACTACCAATACTTCTTCAACCTTCTCCTTCCCCCGATTATCCTCTCGTCCGGCTACGAACTCCACCAAGCCAACTTCTTTCGAAATATAGGAACAATCTTGACTTTTGCTTTTGCTGGAACGCTCATCTCCGCTGTCGTGATTGGCGTCTTGCTCTTCTGTTACACCGCCATCTCGCCCGAGGGACTGGATGTATCATGGACCGATGCCATCGCGGTAGGCGCAACACTCTCGGCCACAGATCCCGTCACTATCTTGGCCATCTTCAACTCGTACAAGGTTGATCCGAAGCTGTACACCATTATTTTTGGCGAGTCCATTCTAAACGATGCAGTGGCCATTGTCATTTTCGAGGCATCCCAGGCAAAGCATTCTTCAGGGTCAGGGGGCATCGGTATCTTTAGCATCCTGCATGGAATCTGGTACTTTCTGAAGGAGTTCTTTGGCAGTTTGGCGATCGGCTGCATTGTGGGGGTTATGACTGCTCTTGCCTTGAAGTACACATATGTCAGACGGTATCCGGCTATCGAGAGTTGCCTGGTCGTGCTCATTGCGTATGCCAGCTACTTTTTCTCTCAGGCTATTGAAATGTCTGGTAAGTTCTCCGGGAGGCACTTGTTACTCGTGAGTTGTGGGCTAATTTGGTGTCAGGCATTGTCTCGCTCCTCTTTTGCGGCATCACGCTCAAGCACTACGCTTACTTCAACATGTCCCGCCGAACGCAGCTCACGACCAAATACCTGTTTCAGGTTCTCGCTCACCTGTCTGAAAACTTTATCTTTATCTACCTAGGCCTGGCCCTCTTCACAGAGAAGAACCTGGTCTTCCAGCCGTTGTTGATCATCGTTACGGTTATCTCGGTTTGCGCAGCAAGATGGCTTGCTGTTTTCCCGCTTTCCCGAGCAATCAACTGGTTCCGCCGATACAGGGCTGCTCGGCGTGGTGGCGAAGCCGATGAACTGCCCTACAGCTATCAAGCCATGCTCTTCTGGGCTGGTCTTCGTGGAGCCGTCGGCGTCGCTCTGTCAGCACTCTTCACCGCCAAAGAAACCCAGGCTCTGCAAGCCACCGTCCTTGTTGTGGTGGTGCTTACTGTTATCATCTTTGGCGGTACCACAGCCCGCATGCTCGAGATATTAGGAATTCGGACGGGGGTAACAGAGGACGCGGATTCCGATGACGAATTTGACATTGAAGCCATTGGAGGTGGACTTTACAAGCGGCCTGACAATAGCGGGATAGGATACAATCCGAGAAGTCGGAGCCGCGGGTCGGCAGTTGCGTTGGACAATGTTGGCGGTAATAACAGCAATGGTGGGAGCTGGACATCAGGAAACAGGAGGAAACCAAGTCATGGGAGAAAGGGGCATAACTCCAAAGACAGCAACGATTTTGAGAGATCGGAGTTATTGGGCGTCAATAACGGTGGGAGCAGTAACACCGACTCTGAGTTTGGGAGCGACATTGACATTTCAGACTTACCACCAGCGGCACCAAGGAGGAGGTCGAGTCCTATGCCTGGAGGAGATATCGCACCAGCTTCGACTGCGGCAACAACTCTTGGCTCCGGCCAGAATAGCGAGAGCGGCAATCATTCCACACCACTCACGGCGTCTGCTGCGATTAGACAATTGTTCAGGACGGAGGATCCATCCGCATTGTTTAGGCAGTTGGATGAGGATTACATCAAGCCAACGCTGTTACTAGATGGAAGCCATGGTAGAGGGGGCGGTGGTGGTGGCGGGGGCTCGCATTAGATGTTGGTTTCTTTCTGGTTAGGTCAAGCCCTGATTTTGGCTCGGTGCATATAAGAGGGATATCTTTTGGCAAAAGGACGCCAAGGCAGGGAAGGCATACACCGGCGGCGTTTGTTCTTTTTCTGATGTTAATATGATTAGATGTCTTGTTCTGTTTACCTGGGAAGCGCTGGCGTGTTTGGCTGGCCGGTTGTTGACTTTCTCAGTGCCAACTAGAGGAAGAAATAAATCTTTGGATTATCGCTACGCCCCATGTCTTGCGGTTGGTCTGGATACCATTCGCCCATCGACTAGCCTTCAGTCATTGATTTCTGTCGAGGTGGACAATTATGATTAATGCAAAGACAATCCATTCAGGCATTTTCTAGATTGCCATCTGTCATAAACAAAAGAGAGTAGGGTATCCAAACAATCCAACTATGGCTACTGACCAAAACAAAAAAAATGCAAATATCCGTCCGTAATCAGTGGTATCTCCAAGATATGCCAAAAAAGAAAAAGTGCAACCCAAAACGCCCATGCAGTAATAATGACTTTCCCCTTCCTTCCTTCCTTTCATCCTTTCCCTCTTTTTTCTTTTATTATCGCCATCCTTTCTTTATTCCCCCCCTCTTTCACATCTTCTCCTTTTGCTTCTTCTTCTCCTCCTCCTCCTCCTCCTCAGCCGTCTCCTCCCCCCTAACCGTCTCATCCTCACTCAACACCCCTCCACTCTTCCCCACCCCCTCCGCAGCACCAGCACTATCCTTCCTCTCATGCACCATCTTCATCCGCCCCAGAATCTCCTCCGCCTCCCTCGCATACCTGCACCCCTTCCTAATCCTCGCCCCGTACCTCCAAAACAGCAGCGGAAACGGCACGCACGCCAGCGCCAGGAACGCGGGCACGGTGCTCGCCCAGTGGACCCCCAGGTCCTGGTACATGTACGTCGTGAACAGGGGAAACGCCGCGCCAAAGAGACTCCTCAACACGCTATTTGCCGCCAGGACCGAGGCGGCAAAGACGGTGTAGCTGTCGATCATGTACGTCAACAAGCTCAAAAACACCGCCACCAACCCCGCGGCGAAGAAGGCCGATGCCGTGATGGAGACTATCCAGTGCACCTCGGGCCCGTTGGTCCACGCGAACCAGAATAACCCGACAGGGAGGAAGACAGACCCGACGATGGCGGGGGGCAGGCGGGATTCGGGGGTGGCGAGGCCGGAGGTGAGGAGGGGCATGAAGCGCTTCTTGTTGTCGATCATGGCGTAGGTGACGGCAAAGATCATGCCGACGGCCACGCCGACAAAGGCTAGCCCGCCTATTCCCGGGGACCAGCCCCTGTTGAGCTGGTAGACGATGGGGAAGGCGGCGAAGAGCATGTAGAGGGTTCCGTAGATGATGGCGAGGTAGATTGACGTGAACAGGACGATGGGTTCTTTGAACAGCAAGACCCAGGGGCGGGTGAGGGTGGTTTTGATCTTTTCGGCTTTGGTGGAGGTGTCGATGAGGTCCATTTTGGAGATGTAGACTTTGCTCGTGTGGGCCGAGAGTGCTCTTGCGCGTTTCTGCAAGAGGACGGGGGCGTAGGTTTCGGGGACGTAGACGAGGCAGGCGATCCAGAGGAGGCCGGTGAAGATGGCTGTTATGCCTTGGATCCAGCGCCATCCGAGGGCTTCGCCTGCGAAGCCGCCTACGATGGGGCCGATGGAGGGGCCGAGGAAGGGGGCGATGGCGAAGACGCCCGAGGCTGCTCCTCTTTCTGTGACGGGGATGGGGGTCAGTATATCTCTCGGAGAAAGGAGAGGGAGAGAAAGGGGGGCTTACCGTGGACATCAAACATGTCTGCTACTACACCCCCCGAGTTGGTGAGTGGTGATGAACCAAACGCTCCAGCGAAGAAGCGCAGGATGACGAGCGTCTCGATTGTGTCTGCCCCGGCAGCGCCGGCGCAGAATACCATGAGGGCCATGTATGTCAGGGCGAAAATCGGCTGTCTTCCATAAAACTCTGACAAAGGCGCCCAGAGTAACGGTCCAATGGCGAAGCCAAAGACGAAGAGAGAGATTCCAAGGGTGGCCATGGTGGGCGTTACTTGAAAGTATCTGATAATCTCAAAGACACCACCAGAGTAAGCGGTAGAGGCGAAAGCCACAGCGAGGGTCGCGACCGCCTGAAGAAGAGTGATGATCCATTTCTTGTAGTTGGGATAGGTCATGGGGTTGAAAGGATCAGAGTTCCCAGGGAGGAAATCGACAATGTAGGGGGAAGATGCTGTGCCATCGCCTGGGTAAGGGTGTGATAGAATGGCGGGTGTGAGGTGAGCTGGGGACAGAACCAGACGCCAGTGAGGCACATGATTGCTGTTGCTGGTGGTGTTGAAGTCGGATTGGGACTCGATATCCGGCTTCAATGTTGGAGTGGGCGGTGTAGTCGGCAGAGCCGTCGCCGAGGACGAGGAAGATGCCATGTTGAAGTTTGTGACCAGTCTTCTGTAGTAACGAGTGACGATATCGGAATCTTATATCATTATATGGGTGATACAAAAGAAACCACCGATAAGATATTGTAACCTCTTCATCCGGACCACCAAATGGGGGAACCACTTGCCGTTTTATATGGCCAAGGCCCTCCTCCTCCTCCAACAAATTCCCCAACTCCGTTCCCCGATCTTGATCAACGAACCAAGGGTAACAGCATAACGGACCACTACCCGCTCACGCCCCTCATGTCATGGACTTTGGTTTCTGAATCCCGTTCCTAGTGTATGGGGGTCCCACAACGGACGAACCGCCAAGAGCATGAGACTCCATCTTTGACAAAGCCGGACCCCTGATCTGATCTCCTGTCAAAGATGAGGTTGCAACTCCGTTTGTGCTCCGTAAGATCCAGACGGCGATTATGGATCACGAGATTGGCGACTGCGGCAAGTGGACTGGCTGTAACCACCGCTGGGCGGTTCCAAAAAAAGTCGGGACTCGGGCAGGAAGAATCACCGTGAGAAAGTGTAGAGAATAGGTGATGACCAAAACGGCATTGACGGCACTCCACTCGGAAGAACATGTCCAGAACGCCTAGCCTCGCAACTTCTCGAGGATTCTCATTTGTGGGCTCCTTGTTGGCTTCACAAGGCCGCGTCAACATCCATGATTCACATCACAGTTTGTTTTCCAACGGCCGCGGAGTATCCCTCGCTGGCCTTTGGTAACACTCGGGGGGGGGGGGGTTCGGGGCCGGGCCCAACTCAAAGGCTTATAAACCATCGATCCACAAGAACAACAAGCCCAATTTGCCCCTGAGGAAAAAAAGGGAAGGAATCCGCGAAGAAAGACTGTTGTCGGAAACGTGGAGCCGCAAAGTCAAGCAGCGGTGGACACCAATGCCGATGCGCCGAGGTGAGTGGTCCTTCAAAACTTTGACTTGGTCAGTCATCGGCGGGATTCACATGATCTGAATTCCGAACTCCGGTCGTGCTGACATCATGCACAGACTTCGAATTTCCAATCCCTCTTCTAGTTACCTGGGCATCGGAGCCAGTTGGTGTTGGTGTTGAAGCCCAATATCGGATTTCTGGGCATTGAATAGACAATATCGAAGCCATGCTGCACCGGAAAGCTCGGTTCCAAAGTCACGGGATATCAGCTCATCCCAGGCAGTCCATGAACTTGACAGCCAGTCGTCTCAATACATCATGGGGTGATGCTGCATGTATCCCGTTGTCAAATCCACTCCGTTCAGCCCTGTAGATGGATTCTTTCCGATTCGGGTATATGATAACAACTCTGGACACCCACCGTAGCTTTGTGGTCACGATCTAATCGTCAAACCCACTCCAATCATCACCACTTTCATCCTCACTCTCACTCTCCTCCACCGCCCCCTTCTTCAAAGTCGGCATCCCATCCGCCCCTCTCACAATCCTGCCCTCCCCATCCCTCACAAACGGCCCCTCTCCATCACTCCCACTCCCAAACTTAACATCCTCTTCCTCATCCACCTCAACCGCCTTCCTCCCCGTAGCCTTCAACGTCGGAATCCCATTCTCATCCCTCACGATCCTCCCCTGCTTATCCCTCACATACGGCCCCTCTTCATCCTCCACTTGCTTCTCCCCATCCACCGTCCCATCCCTCACAAACATCACCACAAAAAACCCCATCGTCCCCCTCCCATCATCCCTAAAAGCCCTAATACACCCCTCCGCCACCTCCTTATCCCCTTCACTCCCCTCCACCTCCCCTCTAACATCCCACTCCCTCATCCCCCTTATCTGTTCCTCCCTTTTCAGTATCCTCCACCCCCTCCTCTTCGCAACCTCCGACCTCAGCGCCTTCAACGTAACCCCCTCATTCTCCCCCGCATGAATCGAGCACGTAGAATAAGTCACCTTCTTCGCGTTAGGAAACTCAAACGCATGCAAGACAATCTGCAGCTGAAACGCCGCCAGAGCTTCAATCCGCTGCTGCAAGTCCTTCTCCGAAGCCACCACCGTCGTCTCCCCGTCATCATCCACCATCATCGCCGGAGGCGGTTTTACCTCCTCCTCTCCCTCGGGACGTTTCCTCTTCTTGTTCCCATTCTTCCCATTACCCCCCCCAGCCGGTTTGTTGCTCTTGCTGGCTGGTGGCTCGGGTAGATGTAATTCAGGAACGTCATCCCGTCCCACAATCCCACTGCCGGAACAACTCGGATCCAGCAGCAGCGCCCCCACATGGGCGTACTCCTCCGACGTTGGATCAGCTCTCAAAAAGTCCTCCGCCGGGTGCACCACCGTCTTGGTGTCGCTCCCGGCAATCTTGATCATTTTCTGCAAGGTCTTGGCTCTGTTCCTGTCCTTCTCAAAGGCGTGGATTGTCTGCCCGCGGGCGAAACCCCGTTCGGACAAAATCCCGGCGAGGTGGGTGGTTTTGTTTCCCGGAGCGGAGCAGGCGTCGATGATGTCGCCGTCTTCTGGCCTGGGGTCCAACAGGTAAGCAGGAAAGCAAGACGCTTTATCCTGGAGGATGATCTCCCCCTTTTTGTAGGCTTCCGTCTTGGTGAAATCCATGACGGAGGGGGGCACGGCGATGAGGTTTGGGATGTGGCCGTCGAGGCAGAGGACTTTTTTCTTGCGGCCGGCGGTCATGACTTGTGTGATGGAGGGGACGTGTTCAAAGTCTTTGAACGTTGTCTCGAGCTGGGCGTCGAGGGTGGATTTGACAGCATTGACTCTGATCCAGCGGGGGTGCTGAACGGGGCCGGCATGTTCGGTCTCGACTAGATCGCGAAAGGCTTCGAGGGTGGGACATTTTCGGCGGATGCGGGCTTTGGTGAATTCAGAGGTGAGGCGGGCTTTGTGGCGGTCGATGGATTGGCGGAGGCCGTGGGAGACGGGGAGGGCGATGCCGCCTTTGGCGAGGAGGTGGTCGTGGACTAGGAGGATGGAGAGGATGGGTGTGAGCTGAGGTGGGTGTTAGTAATTGTTATTAGAGTAGGTATGTACATAAATGAGAGAGACAAACCTTGCGCTCATGCTTGAGCAACTCGGCGTTTTCAACCACTTCTTTCAGAACGGAGCTCCATTTGCATGTCTCGAGTGCCAAGGCGTACACCTGTGCTGGAGGTGATTTCAATTCCTTGTTGCTAAAGACTCGTGATTTCAAGCTGCCGCCGTGTGTTGAAGGCCCTGTGAGCAGAGCTGCTGCCTCGTGGTAAAGAGACATTCTCAGTTGTAATTGATGTCTGATCTGGGTATCTTATTGAAACAATTAACTCAAAAACAATCAGCAGATTAAATTATCTTCAAGGACAGGAAGGTGAGTGGTGAGAATGATTGATGAAATGAATTGTGAGTTGTGAGTTCTGGTTGGTCGGCTGGAGATATTGCAAAATTTTGGAGGCCAAGGGTTAGGGTTCATGGCCGTTCATGGCAAGTTGGACTCAGTAGGTAATTATCCAAGTCACCACTCACTTTCACAAATCACCAAGTCGCAAAAGTCATGACATGATCTGCGTAAAACACGCTTCTCCAGCCTCATGGAGTATCTCATATTCCTTCTATATATAATCCCCATCCCACCCGTCTTAAAATCACCAAAATTCCCCAAATCCCAAAAAATGTTGTTCAAATGAATCGAAAAGTAAGTGATACATACACGAAATGTAAGAAGTGAAGAAGCACATCAGCAGCAGCCACCTTGGCCCTTTGTGCTCAAAAAACACCACAAAAACACATGGTGCTCCTTTGGGAGGGGTCTCTTTCGTCATAAATCATCGTTTGAGATAAATAGAAAAAAACACGAGAACATCCAAA
The DNA here is from genome assembly GCA_030512305.1 of Cercophora samala. Taxonomy (NCBI): domain Eukaryota; kingdom Fungi; phylum Ascomycota; class Sordariomycetes; order Sordariales; family Lasiosphaeriaceae; genus Cercophora; species Cercophora samala. The sequence continues at coordinate 663,431 of JAULSY010000002.1, read as the reverse complement.
CCCCCCGTATGTCCAGCCCCCCCTTTTTCTACCGCTGAAAATTTGTCCGCCCAAAAATTTGGTATCCATCCCTAAATGTGTGAAGAGAGAGCTCGTCGCCCCCCTCCATAAGAAGAAGTAAAAAGGTATCAAGAATGAAGCAAAAAAAAAAAAACCCCGTGTCCAAGTCTTTCAAGTTCATCATCTATCTCCTGTGGAGGTGACGAGACGGAATGCGGGCGTGGTGTGCAAGGTGGTTGTGCACATGGCGCTTTTCAGCCTTGGCAGGGGCAGCGCCGCCCTTGGTGAAGACGGTCAGGGCCCAGTCACCACCGCAGTTCTGGCTCGCATCACCCTTGCAGGTCATGTTGCACTGGGAGTCGTCGAGCTTCTCGACAGTGTTGAGGCCGTTGCCACAGTAGCACTCGCCGCCGTACTCGGTGCCGGCAACGGAGAAGCCCTTGGAAGAGCAGTACTCGACGCAGGCGGTGTTGCTCACCTGGCCAATGTTGGGCAGGATCTTGCCAGAGATGACACGGTCAGACTGGTCCTTGTAGCAGCCGACAGCCTTGAAGCCAGAGATCTCAGCACCAGACTTGGCAGACTGGGTAGGGCCAGCAGGGGCCTCGTAGACGGTCCGGGTCTGCCAGACGGTGACGGTGTCATAGACAATCCTGACCTTGGGGGAAGCCGCAGGAGGCAGAGCAGCCTCGCTGGTAGGCTCAGGCTTCTCGACGACAGGGGGCTCCTCAATCTTGGTGGGGGCGGGAGCGGGAACGGTGACAAGGGTGGTCGAAGGTGGGGGCGGCGCAGCAACAGAGCTGGACGACAGGGCCGGAGCGGGGTCGGCAGAAGTGGTAGCCTCAACCTTGATGACAGGAGCACGGCTGGACTTGGGAGTCTCGGGCTCGGGCTGGGGCTCGGGCTCGGGAACGGTGGGAGCAGGAGCGGGGCCGGGCGAGGCGTTGCCGCCGCCATATTTCCAGCCAGCAATGGGGTTATTACCAGGAAGCTTGTCAAGAGTGCCGGTAATCTTCTCCTGGACGGGGCACTCAATGTTGCAGTTCTCGCTGTCGGGGTTGACACCGTGCTTGAGACCGGGGCAGCTGTGAAGGCCGGCATGGCCAGCGTCGCAAGTGTCAATGATGTGCTGAAGCTCCTCCTCGTCCCAGCCGGAGATGAAATCACCGTGAGCAGAGAAACCAGTGGCATCACCGTTGGAGAAGACAAAAGGGCTCTCCTTGCCAAGCAAGTGCTGGTAGCGAGGGAGAAGCTTGGCGGTGTCCCAGTAGGTCTCAAAGAACATGTGAGGGACGTGGATCCAGCCCTTGGGGCAGTTGAGCTTGCCGCCACTGGAGGGAGTAGGGAAAGCCATGTTGTTCTTGTAGTTGGTCAAACCGGCCGCGGGGTTGTAGCACGAGGGGAAGTGGACGTCCACGCGCATGGGAGAGGCATAGGCATCGCAGTTCTGCAAGGGGAAGCCATAGCCAGCGCCCTTGTTGATCGGGTCACCAAGACCAGCACTGGAGCCGTCCGAGTTGTCAGGCCAGCTGGGAGGGTTGTAGTTAGGGCGAGGGCAAGTGATCTGAGCGGCCTGGATGGGCTTGGAAGGATCCAGCTGAAGGGCGCCGTCGCTGACATAGCTGGGCTTCGACCGCAAGGTAGGGTTTCCACTGACAATCTGGAGACCCAGAGGGAAGGCCTTGATATCATCGTCGGTGGCGTCGAAGAAGTAGTAGTTGACCATGTAGAAGAAGTCGACGTGCTCCAAAAGTCCAGTCTCGGGGTCCTTGAAGTAGAGCGTGGGAACCCAGTAGGAGCTCATGTCGGCCTTTGGCTTGGCTGTGGTGCACTTTGACTGGCTAAGGGACTCTCCGGTAACGTTGAAGCCAAAGTTGCTAGCACCCATAACGGTGTGAACGTGAGCAGAAGGACCTCCAGGCGAGACGATGGGGTCAGCTCTGCATGTCGTCAATGGTCCCCGGCCCTTGTGCTGAAGAGTCGCAAAAGTACGTCTGTCCTTGGCCGCGGCCACTGTGACGGCCATGGTGGCCAAGATGGTGGTGAAATGCATGGTGATGGTATCGCTGAAAGATATCTAAAGTCTATGGATTCTTTGGTGTGTTTGTGGTGTTGGGGTATCTCAAAGGTCGCTCCTCAACGGCTCGAGAAAGTATGGGAAGAAGTTGTCGAAGGGGTATGATAACTGGTCTCTAGGACTGGTGCTTGATAAAAGTAAGGTAGAGTTGCTCAATACCGGTTGGCTGGAATCGTTGGCCGTTTGGTTTCTATTGTTGGTATTGGTATTGTTTGACGAGTAGAGATCAACGGCTAGCGTGGTGAGTGGAAAGGACAGTGACTTGGGATTGCGCTGAGCAGGCTCCGCAGCTGGTGTGATGGTTGAAAAAAAGGGAGTGTAAAGAAGGGTGCAACAGCACACTTGGTTTGAGAAGGAGAGAGATGAGGCACGAGTGCCAGAAAAGAGAATGACAGGACAACGAAAACCCACGGGGAGGTTGAGGAGGAGAGGGTGAGGGAGTGAAAAGAGAGAGAGAAGGAGACGGGACGAACTCCCGGCATGGGTGTGTGACCCAGTTTATACGCAACACGAGCCGACGACGTTGTGTTGTGTGTCCACAGGATGCCACAGCCCCCCCACTCCTCAGCCCGGCACCGTGGGTCCAGAAGCATCAAGACGGGTCAAGAAGCTGAGAAGCGAGAGAAGTCCCGCAGGTTGCGGCGCTCTCACTAACCCGATTGGGACATATTTGGGCGGCATTCCAAGGAGAAAACCGTGAAAGCCCAGTTGTTGATGTCAACTCCAAGGGATCGGGAGCCCCGGTGGAGGAGCTGAAGCTGAAGCTGTGGATTCCATCTTGGCTTCTCCAGAATGTCTAACTGTCTAACAGCTGGCGTGCACTGGCGCCCGTCACCCTCTCTGGGCGGCCCCTTCATCAAACACGCCGTCTGATCCAGTGGTTCCTGGCTTTCGAGATGTCAAAAACATCAGATGAGAGGGGGTTCGGCGAACCGCCATGGCGGGCGAGAGCACGAGGGTCGAGGGATGGCTGGAGCCCTAGTCAGAAAGATAGAAAAAAAAACCGTGTGCTCAGGGGTAACACTCGCTCGCCCACTCTGTACCTGCATCTTGCTCATCGCCACTGCAGATCCAATTGGCTGGATGTTCATCGACCTGCAGATGGTTGGGTGTGTGCCTGAGTTGGCACAGCGGGACGGCAGAGGATAAAAAAACCAAGAAATGCTGCTGTTACGCGGCGCGAATGACGTCCAATGGGATCGACTGGAAAACCTGGAAAAGGGGAAACTGCCAAATGTGGTACCCTCCACCTTCTTGAGAATACGCACAAACGCACAAACGGAGGCCGGACGCCGACTCACGGATAACCAGCATGTGGGAATTGGTCACAGAATCTGGTCCTGGGTTTTTCATCTCGTCTGTGTTACGAAATACCAACGGTTCCCTGGACCGGCCCGACACCAAACTCTCGATTGACGTTGCGGTTGGGAACTTTGGTTCCCCGCACATCTCTTGTTCTTTTTTTTTACGATGGGTACACAAACGGCGCCAGCCGTCGTTTACAAATAAATCACCCATTATAGCATCATAACTTCCTCTGTATATGTAAAGAAGCTAAATAAATCCGTTTCTTGTTTCCTGTTTCTTCCAGAATAGCTGCTGACTGTCCCAACCACAGGCACAGATGTCCGATATCTCACTCCTCTTCTCCCTGCCCCGCACTTTTCCCATCTTATCTTTTTGTCAGGGGCATCCGATCGAAAAGGGCAACTGCAAGGGTTGGCCCTCAGTTGGAACAATCGACCAATCACAGCCTCACAAACACCCAAGCCAGGGGATTCTCGTGCGTTTGAAACACACCAACTCCCGAACGGAGCCCGCCCAGCAAGCCACTCCCTGTCCTCGCTCCCGCCGTCAAAAAAGAAGAAGCTTTTCAGAGAAGTTCAAAGAAGATGGGTCAGATCTGACTGCTCTCCCGAGACAATTTCTTCCGAGATCTGATTTTCCACGATGCTAGCGTAAGGTAGCCTTGAAATGAGGAATCCACCATCTCTTCAGCACTATGTACGGAGTAATATCAGAGCAGAATATGCACCAAGCAACTTGCCCTCAGCTTTCGTTATCACCGCTCTCGCAGTGGTGTCTGATCGCAGCGTCTTGTCACCAGCTTTTACACTAGCCCTGCATTTACACACAGTCTACACTATGCCAAAACGGTACAATCTTTCCCTATGGTCTCACCCTAGCCACCACGCGCGCGGTTCAACCTTCCTGGCCTAGATAGGTAGCCGCCAAGTCTAGTGACTTCCGTTTTGTCGGCGGCGAGTGATGGAAACACTCTGTAAGTCGCCGATATTCACCAGGTTGGTGCCGGGTGTTTGCGCGATACTATTCACATTCCTCCCTCCTCACTCTGACTGAACAAACCATTTTACGCCCCCCGTTTCAGGTGTCAATACTCTTGGGTCCGTTGTCGAGCTGCCGACGGCTGACGACTGAGACCTCCCCCCCCCCCGGACTTACGGATACCATCCGGACGCTCATCTTGACCTGAAAATCACTACGGGAGGCACCGCTTCAACCTGGCTGGATTACGGGCCTGAACCACCGCAGTGCGACCCGGTCAAACTCTGGGGATTGGGCGTCTCCCCGAGTCTTTTGACCGCCACTGATTCTTGACGGAGATTTTGAGAAACCCACAGGACCCGGGACCGAACAAATGCTAGGCATAAGTCTGCTGCTGAACCTTCCCCCCCTTTCTTCGGCGCCGTTTGTAGGGGCGCCGAGGGGGGGTCATGGCTTTGTGCCACCCACGAAATCCCTCCGGCGGCGCAGGCAGAAAGCCTACAAACAGTCTTGCTTGGCGAAACACAAGTCCCAAAGTCTATCATGACTCTATGTCAGCAGGGTAGAGAGAGAGGGGGGATTCCTAAATCCAACTGCATCTGCCCAGGAATAAGGAACAGCCAACGATCCTATAACCACAAACGGTCCCTCCGATGTAATGACCGTTTGTCTATCCCTGATACAAATCCAAGCAAGGCGCCACCTCCCTTTATTTCACCATGAAAAAAGGCAAACGACTCCCTTCCGTGGTGTCAAGGACACAGTGAACACCTTGCCGCGCACAATATGCGACAGAAGAAAAAGAAGAAAAGACACAACAGTCTGCGGTGACCAGTCGAACTGGATGGCCTGATGGCAGACAACACACCAGACATAATTATCTATTAGATGACGTGGCACGGCCTACTCTGTGGCCTGTGGTCTGAGGCCTGACGGGCAGCCACTGGGCCACATGTCTTGTCCTCACTGTCGAGATGTAAGTTTTTTCTTGGTCGTGCCGAGTTTGACATACAAACTTCAAATCTCATCACATACTTTTTCAGGCACAAGCACACAAGGCACCGCATCGTGGTTGTCATTCCCTTTGTGGCTGGCCTCGCCTAGACTTGCAACCCAACATCAATTACCAATCGCCACTAGGCAAGGCTGCCGACCTTGGAGAAAATCTTTTTTTTCCAAGGCGAAAACAAGAAATAGGAAGGAGGTTGACAAGATGCCCAATGCAAAGCTGCACGATTCTACTAGTGCCTGCGAGTTCCCGTCCCCCAAAGAAAGCCTGATCTACATTACAGCTCAGCTTCTAGCCACCAGCCTTGGGGAAGATGCACGACACACATAACACAGCACATCACCACATCCTACTAAAGCAAGGTACGCTACATACACGTAAGCCAAGGTAAAGGTGGGTAGCCAGTTTTGATGCAGATACCCGGCATCTGGCTGCGGGTTGTTGACCACTCATGGCTCCAAGACGAGATGGGGTAGGAAAGGCCCGATCTCGCACTTTTCTGCCGTCTTGTTTCTCGGGTTTTGGAAGATGGTATTGCCGGGGAGATGCGGAATCTAGGTGCATGTACATGTAGACCTTTGCCAAAGTATCAATCTTAGTCAGGTCGGGGTAGGTTGCGAGTCGGGTTAGATGAGTCCGATGCTCACTCCGTCTCTTTCTTCAACCATCCCGGAATCTCCCCGGGCGAGATGCAGAGTACTCCATGCAGTAGTATCTACCAACTCTAGCTTTCCCGTCAACTGGCGCCCAGCGCGGCAGTCATAACTTGCGTTGTAACATGGCAGTCAGTAAACCAAACTTGATATCAACCTCCTAGTACAGCTAACCATCTCCCACCACGTATCCCATCATCTACCTATGTACATAGCCAAACCTGCAAATCATCACTAGCGCCGGCACTTCTCTCGCTTGTATTAAACCTTGCCACATGCCATGCTCTTTTGCTCACTCAACTACCGAACACCCCAGACTGACTCGGGTCTGCCCCCACGCTATCAAAACCCCGACGGAGGTTTCTACACCACGTTTTTTCTCACCAGGAATGGTTTAGTGATTCTAGATTTAATATTACGGGAAGGACTACCGAGACACTAATAGACTACAGACATAATCATAGGTAGGTAGGTATTCAACATCATCTGATAGATGAAGATCCTGACCTACCTACCTCGGTCTTCCTCCCCGTCACGCTCAAGGTTATGCAAGACAGCCACCTCATGTAGGTAAGCACGATGGGTGTTTCTGAGTTCAATATTACGGGAGGATATCCGAGCTTCCCACCCCCCACAACTAGATACGTATCTACCCAGTCTCAAGCTTCCCCAGATATGCCACCCTCAAGAAAACTAGTCCACATGTCAGGAGGCGAGTACCTATGTTTCTAAATCCAATATCGTGGCACACCCTCGGCATTGACTCCCGGGAGGAAACCACCAGCCTTGCCACGCGTCTTCACACCCCTTCTTCCTTGAGTGCCAGCTGCTGAAACCATTACCTGAAGCATTCCCAGTGCGGACTTCTACGACTCAAAACTTGTCTGAAGATCCCCCTCAGCGAATCCTGGCTTCGAGATCGGGTATCTGTGGATCCAAAGCATACCTAGATAAACAAACAACTTTAAGGCTCAACAGGCCAAGTAGGGAAGTTGCTTTGTCTTCAAAACATGGAAAAGTCGAAGAGCAAATACACCTCAGCGAATCTCCCCTCAAGAAGGACAGTCAGCAGGTAGATGAAAACAGGTAGAGAGTTAAAGAAAATAATGACATCAAAATAGTCTTCAATGTCCACACTCGATGTGATAGTAGGTACGATAGGGTCGCGAAACTAGATGTCTTTGCCAGGTGGAACTTAGGTACCTAGTCAACCAGCCTCGAAAGAACCTCTCCCCTTTACTTGATCATATCAACAGCAGACCACAAACCCCAATCTACAAAACACATCAACCAATCACCAAGACCAAAAGTCGTAGCAAAAGTCAAACAAAGTCACAATTCGACTCAGTCCACAAAACCAAACACAACTACAACATCAACACCGCCACCTCCCAAAAAGCAAAGCCAAAAGAAAAAGAAAAGAAAAAGTAAAGTCGAAATAAAAGAAATCAACAAGGGGAAAAAAGCAAAAAGCTCACCGGCCAACCCCCCTCAGCGGTCTGAAGGGAGGTGGTCGGCTGTGAAAACCCGGTGGTTTTACTTCGGAATCGAACTCGGGGGCTATCGGTCGCAAGCCCCCCTTTGCAGCAGCTCTCACACCCTTACCATTTGACCTGACCACAGGTGTGGCGCCCTGGCAAGGGGTGTTCGAGCTGCTGTTGGAAGGGGCATGGTTGATCTAATATATAAACCACTGGGGACTCCTTCCTTTTCAACAATGATATGGTGAGCTGACTAAGTGAGGCAGTTGCATGGAAGGCAGGCAGACACGCAAGAATAGACACACAAGGATGACTGACAGCCATGGGCATGGTCTTTGTGGGATCAAAGTCGTCTTGGTAGCTAGATAGCCAAGCAAAACCAGAGCTAAATAGAGTCGCTTTCTTGATAACAACCACCACACAAACAACATACCTACTTGTACATCAGACAACCACCCACCCATCATTTCCAAACAACAAAGATCAATCCTCATCCACACACTCCCACCCCCCCTCCAGCACCACCCCCCCATCACTATAAACCTCCACCTGCACTCCCCCTCCCCCTCCCCCCCTCAACCCCCCAATCTGCTCCAGCACAACCCACAACCCCCCCATCCTCCTCACCACCTCCGGATCAACATCCACCTCCCCCTCATCCAACCCCAGCACCCCCACCTCCTGTGTAAACTCCCCCCCCTTACTCCTCCCCACCACCCTCCTCCCCGGCCCCGTCCCAAGCTCCAACCTCATCCTCAACCCACCCCCTCCATTCCCCCCACCCCCACTCCCCCCTCCCGTAGCCGCCCTAGCAACAACACTCAACCTCGTCAACCTCCCTATCCCCACCCTCCCCCTCAAGCTCTCCTCCCCATCCCTAAACACCGCCACCTGGGGAAACACACTCCTCAGTTTCCCCGCCTGGGAAGACATCACCGGCGTGATTGCCACATTCTCCACATTAGTCGACACCCGCAACACGAATTTCCCCAGCTGCCCGGGTTCAAAAGTCGATAGAATAACCGTATACGTCCCCGCGTCCAACGGCTGCGAACTCGCCGTCTGGCAAAACGTAGCCCCCCGTTGGTATTCCGGCGACGACACCAGTATATCCCTCCCAGAAATGCTGGCGATCCTCTTCGTCGGGGAAGACGAGTATATCAGCGCGATGTGGATAGGCAAGTCCTTGACGTCCGTTGACAACAAAAGCGACAAGGGGGTGGCTTTGGGTAACGTGATGGAATACTGCGGGTTGATAAAATAGGACGGGTGAGCCGCCGAGCCCCCCGAGTTGCGCCTTGTCCAGGCGCCGGTGATGGTCTCGCTGTAGCTGAGCGGGTCTTGGGCTTTGGAGATGACCAACGGCGAGTGGGAGAAGAAGGACAGAGTAAAGTTGTATGTTGGCAGAGGCAGCTCTCCCTGAGCCACGACAAGAGTCTGGGGGCTGTTGGGTGTTGGGTCATAACGCAGCAATGTGTTGGGGCTGTCGACATATGGCCCTTGATGGAGGCAGCGGTGGTTTTCTGGCAGCGGGAGGCGGGTTCCCGGTGGAGAGGCCGCAAAGATGGAGAGGGACATGAAGCCGAGCTGCTTGGAGACGTGAGCTAGGGAAGCGTTGTGCCGGTCTCGTTCCGCTTTTCGTTCCCTCAAAATTCTGAGCTCGCCATCTTGCCAATGGCGACTTAGCAGAACCCATATGGGACTGCGAGAGGGGGATTTTACGCTGTATTGCGGGTTCTTGGTGAAGACCAGCTCTTCAGTTGCGTCCGGCATGTCCCATTTGAAGTGGTGGTCTTGGCGGAACTGAAAGAGATTTGGGTTCCAGTTGACGTAGAGAGAATCAAAATGTTGCAGGGCGTCCTCAAAGGCCATCCAGAACTGATTTGTTGCGTGCTCGGGTGTTGATCCCACTGCGTGCGTCTTGAGGGTCGCCGAAGACCCAACGCCTGTCCACACCAGGCTGTCGACCCAGGGATTCTTGATCAGCAATGAACGACTGTTACCATCGCTCCGCACGTCAAGGACTGCATAGTCGTGTTCCCTGACCAGACCCAGAGCCTCCTCTTCTTCTGGTGGAATGTTCCCCGTTCCCAAAGTTAGAATGGCGTTTCCATCGTCGTAACCTTTCTTGATTCTGTCCCATGTTTGGTCGAGCTCAATGTCATCGCTATGGATGGTTAGAGTGCGTGTACATTAACCGAGAAGACTTTCTTACCTCTTCAGGAATATCTGCTCTGGGATCCAGCCAGTCAAGACATTCAAGTCGGTTCCGGAGTTGCTTCCGGGGAAGTCATAACCTCCACGTATCTTCAAGTATGCCTTCTCAACCAAGGCGGGCCATAGCAGTCTGGGATTGCGCCGGTCAACAACGTACAGCGTACGGTCAGTCGATGTAGCCGGGAGGCGGTCATCAATCACAACAGAACGCCAACATCCGTTAAAGTTCAGACGAAAGAGATATTTGCCATTCTTAACGGCCTTGGGACGCATATTCTCATAGTCGAATGGATGCATAAGCGTGGAAAGTAACTGTTGAGGAGTATCAGTACACATGAATGATGGCCACGACAGCGGCGGAATGTTCTCACAGAACCCTTCACAGAACCCTTCTTAGAGGTAAGGTGTGGAGAGGCAGCACATAAGCTGGCTACGACTGAACAATCGGTTGCCAAGTCCTGTGCCAAATCGATTTCGTTGTCGGCGGTCATCATCCACTCCGAATTGCTTTCGTCGACCCCAGGCACGAGTTCAGAGGGGCGTTTCCAACCAGAGAAAGTGGCCTGCTGCTCGGGAGAGAGAGAAAAGGGCGTAGGATCACTTCCAATTTGGCACCATGAGTTAGCAACACCTCCAAGACCAGGTGTCAGGAGCAGCACGGCGCATGGTGCACGCACATATAAGGGCCAGAAACCTCGTTGGGGGAAGTCCCTGAGAGTATCTTGGATTCGGTGTTTGCCGTCCATGGTGGGAAGGCGAGCTCATGTAATCTCGAAGATCTGTAGAGAATGGCTCTCTCGGACATAGGGAGCACACGGGTTGATATGAGCTCTGGAGGTTGCGAGCTTGCTGCTGCTTGCTTATCGTTGGCCTTGATAGTCTCGCCAAGCTCGAGCAGGTACTCGATCTTGTTGCGGAGTCTAGCCGCGTCTACGCCTGAGGCCCCTTTCTGGATAGCCTTCATGTAGAAGTCGGCGGCAGAAATGGCATGCTTCAAAGCTTCTTTCCCCTGACTTTCCTCTAGGAGCAGCTCATGTTGCTACACGGTGAATTAGCTTAGTATTCGATGATGGACACGATGACAGAGTGCGTCTCACCATCCCTTTCAGCTCATACTGTCTGCCCAGTGCACTCCTGGGGTTCGAGTTCGTTGACATGATAACTTGAATATCAAGTGAAGTTGTGTAACCAGTCAGTCGGGAGAGAGTGTGACGATAGGGTGCTTGCATGAATAAATGTTGAGTCCAAGTCGAGTAGAGATCGCCAAGGCTGTATCGTATGTCTGTCTATGTCCGCCCAATCACCACTGACGGATGTTGTCTTGTGAGATCTGCGAGCAACCCATTCGACGCGCTGCTACTCACTGCCGATAGTCGAACACCGCCAGTGGGGTTCGATACCGAGTGTCTGTTCTGGGGTAAGTACCTCGATGACCAGTTACTAGCCACGCGGGGGTGGCTGGGTTATCCATCGGCATCCCGTCATGGGGCATGGGCATTGAGACTCGAGATACATGAATCCCTCTCAAGCCACCTCTGTTCCTCTTCTGTGAAACAACTCAGCACCTGAATTCCAATCTCGAATCTCAAAACAAGCATCTCTTTCTTTTTTTGATCCGTTGCCAAGCTGCACTGGACGAACTAGGGTCCCCCAGTCGGCTGGTTCCGAGCCCGGTGCGGGGCGCCACACGATCTTATCAAAGCGATTCATCAACAACGTGGTTCATGAGTCGGGGATAGGCGATGTGTGAGATGCGGATATATAGCCAAGGCCAAGTCAACAATGGCATTCAGCAGCCTGCAGCGAACAAAGTCGATAGGATAAAGAAAAGAAGGAATGCGGGGCGGGCAGAAGGCGACCTTCTTCAAGGCACTCGTATCGTTTGCCGCATTCAATTGGCGTTGCCCCGAGCACACAATCGCCAACCGAGGTTATCCGGTTCGGTAATCGACATCACGGGCTAAAAAGACACTGGGTCCCCCGCGGCCGGTGGACCGCACTTGCCGGATGCACCTCGGCGGCCTACAGCGTAAATACCATGGCCAGGCCCCCTATAACCTACTAGAGGTGTCCCTGTCGTCACCCTCTCGTCGTTGTCGTCGTCTTTACCCATTGGCATTGCATTGCGTGCGTGTTGTGTGTATCTGTTGTCTCTCATATTCTATCTTGCAGGCGGACATCCCCAATACCTACTCAATCCTACTTGCCGAGCCCATCTGCCGTCATCGCATTCGCAGATACCTAGCCAAATCATCAGCCGGCCGATATCTATCGATATACAACTTTTTGTGACGTATCCACCTATCGCGAACGATAGCGCAACGACCGGACTTTGCGGAGGAATCGCATTCAGGTTGTAAGGAGAGCCCTCTTTTGAGGCGCAGGGAGTAAAAGAGAAATCACACAATGGGTGCTCAGTCAAAGCCAATTGGGCCTTGGGGTCTTGCGACAGCAGGCGCTGCCGGTGCTGTGTTTGCCAACACGCTGGTGTATCCTCTCGATCTGTAAGTCTGATGTGCAGCTTGACCGTCCAAGGGTTCAAGAAATCCATTTGCTAATCTTCCCTCCATGCTGTAGCGTCAAGACCAAACTCCAAGTGCAAGTAAAGCAGGCCGCCTCCGAGAAGGGCGAGCACGCCTCCGACGAGCCACACTACAAGTCGTCATGGGACGCCATCTCCAGAATCGCTTCCGCTGAGGGAGTTCACGGTCTTTACGCCGGCATGGCTGGCTCGTTGCTTGGTGTCGCTTCTACAAACTTTGCCTATTTCTACTGGCATTCGACTGTTCGCACTTTCTACCTTAAGCACAGCAAGCACACAGGACCTACCTCGACCATTACCGAGCTCTCCATCGGTGCTGTCGCAGGCGCGCTTGCTCAGCTCTTCACTATTCCAGTCGCCGTCATCACCACCCGGCAACAGACGCAAAACAAGGAGGACAGAAAGGGCTTCTACGACACTGCGAAGGAAGTTATCGAGGGCGAAGATGGCGTCTGTGGGTTGTGGAGGGGCCTGAAGGCGAGCTTGGTGCTGGTCGTCAACCCGTCCATCACATATGGTGCCTACGAAAGGTTAAAGGAGACTTTCTTTGCGGGCAAGAAGAACCTTTCTCCTTTGGAAGCCTTTGGTAAGTTCGAGAATCTGATCCGCTGTCACGTTGAGTATCTCTAATCACCAATATCACAGCACTCGGCGCCATGTCCAAGGCCCTCGCCACTATTGTCACTCAGCCTCTCATCGTCGCCAAGGTCGGTTTGCAGTCCAAGCCACCAGCGATCCGCCAGGGCAAGCCCTTCAAGAGCTTCGTTGAGGTCATGCAATTCATCATCCAGAACGAGGGAGCTCTGGGTCTCTTCAAGGGCATCGGACCCCAGATTCTCAAGGGCCTGCTGGTTCAGGGCATCTTGATGATGACCAAGGAACGGTACGTTTTCCCTTACCAAAAAAATGCTAAACGGCTTGAGACTGACCATATCCCTCACAGCGTCGAGCTTCTTTTCATCCTTTTCCTCCGTTACGTCCAGCTTGTGCGTTCCAAGCAGCTCAGAAGGTCCGCTGACCTGGCTGCGGCAGCCAAGCTTGTTGCACCTTTGACTGTGAAATAAACAAGTTCAAGCCGATTGCGACAGAAATACAGAAGAATACCCATATCGCCGATAGCGAAACTTGAAGAGGTCAAGAGCGGGGCGCTCGGTTAAGGAATGAAGGACAAGGACAATTTGTATATAAGAACGCCATATAGATAGGTCATATCTGAGAATAATGATTGCAATGTATTATGTTGAAGCGCTATTCCCAAGCAAAAAAAGAGTGATTGTTCAGTTTGAGGGAGCAGTTGCTACGTACAATGAATGAGCTCATACTCTTCTTACCTCTGGCGGTTGGCGGGAGCTGTCCAGACCCGCCAAGAAAGCTACGCACGGGCAGCCACACTCCAGCCCCGCACGAGCCACACCCACCAGATTAGGGCAATCCAAATTTCTCCCACTTTTTGTGTGCAGAGCTACGCACCTACCTTGCACCCCGACTTCTCAGACCTTAGCAACCGTCAACCATCTGAGTCGACATCCTTCACAATGGCCAGTACGTAACTCCTCGAAATGCTGCCAGTTCTCATTGACAGAAATACTGACTGAATCGCTTCCAGAGTCCAAGAACTCGTCTCAGCACAACCAGTCGCGCAAGGCGCACCGGAACGGGTACGACGAATCGAGCACCGAGCGAGCAGAACGAAACGAGGGCTAATGGAGAATAATAATGCAGTATCAAGAAGCCTAAGACCTCGAGATACCCCTCCCTCAAGGGTACCGACCCCAAGTTCCGGAGAAACCACAGACATGCTCTCCACGGCACCGCCAAGGCTCTGGTACGCACCCCGAACACACTCCGACGACCTCCCTCCGCGAGAGAGAGCCGACCGCTAACGATTTCTACAGAAGGAGTTCAAGGAGGGCAAGCGGGAGACTGCTTAATTTCCTTATTCGAGCGCGCACGGTTAGGGACGACCATCTTCGGGCATGACCATTACGAAGGAATTCTGCGGTTACTTGATTTGCACCGCTATTGGGCCGGCTTTTCGAGGTGTTATCTAGGGCGTCATTTTATCTACCAACGGAATGCATTGGCCTCTGGAAGAGGCGGACCTGCCGGGGCGCATCCCTCCATCAATGCTGCTCTCCCTCTTGGCTATAAGTGGTGACAGGAGATCATGAGCGAACATAGGCTTTCGGACAAAAACAACCCCCCCGATGACGAAACCGACCCGAACCGACCAGCATCACCCATCATTCCCCTTCCCTTTCCCGATACCTTGGGATTCACAACCTCAAGATATCACAACGGCATTAGTGTGTACAGCTCTGAGTCTACTACCCGTACTCTTTTAGCTGAAGGATAATTCTTCGTGCCAAGATCAAATCCCATGCCTGTCTATTACCAAACACCTCTGTCTGCCACATAGACTCAAGGTGCATGAAAGCCAGTCAACATTTTTTCAAAACACCATGACCCTTTTGCCTATGTTTACATGACGATCATGTTCCCGGGGATTCGGAAGCTTTGAACTACTATTATAGTAGAGGCCAGCCAAACCCAGCGGTCTTTGAAGTCTAAGGAGCGGCGCGGCACTTGCATGTTGTTATGTTGTGACCTGAACTCTTATGTGCTCTTCTCCCGAGTGAGTGCTATCCTATCGGTGGGAGATACGAGATGCTGATCGCAGACTGAGCCGCTTTACTGCATGGTCCGTTTGTTTGACATTTGAACTTGGGAGTGGCCCAATATGTCGATGTCAGACTGATCCTTTTGCCACCGGGTTCTTAGGACTAGCTAGCAACAATCAAAATAAAACAGAACAGTTCTCAAGACTTGCTCGGGATGCTCTTTAGATGTCTGGTGACTTCGAAACACATCGGATCAGTAGAACATTGGAACAGGAGTGGCCTGTCGTCCCATGTGGAATGTGTCACTGCTGGCGGCTGCGGAAGCCGACAGCCGTGTGGTGCAGAGAGGCGAACGGCACAGTGCTGTTAGGGGGCGGGGTTTAGCGGGTTCCACTGACAACCCCTTTTTGTGTCCCAAGGCTGAAGTCCATGCGCTGCTTCAAGCTTGAAGTTGAGGTTGCTGGTGGATGGACGCACAGCATTTACAACGTCAGTAACCTCTGGTACATACCTAGTGGATAAGTGGCTGGTCTGGGAGACTCGCAGGTGTCTCCATACCACAGCGGATTCGTGTAGTCTTAACAGCACGAATGAGGTGGAGCCCGGCTAGGGATCACGGCGTAGTCTCCTGTTGGTCACGGGCCTAACCGGTTCTGGCAGCACTGTTGAAAAACATCTAAAAACATAGGTGGCAGCACGCACGCACAACCACACACAGTTGCAAGGCCAAAAGTCGGTCAAATCAACCCAAAAAAGGTGCAAAATGAAGGCCAAAAGCCTGGGAATTTGATGCAAGCAATGTTTTAATATGCATTGTAGCTGACGAAGGTGTTTAAGTATGGCTTGCGTGGGCGGGGTTGCAACTTAGACAACACTACCACACCCGGGCAGTTCAAACCACCACCACAGCCAATTCAACAGCCAATTCAACAGCCAATTCAACAGCCAATTCAACAGCCAATTCAACAGCCAATTCAACAGCCAATTCAACAGCCAATTCAATAGCCTTGCAATTGCAGCCTGGAAATACAGGCTTCAATTTAAGCCATTGATTCACTGCGCAGGCCGGGCCGGGTGGAAGTGATGTGTTGACTGTCTTGATTGTGGGTGGTTGAAATATTCGTTCGATGGCCCTGCACGAAATCGCAGTTGATTTTGGTGTGTTTTGACTATTTTTCGATGTTTGTAGTATCTTTTCCCTGATGTGGCTAGGCCCGTGACCAACAGGAGACTACGCCGTGATCCCTAGCCGGGCTCAATGAGGTGTCCCAGCGACACCCAAGAATCACCCAAGAAAAAGGAATGTTTTACTATTGACAGGGCGCTCCATTGTTAGTGGGTTAGTGGATTTGGAAGGACTGGAGAAGCAGTCGGTAACGCCGGGGTTGGGTGGAGGTCAGGGACGTTTCAAGAATCAACGGCCACCTTTTATTAGTTAGCGAGGCTCAGCGCGCTAACGGCTAACTTTCTCACACTTTATAGGCAGCTCTTGGCTCTCTCTTCCCTTTCCACCACCTCTCCTTCGACTCCTGATCAGGTTCTCTTCCTGCCTGTCGTGTCGTCGTCCCTTCACCTTGCGGAATCGCCTTTCTCGCTGCTGGGTCAGGTTCCTCTTTTTTGGTCGGGTTGTTGTTTTATTAATGGGTACGTCTGACTCTCCAGCTCTTTGCGGCATTGGATGGCATTGTTCTCGGAGCCCTCTGGCTGCCATTGTTCCCTCAGGGGGCCACCAGCCCCAGCGAAGAATGGACCGGACGAGATCGCGACACTCTTCGTTCCGCTTTGTCGTCCGGTCTATTTTCTCCTGTCAGCCGGGTTCTGAGGCTCATTCCGCGCTCCTGCCTTTGAAGCTGCTCACCGCTTGCTGTCTACTACGGCCGTTGTTTGCTTCTTGCCTTGGCCTCTCCGCTCTTTCTTCGATTATTTCTTAACTCGAGGGGACTTGCGGCACTGATCTCTCTCTTGATCAACCAAACAATACCTCCCTAGCGCTCGGTCCTAGTATTGATTACTGACATGGTCTCTACAGCTCGCGCAGTCTAACGCCGCTTCTTTCGCGATATTTCGATCCTCCTTTGAGGCCAGCGGGTTACTGCAGGAGAGCTTTCGAAAGTCTTTCGCGCCTTTTCCACTATTGCCCTCTTTCGCTCCCGACTTCGAAAGTCACTCGATCGCCGAGTCTAATAGCCACACAACCTAATCACGCCGAACGCATCTTTTATCTGCCCTTGGTACGTCTGATAAGGCCACAATCCTACGGCATAAACCCAACTCCTTCGAGAAAATCACGAAACAATTCTTGGCTGCCCGTGCCCACACCCATGGGCCACTGATCTACAAGGACCCTGCTAATACATCAGCAGCCGCGAGCCCTGTTTCATCCTGGCATCTGGTACTGAGCAGTCTTTGGAGAAGTTGCTTTGATTCTTCCGCTCTCTCTTGACTTGGGACAATAGTCTTCTCCAACATATTTAAGCCGTCGTCACTTACACTTCGGTCGCTTTCGCGAGTATGCTCAATATGTCCAACATTATGAGCAACCGCAACAGCACGCCCGAGGCGTCCAACGTCTCGTCGCTGCGCCCCCCTTCCTCGAGAGCCGTTGGTGCGAACCCCCACCCTCTTCGTGCCTCTGCCGACATCTCTACTCTGAGCAATCAGGCCGCCGCCGCCCGCATCCGCCCGTCCTCGGACTTTTATGGTCAGGTCCAGGGTGGGCAAGGCCAAGGTGCCGCTGAGCTGGATCCCCAGGATAAGCTCACTCAGCAATGGATTGCCGATATCGATCAGTATGAGAACACTCTCGAGGAGATGGCTGCTGCCACCTTGGACCAGGACTTCAAGGATGAGCTCAGCGCCATCGAACAGTGGTTTCAGGTCCTTAGTGAGGCTGAGCGTACTGCGGCTCTCTACGCCCTCCTCCAGCAAACCACCCAGGTTCAAATCCGCTTCTTTATCCAGGTTTTGCAGCAGATGGGAAAGAACCACCCCATGTCGGGCGTCCTGTCCCCTGCCAACTTTGACAAAGGTGAGTTTCATTCTTGAACAGGCAAAACCATGTCCTGACCTGTGCCTAACATTGTTCAATCCAGATCCCATGTCCAACCGCTTGAGCGACGCCATGAGCAAGCTCAATGTGGATTCGGCTCGCAACTCGATGGCTCGCGCGAGCCCCGCTGCGAAGCGGCAGTCTGGCCTCGACCCAAACACGATCAATGCCATGTTCCCCGACGCTGCTGCTGCTATTGCGACTGAGAAAGCCAAGTTCACCCAGCAAACGGGCCAGCCCCCTTCTACCCGGAACAGCCTCGTGGACAACCGCAACTCCCTTGTGGCCCCCACCATCTCGGCCCCCAACGAGGACCCCAACGGGCAGAATCCTGCTTCTCCCTGGGGTCCCAACGATGCGAACCGGCCTAAATCGTCCTCTGCTGGGCAGCCGCCGATGGGCCAGTTCGTTCAGCCCCCTCCCTCGAGTGGGGCTCTTCGTTCACCGCGCCCCAACATCACCGGTAACACCAACATTCAGTCTACGACCTTGACAACTGGTGACAAGGGGGTTGGCGATCTGCCCCTGCTTTCTCCTTACACTGCTAGCGGTAACTGGGCTTCTATGGTCAACACTCCCATGGTTCCTACCTTCAATCAGGGCGGTAATAACGCCGATATGGTGGCCAATGCGACAGCCATGAAGCTCGCTGCGCTTTCTACCGTGAACAATAGGTTTGCGCTGGATGATGTGCGCAAGTATCGTCGTGCCCGATCCAATGAGCCGGATCCGGGCCAGAACCCACTTTCTCCCGGTCTTCCCAATATTCCTGGTGCCATCATGGTCAGCCAACATGGTGGTGGCATGGCCTTGGGCCGGGATGGTATGCTGAACCTTCAGCAAGCGCAACAGAGCATGGGCTTTGCCAACCACCGCTCTCGTCCCAACTCGCCCGGCGTTCCCATGCAGAACGCATATGTTCCCGCCATGGCGTTCGCCTCGCCGCAAAACAATGGATTCTTGAGCGCCTATGATGGGACTGGGCTTATGAACAATGGACTGGCTCCAAACTTCCCACCCCACATTCAAGTCGGATTTGAGGGTGGCGGTTATCACTCGGATCACTCGGATATGGTCCGTGGTCGCTCCCCGCGTGGTCGGAGAGGCACCTCGAAGCCCCCTGAGGATCCCACCGACCCCGGTCTTCTGCAGGACATCCCGAGCTGGCTACGGAGCCTTCGTCTGCACAAGTACACGGATAACCTCAAGGACATGAAATGGACGGACCTTATTGAATTGGACGACAAGCAACTAGAGGATCGCGGTGTCAATGCACTGGGTGCTAGACGCAAGATGCTCAAGGTCTTTGAGCAGGTCAAGGGTGCGTGTTTTCCATCACGATCTCGAGATAATTACTGACTTGTTTTGCAGAGGCCAAGAACGAGGGCAAGTTGTCGAGCTAGATGCAAGGCGACCACGAATCAACAGATGAAGCAGACGAAGACAGCGAAGACACCACGCAGAGCGAGAGCATCACAGATTATATTATGGTGTAGAGGGGATGGTTAATAGGTAGTGATTCCTTCGTGCCTTGGGTTTTCGCGAGGATGGGGAAAAGCGCATGGATATATGGCGGCACCATCTCGTTCAGAGCATAGCGCATACACAAGCGTTATATCCCGGCGTTATTTCTCGTCGATCTGTCCTTCTTTTTTCTTCTTTAATTTCTCGAGGCACGATTGAATATGTGGATATGTTTTGTATGAGCGGATGAGATATATGGTTGGGAGGTAGTTTGGGCGGGTAGAGCGTTGATGCTGTTGCTGAGGCTACCTTGAAATATCTATAGGCGTTGGTGCGGTGAATTAATCAGTTTTTCTGAAGTCGATACTGGACGTGTTTTGTTTGCTGTGAAGTTGAGGCGGCTACCCATTGATTACAAGTAGAACAAAAAGTGAAGACATGCTGGCCCCTGAGCAGGATATCTTGGGTGTATATTTGGACTATCCATGCTACTATCTGGCATATGATGTTCAGGAGTACGATGAACCCTGGACCCGGGGTTCTGGGTGACTAACTCGCAACAAAACTGGACCACAATACTGAATCCATCCAACACTTTGAACCACCAAAGATGAATCACCCTTTCCATTGTTGTAGTCCTTCAACAATGTTGTTTCTGCCGGTCACATGCTGAACCACGTGGTCTCCCCACAATGCACGGCCCATGCTCCTCACTCTAGTCTGGCGCCGCACTGTGCGGTTAGCTGCAGCCTCGAGTTTCGAGTCGCTCTCATTCATCAGAGGAGTTTGGATCTCATCGTCAAAGTTTTCGACTTTCTCACCAGCCAAAGTTTACGATAGTCAGGGAATATACGAATTTTTGAGAGTTGATATTGGGTCTCGAGATTGCTTTCCATTGCTCGCTTTGGCGGCTGGACTTTTCGACACAACAGACAGAAAGGGAAACTTTTCAGCCTTGCAAGTCGTTAAGAGTGCCTGGGAGAAGGAGGGTCGTTCCTGCTGAATTTGGGAGGAGGAGAGAGAAAGGGGGATATTGAGAGTTTGGTGGAATGGAGGGGGACGAGGGACGCGTTTAATTTGAAGGACCCCGCGATTGAGAGGGAAAGCTTCCCAGGAACTTCAACAGTGGTTTCGACTTTTATTACGACTCGCTAGTCTCACCAATCTTCGACCAGAGTCAAGAACTACATTACCAAGAAGACCATCATACACCATCAACACTCACACACAACAACCAGAAATGGATTTCATGTCTGGAATGGGGGGCATCCCCATGGACATGCTCGACCCGAGTCTCTTTCCCGAGGGCCACCGTCCACAGCAGCCACCACCACCACCACCAGCTCAGCAAGATCAAGATGTCGAAATGGGAGACTACCCCGCCGCCGGGCATGAAGTTGACGACGATGGCGAGGAATCAGATGTCAGCGACATGTCGGTCGACTCAGACGCCATGGAGCTCGCGGCCGAAGTAGCCCGATTCGACAAGCAGCAAGAGGAGTTTGTCGCCCGCCAGCGCGCAGAGGCTGCCGGCATCCCTTACCAGCCTCCTGCCAAACCATCCAAATCAGCAGCTGCCGACAAGAAGACAAAGGGGGGCGTGATTATCGCCAAGGGTCGCAAACGCAAGTCAAAGACCGTCAAGGGTCCCCGACAGGCAGTGAAGCCCTCGCCGGACATTCTTTTTCGACTGAACTTGGCTCAGCAGGCGTTTCAACGCGGGGATTACGAGACCACCATGACGATGCTTTCGGAGATTATCCGGATCAACTCGGAGGTGATCCACGCGTGGGTGCTGCTGTCGTCGGTGCACGAGGCGCTGGAGAATCGGTCCCAGGCGGTCATGTGCCGGATCACGGCTGCGCATTTGACGCCGAGGGATGTGCCGCAGTGGATCGCGACGGCGGAGTATTGCCTGGAAGGGGTGGAGGAAATGGAGGATGATGAGGAGGGGAATCAGCCTCCGGAAAAGGTGGACGCGTTGAAGAGGGCGTATGCTTGTTACAGTCAGGCGTTGGAGGTGGACAGGACGCATATTCAGGCGAGAATTGCGCGGGCGGATGTGATTATGATGATGGGGAACCAGCAGAGTAGGGCGTTGGGGGAGTATCAGAAGGCGCTTGGGTATAGGCCGTATAATATTCGGACGGTGAGGAATATTGCGGATGTGGCATTGGATGTGAAGGATTTGAAGAAGGGGGCGGGGATAGCGAGGGCGGCGTACAGGAAGGTGATTGATTATTTGATGGAGAGGGGAACCTTTGAGGCGGAGGAGGGCAGGTTTGAGTGGAGTGATTTGAGAATTTATCTCGAGTTCTTTGGGACGCTGGAGTTGTGGAGGGAGGGGTTGAGGGAGCTGAAGGAGATTGCGAGGTGGTTATCGGGGAGGAGGGAGGAGACGTACTGGGAGGAGTTTGATGATGGGCAGAGGGGGGATGATGATCGGGAATGGGATATTGGGGAGGAGAGGAGACTGGGAGTGAATGGGTTTGTGCCGGGCAAGTTTCCAAGAGAGAGCTATGGCTTGGGGATGCCTATGGATTTGAGGGCAAAGCTGTTTGTTTACCGGTGCAAACTGGGTTTCCACGACACTGAGGCCAAGCGACATTTGGAGCTGCTTGATCCGACAAGGCAAGAGGAATTTATGGACTTCCCGGACTGCTTAAAGGACATCGCGGTTGCGTTGCTCGATCAGAACAAGGCTGAGGAGGCGAAGAAGTATTTGGACTTGTTCAAGCATATTGCCGAGACAGAGGGCACAGGCAGCATCGATGCGGACTTCTTGGTCTGTCAGGGTCGGTATCACATCTCTTTGGGGGAGAAGCAGACCGCTGAAGAATGCTTCATTGCTGCGATTGAGGACGATGAGGACCACATCGAGGCTCGTGTGCAGCTCGCCAATATGTACGAAGGAGAACAAGAGCAGGAGGGCAGAGAGGAAGCTTACTTGCTTGTTCACGAGGCCATGAACTTGCAGAAGCTGGGACCAAGGAAGAGACGTGGTCCGTATGGTCCCCGGAAGAACACCGGACCCAGGAAACCGAGAAAGCCAAGAGACCCGAACGCGCCAAAGTCGAAGTATGTACCTCGGCGGTTGCTCAATGCCGAGAAGAGAAGACAACAGGAGATGGAGCAGACGAAGGAGGCGACGAAGAATTACCAGATCATGCAAGAGATGGAGGGCAACGCTTTGCTAGGGGACGAGGAGGCCAAGAGCAAATGGATGGCGGCTGCGAAGGCTTTGGTCGACGATTTCCGGTCTTACAAGCGGTTTTACCCTTGGGACAAGTACATCAAGCTTTTGGGCTATACCAACCCTGCCGAGGGCGGCCAGCAGGCAGTTCCTGCTAGGAATCTGAAGCTCGCTGCCATGGAGGAGCGTTTGCGCGATCTCGCTCCGGCGGATGGCGCCAAACCAAACGCCCCGGCTCCCGTCAGCAAGCCTCGATTCAAGATACCCCAAGAGCATCGTGGCATTCCGTTTGAGACCTGGCTGAATATCTTCCTCAACTACGCATTCGCCCTCGTCCGCGCTGGTGAACACAGGGAGGCTTACGCCGTTTGCCATGCCGCTCGGGACTCCGTTGTCTGGACATCGATCGAAAACACCTTTCTCATCCACGTTGCCTGGGCGTCTTGTGCCGTCTACGCTGGCGATGAAGAGACCTGCGTTGCCATCGCCCGCTACTTCATGAGGGACTACCGCCCCGGCACGGACTCTTTCCGCATGTTCTCGGCTCTGTGCCGAGTCTGCCAGACGCCAGTGTCTTGGTACACCTCGGGCCCGGCCCAGAAGTTTATTCTGAGGCAGATCAAGATAATGGATAACATTGTCATAGAGCAGCAGAAATCGGCATCAGGAGAGAAGGACGATTTGATTAGTCTAGACGTCTGCCTGTTGACCATCTACGGGCACATTCTCTTCACCACCACCTCGTACACCTACGCCCTGTCGTATTTCGCCCGCGCGGCGTCGATCGACCCGACAAACTGCCTGATCAACTTGTCGACTGGCCTGGCATATATTCACTACGCCTTGAAGCGGCAGGCGACGAACAGGCAGTATCTCCTCGCCCAGGGCTTTAGTTTTCTTTTTAGGTACTACGAAGACAGGCTGGCGGAGGCGGAGAGGAATGGGAGTGTGGGTCAGAGGCAGGAGGCGCATTTTAACATGGCGAGGGCGTATTCGTTGATTGGGTTGGGGAATATTGCGGTGGAGTATTACAAGAAGGTGCTGGAGGAGCCGCCGGTGCCAAAGGTGGATAAGACAGATGAGGAGAGGTGGAAGGGGGGGTTGGCGGAGGAGGATTTGAGGGTGGAGGCGGCGTATAATGTGAGGAGTATGGGGTATTTGCTGGGGGATGTGGAGGGGGCGGCGGGGGTGGTGAGACGGTGGATGGTTTTGGAGTGAGTGATGGGGGGGGTGGGGGGGATATGAGGAAAGGGGAAAAGCATGGGATGGCGTTTAAGGGGGGTAAAATAGGGGTTGGTTGTTTGTTTTGTTTTTATATACCAAGGTATCATCATGGGTGGGGAAATACCAAGAGGAATGGGTGGTTTTGATTGCTGTAGCTGGGCATAGACATTTTTCTAAACAGGTGTTTTATGTGTATATGCTGCTTGGTTTGTGATCCTGGTGGGAGTGTGTCTGGGGGGTTTTCTGAGTGTTGGTGTGCAGTTCTCAAGTTGGGTTATGTTCATCCCAACTTTTGAGAAACGTCGTCCGAGCTTTAAGTTGAGATATCGTGCGTGAACGGTCGCTGATGTAAAGGCCGGCGCGAGAAGCACCGCGTGCTGGGGCGGGGAACCGGGCGAGGAAACCGGGCGCCGGGGAAGAAGGAATCGACGCCAGGCGCCAGGCAAACTCGCCGGCCTCTTATTAACAAACCATTCAACAAGCTGACTGTGTCCGGCGAAGTTGGGAGGCGGCAAATACCGTCGTTCTGGCCATTGTCCCGGGAGGAGCTCGTTCGGTAGAAGTGTGGCCTGAGGCGGTTGGGGGGAAAGAAGGTAAGAATTCAGTGCAAGAGATTTGTGCGCTTGGATAGATGACTTC
Organism: Cercophora samala; assembly: GCA_030512305.1. Lineage (NCBI taxonomy): Eukaryota > Fungi > Ascomycota > Sordariomycetes > Sordariales > Lasiosphaeriaceae > Cercophora > Cercophora samala. Next base: position 638,976 of record JAULSY010000002.1, on the reverse strand, counting down.
TGATTAGGGGTTGTTTGTTGGTGGCGATCATGTTGACTCAGGTCGGGAGGGAGGGAGTTGCCTTGCCTTGCTTTGGTAGGTAAGGTATCACGGTGAGCGAGCGCTGCTGTCTTTCCCAGTTTCATCCGAGCTTTTGATATCTCGGAAGCGTGAGCGAGCGGGCGAGCGAGCGGTGCCTGCTGTTGTGCTGGGGTGGTATTGTGTTTGCTTGCTCGCTCACGCAGGAAGTCTCCCTATTAGCAGAGATATACGCCGTATTTTCTATCTCGACTCGACAGGCCCTTCATGTCCTAGCACATTCGTTCGCCTCTCTCCCTCCCGAGGCAAGTTCCCCCCTCTTTTGACTTGTACATACATATCTATGAGATTGGAAAGGCGCGTGAGCGAGCGCTGCTGCGGTCGTGGTTTGAGGAGTCTGGGTGTATTAATGTCGTGTTATTGAGGGAATTGTAGAAGGTAGGTGGGTGAGATGTACCCTCTGGGACTAATAGATTGTGAGGGTGATGATGATGATGATACTGATGTGCTAGATATCATATCATCTTGCACGTGTCGTCGATGGTCAAGAATGGGCTGCTCGAAAGGGGGGGTCAAATATCCAAACTCGACGGACGTTATTACAGTCATGCGTTATGTTGCCAGTCCAAGAAGAGGGGGGGGAAAGAGGCCATGATGCACGTTGTAGAGCGGTGCGCGCAGTGAGAGAGTGAGCAGAGTTTGAAAAGCTGGGCATTGTTGTGTGCGCGAGTGCTGAGCCAGAGGAGCATATAGGTTGAGCCCCAAGAAGGAAGGGGTCTCTGCCCTTGCTGACGTACAACAGGGTCTTTTGGGTGGTTCTGTAGAAAGAAAGACGCTTGATCCATGGTGAGGAGTGGCCACGTCGGTGATCTGTGGCGGCCTATATAGGCAGCAACTGTCTGTTCAAGGTACGGTGTAGCCCCCATTCGCAAGTGGAGCTGTCATTATCAACACGGGGGGATATTTCAAGATCTATCTGATTTTGTTATAGTATTTTCCAAATCTTATTCTCTCTTTCACACCGACCTTTTGTCAGTAAGTCAGAGTTGGTGGTGATTCTCATGCAAGGTTATATCGCCCCGGATCGTGTACAAAGCGAGAGATGCGGTCAGGAACGCTGTGTAATTCGTTTTATTTCAGGCTTATATCCCCCTTTCATCTAAGCATCAAAGTACAAGTAGCTAAACATTTCTTCAACGGTGGTTTTTATAAGGTCTTTGAGAGGAAGAGGGGTTGTGTGCAAGACATTTTCCGGTGAAAGGGAGCTTTAACGATAAACCGCAGTTTTTTGATAGATATCCCCCAGCAGTTAATCCAGGTAGCTCACCTTTGGAGTTATAAACAGCATTTCCCCCCTACTACTACAGAATGCTGTTGGTTTCTCAGTGTCCCTTTCTCTGCTTTATCTCGACAGGAACAAAAACTAGCAGTCGAAAGCATTCCACAATCATGAGGTAGTGGGCTAAAGGAACGATGCGTTTCTCCCTCTGAAAAACTCCTGTGAATTCTCGCTTCCTTGGGGCAAAGCTGCCCCTGGCTTCCTGTCCTAAACTAAAACCCTACGCACCAAAGACAGTCAACAAGCCAGTAACTGTAGCAGCGTCCACAAACGCATGCGCAAATCCCAAAATGAACATGCGAAACGCAACGCAACGCTTGCTGTAGGCCACAATCCACGCAGACCCCCAATACTGCGCTCATTCCCTCATCCATCTCCTACCCCGAAATCGGTCTGAACCCCCATCACGTTTCGCCTTGGCCAGATCCTGTTTCCGAGGTATTGTTGAAGATGTCATGCACTCGTCCTGACCCATGCGTCCCATATCTTCTTCCCCTACCACAATACCCCGAGATACACTCAGCAGGAAGCTCAAATCCACAGTAAAGCCCCAGAGAAAGAAACAAACACAAATAAAAATAACAAACGAGAGAGAGAGAGAGAGAGCGAGAGACGGGTATCCTTTCCTTTCCATGCCATTCCCGAACCTTTCCCTTTTTTGCAACATTCGAATATTGCGAGTCCCGGCCGATCCATTCAATTTCCTTGACCTTGTCTCCCAGATGGATTCCTGCTTCCCATCTCCCACCCAACTTGACAGTAAAAAAAATATGACAACAACAACATGGTATATCGCCTGGTAACGAAACAACATCACCCCCAAATAAAGTCCCAGAACACAACGCCATGCCATATCGCAGCCTTCTCAGCATCCCCTACACCGCATACCAAAACACCTTTTCACCCCCATCAAATGCCCCACAACCTTCTCCGTGCCCACAAGCGCCATCGTCCCCCAACTCCTAGAAGAAAAGCGCAACTCCGGGCCGGCTCGGTTTCACTAAAAAAAGGATATACTTATATACAAATAGACAATCGGTTTGAAAGTGTTGCAAATGCTTGAAAAATAATATGTGCATAGAAGAAAATTGTGGTGTTTGTTGAAATGTCGTTTTGACACTGTTGTCGATGTAAAGAGCCTGAGTAGGTCTCACACAGGGCCACCTCGCCGTCGTCTTCCCCTGCTTGGTCCGTCCGGCCGTTGTGAAAGAACATCCCGCAGCTGCGGATCGTCTTTATCTTTGTCAACATGGTGTACACGTACATGTCTGCGGTCTCAGTTAGCGATGAATTCTGCCTAGACTAGGAGAAGCAAAAAAAGCGAACTGACCTCTGAAGATTGTCTGGCCTTGGATACCTGTGCTCCCTGTCAGGGCAAAATGGGCACACATATCCCGGTGAATCGTGTACCAGACCGTGCCGTATCATTTCATTCTTGCGCTTGAATCCTTTGCCTCCTTCACTACGGGGGCACCCTGCAACAGGGCAATAATGTGGCCGGGCAGAAGAGTGTACATTGGCGTGCGAGTTCAGCAAGTACTGGGTTGCAAACGGTGGGGCATTACACCCGCTGAAAGTGCAGACATATGTCCCTATGTGTGTCACGCCCTCCAACGGTATCGAACCAATTCGGTCGATGCTATTATGATTAGTATTATTTGCCCCGGGGGTGGAGGCCGACTGCTCAGAACCAGGAGTGGCTGTTGAACTGCTCGCATAGTCTGATTGCCGAGGGTGGCTGTTCATTTGTCCATAATAGGTGCCATAGGCCCCTGGAGGGCTCGTTGCTGGATGTACAAGCGAGTGGCTTGGGGAAAGGGGCCCCCGGAAAGTATCAACTGGTGACAGAGGTGGCGGGGAGCCATGGCCACCTAGTGAAGGCAATCGCGGTGTAGTGGCAGGAGGAGACCTTGGGAAAGTGGCAGACCGTATCCTCTCGTGCTCAGCGGCAGCATTGTTGTGCAACTGATTAAGGTCCCTAAGTGTTGACCGAATGGACGGAAGCGTTGGCCTGTTGTTTTCAAACCTCGGTGAGTTAAGCTTAAGGGGAGCCAAACCCTCGCTAAGGGCTGCCGATGTGAGACTGTTGCTGGGGGAATGGTGATCCAATCTCAGGGGCGCCGGACTGGCTCCTTGGTCGCGAGGAGAGATGGGCCCGTATGGAGGCACCGGAGGCGGTGCTGATGATATTGCAGCAGGTCGTTCATCCCGAAAGGAGTTCGATCGAACCGGTATTACCGGCGCCTTCAGTACCGGCGGTGGTGCCGGCAGCGGTTGCGGTTGTGGTTGCGGTCTCTTTGACCCAGTGCCAGCCTCAGTGTCGGGTGGCTTCGTTTCGGTGGCTGCAAGGGCTTGAGGTTGCGCGTCCGTAACTGCGGCCAAGGCACCTGCTGCCAAACTTTTCAAATCAAACCCCCCCAGACCCTCCAACCCAGGCGGATCGACAGACATCCTCGAACTCGCATATGCTCCCCCGCCCTTGTCGTTGTCCCCGCCAGACCTTTGACCCCCCGGAGAGACGGCGCTGTTCAGAGAGCCAGTGTCGTCGAGGAGATCGGTATCGGCAGGAGAGTCGGGCTCGTATGGCAGACCATTAACGCTGGCCTGGATGGCGATTTCGTTCTGCCGATGGTTGTCCAGGTAGCCAATCAGGATCGCATCGCCCAAGGTTGGTCTCGGCATTCGAGGACGCGGTCTCTTGTCACCAAAGCTGGAAGCGGAACTGACGGACTGGGGCGACGTGATCGGCGGCGGACTCGGAGTCGGCGGGCGGAGCGTCGGACGAAGCGGCTGCAAGAGCGGGCTGTTCCTGGGCAGGACTTCATCGGGGTCATACAGCTCGCTATCTGTATTCATAGCTTCGCGTATGCTCGAAGGTCCTACTCACGGATGAATGGGTGGTTGATGTTGCATCAGCTCGCCATCGATGTCGGGTCGATGGCGAGGGCGGCGGGTCGAGGTGATAGCTGGTGGGCAGCCCTATATTCCTCCCCCTCACTTCTCCCTTTGGAGCTAGAATCACAGAAGAGGGCAGCTCGCGGATTGGAATGTTGATGTCCCGCCTGCAATCCCTCGCTAGCACCCGTCCTGGTAGGTCGAGCGGCACAGAATCAGGACAAAGACTCACTTTGCGCAAGTCCTCCCACGGGGCCGACGGCAGGGTAGGGGGATAGAGCATGTAAGAGCCGCAAGACGCAGCCAAGAACAAGGACAACAACAACAACAACAACAACAACAACAGCAACTAGACAACGCCGGGGCACCAGACACCGGACTGCTAAAGAGCTAGCTTAGGGGCACTGGAAGCTGGGCTGGTAAAGAAGCCGGGTGTGTTACGCGACGGCAACGGGGAGCGGTGGATGAAAGCACGGAAAACGACCTCGTGACGGCTGGATGGAGCGGGGATCGTAAATTGCGATCAAGTTGTGTGTTGGAGGGGGGGGCTGGGCTGGGCTGGGCTGGACTGCGAGTGCTGGCAAGAATGCGGCTCAAGGCTGTGACGGGTTGCAAGGCGGGTGCCGTTCGGCAGGAACGGTGCCTTGTAAATACCGAGCAGGTCGAGGTAGAGGTGGAGGCAGAGGCAGAGCAGAGGCAGAGGCAGAGGCAGAGGCGTAAGGTAAGGTATTATCAGGAGGTAAGGTACTTTGTGGTTGTTGGGTTGGGCCAGGGTCTAGGTGCCCGTGGTACCTAGGTCCAGTATATTAACCTGGGGTCGGGCGTGTAAGTGTCCCGCATATATCTGGCCGGCCGTGGATCCCGAAGGTGGAAGTGGTTTTCTTGACGTGATAATCCCAGCGGGCAACGGAAGAGTAGACTCGAAAAGGCACGGAGGGAGGAGGAGGTTCGCTTCTTTAAGCCGCAATGGCAGCCACCAAGGGCCTACGAGCGGAGGATGCACCGCAGCTCCAACAGCTGGGGTCGGGCATGGGAAGGCCAGAGCCAATGCGTGCAAGATTGACGGCTGATGGCCCACGGTTAAGAGTGGAGGAGGCGGGGGGATGGAGCCGCTAACAGGGGGCAGCTGAGGAGGTTCTTGGGGAGGCTCCACTGGAGAGCAAGAGCTAGCCCGACTTCCCGACCACACACACAACCTCACCTCGTTCCTCGAAGCCTGTTCCAACTTTCCGAGATGGGATATGTCCTGGTGGTCTTGCGCGCCGGTAGACAGGTGGTTCAGAGACTGCCTGTCCGGTGTCAGAGATGGCCGAGTACTGGCGAATGCTGGGGATCTGGGGCCGGCGAGCGCGGTGTCGTGTACTCTGTACGTTGACTGAACCCCGAGTGGGTGGTTGAGGCTCTTCTACCGCAGTGAGTACAAAGGCGCCGGCCGTGGGTCTGATGTACTGATGGAGCTAGGGCTCGCGGCGGCTCGGTAATTAGGAATGGATTGCGCAAACGACCAAGCTGGCCACACAGATGCAACACGCCGATCCTGTGAACCCTGATTGTTTTCTGGGGGGAATGGGGATCATTCAAAAGACTCCAAAAACTTTGATAAAGTTGTTGAAGGAAGCGACCAGAAAAGGCTGCGGGGAAATGGACATGTTTGTTGGGTTACCTGAGACCAGGACAGGGACAGGAGCCACGGACAGATGCCTCGCTGCAAATCAGCAGGTGAGTGCTACTTTACTTTGTGATGCTGCTACCCAGAGACCGCCGCCGCCTCCTCAGTTCCATCTGAACCTCTGATGCTTCCAGGTTCCGCGTGTGCAACGCGAACCAGACGGACACTGACGGACTGAGCTGTGCGGTTGTGATCACTTGGACAGATCCGAGTCGGAGTTTAATTTTAAGCTGGTCCTAGCTGTATCTCGAACAAGTGCGCGCGTCATCATGAGAGCCTGGCAGAGTTTTACACTACCCAAGTGGAGGCCAGTCAGTGTCCACGAGATACGAGTGGTGAAATGTGGGGGTGACGGGACGGGAGGCTCTGTAATGCTTCGACCATGGGAATACCTATGGCCACCACCACACACGCGCGTCCTCTTCGCCGCCTTTGAACGTCGTTAGCACCTACCTCCTTGGGCATTCGTTGCTTCCCAATGAGTCTGGCTCTTGCCAGCCGGCGGCAGCAATCAACCAAAAAACGTGACAGGGGTCCTGTCATTCCCACCTGCCTTGGCTACCTTACCTCCTACATACAAAAAGAGGATTGAGCCCAATATCTCGTCACTCACCAACCCACTCCTTCCTTCCGTCATCAAGTGGCTCGAGAGTGGTGAGATTTCCCCCCACAGCGGGGCGACCCGGGCTTCGTTATCCAAACATCTGCGACAACTCGACAGCTAACCATAATAATCATCTGGGCCGGTGTTTTCATGGCTTTCAAACAAGCCGCTGTGGGGAAGAAGGATTGGCGGGGGTCGGGTTGTTTTCCCCCTGCTTGATTGTCTGATGGACCAGAAGCCCTGATTGGCGGCGGGCCGGAAACTCAGCCTCAACGCCGTGCGTGGTCAACAGCACATCTCTTACTACGGATCCGCCCGCACTACCAAGCAGCAACCTTTCCATTTTGAGCTTCACCTCATTTGTTTCTTCCTCCATCAACTTGAAATATACACTATATACCGACCACAGTCTGGATCTTTCACCATCTCCTGGCACCAGTCCATCATCATCGGCACTTTCACTGTCCCATCACGATCGTTGGCAGCTCTTTTTATGCGGGTCACGCCGTTGGGGATAAGAAGGCTGGTGGCCCAATCAGGGCCGACAAGACTCATCCTCCCGTCTGCAGCAGGGACGGCACGTACCTCCACCATAGCATCTCCCTCCGACATCATTTTCGAAGCATGCACCGCGATTTAGCGACTGTCCTGACCCAGCTGTGGGCTTGCTTTGGGTAACGAGTGGTCTCGCTACCCTGAAGCAAGAGGCCTCTCCCAACAAGAGAGAGAAGCCATCTCGCTTCTCTGTACCACGTCGGGCCTGGTGGTGTGGTCGGCTGCCGGCGATGTCATCAGCATTCCGACATTCATCAAGCCCAGTTCCACAGTGGCAGCGGTGAGGCTCGTCTACCATGCTGCTTCTAGATTTCAAACCCCGCCGTTTAGGTATGGTGTGTGTCACCTGCTAGCCCCAGACCAGAAGAGCAACCGTGGTTGGGCGACGAGGCCAGCACGCACACGTGTTACACTCAGACAGAGACGCCATGCAGATATATCGAAACTTGAGTTTAGCCGGACCCGGACGCTAGCTCGCATGGCTGCTGCTCTGGACCAGGGCAAAAAGTGCACAAAGCCTGAGGGGAAGGGGGGGACGATTGACGTTGTAAGTGGGAGCCTCATTTGCTTTTTGTGACGACGAGCACCCAACGGAGCGCCCGACATGTGTACATACATACTCGTACCTGTCCCTCTTACACGGTCCCTCGTTCTCATCAACAAGCATCGGAAGACGGCCGCTTCGTTACCTCCAGGTCATTTGTGCGAATGAGCGATATTATTCCCCAGACTAGATGCCTGCCGTCTCTCCTTTCGTATGCACTGGATTGGAGGTCTGATGTGTGTGCGGCATTTCTACCGGAGGAGTGTGGTGCTGCAGCATCTCTGCTGGGGAATTTCCCCGCAATTTCGAGATTCTGGGGTATTATATTGCTACATGGACAAGCATTCACAAGCCTCGAGCAATTTGCCATTCCGCTTGCTTCGAGCAACTCTTGGTGAGCAGTCGTCAGCGGAAGAGGTAAGCCCGCCGAAATGTCCTGATACGTCCACTTTCAAGCAGAGCGCCGCCCATTTCCATGGTATAACAAGTAACACGGCAGCTGTGTAAACCATGCGGGCCTGCTGTGCGAGGGAATGTTTCCTAGCCTTTTGGCTTACATCTGGCGGTGTTGTGCATGGGCGGGCAACACCCTGGTTCATGTTGAGGGTGTAAGTGAGAAAGAGGCCATTTTCCTATTTCTAAATGTAGACTGATTGAGTAGGACGTATATGCAGACGAAACATTTGTCATGCTCCTCCCACCACAGAAACGTGTCTAAAGGTTCACACCCTCTCTAGCTTACATCAACCCTGAGGAGGGTTATATGTACTGGGTTGTGAGTTTCCAAATTGATTGACAAGAACATATTGTGGTTGACATCATTCACCTCGGCTCTCGCAAGACCTACCATTTTGCAAAAACCTAACCTAACCTAACCCATGGAGACTTTCTGGCCCCTCCTTCCCTTGGCCTGAGCCTTATCGAAACCCAAACAAATACTGGCCCATTCGGCATCGGCATCCACTTACACGGTCGGTCGGTCGGTCGGTCGGTCGGTCAGTCGGTGGTGCTGCTTGCTGCTGTGGAAAAAAAAAGTGGACTCCACCTTCCGCATACTCGTGGGTTCTTGGATTGATTCGCAAACCCCTCTGCAAGCAGAGTGGGGGATAAATTCATCGGATAGGCCCGAACCTATCGGACAAGGGTTATATATGGCCGTGCGAGGGTTATGTATAACTATTCTTTCAGTTACTTTTAAACATTCGTCTTTATTACTAGTACTTATTTATTTGCCACTAAAATCGGGGAATAGGTTAATGTATATATTATAAGCCTTTTATTTTAATTGCAGTTAATTTGGACCATTGGTTGTAGAATATTCGGCTAGAATAGTGGTTTTTACTATATTACGATGTTGTGGTTAAAATCTTCAGATATACCTAAAAATAAGCTATCTGTAGCTAACGAAGTAATACTTTAAAAAGAATAGAAAATAGTATAAAGTATTAAGAAAAGGATTTTTTATTTAATACTTTTTTTTACTTTCTTTTAAAAAGGTGGTTTGGCTATAGGATTAACTGTTAAAGTGGTTAGTTTAAGGTACTTTAATATATAAAACACCTGTCCGATAAAAAGTACCTGTCTAACGATATTATCCCCCACTCTGCTTGCAGAGGGGTTTGCGAATTAATCTAAGGACCCACGAGTACGTCAAGCTCCCAAGCTGTGTGTGGAAGAATGAATGAGGGGAAGCGGAGCATTCTTTTTGGAAACTTTGGAAGCTTCTCCGAAGTCGCAAATTCCACATCATGGGACTTTTGTGTAATCCCATTATTGTGGGAAGAATAAGGGGAGATGAATGGGATTAGATATGAAGAAGGTAGGTAGGTAAGGTATGTAGCTCGGTAGTCTTCGGCCCGGGACCGGACTCGGTTCCCCGTCCTTTTTGCCTTGGCAAGGTGAGGTGTGAGGTGGGAGGAGGTCGGAGAGGGCCGCTCGGGGTTGCTCGGCCGCGGGGAAAGATAGCTAGCTGTGTGTGTGGGTGGTGATTGTGCGGAAGCGGGGTGGTGTATGTTGTGTGTGTGTGCGGGTTATGGGTTATGGGTTTATACTAGATGCGAGATGCCTAGGCTCCTCCGGGAGACGGGAATGCACGTCTCGGGATGTGGTCGGGAGTCACGCCACTGGCTGGGTCTTTTTTTTCCTTTTCTTCGGTTGGTTTAAAAAGGGTTTTTCTAGAAAGGAAAAGAATAAGAACTTTGTTTTGTTTTTTTGGATACCTACTATTTCTGATTATTGTAACGGAAGGAAAGAATCCAGGGGTAAGTTTTCCTACTATGACGTTGTGCCATGCATGGTCTTGACATGAAAGCACCTCGGCAGAAGAGTAACCAAGGTTGGCTAACTCTTGAGACAGACAAAACATCATCATCATCATCATGGCGGAGGCAATCCCAGAGACTATGAAGGCGGTGGTGTTTCACGGCCCGAAGAAGGTCGCGGTGGAGGAGAGGCCTGTTCCGAAGAGTATGTCTCTCACTCACACACACTCCCATCACATCACATCTCGGCTGTCATATCAAAACATGTTTGGGTTTCCATCCAGCTTTACACATACTCTCTCGCCCAACCCTCACATTATACCCTAGTAAACATGACAGATGCTGAGACTACAACACAGTCAAACACCCCCTCGACGTCCTCGTCAAAGTAACCGCCACCGCCCTCTGCGGCTCGTAAGCCTCCCCCTTGACCCCCCTTACATCCCCTAGGTATGTCACTAACCCCCCTCCACAGCGAACTGCACGTCTTCCGCGGCCACCAACCCTCCCCCACCGGCTTCATCATGGGCCACGAATTCGTCGGCCACATCGTCGCCGTCGGCTCCTCCGTCACAACCCTCAAAGTCGGCGACAAGGTCGTCGCGCCTTTTACCACCTCCTGCATGAACTGCTTCTACTGCAACCTGGGCTACTCCTCCCGCTGGTAACCCCCTCCCCCCCCCCCCCCCCCACCCTTCCCCCCCCCATCTTTTGCTAACCCCCCCGGCCCCCCCACAGCGCACACTCCTTACTCTTCGGCTCCGAAAAACTCGACGGCGCCCAAGCAACCTACGTCCTCGTCCCCCACGGCCCCGGCACCCTCACCGTCGCCCCCCCCTCCTCCGTCATCTCCGACCGCGCCCTCATCCTCATGGCGGACATCTTCCCCACCGGCTACTTCGGCGCCAAGAACGCCTTCACCCAGCTCCAGAAGCAGGACCCCACCGAGGCGACCGTCGTCGTCATCGGGTGCGGGCCGGTGGGGCTGTGCGCCATCATCAGCGCGATGGAGTACAAGCCCAAGAAGCTGTTTGCCATTGACGGTGTCAAATCCCGGCTGGAGCTGGCGAGGGGGTTGGGCGCGGAGCCGTTGGATTTGAACGAGTTGGGTAAAGAGGGGATTGTGAAACGGGTCAAGGAGGTGACGGAGGGGAGGGGGGCGGACGCGGTGGTGGAGGTGGTGGGGTTGAGCCCTGCTTTGAGGACGGGGTTTGAGGTGCTGAGGCCGTTTGGGGTGGTGAGCAGCATTGGGGTGCATAACGGGGAGATTCCGTGGGGGGGGGATGAGGCTTATGGGTGAGTAGTTTCTTGAGGATTTTGATGTGTGAAATTGGGGAACATGGGGGCTGATGATGGTGGTGGTGACAAACAGGAAAAACTTGAGGATTCAAATGGGGAGGTGCCCCGTCAGGTCGATTTTCGAGGAGGCGTTGCCCGTGTTGGCGAAGAACCAGGATCGGGTGAGGTATGTATCTCTCTGTCTTTGAAGTGTTGCTGAGTGATGACGACGGATGATGCTGACAACGACAAACAGCTTCATGTTTGACAAAATCATGCCCCTCTCCGACGCAGTCGAGGGCTACGACCTCTTTGACAACATGAAGGTGCAAAAGGTCATTTTCGAGCCTTGATCAACCCCCTTTCCTCCTTTTCCCCAACCACAAAGATAGTTCCATGTAACAACATCCCCAAAAAATAAAAACCTTTTCCTCCAAAATAAAAAAAAAACTTTCAATTCTGCCTCGGCTTCACCAACCCATCATGCATCCAATAATACGTAACCGTCGAATCATCCTGCACCGTAGCCAACAGCACCCTCTTCCCCCTCCTCGACCCCTTGTACGCCAGCCAAGGCGCCCTCTCCTCTTCGGCCTTTGTAATCTCCCCCGACCCGGGCGGCCGCGGCTCTATCGCGTCAAACACCCCCGCAAACTGAGCCGGCGACCATTTCTCTGACAGGTGCAGCGGGAGCACCCACTCCAGCTCTGCCTCCTGCGGGACGCGGCCGTCGCCGCCCAGTTCCTTCTCGGCTCTGATGATCTCCACCTGCTCGTCGGGGTGGACGTAGAGGCGTTTGGGGGGCAGGCCGTAGAGGAGAGCCCGGGGGAGGTTGAGCTGGGTGTGGGGGTGGAGGTTGGTCCAGTCGTGCTGGTGCTGGAGGTTGTTGAGGACTATTTTGGTGAGGGCCGAGGTGCGTTGTTGTTGTTGTTGGTTGAGTGCCATTTTGGAAGATCTAGGGGGTTGTTAGTTTGGATTTTTGTGTGTATTTTGGGGTGAAAAAAAGGGGTGAACTTACATGGAGAGAGGACGTGAGTTTTGAGATGAAATTCTCACACTCACTGCTGCGGATGGATATGAATGAGGTTTAGTGGACTTTTTGGTGGTGAAGGGGGCACCCTTGGCTTTCTTCACCCTGCACCCACCAGAGCGCCCAGTGGAAAATGTGGGGCCATTTCCCCAGATCAAAGGTGGGTGGGTACTGGTGGTGGTGGGGGACTTGCAAAGTTACACCTTACCCACGAGTAAAACACATTGTCAGCTCTTGAAGGATACTCACCATCCCCGATCTCTTCGCCATATTTCCTGTCCCATGGAGGAGTATCGCCTCCTTTCTGAAATATATGGCGTGGCTTCTACGAGATCATCGTGAAGATGAACCCTATGCCTCACTTCAAACTTAAAGACCCCTTCTTTTCTCAACATTCACAAAATCACACCATCACACCCGGGATATCATTCTCATATCTCATATCCGTCTCATTAAACTTTCAAAAAAGAAACATATGCACAAAATCTCAGATTCCCTTACACATTGTCTGAAACAAAAATCCTCAGCACCATCCAACTCCTCCCTCCCCCCTTTGGCCCGACTCCTAGTCTATCTTACCATGCATATGTTCCACGTCCTCCCCCACCCCAAGAAAAAAACAAGAAAAACCGCAATCAGTCTCAGCTAGGATTCATAACCTTCAACACCTCCTCAATCTCCCTCGGCACATCCGTCAAATTCTCATTCCCCGTCTTGGTGACCAAAATATCGTCCTCGATCCTGACCCCTCCCAAGTCCCAGTACTGCTCCAGCGCCTTCTTGTTGATAAAGTGGGCGTGGTGAGCCACGTCAAGGAAGTAAGCCCTGAGGTACTCTTTGCAAAAGTAACTGCAACACAACTCGTCAGTATCATCCAAAACGCTGTATGAAGCAAAAAAAAAGAGAAAAACTCACATCCCCGGCTCAACCGTAACCACCATCCCCTCCTCCAACCTCTGCCTCCCCCCGCCCGCCGACCTCTTCGCCTTCTGCATCTGCACCGACGACCCCTTCCCCCCTCCCTTCTCCACCTCCTTCATCTCATCCCTATACATCACCCCCAGCGTCTCCGGCAGCACCACCTCCCTCTTACTCGGGCTGAGCTTACACCTGGCGCTCTTCACCCCTCCCGCAGGCCCCAAACTACTCTTGCTATCCAGCAGCAACCTTTCCCTCCCACTAACATCATGCACCTCCAGTCCCACATGATGTCCCAACCCATGAGGGAAAAACCCCGCTATCGTCCCCCTAGCCAAAATCTCTTCTTTAGTTCCATTGTGCAAAATCCCCAGCTTAAGCAACTCCTCAATCGCCACCTTGCAAGCGTGCAGGTGCAAAGAAGAGTACACCACCCCCGGCTTAACCCTCTCAATACACTCCTTCTGCATCCTCAAAACAATACTGTAAATCGCCTTCGCCTCGGGGGAGAAACTCCCCGGAATAGGGTACGTCCGCGTGATATCAGACGCGTAGCAATTCCACTCGCACCCAGCATCCAAAACGACAAACTGATGCGGCTTGAGCGGCGCGTCATTGCTATCATAGTGAAGCGTCGACGCCGCCGGCCCAGCCCCGGCAATGATAGGATACGCCTGGCTGTGCGCCCCCTGAGCGATACAATACCCCGCAAAAATCGCCTCCAGCTCCCGCTCGTTGCCCAGCCGGCCCAGCCTCGACAGCGCGGCCCTGTGAGCGGCAGACGAGACCGCGTTCGCCCTCCTGATCTGCTCAATTTCATACTCTGACTTGACCACCCGAGCGTTCTCGATCGCGGGCCGGAGCGAGTGGGTGTCGATCTGGACCACCCCCTTGGGGCTCTCCAGCTGCGGGGCTTGGTCAGGGTGGATGACGTAGATCGACGCCCCGGGTGTCAAGCTTGCGCAGATGTACCGGTTCACACCGGCAACGTACCGGACCTCGTCCACGTCGGTGGAAGCCTTGACTTCTTCCAAGGTAGGGGTGCGGCCGTACCACAGGATGGTGCGGGGGTCCGTGTAGGGGATCCAGAGGATGAGGTGGTCGCGGTGGAGGTCGTACGTGACGGCGCAGCCGGGGAAGTTGGCGCCGGTGAGGTAGTAAAAGTGGCGGCGCTGGCGGAAGGCGGGGCCTTGGTCAGAGTCTTCGTAGTATTTGTCTTCGGCTCCGGGGAGGTAGATGATGCCGTTGGCGGTGGGGGGGAGGTTGGAGGCTACTTTTGTGACGTGGGTTTTGGCTTTGTGTGTACTGTTAGTATGGGGTTGTTTTTCTGGTGAGAAGGGGGTAAGGGTGTGGGAAGGGGGCCAACATACCTGGGAACTTGATCTTCTCGTGAAGCCAGGCTGCGTTGGGAGGGGCGCCATAGTTTGTCCAGGAGGCGGACCGCTTGTTGGAGCGGGTTGGCGATGTGGGGGACGAGGAAGACGAAGAATTCTTCTTGTGTCCTTTTGGGAGCTTGACTTCGATGGCGCTGTGTGGTTTTGTAAATGTCAGAATTTCATGTTTTGTTTATCATGCGGCTCACTCACACACCAAGCGGTGTAAGTGTAAGCGGGAACGGGGAACACTAACAGAGCATCAAACTCATCCACCATGACCAGGTCGTGATCGACCTCCATTTTGACTGATTTGTTGTAAAAGAATAATCTGTCTCACTACTTTCTGAAGATGTCTCACTGGCGATATGTGGCAGGACCGGGTTATCCGCTTGAGATATGAGAGGATGACGAGAGAGAGAGAAAGAGAGAGAGAGCGGGGTTGGTTCGAGCTTGTCTGTCGAGCTACAGCAACGATTATTCAATAAGCGGTGGTGTCTCTTTTTTTTTCGTCCCAAGAAAAAACCGGACCGGCAGCGGCAATCTTTCAGCGTTCAAAAGCCCCCGATGGTGCCGATGGAGCTAGACCTGATTCTGTTGGATTTTATTAAAAATCCCCCAACAGAAAATCTAGGTAGAGGCGGTTGACGTCGAGCTGTGGGTGGGTGTAGTACCTGGATAGTGTCGCGAGTAACGGGTAACACGTCTTATCGCGATAACGGTGGGCTGAGTGACGATATTGCAGGGGTGGTCTATCGAGATGGTGTTATCGCCGTCCAACACTGTTGTCGGCTTGCAAACCAACCCTGGGACAGTATATCGACTGGGAATGTATACAATTATGAATGGGGGGGGGAAGAAAAAAAAGAAGTCAATGCTGGGGAGGTCTCGTGGCAGATCCTAAAACGGTTTTAGAGGCTGACCCTCCCACATTAGTCTACTCCTCCCCCCCCTCCAGCGCGCGCGCAGCATGTGAAAACGAAAGGTTGCGCGTTGCGTCCCGTCCGTCGGGTGCACCGGAGTCGAGGCTAGCCCAGCTCCAGACAATCCAGAAGAAAGTAGCTGAGCACGAAAACGAGACCGTTTAATTGGATCGGTCGGCTTGGTGTGTCCCAAGGAGAGAAAGAGAGAGCTGCTTTGTCACAACCCGACCCAACAAGATGGAAAGCCGTGTTTGTCTTTGTTCCTGGATCTGAAAAAAAAAACCCATGCACCGGTGTTGGATCAAGAGCGGCGAGTAAAACGTCGAGAGAATTTGGTTGATAGTTGGATCGTTTCAGGTACCACAGACAAGAAAAGCCGGTAGAAACCGTCGTGACTAGATGACGACCACGGCAAATGTTAGTCGTGGGTGATTTCTCACGCCCTTTCTCTTTTGGAGAAATCGACATGAACCCTCGGGCGCGCCCTATCGAGCAGTCCAGAACATGTCCCTGACTCGTCAAAATCCCAAGAAGTTGGACGTCTGTCTATACCAAGAATAGCAGCAAAGACCCATGAATTCGTTATTAGCCTCAAACTTTATCTTTTTGCTCATGTTTGTCTTTCTGCTCTCTCTCCCCACCATATCCACCATTTTCTTTTTCCGCCTATGACATGTACACCCCCGTGATGAATCATTCCATCTTGTAAACAAAAAAAACCTATACGTCAGACTCCTCGTGTATTCCATACTGTCCCTGAAGATCTCTTCCCATATACTACTCTCCTCGTCCCGGAAACCCCTACATATGCACAACACAACCTCAAGCCCGCGAATCCCCCCATCAAAACTTCATCCTGTAAAACCCCTCCACAATCCACCTCGTCCTGTTTTCCACACCACCGTTCCGCTCTTTTGGGTATCAAGCCGCGACTAAAATGCAAAAGAAACGCTCTGTTGGTACCAGCAACAATCCTTATTTCCTCTAGTCCCTCTTTAACCCGCCAATGAATTTCCCAACCCAGTGCCCCGAACCTTGGACTCGCCCAGCGATGCCGTATAAAAAGTTTACAAGTGTCGTGTGTTGGCGCTAGGCCGAACATCGTTTGTGCCTGGAACGAAAACCTCGTGGTCCCTCCCCTGACCCCCCCCCCCCCCAAACTAAAAAGCTCGGCATCTAGCGTGCTATTTTGTTGTCTCATGCCCCTCCCCCTCCACTTTCCGTCTATCGGTATCCGGGATTCTGCTGAAGCATATCGTCCCATTCCCCTGTCGTGAAATCTGACTCGCCTATAATGTCTTCCATCATATCCCTTTGCTGAGGCTGCCCCTGGTGATGCGGAGGAGCGTGTGAACCCAAGCTTTGAGGGGGTTGGTGAGGCTGGCCATGCCTGGGGGAAGGCTGCATAGCAATCATGTTGGCTGTATTGTACATTTGCGTCGCCGGGCTCATCGTGTGCGGAGGTCCTTGCCCCTGAGTCATCAGATACGGCGGAATCGGCCCCATCAGCTGTCCCTCAATGTCATCGTAGATACTTGGCATGTAGAACTGCATCGAAGGGCCCTGCGGTTGCCCTGGCAATCCATGCGGGTGTCCTGGTCGAACGTGGTGGCCAGCAGGATCCATCAGCGGCGCGTTAGGGTACGCAAAAGGGTCGCCGGTGGGAAACATCATGGCGTCAACTTTGTAGACCGGGTTGACGCCTTGCGGATGTCCCTGAGGAAAGGTCTGCGTGTGTCTCGGGGCAGAAGCCACATGTGCGGCTCTGGCCTCGGGTGTTCCCCTGCCCAATGCCATATCGATTGGCAATATGTCCTGCAGATTATTGAAGCTTTGACTCGCCAGGCTAGTCTGCTGCAGCCCCAGTGCGTCAAATGAGGAAGTCCTTTGAGGAGGCAACCTTGCTTCCCGCCTAACCGCACCGCCAGGTGGGCGAATCACCTCCTCCGACCTACGCTGTAGAACATCATCTTGCACCCCGGGCCGGGCTGGAAGAACGACGCTCGATTTCGACCCCGCAGGTGCCGCACGTTTCTTCGAGGGCATCGGCCGTGTTGATGCTTTCTTGAGTCGCTCGGGCAGCTGCTCAAACAAGGGCTGTGGCACATAAGAATCAGCGTCACGCCGAGCTAGAAGACACACACCATGTTGCAACTTACATTGAGGGCGTTGGTGATCCGGTCCGCTGCTAGACTGCGTTGCGCAAGGCTTGCAATCACTTCCCGTCCAGCCTTAGCATCTGCTAGTATCTCAGCAGCGCCGGCCTTGTCAGGATTTTCCAAAACGTAGTATACCAAAGAAAGAATGGCAAAGAACTGCGAGTATAGAATAAACCAGTAAGGCCCGATCAGCACTGCCTGTTTGCGAATTTCGATTCCGATGTGCACAATGTTGCGAGAGACACTGACACCCGCCGCCGCACAGTTGTAGTATCGATCGTCGATCTTCTTGCCGGCCGTCTGACGTGGGGAGATGTAGTGTAGAAAGGGCCGGTACAGCATCATCTGGACATGGGCGTAGCCGAATCTCAACAGGGTCCGAACTCTACCAACCTCACATTAGTATTTCTTTCGTTGCCAACGAGAAAAGATTGACGTACCTAATGACCTCGATCGGGCCATCCGAGCTGGGCCGCCAATGCGCAGGGAGCTGCTCGTGCCACTCCTGCAGCTCGGCCTCGATCTCTTTGATGCGGGAATAGCTGATCATGTATCTCGAGTTCGCTCGCCCTTGGTTTACGCAATCCTCCACGGCCTTGACCGGATAAATATACCTAACAACCTTTGTCAAGATGCTCATGAGCCTGGTATGGGCATTGAAAGCTTCGAAGAACGAAGGTGTGCCTGGTGGAGGCGTAAGTATAGCCTGACTTGTGATGTATTCATCGTCTACCTCAGTCGGCGTTGGCTGATCAACATCGTCGTCGTGGAGCAAGAGAGGGAATCCCAAGATTGCTGAAATGTATATGTCCATCTGCCGAATAACGTGGAATACCCGCCGTCTCGTTTCGTCCTCGATTGGTGTGATTTTTTCGTGAGCTAAATGGCGATGGAGCCCCATTCGCAGGCTGGAACGTAGAGCAATACCGAGAAAAGCATAGCAGCCGCTGATATTGCTTGTGGCTTGTAAGAAGAGAATCATGTAAACCAAGCCCTGCAACGAAATCATATCTCGGCATTCGGCCACATCCTGGAGAATCAAGCGAGCAGATGTGTAATATTTGATCCTAAAAGCAGCATTAGAAAAGAATATCTCCTTGAAGTCTTGGATAAATCACTTACCCTTGTTCGACTGCCGCCTTGTACGATGACGGTGCATCACCAGACTCGCCGTCCGAGACATCGTAAACGCAACCGAGGGCCAAAACCGAATACAGAAGGCCAAGAAACCTATGCTCCTCGTTTCCCCAGGCCTCCTGAGGTGTCGAGTACAGTCTGTCCAACTTCTCATAAAATGAAGGTTGGTGGACAACTCGCAGGAGACATGTTGCGCAGTTGAACGAGTAATAACAGAGTGTGCGGGCCCTGTCCTGGGGTGGGAGATCATAGATGTTGGGAGGGGCCGGTGTGTTGGATGTTGTGGAGGGTTCCCAGGGTGAGCCTGCGTTGGACCGGGGGGAGTCGAGGCTGAACATGCCGGCCGGGCGAGATGGACGCGGCAAAAAGGGGATGCGGTAATCGTTGCCCAACAGCCCCTCAAAATGTTCCTTCATCCTCCTCAGAAAGACGGCCCCTGACGAGTTTCCATGGAAATCCCACTCTCCGCCTTCGTTGATGTCGAGCTGCCCGATGGTCTCGATCATGGACATGATCTGCGCATCCTGGCTTTCAGTTTGCTCCTGGGCTGGTGGCGGCTCCGATTTGGCTTTGGCTGCTTGTGCTCTTGCATTTTGTCTGTTGCGAAACTCCTGTTGGACTGACGGGTCAAGATTGGGATCGGTGAGGTCGACATCCGGCATGAATTTGCGGAGGAGCGTCTCTGCACGCTGCAGTCTCGCCTCCAGTGCCTCGATATACTGCGGCGCCGGGTTCCTGCGACGGTTAGATGGTTTGTCATAGGTGCACTCTGAGAACTCGGTCAGCACAACTACGACAGGCCCAGATAAAGCTCGTTTGTTGCTCACCGTAGCTGTAGACAGAGCAGTGGGTGCATGGCTGCTTGCCATCGCACTTGATCTTCTTCCTGCGGCACTCATCGCATGCTCGCGTGACCCGACGACGCTTCTGCAGGGGCATGCTCGGGGCATCGCCAGCGCCATCTTGGGATTCAGGGGCCTCGGAATCAACCTTGCCGGTGCCATGGGCCGAGGACTTTAGGCTTTCGGTGGGAGAGCCGTGTTCTTCCTGCGACAAGTCTGCCGACTCATCGTCAGACATGCCAGGAGTGCTGTTGGCGTTCCTTCGGTTGGGCTGCGGTGCCTGCGAGGAAGGTCGAGTTCGGCGACGTGTTTTGTTTTCCACAGAGGGTTCTGTCATGCTGGTGCCCGGCAATACAGGAGTGAATGGCTTGACTCCTACCTGCCCGCCGTCGTTTAATTGTTGCCCCTGTTCAGTGATGCTTCAAACTGCTCGCATGCCGTAGTAAGCTACAGAATGAGTCTGGCTTGTCGAGGAGGCCCCGAACACACACTTGCTTACAGGACACGCCCGCGGCAACGGCAACGGCAACGGCAAGGACCAGATAACTGTAGCTGGTGGAAGTGGCCCGAACAGTGGGAAGTTTGGACGGGCTTGGGCACAAGCGGAGTGATCCGGTGGTGAAGTGTTTGAATTCCGCCGTGGGTAACCTTCACATAGGTATACTTCCTAGCACCAACAAGGGGGAGGGGAGGAAGGGGGAGAGCCAAAGTGGGGAGGGGGGTGGCCCTAGGGTAATCTATCGGTATGTGTACGTACGGTAAGTACGGCACTGTCCAGCAGCCAAGAAATCCCAGAAGCCTTGCCCGATCAAGTCCAGCTCGCGCGGAGTCTCTCGGGGCCGGCTCCGCTGATGCCCGCCTGGATGGGGGATGATGCTGGGTCCCAAACACAAGCACGCCAGACACCCAGTCGGGGTGGATAGACAGAAAGACTGGACGCCGACACAAAATGTTAGGACGAGTTGTCAGGATCCCGCATCAACAGCCGCCCTGACAGTGGACCCCACCTACCGTAAGGGTACCTTTGACAGCAAAGGAGCAGTTCGAAAAAAACGATCTAAAACCCGTCGAGGGGGCGCGACGTCAGGGAGGGGCCGCTGCCGGTGCGGTCTAGTGTAACACGGACGCGAGACGAAGGAAGCCTTCTTGCTGGTAGTGGAGGAATTGTCGCAGATACCACGAGGAACTGAAGAAAAGCAATAACCACGCGGGGATAAGAAATGCCATGAAATATCCAACCGAAGAGCCGATGGATGAGAGATACCGTAGCCCGGACTCGCCGTGACAAGCATCTGGTCCCGATGTGAGTGACAACAACGATGATCTAACGCCAACAGGCAAGTGATGGATTCTATGACTGAACCGCAGAGTGTGCCTTGCCTGTCTGTCTGGCATGTCGGATGTGTAGGAGAGCCAAGACTGGCCCCAAGGTAGAACAAAAGCTGGGCTCGCGCGATGGTCAAGAATTGGGGTTGTCTGGTTGGCCAACGGAGGGGGCTCCAAGCGGTGGGGGACCCCTGATGACGGGGTGGTCTAGGATCATATCGACGTTGATGAGATCAAAGCTTGGGCCTAGAAGGACACCCATCAACAACTCCCGAGAGTCATCCTTCGCGTATAGCGTACCTATGTTGTTAGTGTAGACCCCGTATGCTGGATCTGTCAGCGGTGCCATCCCATCTACGGGCACCATTCTACTTGCAGGTATGTAGGTCGTCTTGTACATGGGCTGTGTGACATGAGCGTGTGAGTAAGCAGAGCTGCGAAGCGACCAGAGATATAAACAGAGGCAGGTGCCAGGGCGCAAGAGCGGGAGCGGAAGCGCTTGTGATGTCTCATTGAACCAAGCAGTCCAAGGCCAGCAGCTGCTATTTTTTCCCTTTGATTTGTTTCGCGGGGAAGCTGGCTGCAAGAGGCCTCTGTATAAAGCAGGGCGACGTAAGACGATGATGCAGGTTGTAAAGAAAAGACGGGTAGCGGGATGGCGGGAGAATTGGGTTGGATCAAACCGCACGACTGTGCAGTTGCGGGTATTTTCGAGCATATCTGTCTCGGTCCCACCACCCATGCCACAGTAACAGCAAGAGATGACTGACTGCCCTCCTCCGACCTCAGGAACCCGAACCGTCCAGACCTCAGGCATCGTCAAGCAGTTGCGTGCCTCCACTGCCCAAGAGCCCCAAGAGCAGACGCCAGGACGCGCCAGAGCGCCAAGTGCCTATTGTGTGTGCTCGGCGGCTGCGGGTTGGCTGGCGAAGAGGGACAAAAGGAATGGCGGCCAATATCATGTCGTGGGGATTCCGAGGGTAGAAAGGGCTTATTCCCGCGAGAAAGCAGGAGGGGGCTGGGAACTCATCCTCGAGCAAGTTGAGTTAATGCAGTGACAATGTCGAGCGTCTGTGGTGCTCTCCCACACCCCGCCCCAGATATTCAAGAGTTAGTCTAGCCGCCTGGTGGTGGTGACAGTTGATTTAGTGGGGGAACAAGCACTATCGAGTGCCATGGGGAAGGGGGAGGGAAGCTTCATCTTTCGGGAAGACGGCACGCCGGTGCCTGGCATCTGGGAACGGTCAGCGACTGGCTGCCCCGTTGTAAGGTATGTATGAAACAAGCAAAACGTCGCAGCAACAAACGGCAGGGCGTCGAGCAGTTGAGAAGCCCGGAAGGCCGTGAAAACTCTTCCAAGGGGCCGAAAGCCGCGGCCGTGGGCAGGTGTTGCGCAAGCGGTGCTTCCAGTGTCGTTGTGGGAAAAACGGAGCGTCACCAAAAGATTGCATCCGTGTGGAGATGCCAAGACTCGGCAAGGGCTCGGCGTACGTCAGGGCCTGGCATGTAACTGAAATCAGCTCATTTGTACATCAGTACATGCGGGCACTATTCCGCTTCGGACCGCCTGTAGACCTCCCCGCGAATCACAGCCCGGCTTTGACCCGCAGACTTTTCATAACAGGTTAGGCACAGAGTAGAGATAAACGATAGCAACGAAGCCCAAAACCACCTGCTGTATAGAACTTTTCGGTGCAGAACCTAGGGCTGCCGTCTTTTGCGAATAACACCCCGATTCGCTTACCATTTCCGTCTTGCGGCTAGACACTCTGGCAGAGACAGACTGGTGACTGGGAGCAACTGATAGCGATGGGACCCTCAACACTCCACTCCTAATTAGTGTAGTGTCTATCCCAGCATCCAGCATCCAGCGCCTACATCCCGAGGCAATCCGAAGACAGCAAGAGAGCAGCGCATGGACGTTCTGTGGGTTGCGGGTGATCATGTGTCTCGCTGCAATGCTGCTTGCCCTTGCAAGCCCAGCAAGGCGGCCTGTCAGCCTTGCGAGAATCGTGCCGTCTTTTGGGGCGGAACCATCAGAAATGTTCCGAGATATCCGTGATCCTGGCTCCCTAGCCTGCTCTCCCCTGTCAGCACCAGCCCAACCTGGCAAAATCAAGATGGAAAAGTTTCGAATCTCATCTGCATACCAAGGCCACCTGGCAGCCGCTTTCATTTGCCTGTGCTCTCACGATGCGTTGAGGGGTGCCTGGTTGACAAAACAAGCCTCTAACAGATCTTAACGTGATGGTAATCCACAGCGGTTGCTGGAGTCCAGGTTGTTTAAAGCCGCCAAGGTCCACTCGGCTATCACCGAACCAATTGCACGGCAATCGAAGACTCGGTGAGCCGCCATCTCAGAACTTTCCAAAGCTTTGCGGTGAGTTTTGTAGCGACTGATGAATTCCAACAGGGAGGTGAGCGTAGTCGGCTAACCGATGAGTCTGAGGGCGCAAACCGGAGGAGGTCTATGCGGTTAGGTATGCATTTGCTTCTCTTGGCAAAACCGACCGTTTTCACCCAAACGGCCAACAAAAGAGCTTATCGTTATCATCCGATACAAAAATACATATGGCGGACAAAATGGGGTGTAATCGCGGGATTCGGTGATGCTGCACCGACACGAGCCTCAGATGAGCCGCAACAACGATATCCTTGATAGAAGGCATTCACATGACTCTTTGCGCAACTCGGCGGCTCTGAGTGGGCACTCGCGGCTGAACTTCACGGTGAGCAAACGAAGCAGGGACGGCGTCCCCGGTGAGTTCCGTTTGCCCCGCATCAGCCCCCCACCAGACCGCGCCCTACCCCACCTCTGCCGGTGAGAGCTCCATCTTATCGCCAGGCTGCAGCTAGCTGACCATCAGCTATCTCTCATCCAGCCTTGCCTGAACAATCGAAGTCAACCAGGCCCAGCAGCTATCGCAACATCTTCTCAGCCTTGCCCTTTCGACTCCATTCCCAAGATCAGCCGCAAATATGGCCGACCCTCTGCTGGAGTTTTTCACCCAGATGGACATCCAGGGCGGTGTCGTCGTCAAGGGTGAGTGTGCCCCTCCTCAACAACAGAACCCCTCCCATCGCAAGAGCACCATTGCGAATCAAGACGGCAACTAACCCACGTATTAGATGCCCCCAAATTCGATCTCGACCTCTACATCCAAAATTACCGCGGCCGTACCAAATTTGACCGCCTCCTGCTCATCGGCCGTAGCTCAGTAAAGCTATGCGTCGAAGCCCTCAAGGCTGCCCTCGCCGAAGCCAAACGTGGCCGCGATACCCGGCGATACAGAGACGTCTTTGAATACCTCCACATAGCCGCTCCCAATGACCCCGATGCCGTCTTTGATAAAAAATGGGTTGACAGGCAAGACCTCGCCAACCACGAGGAAACTCAGCGGTTGCTCACCGAGCTAAAGGGATATAAGAACAACCTTGTCAAGGAGAGCATCCGAGTAAGCCTTCCTAACCTTCCCTGTACCCAAGTCACATATCCTAACCACATATTCCTCCACAAAAACAGATGGGCAACGAAGACCTAGCCAAGCATTACGAAGCCACCGGCGACCTGAACGCGGCCTCGGAGCACTACGCCAAAATGCGCCCCGACGTCTCCACGGCTAAGCACCTCATCGACGTCGGTAAGCACCTCGTCCGTGTGGCCGTCCAAAGAAAAGAGTGGAGCATGATCCTGCCTCACCTCGCCAAAATGACCCTCGGAGGCCAGTACCCCGAAGAAGAGCGCAACGCCCAGCCGTTTATCCGCGTAGCGACTGGCATTGCCTGCCTCGGCCTGGACAAGTACTACGAAGCAGCCCTCGCCTTCCTCGACGCCGACCCAACCGTCCCGTCCAAAGCCTACAATGAACTCGCCAGCCGCAACGACATTGCCGTTTACGGCGGTCTGCTAGCCCTCGCGACGATGGACCGGAAGGAGCTCCAGTCGATGGTGCTGGAGAACCAGAACTTCAGAACGTTTTTGGAGCCGGAGCCACATATCAGGCGGGCCGTGACCATGTTTGTCAATGGGAGGTATTCGGACTGCATTGAGATATTGGAGGGGTACAGGACGGATTACCTGCTGGACGTGTACCTGCAGAAGCATGTCAGCAAGATTTATGCAAAGATCAGGAGCAAGTGCGTGGTGCAGTATTTGATTCCGTTTTCGTGTGTGAGTTTGGACACGTTGGAGAAGGCGTTTGGGAGCCCGGAGAAGCCGATTGAGGACGAGCTGGCGGTGATGATTGAGGAGGGGGTTTTGGAGGCGAGGATTGATGGGATTGCGAGGGTGAGTCTTTTTTTCTTATGGTCTTTACGTTGTTGAATGGGGTGCTAACGTTATTAAAAAAAAACAGCTCGTCAACACAGTCAAGGTTGACCCGCGGGCTCAGATGCAGGCTTCGGCCTTGGTTTCTGCCGAGAATTACGAGAAGCAGGCTATTGAGCGGTTGAGGCGGATGGCGATTGCTGCTGCGGATTTGGAGCTGCCGCTGACGAAGAAGCAGGGTGTGCCGCAGCCGCTTGGTCTTGGTGCTGATCTTTCGTTTGGGGACCAGGAGATTGTGATGGGTTAAGTGAGAAATACACATTCAGGGTTAGGGATTATTATGACATGAAACGAAACGGTCAGCATTGTTTTTTGAGTTTTGGCTTTTTTTAGCATTACCCGTTGCGTAAACAGGAAAGGGGAAAAGGGGAGTCCAGGAATAGGCATATTAGTTTATGAGGCATCGAATGAAAAGGTACAGCGAGGCTGACTCTCACAGCCTTGTCTCAATTAGCCATTCAACCCGCGCTGTACCTGTTGTTTGGTTAGTGAATTAATCACCGCTAGTACTTTACGTCTATTTTGGGTATCATTTAGTTCTACAATTTCCCCCCTCCCCCTTTTCTACAATGTCCAGTTATTTTGGTCTATCCCATCAACTGCCTAATATCCTCCGGCGGCCACCTCACCTGCGCAAACGTCAAGCAGCGCTTGATACTCTGCAGATACTTTCTCGTCACCTCGCTCCCCATGATATGCCCCCTCTCTCCATTATGGAGCTTCTCTCTCGCGCTACGCTCGTGGATACCCACCATGGTCACACCAATCGGCCAGGCCGCCTTTCCAATGCTCAGTCGAAGATACCCGTCGTTGGCGTCGACATATCTCTTTTCCTGGGCGGCCTTGACGATTTCCACGATGGCTTCCAGGATACTTTCGTCGAGGTCCCCCTTTTCGAATAACCGGAACAATGGTGCCATGTTTTCCTTTGACGAAACCATAGCGTTGATTGCCTGTTGGCCGGCGGTGGTGTCGGCGTTGTCTTCCCTTGCGAGAGCAGCTTCCCACTCGCGGAGGATCATGTTGAAGTAGGATGTCAACTGGCGGTAGAGGTACTTTCTTGCCTTCCTGTCGGTAGCCGGGGGGGCCTTGTCCGGGACTTTCATGTCCTTTTCCTCGACGGGGACGAGTTTGGTGGCGATTGGGCCGGCAGAGAGAGATTTTGGTCGGGTGGCCTTCCTGTAGCGACGTAGTCTTGACACGTGGGACTCTCCGAATAATATGGCGGGTTGGCCTAGCTCTCGGAGTTTGGACTTGAGGTCGTCGTCGGGGATGTCGGTGTGGTCTTCTTCGTCGTCGGAGGAGGCGTCAGAGTCTGGTTTGGGGGTGGCGGAGGAGGAGTCGGTTTGGGGAGGGAGTTCTGGCAGGCCTAGACGTTTCCTGCGGGCTCGTTCCTCTTCGGCTTCTTTGGCTTCTCGGCGGAGCCTGGACTCCTCGGCGAGTTTCCGGCGTCTCTCCTCGCGGGCTTTGGCTTCCTCGGCGGCGTCCTCTTCGCGCTTTCGTTTGGCGGCTGCTTTGGCGGCTCGTTCTGCTTCGAGGGCCTTTTGCTCGGCTAGGTAGGCTGCTTGGCGTTGGGCTTCGGCTTCGCGGCGGGAGATGTACTTTTGGGGTTTTTCCTTTTCTGGTTCTTTCTTGGCTATCTCCTTAGCCATGAGAGAAGCGAAGTCCATGGTGGGTGGGTGGATGGGTGGATGGGTGGTAGTAGGTAGATATCTGATGTTGATGATGGGTGGGAGCCTTGGAGTGTGTCCTGGGGGTCGGATATCGGGGTCTAGAGAACCGTTGGAAGCCGGGGAAAAGGCTGGAAGGGGTGTCACACAGCCAAAACAAGAGGTGAGGTTGGAAATGGAGAGATGAGGTTCCGGGAGCTGCAAGTGTTCGGGAGACTGCTCCGCTAAATAAGGTCGGCCCCAATGTCGTTGCACTAGCGTGATGCGGGAAGAGTGCTGCGCCACGATCTGGACCCACTTGTCGACGGATCGGCACCGGCAGGCAAGGCAGGTACTGAGGTACTCAACACGGACACACCCTGCTTGTGACGAGAACTTCACGCCCCCTGGGCTGGTTGTGGATGATATCCTCAGTTTCTGTTTCCAAAGGTGGCCCGCGAACCGGACCAGCCGGGTAGATCCTTCTGGCCAGTGTGGAGGAGGGTGAAAGCATACCTCTGAAGGCTCCTTCCATCGCGTGGGTAGCCATTGCCCTGGGGCGTGTAACTTAGAATACGCCTTCCCAAGCCCTCAGAATTAATGTGTAGTTTTACTTTCTCTCCCAGAAAATTTCCAAACTTCACCAAACCATCTAACTACTCGTCCCCCGTCAGCAAGAAGCTCTGTGAGCCATCCTTGGCAACAAATGGCCATATCAAACATCACCATGTCTTCATCTGATGAACCACCCAACCTGTCCAAGGTGAAACTTTTCTACCGCACCAATGAACCCCATAGGTATGTGTTCCCACGTCGTTGACAGAGTAGAACCATCTTTCAGGGTTCGAATGTATTATTGTGCTTGATCCCGTTCACCCATGGACTTGGCTGCGTGTAGCAGCTCTATTTTATGTTTAACCATGCTGATCTTACCGACGCGATAGGCCAGAAGAGTTCGGCCAGGACCCCTTGCCCACCCATATCGACCTTGATATCCCCATGACTTGGTATGATATCGCCCACTCTAGTCTTATCAGGCTCGCCAGTCAGCTCGGCTAACATGGTACTGCTTACCAGCACTGTCAAAGACCTGTCTGAACTCATTGTCAACCTCTCGGAGAACATCCTCCCTTCTCCTTCCGTTGGCACCCGGCTCGTCTTCCGCACAATGGACCAGTCACTTTACACCATGCCCCCAAGGGCCAAACCCGGTACCAAGCCAAAGTTCATTGAGAATCATTACGGCAGTTACGTTATAGGTCGAGGCCACCCAGGCATCGAGTTACCCGCCGAAGACGAAAATGATCCAGCGAGCACCAAGCAAAAACCCCGATGGCTGGAGGGCGCCTACATCGCCTGTACCATCATCCCACCACCCATCGAAAAAGACATCAGTGTAGCAACTACACTACCATCTAGAAACGGCCGCGGATCTGGACTCGGAGAGATTGATGTCAGGAGATCTGGAACTCCGGCTACAAGACGCGGTGCCGACCACCCTGCCAAGGGTATCGTTGTAGGCGGTGACCGGGCGAGGGGCGGAAAAGGACGTGATGGTGTGGATGAGGATCACCGTCCACCCCGCCGCAACAATGCCCGGGTGTCCAAGGGAACGTCAAGAGGACCATCTTCAAGGACGCGAGACAGCGATCGCCGAGATAATTAGAAGTCCGGATCCCGTGAAGAGGCCTCGGATGATGAAGCGGTAGCTCGGGAGAATGAAGTGGAGGGGCCAAATAATACATCAAAGGCCTCGGTCGATGAATCGGGGCGCTTGCAACGTCAAATGGCGGCTTTGGAAGATGAGTCCGAGGTTTTGAGGGATGGATTATGGAGTAAGAAGGTCACGTCGGAAGCACGTTTTATGGAGAGACGTTGTTCAGGAAGGGGAAAACCAAGAGAGACAAGATCGGGAGACAGGGAATTGGCAGGCATTGTGGCGAGTGTGTCTGGTATTGAAGCCCACGAGGCTGGTTCTGGGAGAAGGGGAATATGTTCTGAAGATACGGCCAGAGCGAGAGGTGATGGTAAAATGTCAAAAAGGAATAATCACCAGGAATTGGGAAGCCCTATGAAGACATGCCATTCTAACAGGAACAAACCTTTGTCGCGGGAAGAAATTCTGGGTTAGAAACCATCAAATATGGGAGAGGATATGGGAGAGGATATGGGAGAGGATATGGGAGAGGATATGGGAGAGGATATGGGAGAAGATATGGGAGAGGATATGGGAGAGGATATGGAGAAGGTTGAAGTCAAACAAGACGGCCACCCACCAACAAAAAGACGACAAAAAATGGGAGCGGTCCATGGCAAGAGGTGAACATGGAGATGAGATGGACGGATGGGATAAAGTCCCACCCGAAGATGGGGAGCGTTTTGATTCATACGACCAACTTCCGGCTGCGGGATATGCTGTGCCCGGGTTTGGTGTATCTCGGCAAGACTACTATACAGCGAAGGCAGAAGGAGGGGATCCTCTGGATGGCAACTTCTCACATGCGAATGACAGGGAATGGAAGGCAGCCGGGAGGTCGAACAATCCCTCAGATGAATTCAGAGTTATGAAGAGAAGGAGAAGAAAACCGAACAAACACAAGGGTGACGGGGTGAACCATATACGCCAAGGAGGTTCGGTTGGGAATGAAGATGTGGTTGGGAAAGGATATGGTTAGGGAAAAGGATATGGTTGAGAAAGAGGATGTGATTGAGAGGAGGCCGGCGGGAGCTGGTGGGGCACGATCATGGCAAGTGTGAATAATTCTAGAAGGTTTAGAGACTCTTGCGGTGAATACTAGCTAACTACTGCAAATCATTAAAGAGCATTGTAGATCACTATAGAGCAGTGTAAAAATAATAGTGCACTGATGAAGATTATGGAATAGATCACTTCTTTGCCTTTTTAGATTGTGATATGTTTCCGTCCTGGACGGAGATGGTGAGCGGTTGTTCCGGGACCGCGTGCTTGGTTTCTAGGCCTTGTATAATAATGCTCACGCTGGTTACGTATGAGACTCTGGAAAAGATTCCACCTACTCTGTAGCCATCTTCAGGCGCAATATTTACCGCAATGCTTTCACCATCGTGTATTGACCGCTTTACAAGTAAATTATAGCTTTTTTTTCTAAGCAACTGCAAGGTGAGCTGGTTTAACTGGAATGAGATTGGGGTTTTTATGATGTAGTGAGGTAGGCAGGTGTGGTTTCATGGCAGCAACGTCTGGCTTGAGACAAAAATAGGAGATGGTCATATCGAGAACGACGGGCTCCCTATCCAGGTGTACCTTATGGAATTATTCTGATCCACAGGGTAGGACAGGTAGAGTCTAGCAAGGTCCCAAAACCAAGGTTCGAAGGGAATTTCGCTCTGCGAGGCAGTGCCACGATGAACAACCACGAAATATGCACATCGTATTGTATCATGTATAAACCTGCTGACTATTTCCCCAAGACTGGTTGCTGAGAGGCATGTTTGAACTTTTCCAATCCAAGTTTTGTCTGCCCATCGCGTGAACAGCAGCAACTCTCACGATGAAGCCCCCATTATCCATCACCAAAGCACAAGAATCACTCTTTCTTGTGCAAAGCATATCATTTTGATCTTTCCCCCCTCGAGGTGATTATATTGGGTAACCCCCCTAGCAACTCTGACGTCTGTCCTTCACAGACCTGCTCGTCAAAATATATACACTTCCCCTCTGTCAAATCCTCCCAGGTTGGCCCTTTAAATTTAGCGCTCGACAAGGAGATCTCCCCTGCGCTTTGCTCGGAGGTCCCAGGCGCCCTGATGAGTAAATAATGTTAGACTTGGTGAGGGGTCGGAAAAGGGGGGAGGGGGTGGGGGGGGAACTGACATCCCACTTCCAGCCGATGTAGCCCACGAGTCCGGGGATGACAAAGACGTAGAGGGTGGTGAGGAAGCCGGTCCGGGGGGTCCAGCGGAAGTACTTGTAGCGGTTGACCTGCATGTCTGTGAGACAAGGGGGGCAGTTAGAATATATTTGACAGTTTGGTTCCATTTTCCATAATCCGAGAGCATAGCCGCTTGCTCGCTAGTTTTGTTGCTTCGTATCTTGCCAGTTTGTTGTGGCCGTATTTCTCCTTGTCGTGTATGTTGGATATAGAGCAATCCCTCCCCTTGTAGGCGCTATGGTTCGTTTCCCGAGTGTTCACTCCCCAGGGCTCCAGTATGCGCTGTCTTCCACTCAATTTTTCGCTTGGTCCTTTCGAGTTGAGAGCTGCGGTATCCTCTTTTCATATCTCTAGCCCTTGGTTCACCAATCGTTCGTTGCTGCTATCGGTCTGTCGTTTTAGGTTCGGTTTCTCGGTCTCGAATTTCGGTTTGGCGAAGCAAGCGGGTCCATCGTCGTCCACCACATCCAGGTCTTCCACAACTGCAATCAATCAAAAACAAGACCACGTACTGTTCAACCGGACAAACGCCGGGTCCATGGCGACCTCTGTTCAGAGCTCCAATTAGCTTCCATTCGCACTTCTGGAGAGGGACACACTGGGGGTGACAAACTGTGATGCTCGAGGCCGGCCATTTTGAATGTATTTGGTGGCTTGCGCCGGCTACTACACTTGAGAAAATGGGGTGGTGGTGCGAGGTTTGGAGGTTGTCGTCAGCGACAGACGCACTCAATCGTCAATTGACGTTCTGGATGCTGGCTGCTGGGCGGCTGCTTGGCACCCGCCAAGCTGGGGGGAGCTGCGGGAGAAGAAAAGTGGAGAACTGGGCTGGGTCACGTGAATGGGTAGTGTGTCTTGAGGGTTGGCCAAGAGGACGGAAGGGTTGGACTTGGACGACGACATTCTGTCTCCCAGTTTTCAAGATGGATGCAATTGGTGAGAAAGCGAGGTCTTTTCTTTCACTTTGTCCAAAAGCTCTCATGAGCTTGGGTTCGATCTCTGGAGCTCTTCTTTGAACCCTTTCTTTTCCCGCGTGTCCCGTGTTTGTCTGTTCACCGCAAAGGGCTTGGTCCAGACCATCACATGCTTGCTTTGCTCCCCCCAAGCTTCCAATCTCGAAAGAATCCCACTTGACCGTTGAAATGTTCCATTGCGATGCAACAGCATTGAGGCTCCACGATGGATGCTAATCTTCTGAAAGATGAGGTTGAGGTTTGATTTTTTGTTCCTTTTGTGTCACGATGTGCTACTGGGTGAAGGCAAGGCTCCGCGTATTCTCGCATAACTTCCAACCCCCACCAATTTTGGTTGATCGCATCTGCAGGCTTACGACACGACAGGGCCATCGTGGAACAGGTGTCATCGGCGATGCTGGCTCAGCCTCGAGACTATTGACATCGGAATCTGCCTGTCACCATCTAGGGAAATGCGGTCAATACAATATGCCCGGGCTTTTTGATTTTGTGAGATACTACTTGAGACCAACAACCGTCCGGGGTTAGTACCGTGCGGCCTGACACCGGGCTCGGAGGAGGCGCGGGTCCGGCAGAGCCCCAGCGCGGGGGACCTTCGGTGGAACCAGCAAATCTTTTGGATCTTTTTGCCGGAGTCTAGCGCCATGACGTCAAATTGCAAAGCAGCACCAGCACAACTCCGACGAGGGGAAGGACCGTTCATCAACCAAAAGTCCTGAAAATAGACTGACGAAATGAAGGGCAAGAAGAGACAGTGTTAGGCATCAAAGATACGGGGAGTATCAGACAACGGGATCCTGCCTAATTGGGACGCTGCACTGCCGCGATTACGGGGACTGGGGGAACACTTTCAATGTTCGCTTCCGTTCATGGAACCCCATGTTCCTTCGTTGCTGCTGTTCCAGCTGCGTGGATGCTGGGTGCCAACAGCAGAATCGAGACAAAGACCCAATGGCCCGGCCAGAACCACGGGGATCGATCTGATCCTTCAATCCGAGCCATTTACCTAGCCGCATTCAGCCTCTCAGCTTACCATATCACTCACCCTAAATAACAGTGTCTCGAAACTGGATACTGTAGGGGACGGCGTTTTCCTTTTCCCTCTTTCTTTTTGTCATCCATCATAAACCTCGACTCTTTTTTTCTCACCTCTTTTCCTTTCCTGCATCGTCTCTGGCATTGACAGTTCGTCTCATCACATCAATAGGCATCAGCTTTTATTCAATAGCTTCCATTGTTTATTTTTATCCCAACCAGGACTAACAACCCCTGCCAAGCATAAGGCGCACGCAGCCTTGTTGATGTCGAGCTTGAAATCCCTTCTTATGCTGAGGCATCTTCCACCACATTTTTCACTCGCACAATGACCGCCATGACAGCACCACCGACATCCGCATCGGCTTCGTTGGAGGTAGATATGGCTCGGATGACTCTCCCACCGGTCGTAACGGAATTCCCGCCACCGCTGCATGAAGAGAATGGAGGACCCGCTTCTTCTTCGGATGGCGCGGAGGACGATGAGGACTTTGAAGATGATCAGGCCGACGCCCAATCACTGATGCAACCGGCCATCAGCCCATTGGCCACGCTTTTCACGTCGCCAAAGACGCCGGCTGCGGAGAGGATGGCGGCTTTGGACCGGCTATCGGGGGGTGGCATTTTTGAGAGGATCGAGGACGACCAGAGGCCGGGGATGGCATCGTTGGATGGCACTTCGAGTAGCGGCATACCGTCAGCACCCCCGAGACATTCATCTGAGCCTCTGGTTCAGATGGCAGGAGCTAAGGAATCGGGAATCTCCCAAGCCCCTCCTCAGCAACCCCCTATCGAACGTCTTCCAACACCATGGCAGGCAGGGCCCAAGCAATTCCACATCACCGAGCCGGGGAGGTGGTCTTCCATGTCCATGGCTATCAGGAGCCAGTCTTCGAGACACAAACGCGCATCTTCAGTTAGTGAGAATGCTATGCTGAAGAGACTCTCCAAGGCTCTTCCGTCGATATCAATCCCGTCTGGATTCATGCCAAGCATCTCGACACCGCCATTCTTCTCGTCTCACAGCTCCAGCAACACCTCACCTCAGAAAGACGAGCGAACGCCAAAGACACCACAGACGGGTGTGATGCTAGATAGCAGCTCCCAACGATCTGGCACTCCTAGAACCTCGTCTCTGAGAAGAACCACCTCGGACGACTCGTTGCTGTATCACACCTTGTCAAGAGTCTCCTCCCTAGGCGACGACACCCGCTTCGCCAACGTACGAGAGCAAGTCAACGTCAGGATGAAGGCCATTCTTGACAGTTTTGAGGGGCCCTCGTTCAAGATGCCTCAGATGCCCAACCTGTTAAACACCCCTCTTGTGAAGAAATCCGCCACTGAACCGATTTCCTCCGCTCCTCACCGCTCAGGCTCTCTCTCGACTTCGACCAGCGCCCCCCAGGACCCCTTGGACAAAGTCTTGGAGACCTTGACAGGCGACATTGTCATTATGGGCGGGTACAGAGGGTCGATTTTACGATCTGCCAAAGCCCCCCGTCGCCGATTGTGGGTGCCCGTCAAAGTCCAGCTCAACATCCGAAAGGTCAACCTCGAAGTCGGGCTAGATCCCCAGGACGAACTGGACATGGAGAAGTCTATCTACGCCGATGGGATGCTGAAAAACATCGGCCCAGTCGACATCTCCAAACGGCTCTTCAAACGCCTGAGGGAGTGTGAAAACGCCCGATCTGGCAAGTTACGAGTCCACGACTACGGCTACGACTGGCGCCTCAGTCCACACCTCCTCTCGAAAAAACTGGTCAAATTCCTCGAATCCCTCCCCTCCAACAAACCCGGCACCCCGCCATCCGACCGCGGCGCCTGGGTCATCTCGCACAGTCTGGGGGGTATCATAACCCGTCACGCAGTCAACGCCTCCCCTTCTCTCTTTAGGGGTGTTGTCTACGTCGGTGTCCCCCAGCGATGCATCAACATCCTCGGCCCCCTCCGCAACGGCGACGCGGTGCTGCTCAACGAAAAGATCCTCACCGCGCACGTCAACTTCTCCCTCCGCACCACGTTTGTGTTCCTCCCCGAAGACGGCTTCTGCTTTGTCGACAAGGAAACGGGGGAGGAGCACAGGATTGACTTTTATGATGTGAATGACTGGGTGAAATACCGGCTTTGCCCGTCAGTTTCGGAACCTGCCCTCCCGGCACTGTCAAGAAACAATGGGACATTTAGTTCCCTGTTGAATCTGTCCGATTCGCTGCCTAGCTTCCAACCCCTCCGAAGCAGGAGCAACACCCAGACGGGCAAGCGGGACTCTGGCATCGCTTTGCCGGGGGGGATAACAACAACATCCAAAGACCGCAGCAGCTTGGCTCCCCAAATCGGCTCCTCTTCTTCTTCGAGTCCGGACAGCCCCGTTGACGGGCCGCCGAATGATAAATCCAAAAACCTCGCTTACCTCTCCCGCACTCTTTTGGAAATCAAACAGTTCAGGTCTGAACTCAGACATGACGTCTCCCACCAGCAAGCCAACGTCTACCCCCCACTAGCAGTAATCTACGCAAAGGACATACCCACCACCTACGCCTGCCGCGTCTCTGGCAGGGAGGGGATCGCTCACGCGGACGCGTACGATGACTTGATGTTCAAATCCGGGGATGGGGTGGTGCTGGCCAAGGAGGCGATGCTGCCGGAGGGGTACGAGGTGGTCAAGGGGGGAAGGGTCTGTACCGATAGGGGGCACATCACCATGCTGGGGGATTTGGCCGGGGTGGGGAGGGCGCTGGAGGCGGTGGTGAGGGGGCGCAATAAGGGGATTGGGATGGGGGTGCAAGAAGGGAAGGGGAGTAAATAAGGAAGAGGGAAAAAATGATACCCATTGATTATAGAGACCTATAGCGAAGAAAGACAATTCAAGACAAAATTGAATACTACAACGGACCGGGTATTCAAGTCAAGATCAACTCCATTCACATATGTCAGAACAGTAACGACACACCAGCCTCGTACAGTTGATACCTACGTTGGTCTTGGCGTCATCAAGCTTGGTTCAGGGGTAAGTTACCTGGGTGACCGGGAGAGCATACACTGAGAACCAAACTGTACCATACAAAATATCATAATCGGTTGCAAGGCACAAAATATTAGAGAGAGGCGTATATTAACTAGCGACTCCAACTGCCAATCTGTAAGCAATACTAGCAAGTCCTCTTTTCTGTAAACCATCCTCCTCAAAAAAGGCGTCCCCGACAGAAACCCAGATCAAAAACTTCGCTCATTCCCTCCCTCCCCGTTAATAAAGACTCAAAGAGCGCATGAAGCCAACCAAATCGCAGCACAACAAGCCCCTTACTCCTCGTCAGAGTCCTCCTCAGACTCGGCCTCAGCAAGCCAGGTCATGAAAGGCTCGGCAGCCTTGCGGATCTTCTTGGAGGTAGAGCCATCGACATACTTCTTGGAAGCCTTCGCACCCCACTTCTCCAAAACGTCCTCAGAGATGAGATCGTGCTCGTAGTAGAGCGTAAGGATCTTGACAATCTTGTTGTAGTGCTCCTTGCCGAGCTCGGCCAAGAGCTTCTCGGTACCACCGAGGAGAGCCTTCTCGTGGCGCTCAGAAGAAAGGATCTAGATCATGTTAGCATTGTTCCTCAAAAAGATCATGTCAAGGAATCTACATACCTGTTTGAGCATGGCTTGACGCTTGGGGATCTGAGACACAATGTTCTCGTCGAAAAGGGTCATGGCCAAAACAATCAGAGTGCGGTGCTTGCCCTCGATGCCGAGCTCCTTGGCCTTGACGTAGATGTCGAGAGAATCCACCTTGTCGACACCGCCCTTGGTGTTGGCTTCGGCCTGGATCCAGTCGGCCAACTGGTCGTAGACGGTGTTGCCACCCTCTCCGTCCTCATCCTCGTCGTCACCGTTCAGCACGAGCTTCGCCTTGAACTCGTCAGGGAGAACCTGCTGGCGAGCCTTGACAGCTTCCTCGCTCATGTCAACGGCCCACTCAACCTCCTTGTCAGCAACAGGCTTGTTCTCAAGGTTCTGCGCCTCCTTCTTGATCTTGCGAGTCAAAGCATCATCGTCACTAGCAATGTCGATGTCCCCGTTGGGGGAGGGCTGGTCAGAGCCGTTGTCCTCTCCGGAACCGTTGTCCTTGCCACCGTTCTGCTTGGCCTTGCGGGCAGCCTTGCGCTCGGCCTTGTCCTTCTTGGTCTTCTTGGGCACATTCTTGAGAATGAAACCGCTGAGCTTGAGGCGCAAGTCAACATCAGTGCGCTGACCGCAGGCCTTGCAGTCGAGCGTGATGTGACCGTCCTTAATCTGAACGTCCGTCTCAGGATTCTTACACTTCTTGCAGAGGACGAACTTGGCGATGAAGCCATCAAGAAGCTCCTGGAGCTTGTTAGCCTCGTGGGCACCGTTGATGATCCAGCGGTCGTCGGCGGGATCAATGTTGGTTTGGGCACCCAGCTCGAAACCAAAGTACTTGATGAGGTAAGAGCCGGGGCGGGCCAGAGACTGAGCAACGCTGCTCAGGTTGACAACAACGGTCTTGATGCCGTTGCCCTTGCCTTCGATCTTGGTCTGGATACGCTCCATCTTGTAGCGATAGAAGGCGTCGGAGACATCGCGACGAACGTTGACGAGAGCAGCCATGATTGCGGTGTTGATGATTTTTTTTTTGGTGAAAAGACTAAGCTGGTGGACGAGTGACGAGAGGTCGTGGTGAAGGACAGACAAGCAGATATCGAGTGCTGGCGAGGGTTTGTTGGTTTAACGGTGTCAGTAAGACGTAGGCTGGGGACTGGACATGTGGTGATGCTGATGATGATGCTCAAACATGGGCAGAGAGTCAACCGTCAGAACTGGTGTTGGGGCTACAAGGTTTCGGCGCTATGCGAAACGGATGCAGCTTTGGGGGGAAGTGTCGAGAGACGGAGTCCTTGTCGTGCTGATACATAAACAACGCTGTGCTGCGTGTCTTGGTTATGTGTGTGGTCGTTGGTGTCGCGGGGACGAGAGACGGCCTGTGGTGGTGGTGGTGAAGGAAGAGGTGAAGTGGGTTTGGTCGATGGCCGATCTCCAAAGAGCAGATGCGAAATTTTTGACCTGGGCGCTGGGTCCTGGGATAATGGATGCTGGCTGAGCGGGGAGTGGATCTGCCTTGCGACAGTGAATACTTCTGTTAGAAGAGTAAGTCCCTGCTCTGTAGCAGCTTGGCTGGTAAGAGATGAAGAGAGTTGACCTGGATGACCAGTTCTTGTTCTGCAGTTGTTTGTGGAGGAAGAAGAAAGAAAGGGATTTTTGCAGCCAGCGGGCGAAGTCAAATTATACGGCCCCCTACAAAAAAAAAAAAAAAAAAGGTTTCCAGGCACCTGCCAGGCAAACCAAGCCACGCAGGAAGGTCCGAGGTGTGTGGTGGATCGCGCCCCGCTAAGCGCATCTTTGGCGGCCATCACCTGCGAACTCAAAACCCCGCCTACCCTCTGACTCGCCCCGCTCCTTCTACTGGCCTTCTGTTTCTGGGCTGAGTTGCAGGCGGCAAAAGCAACACTGGACGGCACGTTCCCCCCAGGAAGTCATTTTTCTTCAGAGGACCAATTTTTTTTCTTTGATTTTTCTTCGTATTGTGCCATGTGCGTGGATTCTTCCAAGCCTCTTTCAAAGAAGCCCTTTACCCCTCCCCCACTTCTAGGACTCAGGCTTGACAAACACGACCCGAAACACGGGAGGCGACCTATATTTCGATGCCCAACACCCTGCTTACACCAGCAGCCTTACGTTTGGAATATGAGGCTTTGTTACAATCTGGTGTCAACGAGTCAGAGTTTCCTCGATTTACAGAACAATTGTTGATTTTGCTTGGTATATCAGGTATCAAACAGCTCTTCGGCACATGACAGGCAAAAAAGGCTTTGGTGGCTTTTCACATGGCATACCAAAAGTTGTGCCACTGTCTCCAATATAATTTGGCCACCGGTAATATGGTACGATGCATTTGGCCGGTGGTCCGGACGTACCAGAGTGTCCTTGAATTTTATCAGATCGTTCTACCAAGGCTTACCCAACACCCGATATGTTGATATGTCTCTCTTTCTTTCTCTGTGTTGTATTAAAGAGCATGACAGAAAAGCAAAATCTGACCAAGAGCGGCTCAAGGTATCATTTTATTACAGAATTACAAACAGACATTTGGGCTCCAGCTTTGTATCTTATCAACCCGCCCGCTCTCCCTCTGCCATGTTCCCATCCCATCATCATATACTGCCCTCCCCCTTTCCACCCTGTGTATCCCGACCAACGCCCCTTGTGATCAGTCACCGTTTCGTACAAAGCCCAATCCACAACTACATGTAACAAATCAAGACCCAAAGACAAGAGTCAAAAGACAAAAAGACAATAAAATTAGCGAGGGTATCTTGTATCTCACTCCCACAATCACCAAACCACCAAACCAATCACCTCCAAAGCATCATTCCAATTCCAATAACTACCCCCATCAACAACCCCGAATTACTCCTCCCCCTCAACGACTCCCCAGCATTGACAGCCAAAATAGTATCAAACGGGCTACCCCCTCCCCGTCCCCCATTCGGCACAACAGTCTCCTCATCACCCCCCGTCTCAGCCGGCGCCTCCTCACTACTAGTAGTACTAGGCCCAGCACTCTGCACAAAAGTCGGGATAATCGTCGGCAACGTCGTGGTAGTCTCATCCCCTCTCACAGCCTCACTCGTCGTCGCCGTCGTCGTCGTCTCTACCGCCGCACTCGAGCTCGTAGGAGGACGAACTGTAGTAAACGTCAATATCTCATCCCCTTGCCCCTCGCTCCTCGTCACCGATGCCGTCGTCGTCTCCCTCACCACCGTGCTACTCGTGCTTGTCGGCCTAATGGTGGAAGTAACAACAGTACCTTGCCCCGGCGCCCGACAGAGCCCTTGTTCCAACGCGCCCTGCAGCGCCAGCCATAGCCATGACCCCCTGGTGACAGTGACATCGGAGCATCTCTCCCTCAGCGACGTCTCCTTGTCCCGAATACCCCGCCGGCAGGCAATCGTGCATTGCCCCTGTGCAATGTCGGATTTTCGGCAGTTGATGATAGGCGCGTTGTAGGACATGATGCACGAGATTGGGATGGCGAGCGAAGGTATTAGTTGGAGGTCGGAGAGGGAAAGAAAGTTTGCCGAGGTGACGGAGGAGGTGTCGTCTTGGGCGGTGGATAGTGAAGATAGTGACAGGACGGCGAGGAGGAGGTGCGGTATTCTGTTGTGGTTGAACATCGTGTCGGTCTGATGAAGATGAAGATATGATTCAAAAAAAGGTGAAAGGGTCCAAAGTAAGTCAAGAAAGGTGACTGAGCTTGGTAGTTGGTGTTCCCCCCCAGGTAAAAAAGCCGAAACTGGATCTGCTTCAATGGCGGTAGATCCGATCAGTTCGAATCGGGCGTGACCGTCAATGCGGCTGAACAACCGTCCGTCCTGCCGGAGCACAACACTCGATTCGAGTCCCTCCTTCTCGTAGGGTCGTCTCGTAATGGTGGGGTGATTGTCTCTCGTGAGTTTATGCCGCCGGTGTCTGGTATGCCTCGAAGGTCGTGATGACAGCTGGTGATAAAAACGACCCCC
The DNA here is from genome assembly GCA_030512305.1 of Cercophora samala. Lineage (NCBI taxonomy): Eukaryota > Fungi > Ascomycota > Sordariomycetes > Sordariales > Lasiosphaeriaceae > Cercophora > Cercophora samala. The sequence goes on along the minus strand of JAULSY010000002.1, from coordinate 598,626 downwards.
AGTAGTCGAAGATGAACAACAATTAAACCAAGGCCACCTCTCAACAAACGGCCTCCAATCCTGGCAGTGCCCTCGCAGTGGCAAAAAAGAAGAAGAGACAGGATGAACTCGGTGAAGGTCGGGTGGTCGGGGTCAACAAGGTCAGACCAAAGAGAGGCCCGCAGTCGATCTTTATGGTGTTGATGGTCGCTCCTTCCCTTTAACTCTCGTGCCACTCACTTGGTTCTTTCCGTTCAAACCAGAAAAACCAACCAACAAACGGAAGGAACAGATCAAACAGAATAAAGAGAAAAGAAAGAACGAAGCACAGCTTCCTCAAGTCGAAAAGAATCAAAAAACCAGTTTTGCGCCCCCCTCACAAAAAAGAATCGTGTGGAATGGAGAATGACAAACAGAAGAGAAGGTTGGGTCAGGTTGGAAAAGATTTCCCCCCGGGGCCGATCGACGAGACCTTTTACCTTTACCTACCACCACGACAGGCCAAACACAGCATTCCAAGGGGAGGTAAGTAGGCGTGCGTCCATGTCACTCACCCATAGGCATATTCATTCCACCACCCCTTCCCCTCCCCCCCAAGACAAAAAGAATAAGCCTTTCCCTCCCCAGCTTATCCAACCCCCCATCGTCGCATCATACCATTCCATTGGTCCCCCCCAACCACCACCACCACCACCACCACAGTCCAAAATGACGAACAGGCACACATTCTGAGACAAGGGCTCACCTCGAACAGGAACCCCAAGGCCTATCCGTTCGCACCATCCATACTCGCTTTCCCTTCCCACGCCTTTGGGTTACACCATTCTTCAACAACCAATCAACTCAAGCAAAGTGCTCGGGTGCCCAAAATGATTGAAACGAAACGGAGCTCGCGTTTGAGAGGTTGCCCCTTTGCTACCCCTGATGCGGCTCTGATTGGTTGCCCCCCTCAGAAATGGTCTTGGCGATGGTAACACGATGGTTGGACAGGAACGCTCGGGGCCATCAGGGAGGGAGATACATATCATCCGTGCGACGACGACAGATGTCAATAGCCCCTGACTGAACTGATGTTGATGGAGAAAGGATGATAGGTAGGTAAAATCTTGCTCTTGTAGTTGTATCTTGTCTCTTGTAGTCGTATCTTGTGTTTTGTATTATCATATTTTGTGTTCTCTGGTGGACACTGGAGGTAAAAGTCCAGCCCAAACTTGTATCTGTATCATATAATCTCAACATCCAAATCTTGAGAACCTAACTGTCGCTCTTGTTTGATGCCAATGTTATACACCGAATCCCAAGCATATCAAATCCAAACCCAGAACTCCCTATACCCATACTCCATACCCCCATATCCCAAACATAAACGCTTCAACATTATATCATGAGTATACACACAATTCCGCTTTGCAAAACACCAAATAAAGAAAATCACGACCTCTTCTGCCCCATCTCCTCCCCCGCAAAATCATCCCACTCCTCCCCCAACTCACCCCCCAACCCACCACTCACCCTCCTCCCAACCCAAATCCCCCCCGCCGTCAACCCGCTCGCCACCAAAAACCACCCCTCAAACCACCGATCCACAAACGCCGGCTCCAGCGCACTCTCCAACGCGTCCCCCACCGACCTCCCAACTTCTTTCGGCAAACTACTCCTCAGCAGCAACGCCGCCGAAATCACATACGTCGCCGCGATCTGCCCTATCAACAGCGCCAGGTTCGCCTGGGCCTGGTACAGCACCCCCGGCATCCACTTGGCAAACAGCCTAAACGTCTGCAGGACTGAATTCGCACTCGCCGCCAAAATCACCCCCGACAGCAAAAAAGATATCTGTCTTGCCCACGCGAGCTGGTCCAGTTTCGGGTCCCAGTGCTTGGCCAGCAGCCCAAGAAACCGAGAAATGGGGTCCGAGGAGGAAAAGGAAGGCGAGTAAAGCGATGACGGGTAACTAGAGAGGTTTCGGCGGAGGGTGGTGAGGACCGTGGCGAGGATGCGGTAGACGCAGTAGCCGGCAAAGATGTACTGCGGCACTGCCAGCAGCCTCCCCACCACCGTCCCGTCTCGCGCGTGGGCTTTTTGTCGGGCTTTGAGCTGCGTTAGACTTCCAGCTAGATTCGCCTCCATGGTCTCCAGTCCCGAGATTTCGATTTGCAGAGCCTTGATCTCCGCTTGCTCCGCGCTGGTTCCCATCCCCCCAGCGACGGCTTTGATACCCCCCAGAACCTTCCCCATGATCCCATTCCCTCCCTGATGGTGCTGCTGCTGCCCAGGTCCCTCCGCCATCTGCGCCTTCCTCTGCAAACTCCTCAACCTGTGCTTCTTCGTAACCAACAACTCACTCGTAGCATCCAATCCCGCTTGCTTCCTCGCAATATCCGTATCGGTGATCGGCCTCCGTTTATAAGCCCTGTTATCACTAAAGATATGCCACGGGCTGCTCACACTGGCGAACCCCGACAGCAGCGCCATGGATAATATCCCTATAACCCCTATCCTCTCCAGACAAGCCCTCGACAACCCTCCAGTTTCCCCCCCTGATGGCACACCGTCAACCCTCGTCCTCTGCACCGCAGCCGTAAGCCGCTCCATAACCCCCCCATCACCCTGCTCCACCACCCTACCCAACCACCAAAACCCCACCAACCACCCCCCAAACACCCCCATCTGCAACCCCCAAGCAACCCTACTCCTCCTCCCCTTGCCATCCTTCCCCAGCTTCAGCCCCAAGCTCCCCCCAACCACACTCTGCACCTCCAAAAAAGGAATCACCCCCACCAGCAAAACCAACAACGTCGGCACAGTGACCCTCAACCCCAACGTCCTCGCCGCGGGTATCGCCTCCGCCACCTCGGCCAGTATCAGCTCCGCCAGCACGGCGCTCAACCCCAAAGTCCCCGCAAACGTGTAAGCAGCCACTTTCCTCCTCGGGGATTTACTCGCGTGCTCCTCGTGCGCCTGTCGCAGCGACAGCGGCGCAGAAGCAGGCAGAAAGTGGTCTTCCCCATCCGAAATACCCGCTGAACTCGACGACGACACCCTCGACTGGAGGCTCGCGAGGTGGGGGAAGAGTTTCGTGAGGGAGATGGAAAAGACGACACAAAAGGTGAGGAGGAAGGGGGTTAAGGCGATGAGGGTCGGGATGGTGGAGGAGAGGGGGACGAAGGGGACGCAGGAGGAGGGGCCGCAGGAGTGGCTGTCGTCGTCGTCTGGGGAGGGGAGCATTGCTGCTCTGTTTTTGGTGGTAAGGTGTGAATCGCGCAGAAGAACGAAGAAAAAAGGTCGGGGGTTGAAATGTATTTTAATTGTTTGGTTGGTGTGGTTTGGGGGAAAAAATGTATTATTCAAATCGTTTTTTCGTTTGCGCTGGTAAGCAAGTTGCGGCAGTCTCGGATTTCGCTTTCGGATTTCGTTTAGGTGGGAATCGCGGGTTCTGTTTGTTCGAATCTTGCTTCTTCTTCGTCGTCGTGGTAATAATCAACCCCCCAACAAACCCCCCGTCTGTTCTCCCAATACAACTATTCCCTCGTAGTGATTAATGATCACTGTTTGCGCTTGCGACTACCTCTGCGCTACGACTGGTGCTCGGGCTGGCGGCGGTGCTGCTGCTCGGAGTGGTGGTTTGCGACAAGTTGCCAATGACCAGAGCATTATAGCATAATTATTGCTTGCTCCCTAGCAATCCTCGCCCTTTCCAACTTTCCAAATATGTGTCAACTCGAACCCTAACAAAAACCCCCCCCTGCTGGTGTGTCGTCGGGCAAAGGAATTCTGGTACACTCTTGTACGTAAAGCTGAAGCTCGTTTGTGTCGTCGGCGGAACGTTGCACAGGGAAGCAACAGGTCGAATGGCATGACGAATGGCGCGTCAAGTCAATGCCGGGGACCCCGGATTTTCTGTAAGGGAGCTTGGACCATTTCCCCGCCATCCAACATCATCACCTCCTGACATCAGCCTCCTGCTCTTGGCTGTCTTCAAATGCAAGACTTGCCTGATGCATCTGAAGTCTGCCTAGGTAGGTAACCACGTGGACGCTTTCAAAAACGGAATAACGAAGAGTAAGATGAATAGCTATTATATGTACACTAAGACAGAAAGTGTCGCTGGAGTCTGCCAGCCCATTGATAGTAATATACAAGTTACGGATACAGCAAAGCGCTCTTCCTGCTTTGGACGTCCCATCATCATCAGCCCACCCTCTTGCGGATAATATATGTGTACTTTCTATAACGCAACTCAACTCCCCTCCAACCTTCTCCGCTCATGTAAAAATTGCCAAGCCCTAGAGCAAATGTCCGCTACTGCTGTGTTTTGTTGGAGCCCATCCAGACCTGAAGCTGTGATTCGAATAAAAGAAAAGCTTCCCGTTTCCTATTCAGTTCAGTTGCGCCCCAACACCTTGCCGTGATTAAAGCCAAATCCACCTGAGAGAAAGAAAACGAACGAAACCAATATCATCCACTGGTCCTATCCTGGGACTCGTCGTCGTCGTCATCCTCATCCACCTTTGTCGACTTCAATAAAGCGGCAGCCTCGCCTACTTCCATATCGTGCAGACGTTTCTTCTGCTCCTGTTCCTTGATAATCTCTGTCTGCTTCCGCGCTCCATTCAAGCGCGGTGTCGCCGAGACAGTCTCCACCTCAAACTCGTCGTCGTCGTCCCCACTATCGTCATTGTTATCGTCATCCTCATTGTCGTCGTTGTCGCTTTCGTTGGCAGGTGCTGCTGGGTTTGGTGAAACGGGGGCTGTTTCGGCAGACGAAGGAGTGGCCAGTGCCGACGGTGATGACCGGCGAGAGTTGGATCCCTTGGGGTTGTATGGCTTGATCGTGGGATCAAACCTGGCCGGAAGGCCAATGGCTGCTGCCACACGGTGAGCCTCTTCGTCGGCCGAGATGGCCTTCTCCAGCTCGTAAATACTACTCGTCTCGCTGTCCGCCTCGTGTTTTCCAGAGTTGTAAGCCAGCATCTGGGCATAGCTCTGTCGGCTCGGATCGTGGGACCGCTTTTCTTTCTTCTTGGCTCGTTTTTCATCAGGCCTAACGACCACGACCGGAATGGGTATGTACTGAAGGCAGTATTTGGAGAAAGAGTTGCGCGTATTAACCAGACCCTGAATACCGCCCATTGAGCGACCCTTGGTGCCAACCACCAACATCGAGGGGTTGTACATGCTAAGCTGGGGTTTGTTAGCATTCCAACCGGCGTCACTGTAGAAGGAACATGTATACGTACTAGCTGCTGGAAAGTGTCGTGGAGCTTGCCTACGGCGTATTCAAGAACCAGTTTGATGGCCCTGTTGTGTTCATTCTTCTCCTGAATCGACTGGAGTAGCTTTTCCGCGTCCTCCTTGTAGTTCTTGTCGACCCGAAAGGGGGTTTCCACCACCCTCACACAGATCACCTCATCACCATCGTCCACCATGTTGGTGAGCAACCAGACCAGCGCATAGTCGGAATAGGAATGCTCATCAAGGCCAACCATGAAGGTGCGGGATCGTCGTGATGCCTGGTAGCCGTCATGTTTGGCGTGAAGTGTCAATGATGCTGGGTTGTTCTTAGTGGCTTCGCCGACGGGAAGGTTGTCAAAACCAACATGCGATCGAAATCTGTGTGGAGCAGGGGTTTCTGTTAGCATCGCCATGAGACGTTGGGTGTGCTTCTCAGCCAGGCAATTGGTGAGAAAAAGTAGCCAGGAAGCAGGTTGGAAGTAGAGAAGGGGATAACGATGTAATCTAGGCAACTAAAGGGCGAATCTGTGCAGGGATGACGGGGGCAACATATATCGTTGAAGCAGCCTAGCCCTTGCGGGTTTTTTTCAGATCAGAAGACACCTAAGGCCACTGGGCTTCTTGGAGGCTCGATAGATGTGCAGCAGCTCGGACAGCTTAGCTGTACTCGGAGGTATCTGGACGGTTGGGACAGCAAGAATGACGCAGGGAAAATGTGACGCATGTACTTCACAGCCACAGCCCAGAAAAACACATGCGCAAAAAGTGAGAATGGCAGCCCCCTCACTTGACATGCTCGGCTAACGGGTTCTGGGCTGGAGGCATGACATCTGTCGAGCCCGGGTCTAGCGAGTGGTTTTGGTGGGGTGGCGGGGCTGCAGTGGTAGAGTAGAGTTTGGAGCTTTATCCATCGGCGCTTTTTTCCATGATGGTCTGCCGAGTGATGATGCGAGCCAAGTATCCCTCCCCAAAAAAAAACACGAGTGACTTTAGTCCTTGCTTTAGCCGCCCTGCGTCCACGGATTGCTGCTGATATACCTTTCCATCCGTCATGCCACGCATCTAACCAGCCCGCCATCGTATTCTTCTGTCTTTGTGCCACGAGATATCCTCCGGACGACGTTGGCTGATGAGGGTGGCGGTGGGGGAGGTTTTCGTCTCATCGGTATTTGAGCTCAGGAAACTTCTCCCTTGCTCATGTGCTGTGCTGGCAATTGGGACTTCCAAAAGATTTGAGATGAGGAAGAAGAGGTTCGCACACAGCTCCAAGGTCGAAGGATATGCAATCATCCGGAAACAAGAGCTATCCCCCGTCCAAAAAGCACCACTTGGACCCGTGTACAGCCACAGGTTGCGCGTGTACCTCGCTCAGCCGAACGGGATCGATCTGCACCACACCGGAATGGGGATCGGAAGGGGTCAGGTACACATGCAGGTAGGGTCAGACTTACTTCACAGGTTCGGGGGACGCCTCCCGAAGTCTTGTTTTTATATCCGTTTTCCGGTGTGCGCCTTGCGGAAGGCTTGGGTTTCGAGGAGGACGGAACGTGACAGAGGCTGTCGAGGACTTTCTAGATACACCTGGCCGTTTGCCGCTAGCATTCGAGGCTTGTCGCAAGTCGTCGATACCGCTCTCGGCCGAGTTGGACGTCGACGTCAGGGTATTGGTGCTAGCAGCCGATGACGCCGTCGCCAGTGCTGGGAATGGTATAGTTGCGCCGGGCGACGTCTGAGGAGACTGCTTCGGGCTTTTGTTGGCGGTGAAGTAGTCGGTGGGGGTTTTGGTGGTGGTGGTGGTGGTGGTGGTTGTACGCGGCGAGACATCCGAGTCCGGGCTCTTCGCCGCCTTAGGGGAGGAGATCAATCCGGCGGCAACATTCTTAAAGGTTTTACCGGCCATCGTAGGACGGATATGCGTGTGTGGGAGAGTCTGGTTTGACGGGTGCTATGCCAGTGCTTGAGCGGCCTCACGGAGAGGCCAGCAGAGGCTATCCTAAAACAACTTGCATAGAGCTGTTGGAGTGATCGGTTGGTGAGGTGCTCCCACTTCGTCGCAGGTGTGCTGGTGAATATATGAAGAATATGAAATGTCGATGTTGCCTGTTGCTTGGGGGAGACCTGGAGCTCTCAGGCGGGTCGCAAACGGAAACTGCACTGGTACGGTAGGTAGGTAGGGCAGGTGAAGAGCTGGCTGGGCGAGCAGGTGGGGCTCAGGAGGTAGGTACTTGAAGACTCTCGGTCCTTCTGCTTCTCTTCCAGGTTCCAGTTGTCACGCAGGAAAAACCGCTGAAGAGGTACCGTGATGCAATGTATGCAACGGTTTTATATGGAGCAGGAGGAGGAGATGGCACGAGGCGGGCGGGAATTGGGAAAGAAGAAAGAGAAAGTCAGAAGAGGCCAAGCTGTGGATGGCACCCTAGTGGTTAGATATCTGATCCCGTCTCTCTCGAGGCCCAAGTCACAACCTCTTCCATTTTTTTCTTTTGTCTTGGCGGGTGGGAGTGCAAGGGTCCCAGAGTCAACACCGTTAATCTTCCTAGCGGCCTTGCGTTGCCCATCACGGTGCAGCTTTTGATGAATCTGGATCACCAGACGGCTATTCGGCCACCGCCCTAGCCAGAGTAGTCTAGCACTGTCCCTGGTAGCGTCACGACTGCCACGGCCTGGACCTGGACGCGGGGCACTGCGAGTGACGCACATCCACCAGTCTGAATAGCAGCGGCCAGTCCCGAGAGCCGATCACTGTCCATCCCAAGTTCCAGCCTCTCTGGAGAAGCTTCACCATCACCTGTATCCCAGACATATCAGGTATGCTCCCAACACTTATTAATTAATCCATCACCCTCAATTACTTGATTTCTCAGCTCTACAAGCTCCGGACAACAACATCTGAGTCCTGTAACACATCCGCACCCCTTCCATGTGCGGCGAGACACGACAGGACCAAGCTTTCTCGACCGCCCAGGCGATAGATCCTTGGCAGCCCACAGCTCGGGTCTGGCACTCTGGCACACAGGTTGTCTCTGCTCATTGTCTTGCTCGTCCCACTCGTCTCGCTCGTCTTGCCCATGCCCACGCCCGCCCTGGAGGTCGTTGGTGGGTGAACAACGAAGGATCCCATTCGGTTGCCAATCCTGGAGTCCCGGTCTCAATAAAAACGCGCCTTCACAGGTCACATGAGGCCTGACATCCCGGGGTAGGTAGCTGTGTTGTATCCGTAGAGATGGACGAACTGAGCCTACCTAGCACCATCTGCCCAATACCACCTGGTACTGCTCCCGTCGAACACCCATCTCCCGCTACTCTGCCGCTGACGCTACCACTACACTGGACTACCGACGGCTGCCGCGCCCACCACGGCCGCTTCCATCACCATCATCATCGTCGGCAAGCTGCCTTGCTCGGATGTGCTCTTACACCACCCACCCACTCCCGCTACAGATGGCCTTGCAGAAACAAAGGCGGCAGTAACGGCAGATGACCCCACCATCGATGGCAGCAGGCGGTCCTTGGGGAGTCTTGGGGAGTCTTGGAACGAAGGTCCAGCTTCCACTGCCAAGGTGCTAATCAGTGGGGCTGCCGTCAGCGAGGTCTTGTGAGGGCAAGCCACCGGCACCGGAACCGTCCCCGTAGGTTTACCGGTAGGTCACTCTCTACGAATACAGAAGAGGGGCATGGCAAAGCGGTCAGTGAATTGGGATCACAAGCAAAGTGAGACCGCCCGTGCCTGTTGGGGATACGGAGGGCGGGAGCTTTCCGTATCTCTTCAGGGTCTCTTTTGCCAAGTGTCTTGTCTCGGACACAGGGCTGGGAGGAGAACAAGACATCTGTTAATTGATCGGTATGCAAAAGGCCCGGATATCAAAGAACCACCGATACACCTCGTCCGTGTACCTCTCGCGCTCTCGATTGATTCATTCCCGAGATATGAGCTCATCTCTGCGTTGTTGTCGGAATATCCGGAGGGGGTCCGCCCTTTCTTCGTATTGATCAGAGGTATGTATTGGAAATCCAGAAGTGCCCGCCCCGTGTGTTACATATGGACAAGGTCCAAGGGCACAAGAGATCCGAATGACGATGCTGGGTTTCGGCACGGAGCTGGTAAAAAGCTGGGCTCGCGGGACAAGACTCCAAAACCGACTTGGCAAAATGAGACGTACACTAGTATACGTCTATCAACAACGAGTTGAGGTTCAGATCTCCAAGCTTCCTTTCCATCTCGAACCTATAAGACGAGAGAGCCTCCTTCGGCGGGGCTTGCATATGCAGCCTCTTACCTTACACCCACTCAGAGGGCTGCCTTACATCCAGCCCTCCCATCCATCCACGTTTATCAATCTTGTCACGACATACATGGGAAAGGGAGATAACCCGAGCGGCCGACGACACCCGAGAACAGGAGTAGGTATGGGAATTGAGCACTGAAGGGGAAGAAAAAAAAACGTGTTGCAGCTAATGCTTACAGGGCTCCGCGGCGGGGTAGCATGGAGTCCCTGCAAGAGAAAGAGGGAGGGGTGTGAGTGAACGTGTGGTTCCAGATCTCTCTTGTGGTGGGTGGTGGTGGGTATGCGCTTTGTTAGCAAGTGTCCATCCGGAGGCCTCCCTCCTCCTCCTCTTCTCCTCTTTGTGAAAGAGAAAGCACTCCACGGGGAGCTCCATTACCACACCGCATTCTTTGACGAGAAGGGAAAAACGTGGGCAATTGTTGCGTTCCACTGCTTGCACAGAAATTGACATTTTCTTTCCGTAGAGGGTTTCAGTTTGTCATTCCGGCTTGGCTCTTCTTTTTTTTCTTGAGGAAAGTCTTTGGCTTGTCAGGATTTTTTCTCTTTGATGGACTCAGATGGAAGACTTGCCTGAGCTAGAGTGAAGACTTTTTTTGTTTTTTGGTAAGCACAGGATTTGTATAATGGCATGAGTCACCTTACAACAGCAGATTTTGTTCTTACTAACCCACAATCTCAAAGAACGAATGTGTGCCTAGGGTGAGAGGGTGCCTGGGCACAAATATCTGATAACTTACCAGCCCTACCTACCTACTTGACTGAGCTGATCATCTCTACCCAAAGTCACACAAACCTACATGATGAAAATGCCGGTACTTGGGAACTTTGAACATGGAGAATCAGCCTCTTTCCTGTTGCCCGGGTTGACAGGGTTATCTGTTCTGTACGGGCATGTACATCCTTTCTTCATGCAAGTCTATGTGTGCGAACCACCCACCAACCACCCTCGAACAAGGGAGGTACCTACCTTATGAGATAGGGTATTCGCTAGGTAGGTACCGAGCAATTGGGCGCCGTAACACAACCTACTCAGCCGGCAGGAATTTGGGGTATAGGACACATTAGGTAACAAGAAGGACCCTTACCAGCTCACCTCGCGGCGTCCAAGACGGCAAGTCCAAGTGCCGTTTTGTAATGCATTATGCTGCTCTCTTGTCTCTTTTGCTGCACCCAAAGGATGCAGGACCTCGGGAGGAGTACAACAAGTCTTTTTTTGCATGGGATATAGGTAAAAGGGCCATATATTATGAACCAGGCTGACATGGAACAACAACACAATTTCTTGGCTCTCTCTGATAGCTAAGGTATTATCTAGCTAACCAACCAACCCCAACTAACTAACTGTGTGAGAGAGATCTTTGGGTGACATTCGAAAGTTTTGCGAATGCGAGTACAATCATCGCTGAATAAATCTACCATAACCTACCTATCATACCCAACCGGAAGGTACGGCAATTCCATGAGATCTGGTGATTGTCCCCCCTCGCTGTTGTTTCGAGACAGATGGCCGTCAGGGAGAGAGCTCTTGTAGGTTGATATAAAGTATACCTAGGTATATTTCCCTTTCATTTATTATAGTCTTGTTCAAGTTTTGTTGTTTGTATGTGCCCTTTTTATTCCTTGTTAGATCATAATTAGCAGAAAGGTACCTAGGTACCTAGGTAGGTAGACTGTGTACCTAGAGGTGGTAAAGAGACAGTGTACAAACCAAACCATGAGAAAGCATTTATTAAAACAAAACCAACACATCTGTCCCCTACCTACGCATGCGAGCGAGTGAAGTAGGTAGGGATGAGATCCGACACAAAATCCGGCCATGCCCATCCGGACGACGTCGTCCCCCTGGAGCTATAGGACATGGTGGTCGTCATTGTGCATATCAGTCCCCAATCTGGGAGGAAAGCGGGACGGGGGGGATTTGAAGTGAGGGGGAGAATTGGCTTGGGAACACAAACAGCCAACATTTCACATGTCACCCACCTCCTCATCAGGCCATCTCGCAGAGCAACGCAGCAGCACACATGCCCATAATTACCAGTGTCTACATTTCAAAACATCTACACCGCCAGCGGTAAATATAGCACCACATGCTCTATGCATACGACCCGTATAAAAGAAACCAGTCACCCCGATCTTCTTCACTGCTGCCATGTGGTTACAGACAGATATGAGATCAACATGCCCTCAAATCCATATCGTATTAAGGATCGCTGTCTGAAGCTGGTACCATATAGTAGCACCCTGCTTACTCTCCCAGAAACACCAGGCAGGCCGAAAGCCGCTTATCACCGCTCTCCATTCCTGCCACGGTCTTATCTCCAGGAACTGACGATCCTCCAACCTCGGGGTATACTCGGCCACCAGTCTGTCTTCCCTCGACCGGACTTTTCGGGGCCCCCTATTCTCTTACTTCCCTCCGTTTCATCCCGTCTACCCGCGTGCTCGTTTCATGGTATGTGCTGCATATCGTGCCTCCCTCTCAAGCAAAGAAAAAAAAGAAAAAAAGCTTTCCATTTTGACGCCTGATATGCAATGCTGCGTTGACCACATAAAAGGTACCTTTGCGCGCGTTAATCCACCCCACCCATCCTGTTGAGCCCCTCCTTTTGTCTTTCCGTTCCCTTACCCTACAAAATCCCCGGTGAGATGTAGACAGCAAACTGGGTATCAATCAAACCGAAACGGAGAAAGTTCATATCATGTCATTCCCATCTCGGCGGAAAACCCCAGTCTCTGCGGTGTGATATTGCTCGCTCATGCATATGTGCGCGAGAGGTTGCGGAGATACCAATCAACGAGCTTGCGGCCCATCTTGGCCTCCGAGATATGGATAAGGTCCTGCATGATGAAGTCAGCATATGCGTTGTCATCAAATGAATAACCAACCGAAAATAAACTTACACCTTGAAGGGCATAGTCGAGGTCACTGGTGTTGACCCACTCGCCCTCCAAAAGAGCACCCTCGTTCCACCGGATCTGCTTGTTGCGCTGCTTGTTGACCAGGAGGATAGAACGGAGCTCCTCAGGCTTGACCTCGAGGAAGCCAGCGAGCTTCTTGAGGTCCATGGTGGTGTACAAGCGGAGGTAAGACTTGATGGTGGGGTTGAACATGTTGGTCTTCACCTCCTCCATGAAGATGGAGAGGTGGTGCTCAATGGGGTCGATGTTGCTCTCGGGGGCATCGAAGTTGGGAGGCACGGGGGAGATGAACTTGGGGCACGCAGTGCGGAAGAGCTCCTCAAAGACGGGGAGGGACTCGGGGCCGCCACGCTGGAGCTTCAGGAGCTGCTCGCCGTACTTCTCACGGAGGGCGGTGTGGATGGTGTCATCCAGACGAGTGGGCTGGAAGGCGACGCAGATGGCGATGAGAGCGAGCATCTGGTCGCTCTTCTTGTTGATGTTGTCGTACTGGGCGTTCTTCTGGAAGTTCTTGGTCCTGGAAACGTAGATCAAGATGTGGCTGAACATGCGAAGAGCGTCGGCGTAGCGGCGCATCATCATGTAAGAGAAGCCCACATAGTAGTATGTGGTGAAGTGGGCAGCCATGACACGGGCGAACATGGCCTTCTTGTTGAGCTCAATGTCGTCGAGAGTCTTAAGCGCGAGGCTGAAGTCGCCGAGAAGGCAGTGGACCCGGAGGAGGCCAATGATCGAGAAGTAACCCAACATCTTGTAGAGGGCCTTGGATCCGTAGGGACCGGCGACAGCAGCGGGATCATCGCCGCGCTTGGTGGCCTGGAGCTGCTCCTGGATCTGAGACTTCTGGATCAAGGAGTAGAGAACGTTGAGCACGCTGTAGCAACCCCAGGTGTTGGGGTTCTCCTTGAGGAGCTGAGCCTCCTCCTCGTTGTTTCCCTGCCGCGCGATCCTCGCCCGGTATGTGGAGAATGTGTTGAACTGGTAGATGAACTCATCGATCACATCCCAGGCCCAGTAGTACTACCCGTGTTATCAACGTCAGCTTCCTGCCCTCAACATGTCATCCATAACCACCTCAATCAACCGAGGTATAGGTGTAAACTGACCGATGGAGGCTCGAGGTCGACGGGGCCTTCCGAATTGAGGATGTAGTGGAACAAGCTGCAGTAGTTGTCATAGCTTGAGAACTTGGCCTCGAGGGTCGCCTGATAATCCAAGGGCTGAGCAGCCTGGAGTAACCGGGCCTGGAGGTCGTCGGCAGCCTGGACAATAGAAGCCTGGTCGAGGCCCTCCAAGTCGTCGTCTTGTCCATACTGGACCTGCTCCTGGTAGTCGGCGACGAGGGCCTCCTCCTCAACATCGCTGTCGTCCTCCATGGCCCGGATGGGGGCCATACCCTGCTGGAAAGCACTCATGATTTTGGGCTCGTGACAGGCAAGCTCGGGGGTATAAATCGAGGGATCGGTTTGCGGGGGGGGGTGTCGGGGCAGTCGTAGCGGGTGGATGGACTGGTTTGTGGTGGTGGTGGTGGCCGTCAGTCGCAAAAGACCCAGAAATGCTTTGCTGCCGGGTGTGGGGCTCGATTTTTTGTGTTCGAGGGGGGGCTGCCGTTGGACAAAGCGGTGAATTTTGGATGGTAGCTGCGGCACCGGTTTAGGGTTTGGTGTGTAAGTAAGCAATTAAACGGCACTGGCAGAATGATTGGTAGCTCTTAGCTGCATAAGATTCGATTGGTACATTTTTGTCGATCGCTTTGATACAACTTTGGTGAATCACTGTGAATCAAAGCTGTGCACCTCGAGCTTCGCCGCAGCAAAGAGTCATTCTCGACGGTCTCAGGCCATTTTGACAATTATATAGCCTTCTTCCGTCAACATCCTTGAACTGAGGATATCTCAAGCTCACATGTGCTTACAAACAGCCTGCCATTTACTTTTCGGCCCCACTTGTGACAGAGCAATTCTCCCAGTTTTTTGAAGGAGGGGCTTGGTTTTGCCCCGCCAAATATTTTGGACCACTTATCTTATCGTCGATCCCACTTCCCAGTTGGCCATCGAGGTATTAGACTACGGCGCATATATCAACCTCTTGTTGTCATCTTGACTTGAGAGGCTTTGAAGGTGTTTCTTGCTTCTATCTATACCATACCAATAGTACATCCCACACTCAGCACCACCCACATTCACCAAACCATGCCGGTTGTTAGCCCCGAGAAGCTGGCAAAGCTCCAGCAAAATGCCGACGATGTTCGAAATGTATGTCATAAATCACAGCTCTCTCAATATATGCTTCCCAAGATGTGAACCTCGCTAACAACTCATGACAGATTTGCATTCTCGCACATGTAGTAAGTTGATGAGTATCTTTCAGACATGTCACCCCCACCTGAACTAACAAGAGCTAGGATCACGGCAAAACCTCACTTACAGACACTCTCCTCGCGACAAATGGCATCATCTCACCAAAACTGGCCGGCAAGATCCGGTACCTGGATTCCCGCCCAGACGAACAACTTCGTGGCATCACCATGGAATCATCAGCCATCTCCCTCTATTTCTCCATGCTGAGAAGGTCAAGCCCGGAAGCTACCCCTGAGCCAAAAGAATACCTCATCAATCTTATTGACTCCCCCGGACACATTGATTTCAGCAGCGAAGTCTCAACGGCATCCCGGTTGTGCGATGGAGCTGTCGTTTTAGTAGACGCGGTAGAGGGTGTATGCAGTCAGACAGTCACAGTACTCAGACAAACATGGATTGAGAAGCTGAAGCCATTACTCGTCATCAACAAGATCGACCGCCTTATTACCGAACTCAAGATGACACCCAACGAAGCCTACATCCATCTCAGCAAACTTCTAGAACAAGTCAATGCTGTTCTAGGTAGTTTCTTCCAGGGCGAGAGAATGGAGGAAGATCTGAACTGGAGAGAAAGAATGGAGGAAAGACGAGCTCAGGCCGCCGCAAACAAGGAGGCGCAGTTGGCGGATCAGCAAACCGACGCCGGCGAGCTACAATTCCAAGAGAAAGACGACGAAGAGATCTACTTTGCTCCCGAGAAGAACAATGTCATTTTCGGCAGCGCCATCGACGGTTGGGCTTTTACAGTACGACAGTTCGCCGGCCTGTACGAGAAGAAACTCGGCATCAAGCGCAGTCTCCTGGAAAAGGTCCTCTGGGGCAACTTTTACCTCGACCCAAAGACCAAAAAGGTTCTCGGGCCAAAACATCTGAAGGGGAGAAATTTGAAGCCTGTCTTTGTTCAGTTGGTGCTCGAGACTATATGGGCTGTCTACGGGGCCACCGTGGGTGGTGACCATGGAAAGGGGGATCCGGCCATGCTGGAAAAGATCACCAAGTCTTTGAACCTCACCATTCCGCCTCACGTTCTGCGCTCCCGCGATCCCAAGTTACTCTTGACCACCGTCTTTGCGTCCTGGCTTCCGCTTTCTGTGGCACTTCTGGTTTCGGTAGTCGAATCTCTACCCTCGCCCAGAGCCGCCCAAGCCGAGCGTCTTCCAGAGCTGCTACAAGAAGTGCCTGGCGCGGATCATATCGATCCCAAGATTAAGGATGCCATGGTTTCGTTCAAGAAGGCCAAGTCAGACCCCATGGTCGCGTATGTGAGCAAGATGGTGTCTGTCAAGGAGAGCGAATTGCCAGAAAACAGAAGAAAGGGGCCAATGAATGGTGAAGAAGCCCGAGACCTGGCCAGAAAGAAAAGAGCCGAGGCTCTTCGTGCTCAGAAAGAGGCGAGGGGTGACAGAGAGGATGAGGACGTTCAATTCATCACTGATGGACTGGCAAGCGCCTCTCTTGAGACCCAGCAACCAGAAGAGGAGGAGAAGCCTGCTGAGACTGAGCATTTGATTGGCTTTGCCCGTATCTACTCAGGAACCCTCTCTGTGGGTGACGAGGTTTACGTCTTGCCACCAAAGTTCTCACCAGCCAACCCGCTTGCT
This sequence comes from Cercophora samala, assembly GCA_030512305.1. Classification (NCBI taxonomy): domain Eukaryota; kingdom Fungi; phylum Ascomycota; class Sordariomycetes; order Sordariales; family Lasiosphaeriaceae; genus Cercophora; species Cercophora samala. The sequence continues at coordinate 582,249 of JAULSY010000002.1, read as the reverse complement.
GAGCCGGTCCCACAGAAGGTCAAGGTCGAGGCACTCTACATGATGATGGGCCGCAATCTTGAGCTTTTGGATACAGTCCCGGCCGGTGTCGTCTTTGGTATCCGTGGACTCGAGGGTAGTGGTCTACTCAAGTCTGGCACGATTTGCAGCCAGCTTGAGGGATCTGTGAACCTTGCTGGTATAGCAAACTTGCATGGCAAACCCATTGTCCGTGTTGCTCTGGAGCCAGAGAATCCTTCCGACCTGGACAAGATGATCAAGGGCCTTCAACTGCTTGTTCAGAGTGATCCTTGTGCCGAATACGAACAGTTTTCTACCGGCGAGCACGTCTTGTTGACCGCCGGCGAGTTGCACTTGGAACGGTGCTTGACAGATCTCAGGGAGCGCTTTGCCCGCTGCGAGATCCAAGCCAGTGCCCCTATCGTACCTTACCGCGAGACGATTGTCCGCGCGGAGGAGATGCGCCCTCCGGCTAACAAGGATCTCGGCCGCGGTGGTGTTGTTGGCGTTACAAGCTCCAAGCAAGTCACCATTACTCTTCGCGTCAGGCCACTGCCAGCGGAGGCCACCGACTTCCTAGGCAAGAATGCCGCCAGTATCAAGGCTCTTTACTCCGGTCTGAAGAATGGCGACGATGACGCCTCTGTAGCCCAAGACGATTCTTCCGAAGCCGACGCCGCGGACGACAACGACCTCACTCCCATCAAAGCCCTCACCACAGACGAACTTTCCAAAGAACTCCAGTCTACACTTGATAAGAATGAAAAGGCCCGCGATGCTTCCATTTGGAAGGACGCCGTAGACCGCATCATCTCCTTCGGCCCCAAGCGCACAGGTCCCAACATCCTCATCGACGCAACAAAGGACCAGTTCTTCCCCAAGGCATTTGCTGCCGACAAGGAAGCCGTCGCCAGGGCTGTCAAAATCTCTGGAGATGAATCCCTCGACGCCCGCCACTTCAGCGACAAGATCGCCTACGCCTTCCAGCTCGCGACCCACCACGGCCCCCTCTGCCACGAGCCAGTCCAGGGCATTGCCGTATTCATCGAAGACGTCTCCGTCAACATTGAAGGCAACGTCACTGCTCGCGATCACATCAACCGCCTGACCGGCGAGGTCATCAAGACGGTGCAACAGTCCATCCACAAGGGTTTCCTGGATTGGTCGCCCCGTCTAATGCTGGCGATGTACTCTGTCGAAATCCAAGCAGGCAGTATGTTATTTCCCTTCCCCCATCCCATTTTCCCCCTGCTTATACTAACCTTCCTCGCCCTTCACAGCCGAAGTCCTAGGCCGCGTCTACGACGTCCTCACCCGCCGCCGCGGCAAGGTTCAGTCAGAAGCCATGAACGAGGGCACGCCTTTTTTCACCATCATCGCTACTCTGCCCGTTGCGGAATCCTTCGGTTTCGCCGATGACATGCGCAAGCGCACCTCTGGCGCTGCCCAGCCTCAGCTTATCTTCACCGGCTTCGAGATTCTGGACGAGGACCCGTTCTGGGTGCCGTTCACGGAGGATGACCTGGAGGATCTGGGCGAGTTTGGCGACAAGGAGATTGTGGCGAAGAGGTACATGGATGGTGTGAGGAGGAGGAAGGGGTTGCTGGTGGAGGGGAGGAACGTGGCTACCGATGCTTCGAAGCAGAGGACGTTGAAGAGGTAAAAAGGGGTTTGTAGAAGGGGGGTGGTTTGAATAGAGAAATGGAGGTATAGATTGGTCGCAAGTGAACTCACACATATTTAATGGGCAAAGTGTCTTCTAAGTTTTCATATCATCTATTATCGTATTATTAAAAGATGCTAATCATGTCGTGAGGCAAACCCCATCCTCTCTCCCAACACTCCTCCCATTTGACCAGTCACTCCTACCTCTTTCTATCCATCGATCATGAAGACATGAAAAAAGCGAATGTACAAGTCCCATCCAGACCAGACCAGACCAGGCCAGCAAATGCGCCCCAACCCCTTTGCTTGCTAATTTGCCCTCCAAGTGTGACCAAGCCACAACAACATTAGAACGAGAGACATATATACTGATTCGGCTTCCCCATATTTTATACACTCCCCCCCCCCCTTCCAATCCTCGCCTGCCCCTCTATACCCTACCCTACCCTACCCTGACCTGGTTTTCCATGATCCCCCCCTTTCTTCCAGTCATGACCCAAAATTCATCCATCATTTTCTCTGGCTTAGTTTCCGGTTTAAAAAAAACCCCAAGACCAAAATTATTAAAAAAAGATATTACCCCCTCCCTTTTACTCTTCCTCATCCCCCTCTGAATCGAACCCAAAAAGCCCCTTGTCTCCCTTTACTTCTTCTTAGCCGCCCCACTCCCCTCCTCCTCCCCCTCACTCCCCTCATCCTCACTCCTGTCATCGCTCGCCTCCCGGTCCCTCACAAACCTATACGCGATCCTCACAATAAAAAACAACCAAAACAGATTCAGCGCCTGCAAGCTCCCCAACAAACCCCCCGTGATCCAAAACGCCAGGTCGCACTTGTAGCTGCCCCCCTCCCAGTCCATCACGTACGGCCCCACCGTCTTGAACTCATTAAACAAGCTCACCAAGATCTTGAGGTTCAAAAAGTGCCGCAGGTAGATCCAAGAGCACATAAACAAGAAGTAGTACGGCCCCGTGATCGGGTGATCAACATAATTCAGCGACTTGGACGTCGCCAAGAAAAAATCCGAGATGTCGTGCGTGATGTACACCGCCAGGCCCATGTACGTAAAGTGAAACCGGTACGACAGCCCAATAAGCGCGAGGGAGACAATATGGTGACCCACCAGCTCCTTGAAGTCCTTCCTCGGCTTCTCCATCCCGAGCAGGAGGACGATGGCCTGCTGCGCCCAGTACGCCGCCTGGAACAGGTAGTAAAACTTGAAGGCCCCGTCGTGCGTCTTGTGCGGGTACCCCTCGTACATGCCCACCACGTCAAAGTACCAGATGGGCGTCCGCGACATGACCCACATGCCGCAGGGGCCCATGATGCCAAAGTAGAGGGCCGTGTACATCTGCTCCATGTACCGCGCCTGTTTGCCTCTGGACTTTAGCCCCACCCAGCGGGACAAGGGGCGGAGCATCTCCTGCATGATGAACTCGCGGGTGAAGGAGAGGACGATGGTGTAAAAGGTGACAAAGGCGATGTCCCAGAGGCCTTTGCCATACTGGACGTGGGTGGCGCCGGGGGTTGTTTCCGACTGGGGGAGCTTGTAGGACAGGAACAGGAAGTGGGAGAGGGGGTTGGACTCGGTCGGGTTGATGGCGTAGCCGGAGACGAAGCAGGTGAGGAGGAAGAGGGGGAGGACCCAGGTGTGTTTTACGCACGTGTGCTTCACTCGGCGGAGGAGGGTGCGGGCTTTGCGGCGTTTGGAGGTGCGTTTTGTTGAGGGGGGGGAGGAGGGGGGTTCCTGTTGGTTGTTGTCAGAGGCAGTTAGTGAGGTGTGTTTACTTTTTTGAAGCGGTCAGGAGAGAAAAAGAAGCAACAACAACAACAACAAAATCACATACCTTGGGATGGGCTCCCTGGATGTGCGCAATGCTCGTAGCAAGCGACGGCGAGCCAGTGTCGCCCACTTTCAAATCATCCCCCAAGATGCTCGCCTTTCTGGTCCTCCTCCGCGTCGCCGTCGCGTTGTCGGTGGTGGTGGTGGTGCCAGGCAGGGGCGGGAAGGGCTCTGATCCCGATCCCGTCGCCATGTTTGTCAACAAAGTCTGGTTCTGGTTGTTAGGTAAAGTAGCTGTTGCAAATTCCTTATTCGTAGGGCGCGCCACAACGTGGCCGTTTTAGTTGTTCGTTCGTTCGCCGGTTTGTGTCTCGGGTGGGAAAAAGGTTTGGAATTGTCGGAGTCGGAGGCAAAACAGCTTTGGAGCCAGCAGCCCAGGCGCGGAATTGATTTCCGAGGGACTGGATGAGACGGGGGTTCAAAAAAGCTGCAGGGTTCCCGCAGAAAAAAGGGCTTTGATTAGGTAATGGATCCCTGCTTATGCTGACACTCAACTCAACCTCATAACACCGCCTCTGAAGATACGAAAGACGTTAGAGATACAATACAAGTCTCTTTTGTTGATGAATGAGCTCGAGGATAAACAAAGTGTTCACATCAACCAAGAGGCGGTGTTGTACAGCACAAACTGACGGTGTAAAAGTACTGTGCAGTGTACGGGTCCGCGTTTTGAGAAACGGTCCAATCGACGACGGACAACAACTGAACCCCTGATTTTAGGGGACTAAGACCCACCGGTGTCGAGAGCGAGCCCCCTTTTTCTAGAAGCCAACCGCCGTTCTCGACCGAGCCTCTGGATACCATGACTGTTTTTTGTTAACCACCAGACTCATCGAGATCAGAGAGACACAGCGAACCCACAGTGATGACCGAATAACATCATACTTGATTTTCCTTCACCCAAACCTCCCTTAAAAGCTAAAAGATAGATCCAACACCCTGGTGCAGCAGATGGCTTAATCGCTGTACTTCCTCCCCATATAAACCAGGTCCTAAAAGACAAGAACATAAAATGCTACTCCTAGATATCATCCAAAATCCAAAACCGTGGCAAGACGTCAACATTCATGACGATCACTTTTTGTGGCATCCAAAACCCCGTGAAATGAAACCCTCCTATAACCCCCCTGTAAATGCACCATGAAACGATATGCGCGCCTGCTATGCCCATAGAAATACATAACCATATAATCGCCCAGTATCTCTTTCAGGTCCCGTATATCAACCATCATGAAAGAGTGCGGCCACTAGCATTAAGACCTGTCTGGGCCTGGTGTAGAACTAGACGATGTTCCTACTACATCAGGCCCTCCCGCAGAGGGAGTATCTGTAAGTCTCACCGTGTCCGCAAAAGATATCTGAGTACCAGTCGGGGTAGTATGTGGCCTCGAACCGGTTAATATCGAAGCCGGACGACCAACGAGTGTCGTGGGTGACGAATCATTGGTCGGCGATCTCAAGTCAGAGACCGTTCGGACTGGTGTTGTGGCTCGCTGGTATTGAAGCTCCTCGTCCTCCAACAGTTGGGCTAGAGCGGCTCCCCGGCGAGGGGGCGCGGGAATGACCGTCACAGGCAGACTATCCGTGTCCGGAGCTGGTCGGAACTTCTCACGTAGCCGTTCCGCCTGGTTCGCGGTGAATTCTTCAAACCGCCCGCGAATATCCCACTTCGTGTCTTCCACTCTGGGCGACTTCTTTTCTCCCGGCGAGACAGCACTCTCCTCATCACTTCGCCGACCTCGCTTAAAAGAGAAGCTCGGTGTGAGGGTTTGCCATCTGCTGGACGAACCTCCTTGCGACCCTTGACCTTCGTCCGCTGGTCTCTGGGGTGGAGGTTCCGTGCGATGGGTACTTCTGCCATCGCTACTCCGGCTTGATGATGTGCTGGCTGTGCGCGATAGGGCAGTTGTATTATGTAGTGGTGGCGGTGTTGTGGCTTGCGACGCTGAGTCTGTATTTTGGTGGTAACGAACTGCGTACACCGTGCTCGCAGCGCTAGCAGTCTCTGTCCGACTGATGGGTGTTGCTGTCGGCGCTGGTCGTGCTGGCCAAAGTGGTGGCTGTGAAGACCGTATTCGGTCATGATTCGATGGCTGTGGTTTCGTTTGTGTAGTTGTTGTTGTTGTTGTTGTTGTTGTTTGGTCAGCTAGACTCTGAGCCTTCTTTGGTCTCAATCGAGACGTGTACTTTGCCTTCATGGCTATTACTGAGGGCCATATATTGCCCCGATCTCCTTCTGTGGCGGGTTTCTCTTTCGGTCGGTTTTCGATAAACATCTCCTTATCCCCGCCCTCGCTCCCGCTCCCTTTTCTTCTGCGCCGAACACGACCGTCAGAAGTCGTGACATCGAGCATCTCGTCTCCATCAAACACCTCTCTTCCGAGAATGCCGTCTCGTTTCTCTTCCCGTTCCAAAGCCTCGATTCTTTCCACCCATTCCCAAACAACCACACTAGCAGCGGCTGCCCCCACCCATCTGACATATTCTCCCCAGCCAGTGAAGTCTGGCTTCGCTATATCCAGAATAAAAAAGACCACGGGAATAAGTACCGACATGAGTGACAGGGCTGCCATAAGGCACATGTTCTTCATCTGGGAATGATAAAAGGCATATCGCTTCTTCATCAGTGAGTAGTAAACAACCCAGGCGGCATACAGCACCCCCAGAGCAAGCGTAAAGAGATAGCTGAGGGCCGGGATGGCATCGGAAAAGGAGCCGGGCCGGTTCGAGCCCGTCTGATCTGTATATCGAAAGCTGTTGAGCGATTGGAAGATGACGTCGAGAGTGATTAGTGCAAAGGCTGTCCACTTGATGATAACCTTTTCTCGCTGGCGGGGAAAGAGGCGGATGAGAGTTTGGGCTTGTGCAAGCCACAGAAACGTGTTGGAGACAATTCGGATTGCCTTGAGTTCGTTTCCACCCAACACCTCCTCCTGCAGCGCCTTTGCATTCTGGATTTGATAAATATACTGCTTTTCGGCTGCCTGGAACGTCGCAGCAGACGCAATTGTGAGCGAGATAACGACAGACAAAGCTGCCACTTTCTGGAACCACGGTCTCCCTCCAATCGTCGGCCCTGAGCCGCTATGGGTGAACCCTCGTCGACCAAGAACCACAACTCCACCATCCAGGAAAGACCGTGGCGTGACGAACAACATGATAACAAGCATATAGGCCACTACTGTCGTGGCCGCAAGCGCATAGCACTGGGGAAAAGTTGACGCATAAAAGGGATCGCGAAAGTCGGAATACGTGTATCCATCATCGTCGGGCATCGCGCCTACACTCGGATCCAGCTCGACAGAGCCCCCGCCAGCGTTGGCGATGATGGCCGGTGGCGTGACTGGTGTGCATAGGGGCCTAAAGGCGGCCGAGGCTGTGAGGGTGACAACATCGCCATTTGGCATGGACAAAACACCGCCGACCGGGAGATTGAGACCGCCGCAATTGCGACCTTTGGATACTAACGGCGCGTCGGTGGGCACCGGGCCCGCGTTGCCGGGAAATAGCTGTCGGGCTTCCATGACGCTGATTGAGGGCGGCCTTCCGCCTATTGTCTGTTATTGCCCAATCTCCATGGAATTCTACGATTCAAACGGTCGTCTCGTCGCAGGAGGGTTGTGGGCGCGAGGCGACGACTTGTCAGCAGCTCCGGGGCCGGAGAAGCCACACAACCGCGCGGGGGGGACAGGTCGTCGTTGGGTTTGGTTGCGTCGCGATGGCACTGCAGGTGTCTATTTGGTTCGTCGTGTGAGAAGTGTATTGAGCTGACAATCAGGATGTCGTCGCGATGTTTGGCGTGGGGGAGGCGATCGCAGAGAGGCTGGGCGCCGAGAGATGCTCGCAGTCGGGAATCGACGGGTAGGCTTGGGGGGCCGATGAAAGCAAAAAAACGCAATGGCAACGTTGTTTGTGGAGACAAAACGGCGACTGGTCGGGTCTGGCGTCGAGTCTGTCGAGTCTGTCGATTTTGTCGTCGCTCTGGATCAACGGCTGGTCTCGAAAACGTTTGGACTTTGAAAGTTTGACGGTGAAATGATCAATAGCCGGGAGTGTAGGAGGGATGTCCCTTCTCAACACTGCAAAATTGGCCTGGAGTAAAGAAGCGGAGATACCGTGCTGGAGTGAGGAGAGCGCACTGTCTTCCTTTCTCAGTGAGGTGCCCGGGGTTGCGCTGGCAAATGAAAACTGGGGTGGTACTAATGCCGCTAGCATTTCAGTGCTCAGCTGTCCAACCTGGAAGCGCCTGTCCACCTCACCAGAGACCAGAACAGTCTCACCGCTTGGGGCCTATGGAAACCGAAGAAACCACAAATCTCAGTGTGACAAGTTGCCGACTTGGTTTGTGTTCTCACAATGCTACCGTCAACAGCAATACCGGACGTGTAAAGTGCATTCCCTTCTCGACGCTTCTTCGTCTTCCGTAGACGAAATAGGGGTGCTGTTTAATTAGCGCTTATCACTGGACGGCTATAACCAAGCGGGAAAAAAACAAGCACAGCAACCCCCATCCAGCGATCTGCCAGCTTTTCTCTGATCCCAGGCTCGCACTGTACGTCTTGGATGCACCTCAGCGCGCAGCGGGGATTGATTGAAAATGTGGCCTGCCCAAGCACACCAAGCACGACAAGATTGGGGCGCAGCGTGATTCCTCGTCACCCATATGAGCCATCCTGTTTTTGATGGCAGGAATGCTACCCAGGTGGTCCTATTCTGACGACGTGTTCCCTCAAGATAATACTCGTGCGCTCTTCACGATGGAACAGACATGGTGTATGTACAACCAGTGACCATTTCCCCTTGTGGTCAACAAGTCCCCTCAACTGTCGGAGAGCCCTACCCTACATCGGTTAGGACTTGGGACGGTGGTGAGTTCCCCCCGCTTCTCTCTCTCTCGATCCCACCAACTTGAGGTCACCCATCCCATTCACACAACCCTGCTTCCATTTGCCTTGTCCAGCACCATCTTGTCTGATGAATAGGATGCACAATCACAGTTGCGGGGAAGCAACGCCTCTTGATTCCATTGATCAATCTGACTGCCCGCCAAGGGTTCCCGTCATTTTGCCATGTTGTCATTGGTGACCTTGGCGAAGGCTTGTTCGTCGTGGAGGAGAAGCTTGGCGACCCGAAGCCGTTGCCGGTTGATGATAACCCCAGCTTCGGCATTAGAAGTCTTGGAAGGCGTGAACTCAAACCGCAACGCCGGGAATAAGGTCATCATAATCACTTAATCGTGGACCCTTCCCATCTGATGATGGGCATTGCTTTGACCAGTGACACCACTGTGCGTTTTCACTTCTTTCTTTTCTCTGGACCCCTCTTTCCGGATCGGCATTTCGTCCCACACCACCACCAACTCCCAGGCCCCCGCTTTCTTCGACAGAGGAATGCCACATGTGAGCATCGGAATGCCAAACGGGTGTTCCCAAGAAGTTCAAGGAATTCCTTTCGGGGTTCGTTCGGCCGGCTGCATACCGTCCATCTCCAGCAGAGATCCAGCAATGTTCAAGCCGGCTGTCGACCCGCATGTGCCGAAACTTCAATGGTCCCATATTGCAAAGCGCTCACTGTGACGGTTTACTACTGGCTGAGGTGAGATGTCTGCTTACACTCATGTGTGACAACCAAATATAGCGCACTGCTCTTTGTGCTGTCCAACCGCACACCAAGCCAATGACTTGCCTCGAGCGAGAGACATCAAGGCTGACTGACCATACACTGGACGGGGAAACGGACTTTTCAGCCGGAATGTCCCCTCACCTCGACGGCCGTGGTCTGTTTCGCGAGTTTGTCCGGCTGGTCGTCATCATGCCATCACCGCAGGGCGATTCATTCCACGTGTCTGTCCTGCCGGGTTTTTGGCGTGCTGGCTGCCGAGTTTGTGGTCGAAAGCTGGCCGAAATCGGGGTCCAACAGCATGGTATGTGGTCCAGGTCAAGCTATGACCGAGATTTCTTCGCGGATGAGGTCATGAGTTGTGATGGTGTTGATGGACAGAAAATCGTAATAACATCGGTAACCGTAAAACGCTCGATAGACACTGTGACCCGAGGACCTGGAAGGACATTAGTCGAAGACATCATCACCGACTCGAAACCTCGACGCTGGAGGCCGGTTAGGGTGCTACCGTAGTTTGAAGCTCAGGGGTTAAATCCACTCCGGTATTCCTAAATCGAGATCCTGTTTTTCCGAAGAAACATTCGACAGGTAACAGCCAGTCAGTCGAAGTATTTTGATGCCAGTAATTGTTAATTAAGAAGTCAATGCAGTCGTTGAACGCAGGGCGTTTGATATAGAAATTGTTAGGCTATTCCAATCATGGCGGGGCAGTTGAGGTGATGATGAAAGTGGGCATGTTCACCCCGCAATTTCACAGTGGGGCATTCAGGAGCAGCCGTCAGTGGTTTTGGGAACCAGCTGGCCAGGGGCTCCCCTGCACCCGACGCCTAGCGTTTCATGTGCCCCAGGGCGAAGACTTCCACTTTTTTTTTCTTGCTGCTTTTCTGGAATCTCACCACAGAAGGAGCCATTGATATCGACCATTGACCATCACTCGTAGCTGCCAGAGCTGTCAGCAAAGTGCGAGAAGATGCTACCAGAATAAAATGATATTATAGTGCGCAATTGAATAATGACAATCTCTTTGTGTAGTGTACCTATAGCACTGTTTCTCCAGCAAGATTCTTGCGTGCCAGCTGCCCGAGGCCAGCAACTCACGTCAAGGCCCTCAGCTCCCACCTATCTTTCCCGTCCCCACGACAATTGTTCTTGTTTGCTCGTCCACCACCTCGTGTCGTTCCATCTCGCCTCTCTCGCCCTGCATTTGTCAATCAAAACTCGTCGACTTTGGACGGCACAAACCACCAGACAATTCATCGTCAAAGTTTGGTAGCATCGGGCTTGTCGCGACACGGGCCATGATCGCCGTTTCACCCATGTCATTCCCTCCGTCCAGTGCTACGCAGCAGCTAACAGCCTCGGGCATCTGATCCATCTGATTTCGCATTCAAGCCACAGCCGCAGGTTGAGGGCATTCAGGATACAGGCGGGCGTGACAGGCAGAATTCAGTTGAAGGGCTCGAGATTCCGCCATTTGGATACTGATATCCATCCGTCTGATATAGGGACTGATTAGGTTAGCCATATCGACAATTGGAGAATTAGGAACCCCCAACTCCCTATCTTGGCCCAGCGCCAAGCATTAAAATCACCCAAGAGCCAAGGGCAAGGGGGCGCCTCGCTCATCAGCCAGCCTTCCACCTGGGGGGCCAGCCGCAGCCTGGGATTCTTCAGGGGGTTTCCGCCATCTCTTGACTTGATCGGCCGACGGAAGAGGAGCCTGCGACGGACGGCTGCATTTTGCGATTCTGCGATTTTGTCACTTTTCGCGGCGAACGTTGCGATCTTCCTGTATTATTCTCCAGGCGCCATCCCTGCCCCCCCCGACAGGCTCAGGAACAGCAAAAGTTGGTATCGTATCGCGGGCCACCGGCCAGGCCAATTCGCCAACATGACAAGGCCAGAGATTATTCGCGCTGGTATGTGCTGAGAGTTCCTTCATTTCGTCTGCCCCCATGATGCGCGCCGCTGTGGCCCGGCTCCCTGTGGCGCCCTGTCCAGGAGGCTAGGTAGGGGACCGGCTTGCTTCTGCGCTGCGTTGCCCTTCATGCTCCCCCTCGTGCCTGTGCCTGTGCTTGTGCAGAGCAGAAGCAGCAGCAGCAGCAGCAGCAGTAGTCGCACTGGAGCAACTGTACGTCTCGGACCGTTTCTCTGACACACCTTGTCAACTTCTAGACACCATCGACCTTCAGGCGCACGACAACCCTTCCACTCAGCGACACGCCAGGCCGACCCCTGACGGCTCCCACGCACCACACCAGGCCGAGACCTTGAGGGAAGTCGCGGCGGAAGCAGCAGAGGAGAACTTCCACAGCCCGCCCGGCGTGTGGAACAACGACGCCGACACCGACACCCTCTATTCGACCGTTTCCGACTCCCAGCAGCACGGCGGTTACGGCATCGGGCACGACGACCAAGGCAGTATGCAGACTGGTACCCGGCAGGATGCGCTGGCGATTGCCCAGAATGGAGGCCTTTCCGGCCACGAGGTCGATGAGGCGGACATGGACGGCGAGACCGAGGTGGACATGGACGACGACATGATGGACAAGATATCGAGCTCTCCTTCAATTGAAGATGGTGGGTTAACCTCTACCCTTCCGACTTTTCCTTCTTCTTGTTTGAGCGGTTCTGGACGTTTCTTGATGCGTTGCTCGTCGGATTTGTCTGTAATTGGTGATGCGAGGTCTTCTTCTCCGTACCTCGAAAGTCCCAATTACCTACCTCCGGTGAGCACGGATGGGGAAACGGAGCGCCACCAGGCGGTTGAACGCTCTTATTTTCTTTCACCTGCACGTCGCCATCATCATCTGGACGGTGAGTTTGAACTACACGGCATACCGGACACGCCGCAGTCAGCCATAACCTTTAGCCCCGCAAATCCCCATAACTTTGATCCCCCCGAACACGAACTCCAGTCCGATGCCGAGGAGGAAGCAGAAATGCCGCAAGATATGAAGAGACAAAGGATAACCGTCACAAGAGGGAAGGGCCCGTCTACGAGGCTACCGACCCGCCATGTCTCGCATCGCTATGAGGCCACTCCTGGATACCTTCCCTCCAGGGAGCCCGCGGAACAAGACGCCTCCGACGACAGCTACTCCGATCCTCCTAACCTGACAGTTCCCTACGACAGCTCGGACGAAGATGATGATGGCGACTTTTCTGACTCTGAAGATCCTAGATTTGTCGATTCTGGTTGGGGCGGAGAGTGCTTACAAGAATCAGAGGACATCGATTTCGAATTCGTATACGCCCTCCACACCTTTGTTGCCACGGTCGAAGGGCAAGCAAACGCAACCAAGGGTGATACCATGGTCCTGCTCGACGACAGCAACAGCTACTGGTGGCTAGTACGTGTCGTGAAAGACAGCAGCATTGGTACGTTGTCAGTCCCAAGATTTCTACTTACAAAGTGCTCACCTCATAACCACAGGCTACCTCCCCGCTGAACACATCGAAACCCCCACCGAACGGTTGGCTCGTTTGAACAAGCATCGGAACATAGATGTAAGTTGGAAAGGAGGTGGCGAGAGGGGTAAGGTACTGACAAGAATTAGCTTTCCGCCACCATGCTTGGTGATCAAACCGATAAAGTCCGGAATCCCATCAGGTCTGCCATAAAGAGGAAGAAGGCTAAGACGGTTCAATTTGCACCGCCTACGTTTGTGGACTATTCTGATATAGACTATTCGACCGAGGAGGAGGACGTGGCGACCGAGTACTTTGCCCAGGCCGCTCAGCAAGGTCAACAAAACCAACAGACTTCCGCTGCCGCTGAAGGGGAGGACGATTCAGCCAAGGTCGAACCATTAAAGCCCAGGACAGGCCAGAAGGAGGTGAAGCAAGACGAAACCGATAATTCAGCGAAGCCGCGGAGCTCTGAGGAAGGGGGAGAACTCAAGGTCGACGGGCCCAAGAAGACCAGCGATGGGACTGTCAGAGACTCCTTCTTCAAGGACGATACCGTTGAGACAAAGAAGATTACCCTCACACCCAATCTGTTGCGGGATGACGATGGAACGAGGCTGTCGAGCGATTCCAAGGAGATGAGGCAACGACCAAGCTTGGATAGGCTGCTGGATAAGGACGGCTTGCTCGGCAAAGATGGCAAGAAAGGAAAGGACAAGAAAGAAAAGGACAAGAAGCCCAGCGCCATTCGAAGCTTTTTCTCTAGGAAGGATAAAGACAAGAAAGCCTCGAATGAGGATGAGGATCCCGGCAGAGACAGCCACGAAAGAGAGATGGAGGAGGAGGAAGTATCGCAAGGGTCGCCAGAGAAGACAGGCCCCCAGAGACAACCGAGCAAGTTGCAAAAGCAGCAGCCCCGGACGGAACCCTCGCCAACCAGAAAGCCTGGCTCGACGAGAGAAGCGGGCAACGGCGTTGACATCAAGGCCTTCTTGTCTGAAAGCAAGGTCAACAATGTCGCCAACGTCCCGCCCGCCACGATGCGTCTGGTGGAATCCAGCCCGAAAGCCTCTCCACAAGGTAGCCCACAGACGAACGGGAGACCTCAAAAGGCGACCAAAGCCAGGACTCGCATGGGACTGGATGACTTTGATTCGGATGAAGATGATGATGATCTGGAACCCGAGCCCGTTCAATCCCCGCCTTCCCAAGACCCTCGACGGCAACAACCACAACAGCAGCAACGCGCTGCTCCAAACAACACCAATCCCTTCGTAAGCCAGCAACAAGCTCAGCCAGCGTCGTTGGGCGGGCAGGCAGTCAGAAGTGCCCCGGCAGGTAATTCGCCATCTCAACAGCACAAGGAGAGACTATCCGAGTCACCGGTACAGGTCTCGCCAGTCACATCTAGCAACCCGCCACCATTGATGGTCGATACGTCGAGCCAGGAGGAAGACCGGCCATCGCCAAGATCGACACCCTCGCCAGAGATGATCGAGCACGAGGATGCGGATACATCGGTTAATAAGGAAACCATCACGCCGTCCACTTCTTCAAGGTCATCTTGGAATGACACCAACCTCCGCGCCTTTTTCGATTCTGGTTCAGATATTCGGGACCTGCTTGTGGTGGTGTACGACAAGTCGAATATCGATCCTATTGCCTCCGACCACCCGGTCGCAAACAGCCTGTTCAGAGAGCAGAATGCTAAGCTTGCTGAGATAACCACTGTAAGTATCTTGCTCATCACTGAATTATTGTCAAAATGTGATACTAATCGTGTCATAGCAACTCGACAATATGCTCGGCGACTGGCTAGCCCGCAAACAGAGGCTACGAGGAACAGTCTAACTATACCCACGATTTTCTATCTTGCAATAATTCCCTTTCGCGGCCCGGCTACCCTTTTTTCTCTTTGGCTAGTGTTTGTTGTTCTTTTTCTATCAAATTCCCCCTTAGGTATCACACACTTGACTTGGTTTTTCTTGTTTTTCTCTTCACTATCAGTATTATTATTATTTGTTTCTTATCATTCGTGATGCATTTACGACGCAAACGGTACGCTCTAGTACCACACCACCCCCTATTTTCATTTCCTGTCTTCTCTCTGTTTCTGCACTCCTGTTGAAAGCACGGCTATGCGTAAATGTTTGTCTGGATTCTGTTGGATGGAAAGTGACAGGGCTTGGTTTAGCTTGGTTGGCTTTGTGTTGTTGTGTTGTTGTTTTATTTTACTTTGATTTGGGAGGTGAGAAGGGGAGAGGAGCATTGTCAATGATTATTGTTTTGTATGTGAGAAGATGGTGTAGAACTGGCAGGTTCTATTAGGGGAGAATGAGGATGGAAGCATTGAGTGGTTTTGGGGTTATGAAGGTGGGGGATGTTATAGAGATTGAGAGGAATGAGAGAGGAATAGAAGTTGATGTTTGAAAGAGAAGTTGTTACCTCGATCGGTACCCAACAAGAAACTGCCTCTTGAGCCTTGTGTATGTGGGCTGTCATCTGATCACTAACAAGGCTGGCTGGGTCGGGAGTTCCCGCTTTGGTGCATTGCATGGTGCATAAAGGCACTACAACTTGGTTGGACGGGGACAGGGCGGATGTGGTTCTCGTCTCTGGTTTGAGACACAGGCACACGACCTATCATTCTTGCTCCACTTGGCACAGACTACTCTGCAGTTTAAAAATGTGATTTATAGTGGTTTTACCTGCGGAATAGGATGCAATTCGTAGAGGGACACGGCAGAGGGAGTGTCACTTGGACGGAGACCAAGAGCTTGGCAGCCCTTGGAGTGGTGTTTCTCGCGCTGGGTTACCTCAATCAGAAAAGGGTCAAAAGTGTGATTCATAGCGAGAGGTGAATAGAATTCCTCCGCATGCCGAGTCCAACCAATCGATACTTCGTAACCAAAGCTGAACAACGGCCCAAATGGGGATAGCGAAACATTGCGCTTTGGTCTGAGTGTCTCTGGAAGGAGGTGGAGTCTTTCGGAGTCTTCCCGACCCCCGGTTTGGAGAACACTCACTCAACTCACCACTCGGACATGTGGTCTGTAGTGGAACCGAGAGCCGTATCCGACGTACTACGGGGGCATTTATTT
The DNA here is from genome assembly GCA_030512305.1 of Cercophora samala. NCBI lineage: Eukaryota > Fungi > Ascomycota > Sordariomycetes > Sordariales > Lasiosphaeriaceae > Cercophora > Cercophora samala. Next base: position 566,607 of record JAULSY010000002.1, on the reverse strand, counting down.
GCCTACTCTGCTCGGTGACGTCCCCGTGTTTTAACTACAAGTGTTTACCCCTCCCCTCCCTTCAGTTCACTTCATTTTGTTTTTTATTCTCCTCATCATAGGTATTTGTGCTTTCTCACTTTTCATCTTGTACAAACCTCGACTTTCACACTCAAAAGAAAACAACAACAACAACCACCACCCAAGTAAAACAAAAAAAAAAACCCGCCCAAAATGTCCTTCCTCGGCCTCGACCTCGCCTCCACAAACTACTCTTACTACACCATCCCGGCCGCTTTCCTCCTCACCATGGCCCCCAACGTGTACGCCATGGTGCTGGCGGGGAAGAATTATGATCTGAACCAGTATGTTTTCTACCTCTACCCACCTCCGGTTCCCCCTTCCGTGATCCTCTCTCTCTCACATGGCAAATTCACCTCATGACCCCCCACCATCTCACCAACACATGCCTTGCTATCCCTTGTTCCCTCAAACTCTCTCACCAACTCCTACAATTGGTAGATTTATATGTGTAAAAATAAAAACCAAAAACTAACAAAATTTTAGACCCCGTCGTACAGAGGAAATCTGCTCCAAAGACACCTCCATGCCCAAGACCGTAAGTCATCCTGTCATATAATGGCATGATCATTCTCCAAGATTTATCACCATCCTCTGCTCGAAAGCACTCCTTCCATGGTCTCCCCACCTTCATACAAGCCGCTAACACCCCCTCCCCCCCCCCCCTAGACCCTCCAAAAAATCTCCCGCGCCAAAGCCGCAACAGCAAACGGCTTCGAAACCCTCTCCCTCTACGCCGCCTCCGTCGTGGCAGCCAACGCCTCGGGCGTCGTCCCCGTCTCCAAGCTCAACACCCTCACCCTCGGCTACGTCGCCTCCCGCGCAGTCTACAACTTTGTCTACGTCGTCGCCCAGGACAACAAGAAGTTCGCCAACATCCGCCCTCTCGTCTGGGCCGTGGGCGTCGTCATCATGATGAACTTGTTTGTTAGCGCCGGTGGTAAGGCTTAAGCCACTGTCACTTGCGGGCGCAGTGTCAAAGGGGGGAAGGTTATGAAGTAAAGTAAAGGTTTGATGAACGGGGTGATGTATATGTATCCTTTTTGTACGGCAGGCGATCTTGTATATACAAACTCTCAGTTTTTGGCACCCATCTCCCTCCTCTTGCACTTATGCTCAAGCTACAAGTATCAATGTCAGCAACACCACACTCATACCAGACATAACAGCAATCATGAAGTAAACTCACCCGGCCCCCCAATCTTGGTGGTAATCGCCCCATCCTCAATAAACACCCCCGAAAAGTAATAATCCTCATTCGTGTTCGGATACCCGCTCCTCGGCAGCTCCAACACCCCCAAATGCCAATCCTGCCCGTTACTGCTCGTCGACACACCCCCCACCGGAGCCACCACCTGCTTCAAATCCGCGCCCCCCTCACTGTACCACAGTCCCACCCTGTTGGCCCCAAAGTCAATCTCGTACGCAAAGTTGTGCCACACATTCGCCTTCCACTCGTTCAGCTTCCACTGCGTCCTCTGGTTGGTCATCCACTGCAGCGCCGGGTTCGACGCCCCTTGCTCCCCGCTGATCCAGCCGTACTTGAGCTCCGTGAAGTGAGACTCAAAGAAGCAAATCTGGTGCTCCTTGTTGACCGAGGGAGCGTTGGTGTCCTTGCGGGAAATGGAAAAGTGGTAAAAGACTTTGCCCCGGTTGATCGCCGCCTTGGTCTGGGGGATCAGCTCGATCCGTCTCATCGTCTGGCCGTTCCAGTAGGCGGTGCTGTCCAGCGTGAACCGGGCTCCTTGCTTGGAGACGGTGTCGTTGGGGTTCTTGTAGTCGGGGGAGAGGTTGATGTAGCGGTTTACCGTTCCCGAGCCATGGATGTAGTATTCTGTTGTTGTTTTTCGCGCCCAAACGTCAGTGTAATCTTTTCAAGGGCAAAAAGGGGGAAATGAGTAGAGACATACGGTAAGGACCGACTTGATTAGCCCAAGACCACTTGTTCAAATCCGCCGAAGAAGTAAAGTCGTTGAAGCGGCCATCCCAGAGAACGGCGCCTTCGACGGCAACGCCGCAGAGCGCGGCCAACAACGTCGAGGTCTTCATCTTTGTTTTTCCTGTTCTGGTCAAGAAGAAAAACAAGCACAACGGCCAAGGACTTGGGAAAAGACAAAGGGGGTTACACCTCGATCGACATACCCGGCAATCACTCGAAGCTTATATACCCCCGTATATACCCAGTCCCCGCATTCGCCATCCATCTCATATGTTGCCCATCTCTGCAATGTAGAACTCACAATAACAACAAATTCCCGCGAATAAAAAGAGGCAAGACGGTCCGATGAGATATACAACATGGCCCTATAATTCCGAATCTGCGGACCTCAGCCTCCGGAAACTTCCAGGGTCAGACAGACGATTGGATGCCTGGTCGATCTGTTGATCTGTGAGGCAAGAGGGGCGGAATGATGGTGAAAAAGAGGCGGGTGATTGAGCACGATAGAAAGGGGACAGGCTCAGGCTAAAGTCGGATAGGCCGCGTTTGCGCTGTGGTGTCGGCATCTCTGCAATCTAATGAGATGCTCCCCTCGTGTAGTGATGTGGGGAGAGGCTTTTACGGGAGAATAAATGAATATGTCAAAAAGGGGCGGGAATAAGTGGTTGGTTGTATTGTCTAGGGTTGACGTGGAATTCCTCATGGGGAGTGTAGATGAGGCGGAACATTGCATGCGGTGTTGGTTGGGTCTTATGGTTGACGAGTTGAGCACTTGCTGTGTCGGACGACATGGATGGATTGGAATTGCAATGGGATTGTGGTTCATGCTTGGTGACAGTTGTCAGCGGTAATACTGTATGTTCTTGTCTCTGAGGGGATAACACTTGTAGGTCACAATGTCGAATGTCACCGCTGCTAACGGGTGCCGCCTCGCGGCATACGGACAAGTAGATATAATGCCATCAAAACTGGAGGGATGAATTGAAGCAGATATGGGTTAGTGATATGCTCTTAAAAAGATGTTAGGATTCTGAAGCTGAGTACGCTGGCGAGCATTGATGGTGGACTGGTAGATCTGAACACAAAAGTCTGTCATTTGAGCAAAACCACGAGGCAGAAAGAGAGGCCTTAAGCGTGACTGGCCATCATCTTGCTCTTGCCCTAATTCCAAAGTAACGTAACAGCAATAGGTGAGAGGAAGGAGCGACTTGGGAAGAGTTTCGCCAACCACTCATCATCGACCCTAGCCCCACCTTGGACGGGTTGTGAGAGCAAACTTGTATGTTTCAACAGAAGAGCAGGTATCAAGACGAGCAGGAGTGTGAATCGACAGAATTGGGATTTGAGGTGAACTGCGTGAATGCCAGTCACTGACGACCTGTGCGATGCTCATGTGTGAGGGTATGGTTGTGACTTGTGATCAGAGACTGAAAATGCGACCGCAATTGCCATCTCAAAACCTCGACAGCAATGCTGACCAAACGAATTCAATTCGTTTGACGCAGTTGACAGCAGCAGAAACATGTGAATCAGCAACAGAACGGGTCAATCGTAGAAGTGCCATGCCATATTTCAGACTTGGAGCATCACGATAGAGCTTCAAACGCAGAGTTTTCACGAGCTTAGCTTGCCAAAAACAACAACGAAGGATAATTCTCAGCATCTTTCGACAGCACAAGCACGCAAAGCACTCGCAAATACAAAATGCACATGTTTGGGTGATAAAATGTCGAAACCACCCCACAGCTTGGACCTAGAATGGTCGTAGTCCAAAGCCATAATGAAAGGGATAAGGTGATTACTTCGATTTAGGAGGCCGGGAACGGAGGAAGATCCATAGAGAATAAGAATAACCCTCAGCAAGCCACTATGTGGAGCCGCCATTCGCACCAATACAGCCCATCGTCAACTTCACTTGGCGGTGTAGTCTCGGACAGACTGCATTGATGTGTAGATGAAGAAGAAAAAAAGAAGAGGAGGAAGTTGGCCTGCCTGGCCAAGAATATATACTCAAAAATTTGGCACCGCAGAAAGTGGGGCTGCTGAATTAGGGCTAGTGCGGGTCTGTGGTGGGCGACGCGCCGGCGACGATACGAGATAAGGATAAGGATAAGCTTTGGTGGGGTGGAGGGGCATCGTCAACCTCGAAAGCTTCCTTCAACACGACGACTCATCAAACAGCGCTTATCATGCTCACGTACGAGAGATTTACGGTTCACTTGCTCACGAAGCTTTCCTCCAGCTTCCGATGAGGAACCCACATTATGCAGTCGGCTCAATGAAATCCCCAATGCTCGGCCCTTCTTGACTTGAATTCGAACAGCCATGACAGCATTTGACGGACGGGTGGCTGCTGCAGACGGAGCACATGCTGTGGCTCCCTCTCAGATGGGCAATCCCCCTCAAGTCCAACGTTGAGCAAGATCCACGATCTGGCCTGTTCCTTTGCCCGGATACTGATATGAATGTGCTAGAAAGCATCTACAAGCGGTGCCACAACATCCCAGCCCACTCGTTCGGAAGGGAAGCCGATGGGAAGCACAGAACAAACATCCGATTCTCCGCTGTCGGAGCCAGGCCCGGCAGGGTTCCTTTTACTTCCCTCGGTCCGCTTGGGGGTGACAGCTCTCACCGACCGGCTTGTCGGGTTGACGTGAGAAGTGTCTGTTCCCGTCCCATGCCTGCCGAATCTCGGATAGGTGATGCTGGAGCAGGTGCAAGTGCATGTGATGAAGCCACTGGGGACGAACTGCCTTGCCGCGTCTGTCATCCCTTTCTTGGAGTCATCGACCTCCTGCAGTCGATCATCACGGCCTTCCCGCCACGAGCGCTTTCGTACTCCCTCAGAAATTGAGCTATCACCGGGTGACTGCTGCTGCCTTCCATGTACTGCCGGTGGTGTCGACGGAATTATCCGTTAATCGTATGAATTGGGATCACCAACTCCCAAAACGACAAGCCTCCTGCTCCTTTTGGAATGTGCGTCATGGAAGCCAGCCGCTCGAGCACTGCCAAACGATCAAACTGACGCCGTCCAACCATTCTCGTGGCAGAGACGCTGATCCCGGCCGCAATGGTTCCTAGCTCCAGGAGAGCCCAAGTTGGTCACTTCTCACGATACACCTAGCTCGGACTTCATCGAGGTCTCCTTGTCTATTTCTTCACTCGTAGCTGCCAAGAAAGTTCCAACTTCCTCCATTCCATCAGCCAGGCGTAGCGGTTACGTGGCAAACCTCCGGCTTGGAATTTTTGTGATACAAGCACAAGAGTGCCCGCGCACACCGGATACGATACTCCTTTCGGTGGGTAGTTGCACAAGGAAGAGACGAGCCTGCCCGTGGCCGTTCATCCGCTCAGTTGACGGAAGCGGTGTGTTCTGCTCTTGTGATGAATGAGCTTAGCATGGCCTGGTTGTGACAGATTTGTACCATCCTCCGCTCTCCCACATGCGCGCGAGACGGCAACTGACACGGGATGGATTATGGCGAAGGGGGTAATATATATAGGGTTATACGCTCCGGAGGGCAAAGCGCAGGTGTTGAATATAATTTGTTCTGATAGCTATTAGGTCGATCAGACTTGATTCTTCTGCAAAGTTCGACTACCTGAAACTCATATCAATTCATATCTGGAGTACTCACACCCAGAGCTCTACACCTCTCCATAGCCCGAGCGAACATTATCAACAACAGCAGCACCGCCATACATCCACCCATAGCTGAGATCTTTCAGACAACAAAGTTTGGTTCCCAAAGAAGATTATCAAAAACCTATAAGCTCATACCACACAATGTTTTCCTACGCATCCCACCAGCCACAAGACCTCACTCCACAGGGAGGTGAGGACTCTTCGAACAGCTCTGGGGGAAGTGTCACCCCTATTGATCCTCGTACGTTTGTTCTTTCTCCAAGCAACCTGCGGATTATTATCATGTTTGGCTCCCTCGGGACTTGTAAACTAACTCCACCCTGCTTTCTTTCCGTGACAGAATTTGGGAAGAAGAAACCTTGAACATCAGATTACCCACATGACGATGTTTCCTTTTGGGTTATTCAATGGTATACTGGGATTTGAAGCGGGGGGCGCGAGGGGATATGGAAACGGAGATACCCGTATACACACAAATTACTATCCCTACACTCGCTTTTTGTTTGTTTGTTTTGTTCTGTTTTGTTTAATTTCTAATTCTTAATACCATACACTCGCTCCTTCTTTGGTAAAAAGGGTTGGCGCTTTTAGGGGGGGGAAGGGGGGTGGCGTTCATAGGTAGATAGTCTTGGTCTGGGGAAATGGGAGATAAGTAAGCCGGGGTGGGGGGGGGAGGGGGGAATACACAAAAACTTTTGTAGATTTGATGATTGTGATGGGAGTTGCAGAAGCGGGCAGGGGAGTTTTAGCTTTCAGGAAGGATGAGATGAGATAATGCAACGAGAAAACAATAATTGTTAAATTTGGCGTTTGGGAAAAGGAAAATGTCTTGTAGCGTTGCTTTCTTTCTTGCCATCAACTTCGCGTGCCCAAAAAAAATATGGCATTGCTGGTGGTAGATTGTGTGGTGATGATTTTCTGGTGTCGTTACATGCAATGACCCGGTGGCTGACCAGCCCCAATCCCAACAATTCGGACATGTAAACAATTAATTCTGCTGCCTACCTACACAAGGTAGGCAGGCTCAAAGTCCTACAGCAACGCAACACGCACCGTGTTCCTGGGTTGGTGCATGACATGAACATGACAGGCAAGCCACCAAAGAAAAACCACAGTCCACAAGAAAACTAAACCCCACGCATGCAGAGTTCCCTGTTGTGCCATCATACGGTGTAAAATAATAATAAGTGGATTCTTTAATAAATTCAAGGCTTGGGATCAAAGTTACACCCAACCAAAATAATATCCATACCCGCGGCGAAAAAATCTCTTCAAGACGAGGCAGGTGAGGCAAAGAGATTGAGAAATCTCCTCCCGTACCCTAAAATAATCAAAAGTCGTCAGTTTGAGGAGAAAAGACAGGCCACTGGCTAGACTTTGGGTAGTTCTCGTATTAATATACCGCGGGGATGGATTGGTTTAACGTTGTGTCTTGTAACGCCCTGAACCAAATCAGCTTCCGCCGTGGGAATAAGCGCTCGAAGTCGCCACCGGGTCCAGCGAAATGACTTGTCGATCTTTAGACGCACCGCATTCGTGGGTGGACTCGGCAATGGTTTGTTTATGTCAGGGAAGAATTGGCTTCTTTCGTTGGTAGGCAGGGAGCCCAACTGCTGGCCCCTGATCGTTTCATGGAAAAGCGGATGGGTTTTGCTGCCGGAATCATCAGGAAACGTCTTGCCTGATACCCGGAGTCCTTGGAAGTAGCGTGCGAAAAATGGTTTGGTGGCTGCGACAGAGGCGCACATCTATTTCGACAAAAGATTAGCCATTAGCTCACATGAGGAGAAAGGCTTTTTGGTATCACCTACAATACCAAGAAAAAGCTCGACGGCGCTTGGAAACCTCGTGTTGTACAGACGCCAAGTGATGTCCCCGTCCGGACTGGTGACCATGACCCAGGTAAGATAGGTCCTGACTGAGCCAGCGATGCAGACGAGTAACCCCCCTGCAAAAAGCAGAAGAATTGTGAGACGCTGGGTGAGAGGCAAGTGAATGCCCAAGACCATCTTAACGGGGACGAATACGATGAGAAAGTCCTGGATGGTGTTGATAATACTAGCAACAACTACGTGAAGCCCTTGGTTGATGCAACGCTGTGGCTCAAGAGAGACTGTCCAGATGTCGGATATGGGTCTCCACTGGTCAGTACTCAACGTCAGACCGCCATCCGGGAACAGAAACCTACGAGCATTGGAATATCGTCACGAACACAAACACAATTGTATCGAGTGTTACCACCCCGGATAGGACAAACACAACGTGCTTGGTCCGGCCCATCGAGCAAGCAGCGACTCGGTAGAGGAGAGCCAAGATGGATAGCTTGGTGAACCCTGTTGCCAGGGCAAAGAGAATCTGTTCTGCAAGGCTGCGGCCGAGTCAGAAGTTGGTACCATGGAAGACGGCAATGGGCGTAACCTACCCGACTTGCAAAATCAGCATCACCAGCTCGGGGCGTACATCCCACGTATGACGATCTGTGTCGAGTCTGAAGTGACCTATGGCCTGGAGCACCACAAAGGCCACGGCGGGTACCTGGTAGACGTTAGTACTGAAATGCCACTGGGTTTTGGCTGGGTGTGAATAACGTAGGCAAGGCAAATCAGCACATCGTCCTGACCGAATCCGCTGGATATCTTCAAGCGTGTATATATTCGTATGACGAGGACAACCCCTGCCAAACTCAAAAGAAGCAACCCGACAATGATGTTGGCTGGCCCGTGAGTCTCTGGATCGACATGATTTGGTGGAGGCCATGATGCAGCTATCTCTGCTGTGATCCGCATGCTGTGTGTGAAGAAGCTGTGGCAGGAAGGGTCAAAGTGCTGGTTCCACGCACGCCGAGTTGCTGGTCCATCTACGCCAGAGCTTCCACGACAGTGTCCAACCGACGGGGGCATAGATATACCATGTTTCTTGTCCCAAATCCTAATGAATCCAAGTTACTTCGTTAGGCATGGTCCAAATCCTACCTCTTGACAACTCCGCAAACCAACAGTTGAAACATGACCTCCATGCACGTGAACTAATGAAGTTCCTATAAACATGCATGATGCTCGGCGTACTTCCTGGGTCCATCGGCAACTGGCGTCGGTAGATAGCAGTGATGTTCACAAGCACTGAGATAGACGATGGTGAGCCAAGAGGTCGGAGATGCCGGTGACTGCAATACCTGGCCACCATTGTGACCAAACCGAGCACTGACAACTCAACCCCTGTACTGATCAGGTTTCAAACATGTGCTTCCCGCAGAGTGAAGAAGGAATGTACGATGCTAGCCTTGGGAGAACTCGCCCTGGCACTTCAAGGCACATGGAAATGTTGGGGTGGGAGGGTCGTGGGGGGTACAGCCACTTGCTCGACAACCCATGACTTGTGCTCGAATGCACAGCAGCTCTCAAAAGCGATGCGAGTAGAGAGGGGTAGCTCTGGAGAAACGATGGCCACTAGCCAACCGGCATCCTTCCTGTCGGATCTCGAAAGCATGCAGAAGTCTGATCGGGTTCACTCGACCCGGACAGGTGATGTTTCAGGGGTGGTCGAGGCGCACCGAGCACTCTGTGTGGCATCTTGAGCGGAATGCAACCGTGATGAGTTTTTGAAAGAAGAAACAACAGATGTTTGCAAGTGTCGGATATATCTTGTGATCCAAAGCTAAAGTCGCGAGTCGATTAGCGAGGGTAACGGTGAAGTAAGAAGTGAATAAGGTATACGATGGATGCAAGTGCAACAACGGACTATCAGCAGCACCTTGAGGGCTGTCGTTGAATCCAGCTGGCTGCCAAGTGCCAGCCGAGATCCGGCCCGCCGCCACGCCTTACCTAATGGGAGCTAGTGCCACCCCGCCAAATCCACCCACAAAAAATCCTGGTATTCGCAAAATCACTTTTGATCTTGAATTCTCGGCTTTCTCCTCGTAAACGACCGACGCAAAAACCACACCTATAGAAGAGATATCTACAGGAAGACGGCAAAATGTCCAAGATCTCCGTCGGTACGCACCGTCCACGCCCATTTAGACAACATCTACGATGAAATGGCAATTGAACTGACTCTGTCGCAGCCGGTGTGCGTCAGCACGTCGCTGAACTCCTCGAGTACAGCACTGAGACCAAGAAGCGTAACTTCTTGGAGACCGTCGAGTAAGCCAGCAACCTGCTCGATTTGAGATCATCAATCGTCGAAATCATGTTGCTAACAGCCACCAAAGGCTCCAGATCGGCCTCAAGAACTACGACCCCCAGCGTGACAAGCGTTTCTCCGGCACTGTCAAGCTCCCCACCGTCCCCCGCCCCAACATGAGCATCTGCATCTTGGGTGACCAGTACGATATCGATCGTGCGAAGCACGGCGGTGTTGACGCCATGAGCGCCGACGATCTCAAGAAGCTCAACAAGAACAAGAAGCTCATCAAGAAGCTTGCCCGCAAGTACGATGCCTTCGTTGCTTCCGACACCCTCATCAAGCAGATTCCCCGTCTGTTGGGTCCCGGTCTCTCCAAGGGTATGTTGCACCGTCTTCTCAGTCGAAGAAGCATACAAATACTGACGTTTCCCGTGTGTAGCTGGCAAGTTCCCTACCCCCGTCTCCCACGCCGATGATCTCTCCGCCAGAATCACCGAGGTCAAGTCCACCGTCAAGTTCCAGCTCAAGAAGGTTCTCTGCATGGGTGTTGCCGTTGGCAACGTTGGCATGACCCAGGAGCAGCTGATTGCCAACATCATGTTGGCCATCAACTACCTCGTCTCCCTCCTCAAGAAGGGCTGGCAGAACGTTGGTAGCCTTACCATCAAGGCTACCATGTCTCCTCCCCGCCGCCTCTACTAAACTGGAGGTCAAGTGGTGTTGACTGGGGTCTGGGGGGTTACGCTCTTCAGGTCCTTTTTTTGATTCGGGCATAGATATGATGGCATGAAGTCACAGTAATGAAATCAGATTTAGCCTGCCTTTTTCTCTCGCTTTGTTGTCGTGATTGTGAACCTCGACAGAGCCTCGATGATCGTCGTTATTGGCTTACTCAGTTGAGGTGAATGATATTCGGTGGATTGTAGTGTTAATGCCGAGACTCCATTGTAAATCTGGGACTAACCTGTTTCCCCAAGTGGTGATGTATTGATAAGCAGGATGGACCGCTCCGGCTCCGGCCGGCTTTGCCAACGGGATTAGGAGAAGCTCAACCCAAGAGCCCCGCCCCCGCGCAAGCTCTTGGAGTCGGGTTGTAATTCCGTCATTGAGCCTCGATATATCACATCTTTTTCCTTTTCTTCATGCCCCTGTGTCTTTCACCGCAGACCAGGACGAGATTTCTTAGAATCACACATTTTACCACTCTTACCTTTCGCTACGCACACACGGCACGACGCTCTCCATCTCCAGCATCACTACTAGCCTCAGTCAGCCAACACAAACCCGCCAAAATGGCCGCCACCGCCACGCCCGACCTGCCCATCCTGCCCCCCGAGGACAGCCACCTCACTGCCAAGTTTGGCAGGGAGACGGCCAATTACTTTTCTGGCTCACCACTCAACCGGCTCTCGTTCCTGAGGACTGACCACGCCTTTCTCGCGCCGGCGTTCAAGCACCCCGCTGCTAGCTTTTTACTGTTGGACAACCTCGCCCCGTTGGTCAAGACCGATGACGCGGCTCAGCTGGCGTTTGTTTCGCTTGGGGAGATTGTGGGTAGGGTAGGGGGTGATATTTTTGAGAAGACGGAGGAGGAGCTCATTAAGGAGTTTGATAGTGAGAGGGAGGAGCACGTGGTTGTGTTTCTTGGGATGGATGAGAAGGGTGTTCTTGGTGGACATGGTGGGAGTGAGGAGAAGTTCAAGTATAAGGAGTTTGAGGGGGTGCCGTATTTCGCGGTGGATGTGTCCAAGTGGGAGGGGAAGGAGGAGTTGAAGGAGAAGCTGGGAAAGGAGAGGAAGGCGGGTTTTTATGGGGGAGGGCCGAGGCATATGGGGTTGGTGGCTGGACAGGCGGCTATGTATGGGTATGCTAGGGCGCTGATTGATTGGAACGCGAGGACTCCGTTCTGTGCGCAGTGTGGGCAGAGGACGTTGAGTGTGAATGCGGGGACGAAGAGGGTTTGCCCGCCTACGGATAAGGGGGTTGAGAGGGGGGCTTGCGCGACGAGGGGGACGGTGAGCAATCATAGCTTCCCCAGGACGGATCCGACGGTTATTATGGCGATTGTTAGTGCGGATGGGTCGAAGGTTTTGCTGGGACGGCAGAGGAGGTGGCCGAAGTATTGGTATTCTACGCTGGCGGGGTTTCAGGAGCCGGGGGAGAGTATCGAGGAGGCGGTTAGGAGAGAGGTGTGGGAGGAGAGTGGGGTGCAGGTGGGAAGGGTGGTGTTGCATAGTAGTCAGCCGTGGCCTTTTCCGGCGAGTTTGATGATTGGGGCTGTTGGACAGGCTCTTCCGGGGGAGGGGGAGAAGATTTATTTGGGGCATGATGCTGAGTTGGAGAGCGCGAAGTGGTTCCCGATGGATGAGGTCAAGGAGGCGTTGGCGAAGGGGACGCATAATATGGGGGACGAGGTGCCGAAGGAGTATGTTGAGGGGGCGTTGAGGTTGCCGCCGCAGACGGCGATTGCGAATAGGTTGATTAATTCGGTGGTGGAGGGGTGGTGGGTTGCGTCAAAGATGTAGATAGACATACATGTTTTGGCATAGCGTGCACTCAATAGAGGTTCTACTTTTTGCCTACAGAGTTGCACAGTTTGAAAAATGATGCAATGAAATGTTGGAAGCCTCCATCACCAGTCAACGAGAACCATGCGAACGTGTTCCGGCTCCAAAAGGAAACAATGACAGAGGTAAATCCATTCTCGTCTAGCACTCAATATGACCAATATGGCGTAGAAAAGACATCCATATCGGTTGATTTTATGGTGCGAATTAAGTGTAAGGAGGAAAAAAGAAATCCGGAAAGTGAGCCATTCACATTCTGACCCAAGTAACTGAGGAGAGCGGTGAGTGGTGGCAGAATCACACGGCAGTGGGGTTCTTTTTGGAGGCTCAACTCGTGCACTGACCACATCCCGGGGCAGTATCCCCCCTTAAACATCCAAGGTTCATGTAGGCAGGAGCGAAGTGACGGTGATATTGAGGTCTTACTCAGCTCTTTCCTGATAGTGATTAATTACGTGATGGGCCAAGACGATATGTCATGCTCTTGCAGCTCAGTCTGCTGTGTCTCACACACTTCTTCTCTTGAATCCTACCCCTCATTTAACCGCAATGCATCAATCATGGTCCTTGGAGACCAGTTGGGGGGCACCTATTGCGGCTGTGCCGCCGTGCTGCCGTACGACTAGAACGATATCCCTCTGCATGTAATCCTTCAGCGTTGCAACGACCAACGAAGCTCAGTACAACCTGGACCCCTGCCCGCCATGTGAAGGCAACAAGACACCATCTGGGGGATGGGCGCGCGGCCCATCAGGCAGACCAACTGTCTAGGTATCACATTTATTCTCAGCTCTTATAACACCTGAATGACCCCGCTTTCAGTCCTATGATCTTTCTTCCTTCGCAACCTTCTTTCTGTCTGGTAGTTCCCTCTATTAACCGTCAACATGGAGAAACCCGTGCCTGTCGTCAAGGTGGAGGCCGTTCAGCCCAAGAGCAAGGTTGACGAAATGTGGCAGGAGGCGCTAGTCACTTTCAAAAGCCTTACAGGCAAGAACCTACAGGATGTAGCGCCAGCATCGCCAGAGGAACTCAGAAAGATCATCGAAGCCCGTGCCAAAGAGCAAGACAGCGAGGATTACAAGAACAGATCAAAGGCACGGGAGAGAGGGTTGAGAATCCTAGCATGTATCAACAAGTTCGGCGAAGCTGCGGTACAAGGCGTTTCGACGGTAAGTACCCTCGTTTCGAAGGGTTCTTCTGGTTTGCTAAATGTTGGCTGTACAGGTGTTTGGCGGAGCCGATATCTGCTTCAAGGGACTCTCTCTCTTGCTGGAACTGCCCAAGAAGATGAAGGAATTTCACGAGGTTGTCGACAAGATCTTTATCCGCATTGCTCCCGTTCTTCTGGGGTTCAAGGTGTATGCAAAGGGAGAACAGATCCAAGCCATGGATGACGACTTGATCATCTCGATTCATAAGGTCATGATTGCCCTTGTCACCATCTGCGCTACGGCTCTCAACATTGAGCATGCTCGAAAATGGGAAAGGTTCAAAAACTTCACCAAGCGTGCCTTGTGTGACGATACGGAGCTGGACGAGGAGCTGGAGAAGTTCCAGATGCTTGTGGAAGGACAGCAGCATGTGCAGGGGGCTGTGACGCTGGTGGAAGTCCTTGACGTCAAGGCTACGGTTGTCGCAAATTTGAAGGCGACGAATGAGAATTTGAAGGTAACGAACGAAATCAACTCTGACACGAAGGGGATCAAGAGCATGCTTCAAAGAAAGGAGGCCGAAAGCGCAAAAACCACACAAGTGAATAAGATCAAGGCAGCCCTCGGTTTTGCTAATGCTACCGGAAAGGATGGAGACAAGGACGGAGACACCGACAATTCTAAAACAGCGCTGGATGATTATCTGAAGAAAAGGATTGATGGGACAGGTAGCTGGTTCAAAGGTGTTGAGGCCTACACCAGTTGGGCAAAGATGGATACTTCTGCATCTGGAGGCAGTTCTCTACTATTCCTTACGGGGCCTTCGGGATCTGGCAAATCGTTCTCCGTGGCATCCATGGTCAACGACCTCAAAGAGCAATCCTCGACATCTGCAGTCACTGCACAAACACATCGCTATCTCACAACTTTCTACTTCTTCCCCAGCAGAAGTGAAACAAACCCTGTCGAGGTAGCACTCAAATGGATTGCCGTCCAGTTGGCTGAAGCCGACGAAGCCTACAGGAAAAGTATGGACGACATTGAGTACTTGAACCCCTTGAGATACGCGAGGCCCTTGAAGCTTTGGAATGCATTGAAGCTTGGAGCACCCATGTCGAGGACCACTCATTTCATTGTTTTTGACGGGCTGGATAATCTACCTGCTGAAAGCCTTCAGCAATTACTGGAAATCATCGGCAACATAGCCAACACCACGCCCGCACCCACGAATCAGCATTCTGTTCGAATCTTGGCCAGCGGACAGCCTGAGATATTCGACACAATCCGCAAGACCGAGTCCTTGTTGTGGCGAGAGATAAAGGTCGACGGCACAATCATGGAGCCTGAGTTTCGCCCCTTCATCCGCCAAAAGCTCAATGCCCCTGGTATGCTCCCTGGTAGGGACTTGAAGTCTAAAAGAGACGACGTCGAGAACAAGATCATTCAGAGTGACAGCAACTTTAAGACTATCCAAGGTGCTCTCACTGTCGTTGAAGCCTGCATTACGTCTGGCAAAACGGATGAAGAGCTCTATAAAGCCCTGGAGGAGACAACGAAGGATGCTGACATACTAATGAGGCAACGGGTGGAGAAGCTAGAGGCTGAGCTGGACATGAGGCAAATTGGCTGGGTGAATGAACTGTTGATCTGGATTCTTTTTGCGGAAAGACCTTTTGATCTGGCGGACTTGGAGGCTGCCTTTGTAAGAGTTCCAGACAATTCGATTGACCACAATCATGTTAATGCTAACTACCTCGCCCTGTAGCTTGCTCGTGGGAAAACAGTTCCTATCCAAGGGCTCGAAAACTTCATCACCACGAGACTCAAACGGCTGATCACGATGGGTCCCAACCGTCGTCCCCAGGTTGAGGACGGGGTCGCAAAGGTCGTCACTAAGCCCAGAGAGGTGTCCCAAACCGGCTCTGAAAGTAAGACGATCAGCCTTAGCATTGAAATCAAGAACGCCGATGTCTCGACAGTACAGCGCTTCTTGTGGGATCTCACCAAGTTCGGAGCCTTGGACAATTTCGCTTTCCAGCCCGATGATACAGGCGCTCAAACTGTTCAGTCAAGAGGCACAATCAGGGTGAACCAAACCGATGCCTCTCTTGCAATTGTCAACTCCTTCTTCAAGTTCCTGGAGGAGGAAAGCTATGGAGATTCTAGGATGATTGCCACATCTCTTGTCGAGGATCTTCCGAAGCACCTGCGCAAACTTCGGACGACAGAAGGCGAAGATGCGATTAATGACGACGAGAGGGGCGCAATTGGGAAGCGTCTCTATGGACTTCTAGAATATCCCGACGAGGTGTTCAAAAATCAGTGGAACATCCTTCAAGTCACCTCACATTTCCTCTGCAGAAACAATCTGGAGGAGTACTGGGAGTGGATCCGCCATGATGCTACAGCAAATGCGCTTCAGGGGAAACCAAAGGCGGATCTTAACAAGCTCAGAAATGACCCTGACTGGACGGCAAAGTTGCTGAAACCAGTGAAGGAATTTGTGGCAAACCTTTGGCTGCGTAATCGCGGAGAGGATGTGTATTGGATCGTCAATTGGGTGATCGAGTTTGTCTCCCAGGTATGATACACTACCTTAATTATTTGTCCTGATGTCGAGGTTTTGAAATAGGGATACCTTATGACACCTGCTAACACGGTCGACAGGAAAAGGTTGATCAGAGCAAAACTGCAACACCAGTAGCCGAATCTTCAGAATCTCAAGTGCCGGCAACACCAGCTACACCTCCGCCCCCGCCCCCACCCCAGGTTGGGATTGCTGAAGCGGCGAAGTGGTGTATGGAGCTTCTCGGCCTTAAAGACAATGACTTGGACTCGTTGTGGTTTGAGCGACTTGCTGATACCTACTCGCAGAGGGATGAGCGCGCGGAAGCAATTTCTGCATATCGAAAGGCACTGGAGCTATATAAAGGTGATCCGACATGGGAACTTTTGACTGGCTTGTGCAGGAATCTGTATGAGACCGGGCCTACAAATCTGGAGGAAGCACGCTCCCTGCACGACAGGGCGATGACTCTATACAAGGATTCAGAGGTTTCCCTCTATGAGAAGGTTGCACATCTCCGGACCATCGCACGATCCAAAGCGTTTCGGGGAGCACCGGGCAAAGCCCTGGAGTTCTTCAAGGAAGCACATGAATTGGCACCCGATGATGGTGATGTGGCGTTTGACTTGATACGCCAACTTAATGCCGTCGGACAGGAAGTCGAGGCTCAGGTGATCTTCGCGAAAATCGCGGAATCAAAGAAGGTTGCTGAACCGTCTGCGACAGAGGCAACGGACGAGGCAGTCGACGAAGATGCAGAAGTCCCCAGTCGGCTTTCTGGAGTCATCGAAGCTGCGGCATCACATGAGTTTTGGAAACGGACAGATCTTGCGTTCTGGCGGCTGGTGTCCATGGCCACAGCGACAAATCACATGGATACTTTTATGCGAGATCTTGAGGCATCGTACCAACAGGCTGTGACGCTAGAGACAAACTGGACGCAAAGCATGCTCTTGATGTACAAGGGGATTGCCCATTTTGCCAGCCATCACACCGGGTTTGGCAATTTGGAGACGGCCGTGGCAAGCTGCGAGCAGGCCCGTCAGTTCGCGCGTGACACGACCGACACATACAAGTGGTGGGTTGAACAGATCTTTGAGAAGGCGACCACCTTGTTCGATCGCTACCACTTCAACCAAGCCAGTGGCAAAGGACGCCTTGCCGACACGACAGTTCAAGATGTTGGCCTGCATATTCGTGCCCTCGAGAGCTCGGCGAGCGCGTTCGAGAAGTACTGCACCGGTTTGGGCGGTGCCAAAGCATATCTGGCTGCCTATTACACACTTCAGAAGGACTTTGAGGCAGCGAGGGGTGTCTTTTCCTCGGACATGGTCCGCATCTCCAACATGCTTTCGGATGGCGATTCGTCAAATGACTCGGACGGGTTGATCCAGCTCAAGGCTATCCTGCTTTTTACGGGGGATATTGCTAATGCTGTGGTTGGGTTCCGGCTGCTGCCTCCCCATCTCGGCAAGATTGGCGTCAAGCACTTCAAGGCATTGATGGCAGAGCTCTTTTGTCCAGAGGGGAAACCTGCCGAGGGGAGCATAGCGGCTGAGATCCTGACTTGGGCTGATGAAGAGTACAGCAAGACCGAGGAGCCGCTCGCCAAGTTTGAGGAGAAGGTGGATAAGATACTGGAGAAACACGCCACTCGCAAGGCGGTTGTCACAGATGTGACAGACGGAGGAGATGCTGCACTGCTGGCGAAGGACAATAGCGCCGAAAAGCAGGACAAGGTGGTTATTGTTAGCAGCAGCAGCGAGGCTGGTGATGGTGATGCCACTGCGATCAAGGCTTTGCAAGCCCTGCGCAGGAAGCTGAACTTTAACCTGGAGCGAACGTGCGATTCGTGCTGGTGGGACGATATTACCGACAGGGCTTGGGACTTTGACCGGGAGACGTATGCGTGCAAGTACTGCTGGGTCGACTTGTGCGAGCCTTGCTTGGACAAGATCAAGAAGGCGGATAAGGGGAGGTTTCACCCGGTTTGTTCGCCTGATCATGAGTGGATTAGGCTGCCGAAGTGGACGGTCGGGCACTGGATGGATACTTTTAGGAATGTGGTGAGGGTGCCGAGGATTATCGGGGGTGAGATTGTTGATGATAATGGAGGGGAGGTGGTGCCGGTGGCGGAGTGGTTCAAGGGGGTGTTTGGACGGTGGGGGATTGAGCATGATAAGGATTGGGATATTAATGATAAGGAGCCGGAGGAGGAGGAGAAGAAGAAGGAAGAGGAGGGTGAGAAGAAGGAAGGGGAGAAGGGCGAAGGGGAGAAGAAAGATGATGAAGCCGAGCCGAATGGGGAAAGGACTGATGGAGAGAAGGTGAACGGGGAGGGAACAAACGGTACAAAGGTAACGGTAGAGCTGGTGGCGGTTGAGAAAGCAACAGTGGAGAAGGTGACGGTGACAGAGGTGACTGGAGAGAATGGGTCTCAGGCGGTGGTTTCCACGTAACGAGAGGGTTCCATTCACTTGATATCTTTCTTTTTTCTTCTTTTTTTGCTATCAGCTCAGCTTTTGAATACCAAACTACAACCACAACAGCAAGACTAATTTGTCTTGTTTATTTAACTGTCATTCTGAAGAGCAAATGAGTTTACATGCCCATCAAAATTCCAGAGAGGCCATCAAACTTCACGGAAGAGCTTTTGCTACAATACCTGGTTGTGTGGTTCAGAGCAACCGAGTTTGAAGTCCAGCCTTGTCATCTCTTGTTCTGGACAGTCATTGGACAGCAGGGAAAGAAGAGCATGAAAAAAAAGTGCGAAAAACTCCGGAAATCCCCGTCCCATAATTATTTCTCGGTCCCGCTGTCAATGACTCTGTCTGTCAGCAGAAAAGGCACTTGCTTACCTTCCCGTTTGGGAGACAAGATTCGAGATGGGAGGGATTGGTTGTTTGGTGTCTGTGGTCGTGAGTAGTGAAAGTATCTGTGTGGTGTTGTTTTTCTCAACCAAGAGCTCTACTGTTGAACCGTCATGAGCGGAATAACGGTTCACGCAGTGAGTTGGAAGAAGGGAAGGGTGATATTGGGGGTTTTGGTGGTAGGTGAAGGGTGATGGCTTGTCGACGGGCGCGTAGATTGCATATAATAACTTTGTTTTCTTTGGCATCTGTGCTGTGAGCAATGGATATCATGAGGTGTTGCACTGTGACGGCTGTTGGACGGCCGGTTGGGTGGTTGCGGGCCGGTTGGATGATGGGAGCGCCGTTGGGTAGGGATGGGGTTGGTTGATGTTACCCCCTTTTCTTTCTCACTTTGGTTCAGATAGACCACCGGCTGCGTCTAACATGTTCCGCTAGGTCAGGTATGCATATGCAGGTACAAGCTTATCGACGCTTTTAAGTGCCTGCAGAATTCTATAACATATAACTACGGTATGTGCCTCAGGAAGACCTAGAGCGAGGGCTGTGGCTTTCCCAATCATCACTGCTCGGGATGGGTGGTGTGGAATCGGTTGAGTTGAGGCGGCGTTTGGACGCCACTGCATGTGGCCGGGGGACCTGAAACAAAACTTGGGGGTGTATGAGGAGGACAGATAGCCTCGTGTTAGGGGAGGAACTTGGTTATCGTTGTTGTTTTATGGATGTCAACTTCGGAAACCGGACCGGAAGGTAAGGCTGCGTGGTTGGGAAGCCGAAATGTGTCAAAGAAGGCAGAATACATAACCGCACTGTACAGCCTGCTAGGTCGGAAGAGGTGATGTGATGTTGGCGATGGAGGCGGGGCGGCCGACAGGGAAGTCGGAGGCTAGGTGGGCCATCTTGCGTGCCGTGCCGCTTACAACTTGGCTTGTCGATATTTTGTTGCGTCTATGATGTTTGGAGGACCTGGGAGGCCTTGACGAAGATATGAGTTATCCCGTGGAAGACGTCTAGATAGGAGCCAAAGATATGAAGGAGTCGCCTTGTACGACAGGGGAATTTCCACGTTGTAGGGCTGTTACCCGGGGATCCCCGGCTGTGGATGGTCCCTGGAAGATGGCGAGGGTGACCCCTAGAAGTTTACGTACAGTAGCGGCGGGTAGTGGGTGGGTCAGAACTTCTTGGCGCTGTCGAGATGTTGGTCTCTCTTCAGTGTCGATCTTCAACTCAGAGGCCGTTTTTCAATGTTACGCTCTGGCTATCATGATGATTCCGACGGCTTTTTTGTCTTCACCACCACCATGAAAAGCCAAGATGAAAGTGGCGACTGGTAGGATTGAAAGTTCGCACAGGCTGACGGCGCTAACTGATTACATGTGCATTTTCTGTGGGGCTCTGCTCGTCAGCTCTCCCGGTTGTCTGTTGATTCCCTCATCACATTGTCAACACACAGAGCGTGCGTGGTGTCTGGGGGCTGAAAAGCTGGGGAGGGGCAAAGCCTTTTAGCCTTCTCCTGAGAACAGGAAACGAGGCAAATCGAAACATTCGTTGGTGTACTCAGTATCACACGCAAGGTCACACTTGACGAGAAGTCATGATACCCGCGGGATACGGACGTTAACCGGAACCGATCCAACGTTGCCTGAGATGCTCGGTCTTGGTTCACGGGCACCCTCACGAAATTTCCAGAACTGGGGAAAAGAGATCGCACGGCGAAGACAAGGGGGTTGATAAAATGGTCGAGGAGCGGCGCGGTTGTGGTGGTGGTTGCTGACACACTTTCCCTTTTGGATCTTAATCTCCAAAGGACCCCCTTCCAAGGCACTGCTTACATTTCTACGCCTTTTTCTCACTCTCGTTCTGTTTTTCCTTCTTCCTTCGATTGGTATCACCAATTACACTCGTTCTATTCTCTCGTTTTCTTTCTGTCGTGTTTTGACGTGACCGCGACCGTTGGACAGGAATCGTCGATACTGGGGAATTGGAGATATTGAAGGTTTCGGTTGGGGGTGATCATGAAAGCCTCATCTTCGCCAAGACATCGAGTATAGGCAGCACAATACGGTCCATCTCATTCGAAAAAGGGGAGGGGAAAGGGAAAGGGCACATCATGGATTCAGATTCACGACGACCGCCACTGGATTCCCGAGACGAACTTCTTCAAGGCCACGGTATCGAGCTTGCCGACCGTCCACGGTTCACTGAGCATGACACCCAGCCTGGCCTTGAGGTTGCCACTCACTGTGGCCTTGAGGTTGCCACTCACTCAACGCTCGAAGTGGTCCCAGGC
The DNA here is from genome assembly GCA_030512305.1 of Cercophora samala. Lineage (NCBI taxonomy): Eukaryota > Fungi > Ascomycota > Sordariomycetes > Sordariales > Lasiosphaeriaceae > Cercophora > Cercophora samala. The sequence continues at coordinate 545,387 of JAULSY010000002.1, read as the reverse complement.
AATGGACCAGTTCCCATCGGCTCGCCTGTCACCGGCTTCGAAGATCTCAAGACGTGGGAAAAGGCAGGGAATCTTCCGTCGCTTGGGTATGGAGGAGTGTTTACCAGTGCCAACAGCCCACCACCGCCCCCAATACCAGGATATGGCTTTGGGTCCCCGCCCATGCCAGGGATGGAAGTTGTAACACCGGGGATGCACAGGCCGAGCAGACCAGGAACAGCATACAGCAGCACGACTTCGAGAGGAGGGCCGCATGGGAGGAATCAGGGGAGCGTTGATTCGGGAAACCCATTCGTCGGAGGGCCACCGATGCCACCGTTACCAGGCGAGGGACTCGACGGGGGAAGAAAAAGAGCGATGATATGTGGCGTGAAGAGACAGACTTTTTGGATCATTCTTGCAATTGGCATCTTTCTGGCGGTAATAGCCATCGCGGCTGGAGTAGGGGTGGGGGTTTCGCTAGGAAACAAGAGCTCCAACGAAGCGTATGCCCTTTCTCAACCTCCATTTCACATGTCACACCAAGCTAACTTCTATCTAGCCCACCACCAATACCCTCTCAGTCCACCTCCCCATCAACACCCGTCCGAACCCTCCCAGTGCCCCTCTTTGAATCATCCACCGTCACCAACCCCGAATCCACCAACTCCAGCGAGCTGATCCCCGCTGACATCTCATGTCCAACTCAGAACCTCACCTTGTATTCTTCGCCAGCTACACCTTCCAATAACAGGAAGTTTTTGTTGTTGTGTGGGAGGGATTATAACGTTGTGAATGGAGCAACAGACATGTACAACGTTCGAGTCGACACCATGGCAGAGTGTATCGATTTATGTGCGAAGCAGGCAGGGTGCGTTGGGGCTGGATGGGGGGAGCAGAATGGGCAGTATCCTTGTTATTTAAAGAGCCGGTTGGGGGAGCCGAATATGGCGGGACATTGGCAGTTTGCGGTGGAGGATACGGAGCTTAATGGGGGTGGGAAGTTGCCTTTGCCTGGTGAGACATAGTAGGGGAAATGGGTTTCTTTCACTTCAGCTGGGATATCTAGGGGAATAGGCGTTTAAGGGGGTTCACGGGGATGCTTTAGGGGAAGAGGATGATGTGATGGATGAGGAAATGTAAGGCTCGAGGGAGGTTGTAGTGTTTAGTGTTTACTGTCTTGTGGTTGCCTGTGGTCAACTGGATTCGATCGAGGGCTGGTTTGGGATACTTTGGGTGGGTATGATGTCACATGAATTGATACCTCTTCAAGATATTTTATTGTACATTTTTCTCCCGAATTGACAGCAATTGGTTGCAATATCGAGAGAAATTATATACCTCCCGTATTTACCCCTGAATCCTTCTCTTTTTGAGCCTCTTTGAGGTCTGGTCAGGGCTGTGGAGTTCTAGGCCTGTCACCAACACCGACGTCATAGGGCATTCTGACAGGACATCATAAGTCTAGACTAGGTCACCAACGCCATCCCAACTGCAACACGGCCTAGAAAATAGCTGGCAGGTTCATGCAACGATACGACCTGTATTTAGTTCCTTGGAAGCATTCATTGGACAGGCTCCATTCAAGATCAAACACGCTGTCTCGTCGCGCGAGTGGAGGGGAAGCTCCTGAAAGCAAAGCAACAGACAGGGTGGAGTGCGGGGTTCCCATAGGTGGTTGGCTTGCTTGACTTGCTTCAGGCAGGCAACTCCACCGCTATCCATCACTGCCGTCGACCTCGTCCTGGGCTTTCCCAACTTGACAACATCCAGAGCTTCCGGTCTTTTCCAATTTCCCTCCTCTTCTCTTGTAATTTCTTCTGCTCTACATATCCTCTCCACCCACCAACCGCATATACCAACCAGTCCACGAAACAAGAAAGCAAACATGGCAACCACCGAACTCGACCGCGACCCCTCCAAAGCCATCACCGCCATCCGCGACGCCCGCCCCCCCGCCACCGACCGCTTCACCTACCTCACCATCGTCGAGTCCAACCTCTCCCCCGAAGTCCTGCCCACCCTCAACGAAGTCCTGCAAGACGCCGGGCTAACCCAGGAGATCGGCTGGGACTTGGTATACAACCTCGTCAACCTCCCCGGCTCGTCATCATGCCTCGAGACGATCGCCCGTCTTGGCAACCCCCGAGAGGTCATCCTCAAAGTCCTCGAGACGCTCGAACTCCTGGGAGAACAGGAGGGCTACGAAGCAGACGACGAAGCCGAAACGGCCCAGGAAAAGAAGGAGGGCGAAGTGACAAAAACAGAGAAGTTCATCACCCTGATGGGCATGCTGGCTATCCTGCACGGGAGAATCAAGACGAAGTACCCCTCGCGGTTCCTGGCGCAGACGCTGCAGACGGTGCTGGGGGCTTATGAGGCTGGCAGTGAGGAGATGACGGCGGCGGTGATCAACTTGGTGCATAGCCTGAGTGGGAAGAGGGCGAGGCCGCCGCTGCCGAGCAGGAAGTCGAGTGTGAATGTGGTGAATTTGGACTTGGAGGGGGCCAGGGGGAAGAATGCGCCTGATCCGGAGGCGGATGACGGGAAGGAGGGAGAGGTGAGGACGGAGGATCCGGATGAGACGGAGTTGCAGCAGAAGTTGTTGTTGAGCTTTGCGACGTGCGTGCTGGAGAGGTATGCGAATGGGAATGATTTGGCGTGGGCGGGGAGGTTGGTGGAGTTTTATGAGCCGGAGAGGATCGTGCCGGGGAGGAAGACGTTGATGGGCGCTTTCAGGGAGGAGGAGGCACTGTTGGCAAAGGACGGTATTGTGGGGAAGTTGGTGGTATGTTCTGTACCTTGATGATGTTGAGTGACTCGAGAGCTGACATGACACCTAGGCGCTGATCGGGGATTTGGGGCTAAGGTCTTGCTCCAAGACCTTCTTGAAGCATGTTTGTGAAGGACCTCTACACGACAACCCGTTGGCTGGATCAGAGGACTTTGAATCGGCACGTCAGGTCAAGCTTTCTACAGGAGGAGCTGTTTGTCTCGTGGCCTACTGGGTCTTCTCGTCGACAATCTTTGACGCCGACCACCCACAACCAGACATGAATATCTTCCCAGACCACTATGCTGTCCTGGACAAGTTCCTCCAAGACGACGCGCATACACAGATTCAAGAATCACCAGGCACAGTAGAAGCCCTTGTCACAATTGGCCTCTGGCTGCACGCGAACAAATTCATCTCTGCGAACCCCAACACTCCGCTCACAAATCCCACAACGTCTCCGGAAGATCCAACCTCGGATTTCATGCGATATATTCACCTTGTCACGCTCATCGCATTATTTCACCCCAAGCTTCACGTTCGCAACGCCGCGAGCACACTGGCTGGACAGGTACTCCATTCCGACCCATCAGATGATGACCGCTTGAAGGTTTTGTATGATCTACTGGAAAACTGCACATTTGCTTCTCTCAAAGCTAGAGCGATAAACTGGCTGAGAGAGGAACTGATTTCTGCGTCTACGGCAAAGCTTCACCAAACAACGGCTTTCTCAACACCGCAGGCTCTGGAAACGGTGCAATATGTGGTCTTTCCCAGCCTTGGCTTCTTGGTGGAGGACACCAATCTGGAGGAAGTGATTGAGTATCTGGTGGCCAATGCCCCATTCCTGATGCAGGCTGTAAACTTTGGTTTGTTTCTCTGGTCCAGCCCAGAGAAGTGGAAGGGTGTCTTGCCGGCGAATATGGATGCGACGGTCAGGCAGCGTTGGTTTGAGCCGCTGCTAGAGAGCATTGAGAGAGTTCAGAAGGATAGCAAGGGCTCCGAGGTGGAGCTGGGGCCGTTGGAGGGCGAGCTGGCGGTGCTGAAGGGGAGGCTGGAGGATCTAGCTGCAAAGGAGGGCTTCACGGGAGGCAAGGGTGTATGATCATATGGGCTTTCCACTGCGTATCTATCATTAGGCACATGATTATTGACAATTGTGAGATGAGCTGGGCGGCGCACACGGGAGCGGGGGGTAATGGACTGAAATATTGATATTTATGAATGCTGAATGGATTGAGTTTGGACTGGTCTTGTACTAGAAGATAGTGTCGATTGCCTACCTACCTTACCTTTGCTAACGCGTGTCTTGGCAAAGTATCGAGTATTAGAGAGTAACTGTCGATGGAAAAGACTGTTCAGAGCAAGGAGATCGAGACTCTTGGACTGACATCGTCCACCTGAGCTTGACCAAAAACAAGATCAAGAGCATTCGTCTTGGCAACGCTCATTGCAACCCCTGAGCAAGTTCAGGAGCGTTTGCTCCAGGGGGTGGTGAGAGTGTGGCAGGGGTGGCACAGACACCCGGACCGTGGCGCCAGTCTCTAGCGCCAAGCCCCAGCCAACCAGAAAGCTCGCCCCTGCAGATAACAGCCATGATGTCATTGCTGTAAGTGAGATCCCGTTCTCGTTCAGAACTTCGATACGGATACAATGGGGCAATTCCTGTTGGTTGTTTCGATTGGGAGGGAGAAATATCTTGCAGCGAGGAACCTCGATCGCATTCAGCTAATACCTACCTAGAAATAAAAAGACCGAATTCGTCCGAGCAAGCTGTTGAAAAGGGTCGACACCAACACCACCTCCACGGGCAACAACAACAACAACACGCGCCCAACACCACAGACAGCTAACAACGGCGACTAGCTACGTCAGGAACACGCGTTGCCAACAATTTGTGACCGTTCAATTTCTCTCCTTGGCTGATGCTTCTATTTTCTTTCAGTTTGCAAAAACAAAACCACCTCTGCCCGATTTGATCGACTTTTGATCTTGCTTGGTCCCCCCCCCACAGCAGCTACTTTGATCTGAGTGATCAGCGCATCTTGTACATCAACTAGCAAATCCAATTGCACGGCCCTCGAAATAACAAGGACGTCCACGATCCTCATACTACACACAGCTACCGCAGCAGCTAAAGCCTCCACCATGGCTGGAGGCTCCGAGTCCCCGAGCCCGGGCCAGATAGCCAACGAGGCCGAGACTACAGATGGAAATCTCAGGCTAGTCACCGAAACCCAAAACGGCAAGCAGGTTACTGTTGTCCGTGACGCCGATGATCACATCGTGTATCCTACCTACGTCCCGCCCGCGACTCGCTCTCCTATTCCTGGTCGTTCGCCTTCTACACCACCCTCACCAAAGACCACCACCATGTCAGAAACGAATCAAGACAGGGAAAAGGAGGAGCAGCAGGAGAAGGCAAAGGGGAAGCAACAAGAGGAAAAGCCAAATGATGAACAACTTGGCAAAGTCCAGACTGAGCCAACAGAGAGAACAACCTCTCCCCGTCCCGAAGCTCGAAACTGGGCCACCGAGTTTCCCCAACCCGACAAAACATTCACCAAGCCCAACCCCCCTCGTCGAGCCGGCACGAATCTTTCGGCGGTGCCCCCCGGGGTCGACTTTTCTAGCAGCAGCGACTCCTCCTCCGACGAGGAAGACTACCAACCCCAACACTCCAAAAAGAAGCACAAGAAGAAACCCAAGAAACTCACTCCCGAAGAAGAAGAAGACCGCTACCGCCGCTTCAAGATCGGCGGCCCTCACTACAAGACCCGCGGCAAGGTCTCCAAGCGCGATGGCCGCCTCACCATCTCCCTCAAGGACACCTCCCAGACGGGCTACCTCGCCAAAGCCTTGGGCACGGCAGCAAAGCGGATGGTGCCCCTGAAGCCTCCCCCGGGCGGCTCAGACTCTGAATCCTCCCGATCCGTCGCCCACTTCAAGGGCGTCCCGGCTCAGAAGCAGCGGATACCGTCCACGATAGACATCAAGTCCCTGAAACCGCCCAAACTCAACATTGTGATCATGGTCATCGGCTCCCGGGGCGACGCCCAGCCTTTTCTCAAGATTGGCAAGATCCTCAAGGAAAAATACGGCCACCGCGTCCGCATCGCCACCCACCCCGCCTTTCGCGACTTTGTCGAGCAAGACTCTGGCTTGGAGTTTTTTTCCGTAGGGGGCGACCCCTCCGAGCTCATGTCCTTCATGGTGAAGAACCCGGGCATGATACCGACCCTGTCGTCGGTCAAGGCGGGGGATATACAGAAGCGACGGGCGGCCATGGCGGAGATGTTTCAGGGGTTTTGGAGAGCCTGCATCAACGCCACCGACGACGAGCACGACGTCCGCAACATCAAGATGATGGGGCGGCGGGACCCGTTTGTGGCGGATGCCATCATTGCTAACCCGCCCAGCTTTGCGCATATACACTGCGCCGAGGCGCTGGGGATACCGCTTCACTTGATGTTTACGTTTCCTTACACGCCCACGCAGGCGTTCCCCCACCCGCTGGCGAGTGTGAAGAGGAGTAATGTGGAGGAAGGGTACACGAATTTTATCAGTTACCCGCTGGTGGAGATGATGGTGTGGCAGGGGCTGGGGGATTTGGTGAATGAGTTTCGGGTTGGGACGCTGGGGCTCGATCCGGTGAGTACGCTTTGGGCGCCGGGGGCTACTTATCGGCTGCATGTGCCGTTTACGTATCTCTGGAGCCCGGGGTTGGTGCCGAAGCCGGAGGATTGGGGGGAGGAGGTGGAGGTTTCGGGGTTTGTGTTTTTGGAGCTGGCGGATAGCTTTGAGCCGGCGGGGGAGCTGACCAAGTTTTTGGAGGGGAGCGATCAAGGCGCGGGGGAAGGGGAGGAGAGGGAAGGGGAGAAGCCGGTGGTGTATATTGGATTTGGGAGCATTGTGGTGGATGACCCGGAGAGGTTCACCGAGATGATCTTTGAGGCGGTGGAGCTGGCGGGGGTGAGGGCGCTGGTGAGCAAAGGGTGGGGAGGGTTGGGGGGGGACAAGTTGGATGTGCCCGAGGATGTGTATATGCTTGACAACACGCCTCATGACTGGTTGTTTCCGAGGGTGAAGGCGTGTGTGATTCATGGAGGGGCGGGGACGACGGCGATGGCGTTGAAGTGCGGGAAGCCGACGATGATTGTGCCGTTTTTTGGGGATCAGCACTTTTGGGGGAGTATGGTGGGTAATGCTGGGGCTGGGCCGGAGGCGGTGCCGTATAAGGAGCTGACGGCGGAGAAGTTGGCGGAGGGGATCAAGTTTTGTTTGACGGATGAGGCTAGGGAGGCGGCGGAGAAGATTGCGAGGGATATTGAGCGGGAGGGGGACGGGGCGGAGAACGCGTGCGAGGCTTTTCACAAGGGGTTGTTGATTCAGCGGGAGGTGAAGGGTGGGGGGAGGAGCTCGATGAGGTGTTCTATACTGCCGGATCAGGTGGCGGTTTGGCAGATGAAGGAGACGGGGTTGAGGCTCAGTCCGATCGCGGCGGAGATGTTGGTTGAGAGGGGGTTGGTGAGCTGGAAGAAGCTGAGGCTGCTGAGGCATAATGAGTGGAATGATTTTGAGGGACCGGGGGAGCCTGTGACGGGGGTGGCGGGGTCGATTATGGGGACGGTTGGGAACGTATTTGGGGGGATTGGGGGGGTGCCGTACCGGGTTGCGAAGAGTGCGAAGAAACGGAAGGATAGGGAGAAGGGGAAGAGGAAGAAGAGAAAGGACGAGAAGAAGAAGCAGGAGGATGTTGATGGGGAGGAGAATGGGGAGGAGCCGCCTCAGGTTGAGACGGCTACTACTCATGCCATTGACGACAGGAGGTCTGATTCCTCGTCGCTACACTCCAATCCTGCGGAGGAGGTGGCTCACCATGTTGGACGCGGTGCCCTAAAGTCTGCCTCTGCCATTGCCAAAGCCCCCGTCGACCTCAGCTTAGCTCTCGCTCAAGGCTTTCACAACGCTCCGAGACTCTATGGAGACGACACCGTCCGCCGACCTATCCGCGTCACTGGGATGAAATCAGGTCTCAAAGCAGCCAGAAACGAATTCGCATATGGCATCTATGACGGCGTCACAGGTGTTGTGCGTCTCCCTTACCGCGGGGCAAAAGAGGGCGGAGTAGGCGGGTTCGTAAGGGGCGTAGGCATGGGACTTACGGGGTTTGTGCTCAAGGACTTGGCCGCCATCATCGGGCCGGTTGGGTACACCCTCAAGGGAGTGGTCAAGCAAGTCGAACGTGGGAAGCAGCCTATCAAGTATATCAGACGGGCGAGGATTATCCAAGGAGAGAGAGATATCGAGGCGTTGAGTGAGGAAGAAAAGGTGAAATTGGGCAAGGAGGCGGTGAAGGGGTGGTCAGTGATGTGGAAGTTGTGGGAGGAGATGGTGAGGCAGGAGAAGAAGAAACGGGGTAGGAGCATCAAGGCTAGACTTGGGGGGAAGGCGAGGAGATACCGAAAGAGAAAGGAGTGGGATGTGGTGTTTGAGAGTGTGGAAGTTGCGGAGAGGGCGTTGGAGGCGCTGAGGAAGGGGGAGGATATGGATGTTGTTTTGGAACGGGTGGAGAAGGAGAGGGGGGCGGGGCACAGTCCGGTTACTGTTACGAGTGGGCAGGCGAAGATGTTGGAGACGACGGAGGATAAGGATTTTGCTGGTGCTGGGAAACGGGAGGCGGATGCTGAGACGGCTAGTACGAAGGTGCCTAGTCCGTTGGAGATGGGGAGTGGGAGCGGTGAGAATGAGGAGGCGGTTACGGACAAGAGGGATGAAGAGGAGAAGGAGGAGGATATGAAGGAGAATCCGTTTTCGGTGGCGACGCCGGCGATTGCGAAGAATAAGGAGGAGAATAGGATGACGATGGAGGCTATTGAGGTTAAGGCTTAGGGACCGCTTTGAGGTCACTGGAGTTTCTGTAGGGCTTCTTGTGCTTTGACTGCGTTGGGAGTTTTGGGATGGCAGAGATTGAAACAAGTAATATGAGGATACCCCTTTTTCTTTTTGTTGGTGGTTAGAGAGATGAGGCTGCTGTTGAAGAACAAAGTAATAATTAATTCTACAATGAACTCCTATGGGAATGGCTTGCGACCTTATAATAAAACAGTGATTCGTGACATGTCTTGTTGGTAAAATGAGTATGAATGTCGGCTTCAATCTCTCTCCAATGGTGTTTGATATTTACACAAGAAACAAACACAATTACTCACCGAAATAACCCAGACTCGCATCATAAACTGCAAAACCTGTGTGAACAAAACTCAATGCTACACAAAACTCAATGCTATGAACCCCTTCTCAACCACCACTACTACTCCTTCTCACTCTCCAACACAGCCTTGATCATCGCCTGTCCCACCTCCACCGCCCCCTTAAACCTCGGCTCAAAGAACTTTTGAGTGACCGCGAACCTCTCCCTCCAAGTGTCAAACTGCCTCAAGCTAACACACTCAGCCCACCCGCTCGCGGCAATGGCAAACTGCAAATCGTCCCTCCTAAAGCTCTTGTCCTCAATCCCCACCCTCAAACACTCGTCCAGCAACCCCGGCGTCCTAAACAAATGCTCCGCCACCCCCAACCACAACCTAAACAGCGGCGTGGAGCAAATCATGTGATCATACGGCACGATCCCCAGCGCACTCCAGCAGTCCACCATGGCCAACAAGCTCAAATGATTATTCGGCAGCCCCCTCCCCCCGTTGTTGTTGTTCTTTTCCCCAGATGGCGGCTTGTTCAGACTGAACCGGTCGAGCAGCTCCTCCTTCAGCAGCGGCCTCTCGGCCCACTTGGGGCTCCCCTCGGCGCCAAAGACTTTTTCCTTGGCCTTGTACACCCTCTCCCTCAGCTCCTCTTTTTTTCCTTCGAGCATGAGGTAAAACAGCTCGGTGGTCGACCGGGCAAACTGCCCGATCTGCTTGTGGGCCTCGGGGTTGAGGATGGCCAGGCCGGCGTAGACGTGCCACTTTTGGGCGTAGATCCTCAGCATGAGGTTGATCTTTACGTTTTCGATCCCCCCCACGTAGCGGGACCCTTCCTCCCAGGGGAACTGGCGGTTGGCGTGCCAGGCTTTGCCCATGGACAAAAAGGCGGCGTGGGTGACGGCTTGGGTGTCGGCCGTGATGCGGTCGTGTTCTTTGGCGGTGAGGTAGACGTGCGTCGAGTTGAGGCATGAGAGGACGGCTTCGACCTTGTTGAAGGACTCGTCCGAGGCGCGGTGTTTGATCAAGACCAGGGGCTGCCCGCGGGGGTCGACGTTGGGGCCGTGGAGGGAGTGGCAGGAGACGATGTCGACGTCGGAGGGGAGGTAGGTCTCGAAGGCTTTGATCTCGGGGTCTTTGCACGAGGTTTGGCCGCCTACTATGGCGCCTAGACGGGTTGCTATGGAACACAAACAAGGTAAGGAACTGGGTGAGAGAGTAGGATCATGATGATGATGGATGGAACACACATGGACCAAACTGCTCGACTACACGACCAATGGCGGCCGCCTCGACGCTGTAGATGATATAGTTGCTCGCTCGTGAAACAAGGTGGCCGTTACGGAGAATTTGAATATTGGTCTAAAGACACAAATATCTCAGCAACTGGCCACAGCGCCGAGGAATCAAAGGTTAGAAAGATTGGAAAATCACATCGTACATTGTCTGCAAATTCCTTGGCAAGCTCTTCAAATTTTTCTTCTCTATCGCAGGCCATGACTCTAAAAAGAAACAAAAGAAAAAGAACCCAACGATTAGCCAACCATATCCGACCAAAGTTCTGAATTGGAGCGTGGAAACGGGATGAAATCTGACAGTCAATGTTAGCGGGAATCCCACAAAACTCGACAATGGTAAAAAGGTTGAGTGAAGGTAATACGTTCAGACAAAAAAAATTAGGTAGCTGAGATTTTTCATCATGGAAAGTCCGCAGCAACCACCGGGCCCAGAATGGGTGGCCGGCAGCACCACGAACGATACTCTAGCCAAATGCACTCAAGTCATCATTGTATTGGGGGGGGGGGGGATTGTGCTCGTGTGCTGAGAAGAAAAGAGGAAAACGTACCATTTGGGAAGAGCTAAAGTCGCTCAGTGTTGTTGGTTAGTCGAAGAAAGTCGAGACAAAAAGTATTACCTCCATCCGGCGTTGGCCAGTCGGCGGGCATACATCTTGCCCATGTCGCCCATGCCAATCAGGCCGATGGTGAAGTCTTTCGACCACGCGAACTCGGATGCCGTCGCCATTGTTGTTTCTCTCGGAGCGAAAACGTATTGCAAAGCAAAGGTATTTCTCCTCGATGGCAAAGATCACATCCTCAGCTGGGCAACCGCGCAGAACTCCCAGCTTGTGTCTCAAAGCGGGAAGAAGTGTGCAAGAATGCGAAGCTGGCTCGGCTGCTGTTGCGATTGTTGTTGCGAGTTGAAGGGGAGTGAAAGAAAATTTCTGACTGGAACTGAATTTAAGCTTGCTCAAGGTGGGGCTCCCACCGTGCCCGCGATGCCCCACTTAGATCTAGCAGACAGTGCACACTGTAGCGCGCACATGGCCCAACCCCAGTCATCAATATTTCCAGGGTTGAGCTTCTTGAGAGCATCACCACTTACACCTCACTCAATCAACGAATAACCTCACCCAAAATGACCATCCTCCTCTCATTCGGCTCCAACGGCTCAGGCCAACTAGGCCTCTCCCACCAAGAAGACGTCTCCTCCCCCTCCCTAGTCATCACCCCCCACCCCTCCTCCACCCTCCCCAGCTCAATCGCCCAGATAGCCGCAGGAGGAAACCACACGCTCCTCCTCCTCACCAACAACCAAGTCCTCTACTCAGGTGACTCCCACAACAACACAACCACCTCAACCTTCACCCCCATCTCCCTCCCACCCCAACCCCCAACCCAAACAACATCCATATCAGCAACCTGGTCCGCCTCCCACATAGCCACCCCCTCCCAAATATGGGTTCAAGGCCACGGCACAAAAGGCGAACTCGCCCTCGGCCCAGAAATCACCTCAACCCCCATCTTCCAACCCATCCCCAACTTCCCACCCCCCAACACAGAAATCGTCTCTTTATCAGCCAGCATGTCCCACGCCGTAGCCCTCCTAGACAACGGCCAAGTCTACGGCTGGGGCGCAGGTCGAAAAGGCCAGCTTGGTCCTGACCTATCACCAGCAGTCTTCTCCCCAAGACATATCCCCTCCCCCTTCCCCGTGGTGAAAGCCCTTTGCGGGAAGGAATTCACCCTCCTTCTCGGCTCCCCCCAAACAGGAGAGTTTCTCATCCTGGGGTCAGATAAATTCGGGATCAAATCCAGCGCGCCCTCTGATTTAAAAGCCTGGAAAGACGCAGGCGCTGGCTGGGGGAGCATCATCGTGTTAAAGAAAGACGGTTCCCTCGTCAGTTGGGGAAGGGACGACCACTGCCAACTTGCCCCTTCTGACATCGGACCAGTGGAAAAGATTGCCGTTGGGAGCGAGCACGCCCTGGCATTGACAAGAGATGGAAAAGTCCTGGCCTGGGGCTGGGGAGAGCATGGGAACTGTGGACCACTGGAGGAGAGCAGAAAGGAGAGGGTGAATGTCATTCATATTCCGGAAGAGTACAACTTGGGGGACCATAAAATTACAGCTCTGGGGGCGGGGTGCGCCACGAGTTGGATTGCTTTTGAGAAAACGAGGTAAAAAGCAAAGATGCGAGATATGGTATCAATCATGAGAACAACCGCCAAACGCCGCAAAGCGCCAAAACACAGATGCTAGTATCAGTCGGTGAACAAACCGAACCCACGGACCTGAGGTTATTGTCAGCGAAGTTTATCAACAAACAAATATTCGAGACCTACCTGTGAAAGGCGCTGGGTAGGGTCCAGTCCCGACACCAAACGATCAGGAGGAGTATGCTCAGTGCTGGCGGTCGATTTCTGCAGGTAACTACTGATACGCAGAGTAGACGGATTCTGTACAAAGAGTCAGTTAAGTCCCCTCGAATTGGTAAACAGTGGCCGTATGTAATAACGAACCGGGTCACTGGTAGAGTTCCACTCCAACCTGGCATTCTCCTCCTCTTCCTCGTCTTCGTCAGGATTGACCGGCTCCCACTGCCGGTCATCGTCGGGCTCAAAGGGCGCCGGTCCCATAAACATGGAGTCTTCTGATTGAGCTGTGCCGGGAGGTGGTTGCTGTGGCGGGCGGAGATCAAACGCCGATGGAGGGCGGGGCCTTGCTGGCGTTGGATTGGGTGGCTGCTGTGGCGGTTGGACCGCAGCCTGCGGGGTTGGCTCTGGCGGAGCTTGCTGGCGGGCACTGTTGGAGATCGAACTGGCCCTGTGTGATGCTGCGTCAAGCTCTGGCCTCGGAGTCCTTGCGGAGGCGTTTGGCCGAGCAGTCTTTTGCCTTGGTTCTCTGGCCTCTTTCTCGCCGACAGTCATCAAAATGAACTCGCACAGGATGCCGTCGGCCGAATAATACAACTTCATGGGACGTCCTGGGTTGCTGTAGCTTGTGGCTAGCTCTCCGCTGGTAATCTGAGCATGCTGGAGGATGGCGCGAAAGTCCTTGACGCTGATGATGATGTGGAGCTTGTCCTCGACCTGGACGTTGTCGAACTCGTCCATTTCGACCGCGATGTTGGTGTGAAGGGGCTTCTTGAGGACGGTCTCGCTGTTAGCGCCGTCACGTTTCTGAACCTTTTCGGTGAAGCAGGTAAAGTTGACGAGGTTGCTGTCCTCGTCTGTGTTGATGTCGAGTAGCTCAATGCCTGGTCCGAAGTGGTCCATGAGCTGGCGAAGTGTTTTGGAAGAGATGGCCCATTGGTTTCCGGCCTCTTGCTTGTTGAACTTGGCGTGGGTGGGTGCTTTGACTTCGTAGGGGAGAGAATGCGAGGCAGTGATCCCGTTCCTAAAAGAAATCCTAGCAACAAGACGGCTCTTCTTGCCAACGCCATCGTCAATGGCTACCTCGCAGCGTTCAATGGAAGCGTCTCTGCCGTGGGCACTCTCGCCGCCGGCCTGGCGGGTTCTGAAGATGGCGAGCAAGGACTTGATGTAGAGCTGGCATGAGAACTTCTCGCGGTACTGGGGGCTGCCCTCGAATTTGTACCGGGAGAAGAAGCGGTTTGCGGCGAAGGAATAGCAAACATAAGCCGATTTGGAGATGTTCAGCGTTGTTAACGTAAGCTGCAGGCAAACGTGTTAATGCAACCCTCGTCTTCCAAGCAGGCAGAACTCCAAACCTTTTCCTTCTTGGCCTCGAGGCAGACCTCGTCACTGAACTTGAACATGCAGGCCAATGCATCGTGAAGCACGGCTACGCCATCTTCACTCAAAGTAAAGTTGAGCACTACCATCTTGTGTTGATCAGGACGATGAAGACTGGAGTGGGACAGGCTTGAAGGCAGGTAAGGTAGTGATGTGCGATTGGTGGAGCCCCACAGCGTTTAATAGTTGGTGCCTACCCTCCCGTCACTGAAGCAAGGCGCCAGTTAGCGCACATGCGAACTGGAAGTTAGGTAGGTGTACATGCATGTACCTTAGTAAGCTTGGGACCTGGCCAATTAAAGCCGGTGGAAGGCGTGACAGGGGTACCACATCACCTGCTCGCGACGCGGTTTTCAAGGCTGCCTTCTCTCAGTTCTGGTCTTGTTTTATTTCTCCCTATGATAAACCATAGTTGCTTCATTCAATGTCTCAATGGCGGCCACGATATCAAAGAAGCCAGTCTTCCCTCGGGACATTTGGTTGATGGTGGCCGAGGAACTGGCCGCAGACTGTGATTTTGACACACTTTATACTTGTGGTCGTGTTGATCGAAACCTGGCGCAATTGGCTCTGCCTCTGCTGTACAGTATACATGATCAATCACCCGTCATCGACGCCCATGTTGTGGGCCTCGAAGCCTCCGTCTGTCTTTGGAGGTCCATCATCGCATCAAGTCTCAACGAAACTCGCTACCCCTATTGTTGCTGGATCAAGTCTCTCAAACTCGGCCACCTTCACTTCATCCTTGATGGTCTTTCACGAAAAAATGCGGTCCTCAAGGCTCGATTCTTCCAAGATCCCCTGCAGAGATTTATGATCAATATCAGGGGCCAGCAACTGAACCTTGACAGAGTTGTGCTTGAGGTGGTCGACTCCATCACACGCTACATTAAGTCCGCAGCCGAGCAGGCTGATAAACGGGTGCTACTCACAACTCTCGAGGGTCATTATTTCCCCCCGGACTGCCTAGTGAACTGGATATCATCTCTGCCATCCCTTACCTCTCTCGTGGTTCGCGATGGTCTTGTACTCACAGCCGATGTGGCAAAGGCTCTCCACGAAAACTGTCCGTCTTTCAAGCACCTGTAAGTGAACTTGTCTTGCGCTCAAGACGGGCCCAGACCTATGAATCATATTGTAACTTTCATCAACGGTGCCGGGCTAACATTTGCTACCAACAGACAGTGCTATTCCTGCGAAGGTCCCGTGGCCGATCAACAGCTCGCCGGTTTCTTGCGAGAACTCAAGCCGCAGTCACTGGAATCCTTCACCGTTCGTAGCCAAAACAATTTAGGAAGCGAGACTTTCATGGCTCTACAACACCACTCGAGTTCGCTCCAGGAACTCCGCCTCTTGAGCCTCGAGCCCACCGCGCTGACCTCTCTTCACCAGCTTCGGCATTGCCTCGCTCTCGTGAAGTTAGCCATTGAAGGAAACCACAGGGTACAAAGGTTTGACTGGTTCGACAGTGCACACCCAGACGACTTTGAGGAAGTAGCCAAGTGGATTTCGAAGTGTGCTTCACTCCGCGAGCTTTCGCTGCTTCAAGTGTCAGACGCAACTGAGCTCATCGGCATGCTCCAGCATCATGATGGTTCTCTGTTCAAACTGACAAGCTTGACCCTCGTGCTCAATGAGCTCAAGGACTTCAGCTTTTATTCCTTCATCGAGCGACAGAATACCCTTGAGCGTCTAACCATGACGCTCCTCGGCGAAGAGTTTGAGTATTATGAATTTGAAGAAGACCAGGTTGCCAGAACGCTCCGAAGCCTTAGGAAACTCAAAAAGCTAAACACCAACGCGCCCCTTTCAACATGGGACCTTGCCATAAGCATCGTGCCCCTCGAGCACCTTGAAGAGCTGTGGTTGAATGGCGACTTGATCAGCGACGAATATCTTGTTCATCTCATTCGGCTCAAGAAGCTCCGATCGCTGGCGATACTCGGTCCTTCCTGCTTGACGGCAGAAGGGATTCACCGTTTCATGAGGGTCTTGCACGAGCATCAGGGCGAATGTCGGGAAGCCCATAGAGGCCTCCAAATATCAGTACTTTCTCAGGAATGGGATGCGCAGCTGGACCAAGAAGTTGAATATGCGATAAGGGCCTTTATAGACGAAATCTTCGGTGGGACTTTTGATATTACGTACCAGCGTCATCCGGATGAGATGCACGAGAGTGACTTTTCGGACTGAGTTCTGGGCTTTCTGGGTTACAGGGCAGGAAGCCACTATGGGATAAAGTATATATCGGTGTTGGAACATGGTCATGAAGCATGAATGGACAGATGGTGGAATTTTTGATAGAGGTTAGGGGGGCTAATACGGAAGGTACAATAATAGCAAATAAGCTATAGAGTAGCAAACAGATGCGAAAAGACAAAATAAGACAAAATAATTCTACAGCAAGCCCTCTTCAATAAAAGTCAATGAGTGAAGGTTGTCCCTCAGCACAGTGAAGGTGCCACATCGAGATCTTATCTTATCAGCAACACCTTCATTTGAAAGCCCGCTCCGAAAGCTCAGACCACCTCACCCACAACCCACCGGGCCCCACTCACCCACTCCTACAAAAACTCTGCCAACCAATTCTTCCCTCTCCAAATCTTTTCCTGAACAACACAAACCAACAATCACCACCACCTCAGCAAGCAATCCCGCCAGCCCACTCGCCATTCGCGACTCGATTTCCCTCTTGAGCTTCGTTTCATTTCGAAGGATGGGCTCGGCTCCAATTGCTCTCTACCTCCACCTCGAAAACAGGAGAGGGGAACGCAGTTAGTTGCGTTCTTGCACATCTCGAGGCTTTTTCCTTTTTGTTGCTTGATTTCCCCAGCAAGCTTTTCACATTCCCCCCCTACACCTACACCTACACATGAGAGAGAGAGAGAGACGGAAAGACGAACACCACGATTTGCCTACCTGTGTGCCCTTTAATCAATGCACACCAGGTTAACTAGTTTTTTATCGTTCGCAGTGGAAGAGAAAACCAACGGCCTAGACAGCCAGTCCTATCCACCCTGCTGCCGAGGTTACAAAAGTGCGTCAGCGGGACTAAAACGGACAAACATTTTGATGTGATTTGAACATTGTTTTTGATGATGATTGTTTTGTGTGTGTGTGTGTGCGTCATTTTGCCAATCACAGATGGAAGAAAAAGAGAGAAAATATCTATGATTTGTGTCCAAAATGCCATCCATGCTTTCGATGGGGGTGCTTGTGCCATGTCTTGATATATCTTCCATGATGGCGTAAAATCAGAAACCCTCCTTGCGCCTTAAAACTGTCAACACCTGCTGGGAAATAGGAACAACAGGCCTGCTGGCTGTTGCTTTCTTCTGGCCGTGTTTGTCATCACATGCTTGCCGTCTCCATCATCAGTTCATAAAACATCATGGGCTCTCCCCGACGATGTACTTCTCCTGCTGAAAGCTCAACAAGAACTTGGCCACCAGCCTGCCCGTGTAATTGAACCCGACGTCCCTTGGATAAGGGTGTTCCTCCACATTTGGGAGTATCGGATCAGCCGTCAAAAAGTCAAGCTCGCTCCCTGGATCATATTAGCATCACCCTCTCACACACACACACCCAATACTTGATTGAGGCAAATAAAACTCACAAGCATCATAATCATCCAAACTCATCAGCCTCCTCAACCCCTTCACCATCTCCTCCTCCTCCCTCCCCAGCAACTTGTCCTCCGCCCTTGCCGCCTCGTCCACCCACCCCTCCTCCAGCGGGTTGAAGCTCCTCTGGCTCACCTCCCGCGAATAAGTCTGGTACACCATGTGGAACATGATGCCAAACTGCCTAAAGGGCAGCTGCTCAATCTCCCTGTTCACATTCAGGGCGAAACCCCTTTTCAGCGTGGGACGCTCCCCGTTCCGGAGGGAGATCTCATTGTCGGATATGACGAAATTGTCCGCTGCCGTCTCGACGCTCTCCATGAAGAGGCAGAGGACCAAAAACGCCGCCAGGCAAGGCGCCCACTCCTTGCGGAGTTTTGGCTTGAGGGACTTGGAGAATGATTCGAACAGGAGCTGCATTTCGCGGGTGAGGATGTCGTCGATGAGGGCTTTGAGCTGTCGGTTCAGCAGTCGGGGGGTAACCCATGGATTGGACGGGTCCAGCGGGGGGAGGAGGGTGGATAAGGAGTTGATTGAGTTGGGCGTTAGACACAGGTGCCGGGTGAGGACAAAGTGCATGGCGTAAATCGCCAGCGCTCGCTTGACGATCGCCGAGTCGGTCTTGTGCGCATAGGTGTGGATGATGGAGAGGATTTTCCGCGGGATGTCGGTGTGTCGAAGGTTGGAGGTGACTAAGGAGGCGTACTCTGGCTCCGCGACAATAGAGGCGATGTACTCCTTCACCTTCCGCTTCAGCTCCTCCCTCTGAGCGCCAGTGGTGGCTTTGATGTCGAGGCCGATGGGCGCTGACCCGCGGGCTTGGAGGTCGACGGTGTTGTGGCCTGTCTGGAGGTGGTAGTGCTGCAGGACGTCGGCGGATAGAGATCGCGGAGTGAAGAACTTGGCTTTGATCTGAAGACGGGCGGAGAGGCCGAGGCCGGAGAAGAGCTCGACGGTGCAGGGTCGTTCGACGCCGTCGAGGGTGAACGACGATACGTTGGCTTCGATGAATTGCGTGATTTCCTCTTTGCGGAAGTGGCGGCGGATGAAATCAGGAAACAGAACGGGCATGAAGTCGGGAAACTGCCAGCAGACGGCTTGGGGAACTTGATGGGTGAGCTTGACGCAGTTGCGGCATGGTCGTTCCATATCGCATTTGACTTTTCTTGCGTGGCAGCAAAAACACGCTCCCTTTCGTCGGACTTGAAGAGCAGATTGCTTTGTATCTGTCGCCAAGGGACCTTTCCTCCCACGTTGTGACGGCCTCAGCGCCTCGAAACACTCAAACGGATTGCTCTGCTGGTGGGGATTCGCCGATTGACTCTGAGCATGCGCATTAATCGTCGAGGGCGTCACAATCAAGAACTTTGCCTGTCCCGAACTGCTCCCCGAACTCGAAGGCGTCGGGCTCGGCGATTTGCTCTTCCCCTTGGCCGTCTGCGACTGCCCCTGAGAAGCAGCCAACAACGCGCTCAACGCCGAAGAGCTCGTCGAATCCGTCGGGCTGGCCTTCCGCTTCGTTACCCGGTAACTATTCCCCGCGCTCCCCGACCCCTTGTTACTCTTCCTCACTGGTATCGGTGCCGTCTTTGGCTGCTGTTCCGGCACCACAATCTCCTGCTCCCACTTGATCGCCATCCCAGGCGATCTCGGCGGTGTACTCGCTGGGGGGCTCACACTAGGCGTATACTGTGTATAACTCGGCGGGCTGGGGGAAATCGTCTCAAAGTTGAAACTCGGATCCTCCATCACAAAGATCCCCGGACTGAAGTTCGCGTTTGTCGTCAGGTTGTTGTTCACAGGCCCCGTAGTGATTGTCGGGCTATTGATCAACTCCGCCGTTGTCGTTATCGTCGTATGCGTAGCATGTCCCGCCCTCAAATTCAACGGCTCCCAAGGTCCCGACTGGGCAGAGGTATCAAAGCTGATATCCCCCAGCCCTCCCATCCCCGAAAAGCTCTGTTGTTGCTGCTGCGGCATCTGCTCCAACCCAGGAATAACTCCTGGAAACGGGTTGTTGTACAGCACAAAATCTACACCATCACATCAGCACTCCTCCTATCCACCATCTCTCAGATCAAGCACTCACCATCAAACATAAACCCCCCTCCCATATTCCCCACCGTCCCCAAACCCCCCATCCCCAACTGCCCCTCCCCAACCTGCCCCAGAAACTGCTCCCCCAAGTCAACATAACTCCCCGAGTAACTACTCTGCTGCCCCTGACTGAGCTGTTCGTTATGGTTGATCGGGCTCACCGGCCCACCAATATTCCCCTGCCCCAGCACAGCCCACGAACTCCCCAAACTGTTGCTCAAACTCGCCGGGCTGGCCATGAACCCCCCGGCGCCGCCCACCGAAGACGCCGAGCCATCCGCAATTGTGTGGTTAACAGCCGCCCAGAAAGCCTGCTCGTCTTCGGGATCGAGGTTGTAGTCAGACGAAAGAGGTGAGGTGCCCGGGGCGGAGGCTACCGAGGCCATTGTTCTTTCTGCTGGGTGTTGTTGGTCTTCTCTGTCCTATTGATCCGGTATTCGTATCGACAATCAACACAACACTGCTGAATTGTTTCCCCGAGTAAAATCGCAGAAAAATCGCAGTTGTATATCCGTAAAGCGCAAATGCCCGCGTCGCAAACCGCAAGTCGCAAATCGCAACCTTTGCTCGTCCTCGTCGTCGTCGTCCTCGTCTCTTCGGTTCCAAATCTCAACAGAACAAAATCACATATACATCCAGAAACAACCCAACAAAAACCAACAACAATAATGGTATCAAATGGCGAAAAACAAAGTTTGTATTTCCTCTCTCTCTCTCACACAACGTGAGGGAAAAGACAAGTTCATATGTATCCCCGTCGCATAAAAACCACCACTTGCCCACCCACCACCACCTACCACCCACCACCCACCACTTCCGCCCCTCTCTCAGCCTCCCCCGCTATCCCCAAATCAGCGACCGAACCGTTGCACCTCCCGCCCGTCGCATCCTCTCCCCGCCAAGCACCCCAGGAGACTCGACGACACACAAAAGAAAAAGACGCTAGACCCAATCCGATTACCGATGGGGGGTCCCCCGTCGGTCGCCTGTTGTGCTACACCGAAGCCCTTCCTCCGAAACCAACAACTCCATGTCATACCGAGGAGCCCTTTTTATTAAATTCAAGACACACCTGTTTTTTTCTTTTCGTCATCATATGGTACATGTCGTGTACACTCTTGTGACAAAAATGCAACGAAAACACAAGGCTCATATTGATTGAAAAGCCTTACACAAAGTTTCCCCCCCCCCCCAAGAATCCAACACCGAGCCAAACCGTTGGTAACCACCACCTCGAGATACCTTACACAAAACTCCCAAAGCTTCATTTCATCATTTGCACAACATCACCGAGAATAATATCGAGACATGAAAAAAACGTATCAGATTCAGTTTGTCAACAAAACATACAACTAACTATCTCCCTAAGCCATTCCACGAATGCTCAGGCAAATAAGCCAAAAAGAAGCAAAAAAAAACTATCAACGCAAAAAAACGTGTACATAAAAGCCTCCCGTACAAGAAGTAGATATATATAGTATATATGCAAACGCAGAAACGACTGTAGCCTCCCCATCTTTCGATGATGATGATAATGATGTGCGCAAAAGCAGATAGCCTCCCTCCGATTTTCAAAAACGCAACGCAGGCAAAAACGAAAAAAAAAGCAGATAGCCTCCTCCAGTGTGTAGAAAGCAAAAAAAAAGCAGTAAAGCAGATAGCCTCCCTCCTGTCTTCAACATCATCACATCGCAAAGCAAAGCATAAAAGCAGATAACCTCCCTCCTGTCTCCAGCGCAGCGCAAAACAAAAAACAAAAGCAGATAGCCTCCCAACCTCTGTCAACCCACACCAGCACACACACACCTCCTTTTCACCCCCTGAAGAAGACTCCTCGCCCCAACCAACAGTACAACAAACAAAGCTCTCCAAAGCCAGATAGTCACCCAAAAACATCATACATCAAACCAACCACCAACAACACACAACAACAATAACACGACCTCTTCCCCACATACATACATACAATCCCTCCAAGAATCCAAGACCCCTAGTAGACAACAATAGTAATAATGAAAGGAAAAAACATTTCAATCAGATAGCCACCCAACCCAAAGCGCACCAAAAAGCCAAAAAAAGCCCACGCCCACCACCTCTGTGTTTTTCGCAAAAATACATCAAACAACATAACCACCCCATAATCTCTTCACATCATCACCAACATCGCCCATTCAAGACGGAAAAGAAACGAACCATGGAAAGCGACAAAAAGAACGAGGAAGAACTCATGGAAATTGGTTGATAAAAATGAAAAAGAAATTCCCTCGATAAAACATGAAATAAAATCCTAGGTATATATATCCCTCCCGCCACCAGCCGCCCGTCTCCCCCCTTTCTGTGTTCTTGTTTGTGTCCAGTCCAGTCCCGATATACAGTCCAGTCGAAGTCAGTTCCAGTTCCCAGCAGGCCCCCCTTCCTAGGTAAAAAGAGGCCCGCGGTTTTTTCTTTTTCGCCTGTCTGTCTGTCATCCAAAAAGCCCTCCTGGGCAGGGAGCAAGTTATCCAAAATATTTTTGTCGTTGTTTTTCGCCTTTTTTTTTGTGTTGTGTGTGTCGCTTCTCTTTTGTCAAAAAGATCCAGGTGGTCCATGGGGTTTCCTTTGGCAAGTCCTTTGGTATAAAAAATCCTTTCTCCAAAATCCAGGGGCGGAAAATGGAAGAGAGAAAAGGAAAAAAAGAGTTCCTGGCGGAACCAATCCAAAAAGGGCCATATGTACTCAACGGAACCTCCCCGCGGCCGCGGCAGCAGCTCTCTCTTGAATCTGCTGTTCCGTTGATACATACAGCCTGTCCAAATAATCCATGGCCTGGGCATCCTTGAGGATCTTGGCCACCTGGATGCCGGCCGAGATGAGCTGCAAGATGTTCCGGTCGTCTTTCAGTGGCCGAGACTGGTGCTTTGCCGCATGTCGCATCTCCAACGAGTTCTCCAAAATCGTCACAAACTGCTTGATCTGGCCATTGTACAGCACCCGGGCGGGGATCCGCCTCTTGGTCGCCAACCTTTTCAGCAAGTATACCCACTCCGTCCATTCACGATCCTGCGGGCGCTCGACGGGTCGCATGTCCTGCGTGAGTGGGATCGGGAACTGGTACTTGGCAACAAAGTCATAAGCGCACTGCGAGAGCCGGTCGTTGACCTGAGTCAGGACACTATCCTGCTCTTGGACAAGGAGATGGGTTGGGAGAGTGGGGAGGTCTCGTTCAGACATCGCAATGTACTCTGGGGGCGGTCTCTTCAGAAACTGGTGAGGCCCATCGAATTCATCCCGGTTCGACGGACGTCGCTGCGACCGTGGCTTTCCGTTCATCTTGCTCTTGTTCCCCGGTTGGCTCATTCCGATGGCAGAGTTCTCCAGAGAGTAGTCGGACATGTTGGGAGACGTCATGAGATCATCCATGGAGCCCGATGGCGAGTACCTCCCTTGATATGGCCCCTGTGGTGGGGGCTGGTGCTGAGGAGGGGCGCCCTGATACTGTTGCCTCTGATGATCCCAAGGCTGGGAGCTCATGCCGTTCATTCCGTTCATGCCGTTCATGCCATTCATGCCATTCATACCATTCATGGTCTTGTACGAGACCTGAGATGGCGGCGCCGGGCTCGAGTACTGGCTTGGCGGTTGGGTCATACGGGGGTTGAAGGCTGTCGCCGGCGCAAAGGGCGACTCAGCCGCGGCTCGCCCTACCTGGCTGACATTTCCGAGCGAAAGGTTGGCGGGCAGGTGGTATGACGAGGTGTTTCCATGTGTGTAAGCCACGCTTGAAAGAGGTTGCCGGTTACTCTCGCTGTCCTGAAGCTGAAGGAGGTGGGTTTTTGAGTGGCTGAACGTCTTACCTCTGTGGGAGGTACGGGTTGCTCCCCGTCTCAAATCTGCCATTGTGATATTGATCACTGTAGATGGGGCTTTGGGGTGGTCTGTCAGCTGCTGATGTCCTTTCATTCCCTCCCGCAAAACGGGGTTTTTCGAGATCTTGTTCCCACCTGCGCGATTGTAGCCATCGGTCATTGGATACCGCGGCCGAGGAACGGTACGCAAAGTCCGGTTGGGCCATGGTGGTTCCTCTTTTTTTTTTTTTTTTTAAGGTTCTTCTCCTTCCCGGCTGGGATCTCCAAAAAGTGGCTTCCTGGGTCGTTCTTTTTTCGCTCACCCGCAGTGGCAGTGTTGCTTTCTTTGCTGGAAACAATCAAGAGAAACGCACAAAATACAAAACAGAAAATCGAAACGGTTCCACGGAGCGATAGGGCGCGGCCAAAGGGTAAACAGCAATCAGTCCAGAAGAGCAACGGAGAAAAAAACCTGCGGCCGGGATTTCCTTGGATGGACGAGTACCAAAAGTCTTCATAAAAAAATCAGGGTTCTCCACGCGGGCGGCGAGAACCTCACTGGGATGTGTCTTTGACCGAATGGCAAGCGGGTTGTGGTCCGGCAGAGCGGTTGACCATGGACTAGCAGCGGAGTCTAGCTTGGGCGCTGCTGGGGAATATCACTCCGGCTCCTCTTTTTCAACGTCGCCGGTGCGGTTTTGCTGAGACTTGTGTCCTCGCGGGACTGGCGGATAAGAGGCCCAAACGACAGAACGAAAGCCGATTCAGATCCACGATGGAGACATATATTTCCCCCTCGCTGGCCGCGGCTGGTGTCAAGTGAGGAGGGGGGCCGGGTGGCGAGGGGCAGCAACTTCCACACAACCGACTGACAGCAGGACCGGTGGAAAATGGAAATGTCAATCTTGACACGCAGCTCAGTTCCGTGTCGCTCGGTGCGCCCAACGTTGACCGGGAAGCCGGATGGGAAGGGTGGGAGCAAGCCGGTGCTCACTGCCCGCAACACCACACACTCGCATACAAGGCCGACTTCGTGACTTTGGTTGCTTGGCGTCCCCCGGATGATGGAATTTCGAGAAGAAGAAGGTGAACGAGTCGGGCAACGACCAAGCGGCGCAAGTGACGATCGCTCTGGCCAGACATGAGTTTGATGGGAAGATCCATGCGGTCGCCATCCAATGGTGCCTGCGCCCACACAAACGCCCATGGCCCTGATCCAAGGCATTCGCACTCTGCCATTGCTGCACTTTGCGGGCGCCGGTGCTCGACAAGCACAATGGGCATCGTTGGGCACCAGATGGAAATTTTCGAAGCGGGTTGCAACTCTGCGCTGTCGCCCAATGCCCAGACCGCTCGGCAGTCGTGATTGGTGCCAGGAAGCTCCCTGTTCTCCGAGGCGGCACCATCTGATTAGGGGAACCGATCGAAGCGACTGACGTTGGGCACGAACACGTCTTGCTGGCCAACCCAACCATGCTGCCGCCCTATCACTCCATGCTCATCGTCTGGTCTGTCGTGATGCCACGCAGCATCTCTTTCTTGACCGCTCCCGACTGCGTCCGGTCCGTCGAAGACGCCGTCCGGTCTGACCCTTGGTGTGTTGACACGGCATCAGTTAGCCCCCATTCTCCCCCACAACCCCTTCCCACGCTTCCCATCCCCCCCCACGGCCTACTTTTTTCTTAAGAGGAGGGTCATGGCCGAGGCCACCCGCGTCATTGTTCCTGCCCTGGATGCGAATTTGGCATGAGGCATCACGCCTTGCCCAAGACGGACACTGACACAGTATTCTTTCTGCCGAGATGGGGACATCATCTTCAGTCAAGGTATCATTTTTCTTCCACCCCACGTGCTCCCACCCACACCACACAGGACTGTAGCCCGACAACACCCACCGATGGGCGATGGATGATAAGACTTCAAGTCCCGAACGGGCCGGAGTTCGGGGCTGAAGCTCGCCGGCCACCACTTACAAGATCAGGCCGGACCCTCTCAGTCACTTCTAACCTTACCCAGAGATTCCCTGTTTTGGACTTCCTGAGCCTTTGGACCCCAACCTTGGATGGACATCTCTTGGAGCCACTGGAACTGGACTTGGATTGGTGTGGTTTCCACCACCTACGCATTGCTGTCATCATGATGCGTGCTCCTCGTGAGGAGTTGCCGTCTCTCGTGGCGAATCATGAGAAAGGCCTATTTGGCGAGGTAAGGTAAATTATCGCCAATGCTCTCCAGAGACTTGCCTGTGATGGACTTCGTTTCCGTGGAATGAGGCGCCCCTTTTCCCCCTTAAACTTTCTCTAGGTTCCTGTCAGCGACACTTTGGCTGCCCTACATCCGCATGGGGAAGAAGGCATGTCCAGTCCAATTCGATTTTTGCGCGCAGGATGCCGTTCACCTGGTTGAAGACATCGTCTGTCACATTTTAGCCTTTCCTTCCTCCCGATATCCCGTTTCTGCCGCCCCGTTATCTTCGGAAAGCCTCTGAATCGACAAAGACAACCCCAACCCCAACCCGAACAGTCCACCACCACACAACAAAAAACCCTCAGGAGGATGTAGCTGAAGCACCATGTTCGAGGGTGCTTCGCCTGGTGTATGATGTTTCGGCCAAGGACTGCAGTCTCGCCTCACTTTGGGTCTCTCAGGTGTCATATCACAGTCAGGTTTGAGGTGCAGTGCGCAGACGGCAGGCCATCAGTTGCCTGGCGCTTTGGTAGTAAGTAGTAGCCCCCATGAGTGACCATCCGAAGGCGGTATCTAACAACTGGACAGAAGCCAACACTCCGGACAGGCCTTGTCAACTGGTCCGAGTCGTGCATTTTCAGACACCTCGGCGGCTCATCGAGTGTCAGCTTATCGCACTCGTTGCCTCCCATTTTTAGACTTGTTCTTCGACGGGAGTGGCCAGACACTTTCCCAGCTGCTGGTTTAGGCTGGGGTCAAGTTGTGCAGGTTGATGATGCCCCCAAGCCGAACCACGCCCACTCACCGAGATTTCGTGGCTGCTGTATCTGTGTTGACCTCGGCGAAGGGTTTTGCGGCGCAGCTCAGAAGGAGAGAGCGGACCAACAACCACACCCAACTTGCAACTCTCGACGACGTCTGTTCTTATGAAGAAGGGCAGGAAGGGGAGTCGGACGACAGCTCCGGGGGGGTGGACACTTGAAGAGGGACCCGTCGTTCACGGGATAAGCCACCAACCATCGACAAACTTGACCAACATTACTCGAGCCATCAACGCCGATTCGTTCGCTCCATCGACAATTGTATCATGGACGCCGCTTGGTCAACGTCTTTGGCCGGTAGACATCCACATCAGATCCTAGCTGCATACTGAGAGATGAGGTGGAGGGGCTTTTGCTGATGTGGCGAGCAAGTGGGCGAGGTTGGCGCTCTTGGATGTTGTGTATCTTACTGATGCCAACCAAGCTGAGTCTCGAGATGTCTTGCACGACATGATGAGATGGTCTGGTCTTCAAGACAGATCCTCAACGCACCCAATCAAGGTACGCTTTCCCATCGATATTGTCGCGGCTACTGCGGATCGATCAAAAATCAGCTGTTGCATATCTTTGAGAGCCTCATGCACAGTCGACCAGATGTAGCAGTTGCGACATTCTCCCGGCATCTATTGTCCCGTGTAAGTAAGATCCAGACCCTTCCACCCAACGTTGCAGTAGTAGCAACTGATCTGAGATTGACAGCAAGCAGTGCATATCAGAAACGAGCTCTCCAATGGTGTCGACAAAAAGTGCACTTTTGCTCTCTGATGTGACTGAGTCATGGAGCCTTGGACGAAACATCAATCTCGCAGTCTCGGCATGCGTCGAAAGTGAGGCGGCTGCATGGGCACATCGCGCGTTTGGGCATTGCTGAGTTGGCAGAGAGAAAGAGGAGAGAGAGGAGAGTGAAGGGCCGAACCGATTACCCATTCCCAGAGCCTTCAGGACTGATCGAAAGCACCACCATCATCGCCGTCGACCTCCAAGCAAGGCTCGTCCAGCTGTTGGCCGTGGTGGCTTTCTCATCACAACCGGTCCACGACAGGTTTTCCATTTTTGGATATCCAGGTTCCCGACCAGGACCGGGCGAGAGTGAACTGACAGGAGGCGCTTTTGCTGCCACCCTCTTGTCCATTCACAAGAGAAAGCCCAGCACCAACACAGGTGAGCTTGGTTCGTATTGGTTATCATGGCCCACTTGCAGACGACTGGCTGGCGGGCATGGTGGGACATGAATGGTAAGACAACCCCTCTTCTGTTGAACAGCAGCATGCCGCCGAGAGCGTTTCCTTGAGACATGACGGCGCCGAGCATTGCGGGGTCGTGTCCTGGTTTTCCATCAGGTCGGCAATCTGGGGACGATTTGGTGCGTGAGGGGTCTTTTCGATCCTGGTGCGACCCTTGGGTGAGCCAGTCAGCGGCAGTGGCGGCAGCGTCAAGCACGTCGTCTGTCCTCTCGGCGCTTCTCTCGCTATCAGTGTCTGCAATATGGTAAGTGTCAGTGATTCTGGATTATCCGAATATCCCGCAACAAACAGGTGAGGAGGAAGATAGAGAAGGAATGTGACAGGTCGAAGCTGAGCTGGCCACAGGACCTGTCTGCATCTTCCATAGGCCATAGTTGCATGACGGCGTCGCACACACTGCTGACGACTGGCGGATATCCTGTTTCTGGTCTGCTCGGCGGGGCTTCTGAAGCGATTCGAGCCTATCAGCAGAGGTGGTGATAGCTAGCCTGCAACATGAGCAGGGGACAGGCTGCATCAGACGGAATGCCAACGCATCACTGCAGAGGCACTAGCCCACCCAGCCGGCCGACTGTAATGAGCTTCTCGTGTGAGATTGGCGAAGAGATTGCAGCGCGGTGCAGCGCGGTGCAGCGACGCGCAGCAAAAGTGCAGAAAGGAAGCGGCAGGAAACATTGCGATGGACGGTGCCGAGACGTGAAGCGACAGTGAGAGCGGGGTCTCATCACGCATGTCGAGCAAGTCTTCGAATGACAGCGTAGATTTAAAAACCCGCGCGCCCCTTCCTTGCCCAACAGCTGTCCCTTTCCCCCCAGAGAATTCTTTCCACACCAAAGCCCAACGACCCGCCATCACTCCTCATCGTTCCTGCCCAACCTGACGCCATTGCCCTTTCCTCACTGGTTCTGGTTCTCTTGTTATATACACTACACCTCACACCGCTCCTGCCTCCACCAGCCTAAGCACGCCAGTCTCCGTCATCATCACCACTTTCCCCTCCCCACCAGGACACTCTTCCTTCTGCCACTGGATCCCGCAAGACAAGACACGTTGGAAGCCTCCATTGTCTAGAGCAGTCACACGCTCACACTCTTGCTGCTGCTGCATTACTGCCTGCCGTCTGGAATGTCTGCCATGGTTATGTCCCGGACCACTGATACCATGCCTGGCTACAACACCCACAACCTTGAACTGGACGAGGTTCACACCCCCTCGAGGTATATTACGCTTGTTTTCATTTGTTTCCTGGGAGGCCCATAGTGCTTTTTGCTTTTCACATCATGTTGCGTTACAAGTCATGTTTTCTTTTTTTTCTGGTCTTCTTTTCTTTTTCATCTTGCCATTGCCTTGGACTGCGTCTTGAGTGAGACGCCCCCAATGAGCATAGCATGGATCTATCTGGACACACGAGAGACTTTTGCAACCCAGGGACAGCATTTCACAGACCGATTTCTTCCCCAAGGACAAGACGCCCCAATGGATCGCCAACTGGATTTCCCCGGATTTCATCTGCCATGGACTACTGCCAACGGAGCTCTTCTCTTCACAAACCTCTGGATCTGACTCAGCCGAGTCACACAGATCAGTCGGACCTGGCATTCGTGCTGGGTTGACTGCATCGCACTGTTACTTCACATACATGCTTTGTCTCAAAGCTCAATCAGTAAGTCTCGGACACAAATCGCCAACATTTTCGACACTCTTTGCGGACATCAACAGGACGACATCATCATGGAGATGGCTTTCTCTTTTTCTTTCTCTTAAGGACCCCAGGACTTGAAAAAAAAAACAGGCTTCGCAGACAGGACTTGCGCACTGGATTTCCCGGACACTGGATTCATCTCATGGACAACCTTCTTTGCCAACGAGGACCTTCAACTTCATGCCCCAGAAGTCGCTGACTTGGGCATGGCTCTCGAACACAACCTGGACAACTTTGCTGGACTTGCTTTTTTCCCTTCTTTCTCTGGATCATCGACAAGGATTTTGACCTGGACTTCCCTGGATTTTTCTCTCAACAACACTGCTATCGACAACGGACATGTCTTGCTCAGCTCAGGGTTGAGGAAAACAAGATTGATGAGAAATACTGTCTCTTGATCCTCTTCTTCTGCAGCTTGACTGGATCTTCTCGCCACAACAACCAATGTTCGAAAGGAGTTTTCCCTGGTTTTCTTTTCGCACCGGTTTCGCTTTGCTTTTTCTTCAGCCTGGATTCACTTTGCTCCTCGTGACACGACTGGATTCTCAACCTGGCTCCAGGCCAGCAGCCTTGATGTGAACTTGTTCGCCATGGACTTCTGGATAGTGTTACTCTTTGAGAACGCTCAATTGGTCTGTAGCTACCTCTGTGATAAATGTAGATAGCTCTCACTAACATGGCTCGTGTTTGCAGGATACAAAGTTGTGCCATTTGATGCCTCGATTTCTTTTGGGTCACTTTTTCTTTCTACTTTTTCTCTTCTCTACAAGACGACAAACGAAACGGTGGATGAACAGCACACTAACCATTTGCTCCAGCGATTACAGCTACAGTGCTCAGCCCAACATGATTTCCTCATCTGCCTCTGGAATCTTTTCTTTTTGTCAAACAGGACCAGCCGACCTTTCTGGCTCGGCTTGGGACACGACAGTTGAGGGACCACAGAACTTTCCTGAGTTTACGGATGCCACGGATTACTATGCTGGAGAAGCCGAGGACTCTTTCTTGCCATTTGGCCAAATCACCCCAAAACCGGACCAAGATGACTTCCACGCCCGTTGGGCTCCTTCCGACAACAAGGCTCTGAAGGCCGAGCCCATGCGCAGAGGCACTTCCCGCAGCTCCACGGGCAGCCTCAAGAACAGAAACACAAAGTCTTCTGCCACTTCGGTCAAGAAGACCAGGTCAAGAGTGCAGTCCATTCTCACACAGACGTCATCACAGATGTCCAAGCTTGACATGGCTGGTGCCCCTTACTCAGATGGCTCTGTTGCCACTGGCCGGATCATGGATGTGCAGCAATACCTTGCTCAGGATCTCGACACTCTTTCCGTCAGCGGTGCTGGCTACTACCCCATGATGGGTTTCCCGGATGGCTTGCCCTACACAACCGACCTGGCCCCCATGGCCCAGCACGTGAACCCTCAGATCTTTGATGCCGGCCTCATCGGCCACTCTCCTCACTCTTGGGGCTCGCTGAGCCCTGTTGACTCTCGCCTCTCTTCCCCTGGTCTCGGCGATGGCGCCGAAGACCTGTGGTCTGCTGTTCCCTCTGCCTCCTCCCCCGGAGAGAGCCAGAGTTCCAACTCGCCTGTGTTGCCTGGCCAGTCACCAAGGTATGTTGCGACTACAAACGCGGTCGAGCTCGGTCCATTGTCTTACACAAGTGAATTCAGGATGAACCGGAAATTGGATGGCCAGTATGTGAACTCTGAGGATCTTCACCTTGCTCCCGCCATGGGCGAGGATGCCTTTTCCCTTCCTCCCGCCTTTGGCGCCCGCCGCATGAGTGGCGAAGGTGAGTCTGCTCGGGACCATTATCTCTACAAGAATGCGTACCCCCACGCGGACGGACTTTTCCACTGCCCCTGGGAGGGCCAGCCGAGCTGCAACCACAAGCCCGAGAAGCTCAAGTGCAACTACGAGTAAGCATCATTTTTTGACTCTTTCTGATCAAGCCCATCAACTAACCACTCTCCAACCAACAGCAAGTTTGTTGACTCCCACCTCAAGCCCTACCGCTGCAAGGTTGAGGGTTGCCAGAACGCCCGCTTCTCCTCCACTGCTTGCCTTCTCCGACACGAGCGTGAGGCCCACGCCATGCATGGCCATGGTGAGAAGCCCTACTTGTGCACCTACGAGGGCTGCGAGCGCTCCATCGCCGGCCATGGATTCCCCAGACAATGGAACCTCAGGGACCACATGAGGCGCGTCCACAATGACAACGGCACCACCGCTCAGGCCGCTTCTCCTCCCGCCTCTGGCGCTGCCACCTCTACCCGTGGCCGCAAGAGAAAGAGCGAGGTTCAGGAGAAGCCCGCCCAGGAGAAGACCAGCTCCCGCAAGTCCAAGTCCGAGGCTTCCAAGCCCGTTGAGCCCCCTGTCAACCTCGAGATCACCCAATGGTGGGAGCACCAAAGAGCTCTGCACGACCTCGTCAACGCTGGCTACCAGCCGGATGATGTCCAAACCTTCCACTACATCAAGGAGGCCCAAGATCACCTGAATGCCATGGACAGGATCACCCACAACCTCACTGCGAAGCCTGAGGTCCGCCGCGGTTGGAGGGGTTGAATGACCGAGTTTTCACTGCGAGATCTTCGAGCCAGTCAAGTGGTTCGCCACATGCTGCGCCGAGTGCGCGGTATGATGTGGAAACAAGGTCAACCCCATCACCCACGCAGTGACTTCAGGGCAGTGTACAAGCCCTGGACTTCAACTCCAGGGATCAGGATCTCCGAGCATGCCTGCCAATCGGGGTATTCCTTTCACCCCCTATGCTTTCTTTCCTTTTTCCTTGTTCTGGGTATGGGCGGAATTTGTCGAATTTCGACAAAAGAAAATGGAAAAGACCAAAAAAAAAGAAAGAAAAAAAGAAATATGTATCACTGGGACAGTCTCTTTTGAGGCAATTGGGAGGAAAGGCTTTTATGGATTATGACTTATGACTTACGAAGACATGACGGGGCTTGGATATCGGACTGGGAACTTCAGATAGAACATTTCTTGTTGGCGACATGGGCCACACAGACACCGCGACGGACTACCTTTCTTTTGTTACGATTTCTTTTGTTTTATCTTTATGAGATATGGGACACGAACCCGGGGAGTTTGCTTTTTGGAGTTTAAAAGAAGGCGGTCATTTTTTTTTTGGAATACATAGCGCAAAGCGAGACTTGTTTATCAAGGTTTTTTGGATTATGGGTGTTTGACATGAAAAAATGGGAGATTGATGAACGGATATGACATGGCGTTTTTTGTTGGTTCTTGTAGAAAAGCATTGTAGACTTGGGATAGATTTGTGTGTTTGTGTGTGTGTATGTAGTTTAGTTGCTTTGTATATATTTGGCAACGTTGGATACCCCTGTGTATATTTTGTTTAGCAACATAGCGTTGGATGAGTTGGTTTGGTCTCAAGAGAAAGCAATATCATTGTTTATTGTTGCCGTTCGTGCTGTCTACATGTGGTTATGTGTCTATCATGCATTTGTTGCTTTCCTTGTTTTTTTTGGTGTGTGGTTCCCTGTGGTTTTTATCCATATTTATAATTTATCCCCCCCCCCCTTTTGGCCGACCCAAAACCCCCCCCCCCCCCCCCCCCCCCCTGTTGCTTTCAATCTCGATTTTTGTATCTTTCTTCATTCCCACCACTTTTTACCATGATTGTTGTTGATTTGGTGTCAAGTGTGGCGGTTGCTGCTTCAATTTAGAGAGGCAAATCAGCCTCCCCGGGGATCAAGGTCCCGTTCTCGACGGCGGCGCGGTGGCCGCGGGCGAGCATGCCGTAGACGGGCATGTAGGTGTCCAGCCAGGGGAGGATCTCCTTGGCGCCGGGGGAGGAGCGCCAGTCGCGCATGAGGTCGCAGACGATGCTGAAGAGGGAGACGACGTTGACGCCGGCGCGCATCTTGGGTGCGAGGTAGTTGTGGTTAGTTAGTTTACACATGGGGGACCAGTTGGGATGTTGGGGGGGGGGGGAAAGGGGGTAAAACACACCATCTGATCATTAGCCAAGTCACGAATCTCCTTCGTCACGGTCCCGGAAGCCTCCTGGTTGGCCCAGACAGAGTACCCCTCCGCACGCAGCGAGCGGGCGAGAAAGGCGGTGCAGACGTCGGTGACGATGCCGGCGAGGATGATTTGTTTTTTCCCTGTTGCCTTGACCGCGGCGCGGAACTCGGGGGAGTCCCAGGCGTTTACCTCGCCCTGGCGGGCGATGACGGGGGCGGTGGGGTACATGTCGAAGATCTCTTGGGGGATGGGCCCGTTGGGGCCGGTGGAGGCGGAGGTGGTGAGGATGACGGGGAGGGTGGGGAAGGCGAGGCCGAGGGCGGAGTGGGCGAGCATGTTTTGTTTGAAGAGGGTTGGATCTTGAGGGGAGGGAGGGGAGATTAGTTAGGGGGATGGGGGGATGGGGGGAAAGGGGGGGAAAGGGGGGGGGAAATACCGTAGTCACGGGCGAGGCTGTAGAGGCCTTCTTGGAGGTCGACGATGATGAGGAGGGAGTCGTTTTTGTTGAGGCGTTCCCAGGGGAAGGAATCGGCTAGGATGGGGAGGGCCGTGAGGGCGGTTGTGAGGAGGGTTGTGAACTTCATGGTGAGGTTTTTGAGGTGAGAGATTGGGTGAGAAGGTAGTGGTGAGAAGATGGTGATGGTGATGGAGATGAGTGATTGGTATTCTGGCTATGCCTGCTCCTTTTATACATGAATCTCCTCCTCAAGACCGCCATAGGACTCTCGACATCTCGGCCATATTCCCTCGTCCTCGTCCCCCCTTGCCCATCAGATTATCGTTGTTGACCGCCACCAACATCTTGAAAAGCACCGTCTAATCACTTGATCAGCATCCTGTCAGAGCCCAAGTCATCATGGGTCACATCGCCTAGACAGCATCAAGCCTGTGATGACGAGAACCACGGCCTTGGAGCACCGGGATCAACGCTCCGCCGAGGGCCCAGCCCGCAAAAGGATGCTGTCGATGGCTTCAATATCCACCATGTTGTTCGTGTTGTTGCTATGTCCTGACTAAGACACCGCCTGCCCAATGCAACATATAGGTAGTTGGCTGCGTTGTCAGCCGGGACTAAGGATTGGATAATGTGTGTAACGCGCATTGCTGATTCAGCGCCTCTATCTCGGTGGTGGTGGCTCGCTTCGCGAGGATATCTTGGCCTGTACACCTTAGTAAGCTGGGGATAGGATAGACGGCAATGATAGTATAAGATGGAGGTATGGTTGGAGATCTCCGTGCCGCCTCAGATCAAAGATTGCATCACATCATTGTTCCTTGGGGTGAGTGCCGTTCAGATGGGTGATGGGAATGTTGAAATCCACGTCAGCTCAACTTAATCGTGTTTAGCCGCACCCAATGGCCTGGGGCACGCTAAAATGGGCCGTCAAACGGCCACGGCGGGATGGCAGGTGTAGCGTGACAGCCGGTGAATCACCTCAACGCCAGCCGTCACCTTGATGATGATAGCGCGCCCCCACATTGAGGTTTCCGTCTGGGGAAGGTCAAAGCTCTTGTTTCCACTGTCGATAGGGCAGAGGAGGGATCATCCCAATTGACTTATTCACCTCCTACTCAGTCCTCGCATTTTTATTTAGGACAGGATTGCGGCGAATGTTCAACATTCTGCGACATGTGTAACCTGGAACAAATCCTCAGACGGCCTCTAACAAGACGATATCTGAGAGCTGTTAGTGGAGGGGGCTTTGGCCCCCCCCAGCCCTTGCAGTAGCGAACGGTCTGGAACCGAACAGGGAAAACAGCTCCCTTGTCAATGGCCTGCACTAACAGATGCACCCCTCACTTCTGTATCAAGATGCTATCGAGGGCTGCAAGGCGCGGGTGAAGAGAACCCCTGCCGCCACACTCGTTTTGGATGCCGGCATGGGAGAGGCGACGCGCGCCGAGAAAAGAAAGATCTTCCGTTCGAGGGGCAGGAGATGCTGGTAAAGCTGGCCTCAACCTCGTGTCTTTCGGCTCAGAGGGATGGAATGTTTCTTTCCCTTTTTTCTCTAATTCTCCCTATTTTTGCTTGAGAGGGGTTGTTGCTGATTTGATATTTGGCGAACTGCTGGACAAGTGGCCAGAAGTTTTATTTCCTTCTCTTATATTTTTTTTTTTGGATTCTGGCTTGGTTTATTGCAATTGGTGGTTGTTTACTTCACAGCAGCACATCACGATGAGGTTATTACAACGGCTCTCAGAGCTGTCAGTGTTGGCCAGCTTAGTTCTGGCCCACGAAGGCCATAATCATGAACACCATCACCACCATGATCACAGTCATGACCATGAAGATTTGGGGGCAATCAAGATCTGCGGGGACGGTGGCTCTCTTACCGGAGGTTGTCAAGATGGGTTAGGAAGCATGGGTGCGGCCGATGAAAAGGAATTCCTCTGGAAGGAAAACGACACTGCCCAAAAGCCCGTTACCTCAACAGACGATAGCAGTCCAAAAGGGTACCCCTGGACTCATACCACACCATGCTTCAGCAGCCCCCAACCCGACACTTCCATCTGCGTCTTCACAGACAACAACTTTGCCAACGGCCGGGGAGCCTCCTTCATCACCACCCCCCGCCGCGCTGAGTATCTAGCCACCACCACACCCTTCGTCAACCAAGACCTCCTCAAGAACATCAACCAGGACCTCCACCGCACCACCCCTTCCAAATATGAGAAACACCAAATCCCCGGCAAGGGCATGGGCCTCATCGCTAGAGTCCACATCCACCGCGGCGACCTCATCATGGCCAACACCCCCTCCCTCATGATCGACTACCGCGCCTTCGAGGACCTCCCCAAGGAAGAATACCGCCAACTCCAAGCCGCAGCGGTGGACCACCTCCCCGACCTCCACCGCGAGCACATTCTCGCTCTGTCCACCCACGACGGCATCGAACGCACCCACATTGAACGGATAGACAAAATCTGCTCCACCAACGCCTTCGACATCGACCCCGACAGCGACGACGAGATCCAAGACCACGGGTTCTACGTCGTCTTCCCCGAGATCGCCCGGATGAACCACGACTGCCGCCCCAACGCGGATTACTACTTTGATCACGAGACGCTAACGCAGTACATCCACGCCATAAGAGACATTGCCCCCGGGGAGGAGCTCACCCTCTCCTACATCAACCCCATCATGAAGAAAAAGGCCCGCAACAAGAAGCTGAACCGGATCTGGGGGTTCCAATGCGCCTGCCCTTTATGCACCAAGGAGCAACCCCAGGTGGAGGCTTCTGACAGCAGGATCCATCAGATTAAAGAGTTGGTGGGGGAGTTTAGCGACTGGAGCTCGGACAGCAGGGCCACGCCTCAGTTGGCAGAGTTGGTCTTGAGCTTGTACGAGCAGGAGAAGCTTTGGGGGAGCATGTATGAGGCGTATACTTGGCTGGCGCTGGAGTATAATGCCGTGGGGGAGCCGTGGACGGCGGTGAAGTGGGCGAACAAGGCGGTGGAGTGGGGGGTGCCGGTGGTGGGGGCCAAGGATGGGGATATGGAGCAGATGAGGAGGTTGATCAGGGACCCGTGGGCGCATTGGAGTTGGTTGAAGAGGGTGAGGGTGAATGGGGGGTGGGGGAAGGGGAGTGAACGGGAGGAGGGGGATGATGATGAGGAGTAAGTGAGGACGGAAGGGTTGGGTAGTATGATACAGGCGTTAAGGGTTTGTTTTGTTGTTGTTGTTTTTGGATGTTGGCTTCGATGTCGAAACGAGAAAAAAGAATACGAGTTTATGGGTAGCGATGAAAATGCAAGTTTTCTTTGGATCGTCAGTACAGACAGGACCAACGGTATATATATTAGGTCAAACATTCACTTTGCAACAGCAGCTCGAATGTCCTTACCAGGGCGCCACTTGTGGTCAGGTCAAATGGTAAGGATGTGAGAGCTGCTGCGAGGGGGCTTGCAACCGATAGCCCCCGAGTTCGATTCCGAAGTAAAACCACCGGGTTTTCACAGCCGACCACCTCCCTCAGAACCGTCTGAGGGGGCTGGCCGGTGAGCTTTTTGGTGACTTTTCGACTTTTTCTTCTTCTTTTCTATCTTCTTGATCTTTACCTGTAGCAATGGGCTATACAACTTACTGTTGTGGTCGTTCTAAGAGCCGTGTTGTTGTACTGAAGGGCTGTGAGAGAGCGACAAACATTCAGGATCTCAAACTCGACAGTGTGAGCCACAGCCTTGTTGATCTGAGAGGGCAAGAGCGGTCGTCGAACCCAGTCGCACCTTCCTCGCCAGTGCTGGCCAGTCGCTAGGTTCCAAGTTTCTGAGCGCAAATGGAAGACACCCCAAGGTAGCACTTTCCATACCTACAACATGACTCCACCTTCCATCAAGGTATTCCCAGAGTCTGTCTCATGAGTTCTGATCTTGTTACCCCATGGCTCACCTGTGGTTTATATTTTGCCCATAGAAAACACCCCCTGAATGTACTCTCACCTGTTGACTACCAACCACCTCGTAACCCATCCTCAACTCTCACCAACCACATCTCCCCATCCTAGGCACATCTACCCCCGAAAGTACAGAAGATAGCCGCGGCCGCGCCTACAACCAACATCCCACCCCTTCCCTCCCTTTAAGCGGCGCAAAAGCCCCATCATAAAAAAACAAAGAGAGATATCTACCCGCTGAACTGTGCCCCTGTCTCTGCCAACCTCCCAGACACCACCCACCCTCCTCGGGTTATATCTGCACAGTCTCTTGCATATGCAGATGCACAATGGCTATGTGCAGCGATATATGCACTGTCACACACACACACACACACACATCTCATACCGCATCAGATATTCATCACCACTCTTTCCTGGGTAATTCACCATGGCACAGCACAGGCCAAAACGGCAAAGCAAACATACCTACCTTTCCGATATCGCTGTCCCTGTTTCTGAATATATACATACACCCCGAAAGCTGAGTATAGGGGTGTTATAATCTGGCGAAACGGGATCTTATCAGTGACTCAAAAAACATGCTCACTGCCACCATGCTCAACACGTTCAATTTGTGAAATCGAAACATCATTCTCATTGCCTTCCTCATCCAACCATCTCTCTCCCAAGGAGTCTAGTCTCGAAAAAATATCCCAAACATCATACGCCATCTCTTCTTCATCTATCCTGCCTGCTTCAAACAATTGCAAATGAAATATCCAAAAACAAGATGCCATATCTCCAAACAAATAATTACAAACACCACCACACCGCAAAAGATGCTGTCTTTCCCTGTAATATATTCTCCATGCCTACAACATCTTTTTCTCTATGATTGACTTTCCTCTTTGCTCTCGTGAACACCCTCTGTTCTTTTGCTTTTTGATCAAGAAAATGAAAAAAAAAAAAGTATTTTACGCCCATTTCGCCGTGCAATAAAATCTCCCATTAAAACACCCCCTCCTCAGGCAAGAAACACTTCAAATCAAGTAAAAAAAAATGCTCGCTCCCAAAATCCCGAAATGCTCCCCCCCTCTTGCCGTCTTAAGCCTTCTGCTGTACCTTGGCCATCCTCTTCGACATGCTATTCCAATCATTAGTCTCTCATTCATCAGTGTAATGCTGAGAAAAGGGGGAAAAAACTCACAAATCATAAAACGCAAACTGCCCCGCTCCGCTCCCAAACTCATACACAAACCTGCTCGCCACAAAACTCCCAAAAATCGCCCTCAGATAGCTATCCGGCACCCTCTTGATGATCGTCTCCAGCCCAATCTTTTCAATCAGCAAGTTCGGCAGCGCATCCGCCAGGACCGAGTTCCTCAGCGCCTCATTCTCCCACAGGTCCGAGTGCTGAAGCTGCTCGTCCAGACTGGTGATGGCCTGCGACAGCTTGTCCGACAGGATCGACCGCGGCACCTTGGTCTTTTGGTGCTCCGCCCAGATGGCCTCAAACTCCAGCCGGGCGTTCTCCTGAATCTTTTCCTGCACCGCCTTGACGTACGCCTTGTAAAACTCGGGCGCGTTGCCCTTCTTGTCCACGCACATGTCTTTGACAAAGGACTCGTCGTCAAAGGACAAAGAGGCAAGAACCTCGAGGGAGGAAGAGGTCACGCCGCCCTTGTTGGCCGAGGCGTCCTTGTAGACAATGCACCCCGCCTCCTCGAGACGGAGCTTCGCGTCTTGAGTGATGAACAAGTTGGCGCCCTCGACAATATAAGGGATCGTGCACTTGCCGTCCTTGATCAGCTTGTTGGCAGACACAAGGTCGATCGACTCGGGCCGCCCGCCGCAGGGGACAAAGATATCCGTCAGGCCGGAATCGCGGAGGTGGTAGGTGTTGCGGAAAGCAGTGCCATTGTTGACAACCTCGCCGGTGGGGAGAGTGATGTTGGAGTCTTCGCAGAGAACGCGGTAACCATCCTTGGAGAGCTTTGACAGGTCAAAGTGGACAATCATCTGCCTGTTCTTGGCCAGACGGCGGAGCTCCTCCTTGTCGATTCCGTTGGGGTCGACGAGGACACCGGAGCCATCCACGACAGCCGTGTACTTCTCGTTGCTGAGGAGGATCTCGTTGGAGCCGAGATCACCGTCGGGACCGCCGGTTTGCATCTTGCGGACGGTGGAGGGGTCGAGGTTGAGCTTGCGGTAGATGCCCTTGACGTACTCGCGGACCGAGAGGGTGGTCATGCCGTAGGAGTCGTGGGGGATGCCACCCAGCTTGGGGGACTTGCCGGTGAAGAAAGACTTCCACCAAGGAGCTCCGCGGTGGCGGGCATGCTCGGTGGCCCAGTCGACGAGGTCGGCAGTGTTCTCGTCGGGACCCATAAACAGGATCTCCTCCTTGCCGTAGAGGTCAACAATAGGGTTCTTGATGCCGGGAGTCTCCGCCTTGAGGAGCAAATCGAGAATGCTGTCAATGTACTTCTCAAAAGCCTCACGGGCCTTGTCCTGCTGCTTGGGGTCGAGCAAGATGACACCCTTGGAACCGCCCTCGGGAATGTCCTTGTTCTTGCGCTGCTGGGTGCTGGCGAGGTTGTAGTTCTCATCAAACAAGTTGCGAGCGTTGATGGAGTACGCCTCCTTGCTGCGGGACTTGACGATTCGGATACCACCACGGGCAATGTCCTTGAAGCGAAGGTGGAAACCGCGAGACTCGGATGAGATGACGAGGAACATGCCGTAGAGACGGTTGGGGTACTCAAACTCGGGGAGGAAGCCTGGGTCGAGGCGGAAGCTGAGGGCGACCTTGGTAGGGGTGAAGTAGTTGGTCTTGAGGACGGCATTGTTGAAGACGCGGAAGGCAGTCATGACCATCTCCTCGTGCTCGTTATTCACATCCTTGGTGATCTTGTCCTTGAGCTTGGCGTCTGAGAGCACCTCAAAGGCTGGTGTGGGGGCAAT
Organism: Cercophora samala; assembly: GCA_030512305.1. Classification (NCBI taxonomy): domain Eukaryota; kingdom Fungi; phylum Ascomycota; class Sordariomycetes; order Sordariales; family Lasiosphaeriaceae; genus Cercophora; species Cercophora samala. The sequence continues at coordinate 504,547 of JAULSY010000002.1, read as the reverse complement.
GAAGTGGCGATCGAAGCCGGGGCCGACCTTGAGATGCACATTGGCGAAGGAGGCATAGAGAGCCCTGACAAGTCCAGGGTGAGACCGGATAATCTCCAAGATGTAGTCAGGAGTGAAGGTCTCGGTGCGGAGACGCTTCTTCATCTTGGACAGGATCTCGGCGTGGGAGTTGTTCTTGGGGTTGAGGGCCGCGACTAGCGAAGCATACTCGGACCCAAGACGGTTGAGGAAATGCTGCACAAAGACCCACACAGAGTGAGCGTAGATGGTCTCCTGCAGACTGAGCTCACCCGAGGCAAACATGTCCTGCAGCTTGGTCTGGGGAATGCAGTAGAGGAGGGAGATCTCCTTGGTGATCTGGTGGATGGACTCCTCGATGGAGGGGAACTTGCCCTCGAGGTTGGAGGCGGGTCGCAGGTAGATGCTGATGATGGTGATGCCGTTGGAGAACTGCTCGACGTACTTGCGGGAGCTGGTGACACCATAGTAGTGATAGAGATCGCTCAGGGCGCTGAAGATACCCCTGGCAGTTCTTGAGCGGAAAGCAACGACCAATCTCTTCTCTGGGGTGCCCTCAATGTCGTAAACCTCGATGACGGGACCAGCACGGCGGACAGCGCTCTCAATGATCTCTTGGTAAATCATCTTGGTATTCTTGGTAGCCTTGGCAAGGAACATGCGGTCGCTGATAACCTCCAACCTGGTCTCCATGGGGTCGGCATTGGCGTCAACAAACTGGCACTGGTACACAAAGTAGCAGCGGAGAGTGGCCTTGGAGTTGGCGTCCTGTCCCAAGACACCAGGAGATCGGAAAGTCTCGACACGGAAGCGCTTCGAGGTGTCGCCACCATCCAGGTACTTGGACTCGAGGCGGTGCTCGTATCTTGGGCCGTTGATGGTGGTCTTGCCAGGCTCGCTGGTGTCGATGTAGATGGCATGGTCAGAGGCTTCCATGTCCAAGCGGATCTCCTCACGCTTATCCTCGCGCGAGAAAGCTGCTACCTTGGCGGCATAGAGCGATGTGATGTGGTTGCTGATGGCCTCAGGGGACTCGAGTTGGAAGTAGACATCGTCGATGGCCAACTCATTGTAAAACCAGCTGATCTGAGCGTCGACGAGGGCGTCAGGAATCCAACCGCCCTTAAGGATGATTTCCCTTACTACATGATTGTTAGTGACTATAGCAACCACGGAGATTTGACAGAATGCTCACCTTGCTTCATCTGCTCGGGCTTCCCCTTGAATTCAGGGGCAACATAGCCAACCGTGGCCGACCGCAAGACTCTGTGGCCATTGCCGTTCATCTTGGGGTAGCTGACATGTGTTGGTTGGGGTGATGGGTGTCTGGAAACCTCTGTGCCTCTGGTCTTCTCAACCAGCCTGTTGGCTGGGTTGAGGGTGCTGGGAGACTCAGTCATGGTGTCGTCTGAGGACGAAAAAGGGTCCTGATATTCTGGAAAGCTGTCCATTGGAAGGTTAGTCTTGATGGTCAGGATAGATACCCGGCGCATACGGTCGACAGGACTGGCGAGCATAGGCTCAACCATGATGCCTTCCATGGTAGCTGGTCTCCAGAGAGAGAGTGGCTTGGGAGCAGGAGCAAGTTGATGGTGGGGGCTGAGAAAGAATCTAAGGAGCAAGAGAAAAACGGAAAGGGAAGAGGCTGGGGAGCTCGAGGGGAGCGAGCACAGGTTTTGTAAAGGAGCAGACCGGCATGTTAACAGATGTGTAAGAGTGTAGCGGAGCGCGTATGATACTGTGGGCGCGGTGGTGTGTGCTTTTGGTGGTTGTCGAAGCGGCGAGGGAGCCGCAGTTGGCCCTTGCCATGACCCTCCTCTCCCCGTCGAACCTGCTCACCCCGATAACTGATCGCGGCAATCAGGTTTGACGTTGGGAAGCTGTTCCGGCATCGGATGAATTAGGAGAGGCAGAAGCCACAGACGGCGTAGCACAAGAGACCAGGAATGAGACTGGGTGACACGGCAACTTAGATGGCATCAACGGCAGCTCGGCCAGAGCGAGCAGCTGTGCTTCTTCGTTTCCGGGATTATAACCTCCGAGACTGGTTCTGTTGCGTTCAAACAAGCTGCGAAAGCATGTTCACCGCTACTGAAACCTACGCTCGTACGGCCGCCTGTTCATCCCTTCGGTGCTTCTGTGCGGTGCAGTGCTGTGCTGTTGCTGTGCAGCTGGTGTGGATCCGTCTGAGATAAGAGGGAGAGCAAGAACCTCGAGAGTTCCTTTTCCCCTGGCTCTTGCCCTGGAGCTACCAGGAAGAGAGAAAGAAAGAATTGTGTGTGTTTGTGCAGACTGGAGAGGTGCTGACATGGATGATGTGCGGTGCGGATGCATAACGTTGGAACGTACCTGGCGGCTCTCGCTTGGAAGTCTGAATCAAGCCCGAGGTGTTATTCGGCGGCGCAAAAAATATTTTGGTAGACCGCTAAAGTTGTTCTCGGTTTGTATCGTATCTCTTCGATATGCGCCCCGGCAGATGCTGCATCGAGCGATGTTAGTTTTCTGGGACCCCGGACGGAATGAGACGGGCACGGCGGGGCGATGCAATTGCGATAAGGTGCATACGATGGAAGAGATGTCTCGTTTACCTTTTTTATCGCTGTGTCTTGGATGAAGACGGGGCGATGTATCAGTCGCTTGAGATGGTGATGGAGACAAAGACGGCTTAAGGTCTAGTCTCGCGGTTCCTGAGCCGGTGGAAATAGAGTTTGATGCCGCGAAAGCAGGAAAAGTGCCGATCTATCCCAAACAACAAATCCCGAAGGGCCCTGTTCCGTTGTTTTCGTCTGCAGGAGATTGTGTTAGTGTAAATGCTCCAGAGTCTCCATCTCAAGTGTCACGGCTCTCGCTGTTCGCTGCTCGCTCCTCGTTGTTTCCCGCTTCTGGAAGGCAAGACATTTGTTCCAGAGGCCGGGGCACGCTGCCGGGGCCCGAGATAAGGAAACCTCGTCTCTTGCCTCCTCCGAAAAGCTTGTCCGTGATGGCTCAGCTCTGGAAGGGCCGATCCTGCTCATCTTGTTCAAGTTCCTCATACCAGCGGCGGTGCAAATTGATCGGAGCTTGGAAGAGCAACAAGACCAAGGTGCACAGCCTTCCGCCCAACACTCAGCTCCATATTTGATAAGGCCAACCAAGGGAGGTTCCCCTACTTGCGCCTCGCCGCAGGAAGGCTGACGGTAGGAAGAAAAAAAGGAGCTTCTACACCAGAAACCACAGGCGAGACACAACAGCAGCAGTAGTATGGCAACCACTGTTCGCGACGTCACTGGACAGCGGGACAGGGCTCAGGGGCACAGATGAACGGAAAGGGGTGTAAGATACCTGTTACGGCGGCGGAATGTTGCACAGAGATAAGGTCTGGCACGCTGTTTGGCTGCAGGCTTGAGCGTGGCCGATAAGGCGTGTCTGTGTCTGAAAATAGCCACAGGAAGATCCGCCGATTAGGTCGTTGGAGCAAGTCGATCAAAAAGATGGCTTGCTGGTAGGCGGCTCGTAGTGGTGTGAGCCGTAAGTGTAAGTAAGGCAAGTGGAAATAAGTGTTGGTAAGGATAAACAATATGTCAACAACAACCTGATATCGCCAGCCAAAGAAACGGCGGAAGCACTGGCTCTTTATATGTTTCCCATTGGACACTCCTTTTTTTCAGACATTTCTCTTGTTGAACTCGCCCGCACTGTACGTACTCTCTCTCAGTCCATGTCTCCGCCGTCAGAACGGGGTGTCGTGATGACATTGGGGCGCTCTGACAAACGGAATCGGGTGTGCTAGGCCTGATTGGGCAATTTGGGACTCTGCTGATTGGGTCACAGGGCCGGTACCTGAAAGGTCACTGAAAAACTGCTTCTGGGATCCCTAGCTGCCATTCGTGGCGCCCCTGGAGCGGCTATTCGAGGGTCTGGGGTAAAGAGTGGAGTTGTCAGCTAGGGTACAATCCAGGTACCTCGATGGCCAAGTACACGAATACAATTCCAACTTGTTCGTATACCGAGGAATTTATTCTTGTTTTCCTTGATTTTACACGAGAGGGACCTTTTGGACAGTTTGTTGAGCCCATGAGTCTTGCAGACCACGCTCGCTTTCACCGGGCCGATGCTTCTCGTAGGGCAGCCAGTCTCGAACCACCTATCACTCTCACCACCACTACCCACCTCAGCTACCTTACCCAGCTCACTGGCCACAGGCGGGACGGCGTTGCACGTTCTGGAAGAGCCCCAAGCAATTGGAAATTCAAGCTATCTCCCCTGCCCAATCCCAATCTCGTCAAACACTTGCACTAGATCCCGCCGGCACGGTGAAGCCTCCGACCGCCACTGCCATGGCTGTCTATCCCTTCACGGATAGCTTGGAAGTGTCAGAGGATGGATCTGGGATCTACCGCTATCCCCAGCTCTAAATATCATCTGTAGGGTTTGCCAATGGATTCAATCTGTTATTCACAGTTTTTGATGTGCTGAGCTTAGCCCTGTGACAGCTTCCAGACTTCGGAATTCAATATCAAAAAAAGCCAGGCCAGTCGTGCAACACATCTCTCCCTTACCGCCTCTTCGTCTTACAATCCTGACCTGGCACAATGGCGGTAGATCAATTGGGATTCGCAATTGGGCGGTGGCATCATGAAAGCCCAGACTGTGCTCATCGGCAAATGTTCCTTTCACCTTTTCCCAAAGACTTTGGTCTCTCTCTCAACGAATGTCAAGGCAAAGCGGTCCCGTGATGGCCGAATACGTAAGAGCGACGGGCCCCCCGGGTTGCCCCGCATTTCGATCCGCTGTGGCTGGCCCAGCGTGCCCCGCCATCCATCATCCCCGGATTTTCCAGCGAGTGCATCGCCATCAAGTAAAATGGGGGTAATGAAAACCTCCAGGTGGTTCACGGGACCGGATCGTGCCTCTAACAACCAGTATCCCGTTTCAGAAGCCTTTCTGGTTCAAGCAGTTGGTGTTGCGGATGGCGACCTGAGATATCCCTGATATCCACTTAGCACTCTTTCTTTGACCGCTGCTATGCCGGCCGCATCTTCGACCAATTCTTTCTTTCGACGATGCGACTCTGCAAAACGTTGTACCGGATCCTAACCTCATAGGTTCAAACTCCCAAAGGTACGTACCCGATACCTGCCAGGTTGGTTAAGCGCGAAAAAAGCTCTGCTGTCCTCGTGCTGACACCCAGGCGCGCTGGCTTGTTTGACGACACGGGCTGGGGCGTGCCCTGGTCACGGGGCTCACCTCAAGATTTGCAGCTCGGCGCCGTTGCGAAACCTCCTCCCTGCCAAGCCCTTCCAGGCCTTCAGACTGCTATTTTTTCTGTTGGCTAGGGGCTGGGTATGGAGATGGCAACAGCGCCGGTCTGCGAATCGGCCATCTCCCAGAACCCTGGGATCCGGTAAAGCTGGAGCGGCCGGAAGGTCTCACGCACTGTACGGCAGCACTGCCCACGAGAACCCCGGTGAGACTGCCACTTCAACACACCGAGCTCACCAACAACTAAGTCAAACAAAACAAACAAGTTCCAGCTAATTCTCTCGCCCCCTTTCCACATTCATTACAGAGCACAGAAATGACTCCCATTTCTCTCTCCGGTCTGCTGATACTCTCGCCATGACCAGTTTGTTTCTACCCGGGCCGAAAGGGATCCCACTCTATGGCGGCCTCTCTCAGCCTGACGGAAACTCAAGATTCCTCCCTCGACAACTCTGTTGCAGTCACATATCGGAAACTCTCCAGCAACCATCCGATCTCTTTGCTCCCAAGGTCTGACCTCTTTCCCGTAGCTGCATCTCGACATTCGAGATCACGCTGAGGTCATCAGAGCAATGGCCAAAATACTTAAAAACCTACAAAGTATTACTTGATGCCAAGGGAACGGCAGAAATCCACGCGGAATCGTCATCCGTGATGGTTGGTTCCATCTTCATCCCTTCGACGCGGTGGAAGATATCAGGAGAGACTCACTTGATCCTTGACCTTTGAATCGGAAGCGAGGACCTCCGTTCCAAGTCTTGTTGCTGAACAAGAGATCGCTCTCAATCGATAACGCAAGCGGGGAAAAGGCTGGGCTGCATGCTGGCGTATGCAGCTTTCAAGGCCAAAGTGACAGCGAAACATGTACATGCAAGGTACCTTGCCTTGCTTGGGATGGATACACAAGGCCTATCAACTTCTTTCTCAGGTCTGTTGCTTGAACTTCTCCAAACCAAGTCTTTTCTGTTTTCTTAAAGCTTGTCATCATCACCCCTTTCTGTCATCATGCAGAAGTACGGGAAGATTCTGCTCTTTTCTTGGAGATTATTCGTCCGATTGACCAACAGAGTTTTTACATGGACCTTTTCCCCAACTTTTTGAAGCTCTTACTTCTTTGGAGGTGTTATCCTTTGTGCACCCCCCAAGTGCCCCCAACGAGAGGGAGGCAAAGCTGTGTCTGCTTCTGCTTCTCGTTTCATTCGAAGGCTCTTCGTCTTCTTGTTCTCCCACACTCTCCTGACACACTTTATTTTTCTCCTATTTCCATTACTCACGGTTGTAGTTGGGTCTCTTTTCTGGTCCGAGATTTTCTTCGCTAAGTGCCGAGAATAACTCTCAGGCCATGGGTCGTACGGCCTGCCTAGCTTTTGAAGCGGAGCAGATTTTGGGAAAAAGGCTCGTCCCGTCTGATTTTCCCGCCGGTCTCGGAGCTTAAAAGTTGAAGGTATCACCAGAGGTTTGAGTTTACATGACACACTGGTCAAAATGAGAACTCTGTAGATGGTGCGGTTCGCAGAGGTTCAAGAGAAGGTTGGATCCAAGGACGTCACCATCAGGTCTTGGCAGGGCAGAAATGGAAGGTTCCATGTGGGTTCTCCCGTTGATTGCCGCAGGTCTCCACTATTCTTTTTTGAACGGCGGGGACCGGGCGGGGCCATGCTCGGTGCCCCTCTCGGATCTGTCGCCGTTTCACACTTTCAACACGGAAGAGATGGAGGGGTAGTTGATGAACCGCAGGTGGGGCAATTTGATTGAATCCTTCCTCATTCATACCTTGACAACATCTATCTATCACTTGCGAATGTACGAGTGAGATTTACGGATACAGGGGTTTGAATTTCATCCAACGTTGGACAAAAGACACATCGAAACTCTAGCAGACGGACGGGAGCTTCTTCATTTGTTTTTTTTTTACGTCAAGGCGGGCGTTTCGGCAGTTGTGGAATAATTGGCTCAAAGTGGTCTCTGCTGTTGTCACACATACATCACACCATCATCTCACCTTTCCAACCTTCCCTAAACAGCTTGCTCAAAGCTTTTGTTACTCCACATATCAGAAAAAAAAGGGACAATGAGTTCATCCGCCGGTGCCGCCGCCGCCGGGAGTGAAAATGCGACGAGGGAGCGAGCACGCCAGCTGGACCGGGATGATGAGCTCGGCTTCTTGAGGGACGAGTTCAACATCCCGACAAAGGGACAAATCGCGAGCACCTCGCTACCTGAGGAACCCTCGGGTAGGTTCTTCATTCCAAACTCATACCCCAATTTTTTTCAAGCCTCGATAACTGACAAGTGAGATATAGCCAATGATAATGACGCCACCAAATGCATCTACCTCTGCGGCAACTCCCTGGGTCTCCAACCCAAACGCACGCAAACCCGGTTGTCTCAGTACCTCTCCACCTGGGCCACCCAGGGCGTCCAGGGACACTTCAAACCTCTGTCCAACTCCCCTCTGCCAACATGGCTCGACGTCGACGAGAGGGCGGCCGAGATGATCGCCCCTATCGTGGGCGGTCGTGTTGATGAGGTGGCGGTTATGCAGACGCTGACTGCGAACCTCCACTTGCTCATGTCGGCGTTCTACAAGCCAGACGTGACCAGACGGCACAAGATCATCCTGGAAAGTAAGGCCTTTCCTAGCGATCACTTTGCTGTGGAGACGCAGCTTCGCCATCACGGGTTGGATGCTGCCACGTCGATGGTTTTGCTCACGTCGGAGAGGTCGAGGGATAATATCTTGACCACGGAGGAGGTTTGCGGCGTTATTGACCAACACAAAGATGACGCGTTTTTGCTGTTGCTGCCGGGGATTCAGTATTATACTGGGCAGTTGTTCGATATCCCTACTATTACTGCGTATGCTAAGCAGAGGGGGATTTTCGTCATTTGGGATCTGGCGCATGCGGTGGGGAATGTGGAGTTGAGGCTGCATGATTGGGGGGTGGATGCGGCGGCTTGGTGCTCGTACAAGTATCTGAATGGGGGGCCGGGGTGTATTGGGGGGATGTTTGTTCATGAGGATAATAGCGCGGTGACAAAGGTGATTACGGATGAGAGGCCGGAGGAGGGGTATAACCACCGGTTGGCTGGGTGGTGGGGGAATGATAAGAAGAGCCGGTTTGGGATGGAGAATCGATTTCATCCTGTGAAGGGGGCGGCAGGGTTTCAGTTGAGTAATCCGAGTGTGTTGGATATTACGAGTTTGTGTGCGAGTTTGGAGCTTTTTGAACAGGCGGGTGGGATGGGGAAGTTGAGGGAGAAGAGTGAGAGGTTGACCAAGTTTTTGGAGGAGCAGTTGGAGGGGATGGGGGAGGAGGAGAAGGGGTTGTTTAGGGTTATTACGCCTTCGGATCCGAAGCAGAGGGGGGCTCAGCTTAGTTTGGGGTTGGGGAGTGGGTTGCTTGAGGGGGTAATGAAGGAGCTGGAGAAAAGGGGAGTTATTGTTGATGAGAGGAGGCCGGATGTGATTAGGGTTGCGCCGGCGCCGCTGTATAATGGGTTTGAGGATGTGGTTGGGTTTGTGGAGGCTTTTGGGGAGGCTTTGAGGGCGGCAAGGAGGGAGAGGGATGGACTATGACATGTATTTGCCTAAGCAGGGTTGTTCATCATAACTATCGGCATTAGCTGGCCTCTTTCTCTACCAGATTGAGTCTTGTGTGTTCGCTCAAACGATCTCAATCACTACGGTCTCCAAGTCATATACCCACTGCACATGGTAAGCGTCCACCATGCCAACCCTCCTGAAGCGTCCGTTTGACACCTCCTCAAGCACTAGACCCTCCCCATTCCAGTCCTCGTTCCATTGAAGAAAAACAAAAACAAGTCCACTTGTTCTCGGTTCGACATCATCAAAGTGAACGTTTCCAATCTGGGTATGCTTCCCGCTTTCATCTTCCACCATAAGATCCCATATATCGCCCCTCTCACGCACAAAAAGCTCTCTTAACACAGCCGCCCTGATGCGTAACAAACCATCTGTTACCTCCCCAAACGGCGCCTCCACGGCTGCGAGGCTGACCCAGCAGTCAACCACCTCCATCTGCTTATACTTTGAAGCATCCACCATCGACGCAGCATTGTCATAGTACACCCCCCAGTTCACGCTCGCCCACGACCAGGACGGAGCTCGGTATTTTGCCGGTCTGGAAGACTGGGGGTCCAGCTCCTTCTCCCTGAGCGCCCTCCAGAGAAGATCGGGCACCAGAGACTTGTTCCACAGCCCGGCGAGGTAGGAGTCTCCGGTTACGTGGGAGAACTGCTCTGCGACGCCGGCCAGGGCGGGCAGCTTGTCGCCCTCGTGGGAGTGCCATCGCAGTGTGAAAGAAGCGACGATCTCGGCCCATGCGACGCGCGCCTCATATTTCTCTTCCGATGACAGCTCTTTGGGTTGTCGTCGTCGGTCTGGTGATGCTGCTGTTGTTGTTGTTGTTGCTGTTGTTGCTGTTGTTGTTGAGAAAGCTAGGATTCGGGGCAGGCGTACCCTGCTTGGAGGGCAGAGCGCCTGGCCTATGCTGACGGCTTCGGTCTGGCAGTTGTACTTGAGCGTCTCGCTGTCGTAGATGAGGGTGCGGAGGGGTAGGACCTGCTCTTGGAGCGTCCAGGCGCGGGAGTCGATTGGTTCGACGGGGAGGCCTGATTTCCTATGGGGCGAGTAGGCTTCGTGCGTGTCGAGGAGGGAGACGGTGCCTATTCTGCTTGCTGTTGGGTGGTCTTGGGGGTTGTGGAAGGGCACGCGGGCTGACGGGTTCCGGTGCGGCCGGGGTTGTCTTAGGAAGCCTTCTCTTGAGGTGGCCGCGCTGGCTGCTACGATGGTGAGGTAGCTCTCGCGGTAGATGCGGCTCATTTGGCAGATCTGCTTGAGCTTGTCGGCGTCGGAGTCCTGGATGATGCAGAGGGCGTCGACCCAGAGGAATTGGTGCTTGAGGGAGTGGGTTACAAAGATGGCGTCTCGGATAGTTTGTGGGAGGCTTGAGATGGGGATCCCATGGCTGACGATCTCGTCGATGTTGGAGGTGGTGAGTTTGAGAGGCTGGTCGATGCCCCAGACGTAGCTGAGGGTTATATACGGGCCTGGTTGAGTTCCGTGTGTGAGAATGAGTCTGGGGTTTGACGGATCTGAACAATCGATGACGCGGTCGGGAAGGAGCGTGAGGAGGTTGGGCTTTTGGCAATCTGCGTGAGACTTGACGCAGCTGTCGATGCACTCCCGAGCCAAGGTGAAGCTCTCGGGGGCACACAGGTCTGTAATCTGTTCACGTGCCGCGAAGTGAATGGCTGCTGGATCCTCTGCGGCAGTATAGATATGATACAAGTTGGTGATCCCTTTACCATTGATTATGACACGAACTTCCAGTTGACTTTGCCGTGGAGTCCATGAATGATTGTTCACGTCGTCGAGACCTACGAAGACGCTGACAGTGGTACTTCCAGGAGGGTGCCCCAGCATCTTTATAAGTCTATTGAGCTCGCCACACCAAGTACATCCCCGTCCGGCGGCCCCTTGAATGGCTTCATAGGGAGTGTCATAAGTATACATCTCGTCCAGGGTTGTGTTGAGAAAGAATTCCCAACCATCGGGCGAAAAGATGGTCTTGGCGTCTGTTTCGCAGACAAGCGAGAGGGGATCCAGTGAGTGTTCCATGCTTGCAAGTAAAAACTTGTGTCACCGTTTCAAAGAAGAATATTAACTAGTAGAGAATAATAGGTTCCTGTGATCTCAGGACTAGCCTTGACTTCACAGAGTTGTAGATGTGAACTGTAGCCCAACATAAGGTACCTGAAGCCGCGCCTGCCCCACATATGTAACTGGACAAAATAAATGCTACTGCAAGTCAGTAAAACATGTGGTGACCATTGCCTTGCGTCCTTAAAAGTAAAATGGCCTTTTAACGGTTCTTTAAGATCTGTTAACTATATTTTAAAGCCTATTAACTATCTTTTGAGGCCTATTAACTATCGTTGTAGGCCTATTAACTATCTTCATAAAGTGTAGTTGACTTTGCGGTGCCAGTTACTTTGTCCACGGCGTGGTGCCTAGGACAGATTCCTTCACGATCATGGGAAGCCTAAACATTGCCCCAAAGCACTCCGATTTGATTGGTGGTTGTGAGTGTGGTTTTTCTAACTTCACCTAACTAGTACATTTGATGTTACTTCCAGACTCGGGCATTATCCAGGTTCTAGACCCTCTGTTCTCTTCTACAAAAGCTTGTATAACAAACTCCCCAACTGTCTTCCTATACAATCAACCACTACTCGCACACAATGTAGTATTGTCCCTACAATCCTATTGTTCGCAGTTTATCACCCTGCATATTCCAGTCTATTTAAGTACGAGAACCCCCTTTCCTGGTCTCATTCCAAACTTTTCTCATCATCACCCTTCTCAACCATCAACACTACCTGAGCTTTTTGACTCTACATTCTAGTATCTCACAAAGCCCCAAATCACAACCAACATCAACACTTGCAAACCCATCACCACAACGAACAGACACCATGTGTGTTTTCTTTGAGTGGTTCTACTCTTGTGGGTGCAAGATTGACATGGCGCTGCAATGCATCCACCATTGCCCTATCGACCAGCCCTGCCGGTTCCCTAGACCCCCAATCAAGAAGTATACGGACTATCCTTGCCCACATCTTCGGCGGCAGGGTAGACGGCTTCATCATAGAGGTGAGCAAGTGAACTCGTAGTAGGTGGCCTTTTCCCTGGCGGAGAAGGCGGTAGATCGAGATGGCGGTCGGATTCTTCCCCTGGTGGGAAGTGCAGAGGGTGGCATGTGTCATCTGAGAAAACATTTAATAAATATACGCTTTTTTTATCAAAAACTATTTTTGTATTATACCTGTGCTACTTGTGATGTGAAACTTAACATCTGACTATGTGTTTGCTTTGCTCTCGAAAAGGATAGAGACATAGCTGTCAAGACCTTGTGTGACACGGTGACGTCGGAATCAAGCTTGGAATATCCGGTACATTTGGAAATCAGATGCGAGGATATCCCAAGGTCTGAACAATGCTATTGTTCATAGAACAATTGGAGTAGTCCACAAGCAAGGACATTGTACCCCAGACAATTGTCTATATAGTACACATGACAAAGCATTGTGTTATTACTTTGGCATCTTCACCAACAATCCTATTGTCCAACCCTCACTACCCCCTACTCACACTACTACTTAAGCACCCCCCCTTCCTCACCAACCATTCCGACCTCTCCTTATCATCATCATCATCAACCCATTCACTCAAGACTTTTTGACAAAGTCTCCTCCCAACTCACAACCACCAAACTCTCAACAAACCAATCCATTATTTACCTTACTTCACCACACAACCATGTGTGAATACGAGCAATGGTATTTTGCCTGCGGGTGCGCTGATGGCGCTATCCTACCCACTTACATCTGCCCCGAGGTCAGGATTGCTGGATGGGCCTGCCAGAGCCCTGGGCTGATCATTGAGCGGCATCACCAGCACAAGTGCCATGGGTGTGCTCCTCCTCCTTCAAAGAAGAGACGGATTCATAGGTAGGTAAGCTGGTAGGTGAGTATTACATGTCCATTTTCTTCCCCGGTGGAAGGAAATGTGTCGGGGGTGAGGGTGATAGATACTACTAATCAGTAGGTAGGTAGGTAAGTAAGTGAATGGTGGTGATCAACCAAAAAAATAAACAAAACCTTTTTTCTCTCTGACTTATATTATTCTCATGCTTTTTGTGTTTTTGCTTTCTTTGTAATCGTGATATAGTGTAGTATTAGTTTTCCCTCTCTCTGCCTGTTGACTGATTGAAGACTTTTACATAGAAAGACCTTGGCTCAACAAAACAACAAATGTCCTTTTGCTTAAGTACGTTAAATAGTCTACAGTAAGTCCAGCAGGAGTGAAGAACATGTACTTATACTTAGACACTGGGTTAAAAAAGGCACAAATGAAGACGCAAAGACAGGAAATGGCACACACATAGTAAAAAGTAAGTATATCTCTTTCGAAAAATGTTCTTTTTATTTTGATGATCATCACCTCACCGCACCATCCCACCAGGGGAGGACGCCATTAGTAAACTAAAATATTACCCACCAGTCAGTCAGTCAGTCGTGTCTCAAACACAACTCCTCTACAAACTTACCAGAACTTCTCACCCTCATGTCTCTCACAACGAGATAAAAGATACTCACGCACCACAATCAACTTCAGGCATTTGGAGAGGCCCTTCGCCACATGGCCGCACATCTCGGTGCGGACCGCAACGCCGGGGGCTTTGCAGCCGCAGTCGTAGTAGTATTGGGTTTGAGTGCACATAGCGTTCGTTAGTTGGTTGGTGGTGTGAGTAAAATGTGTTGTGAGAGAGGGTGAGAGGTGATTGTGGTGATTACTTACCTGTAAGTAGGAAATGATGGCGATGATGATGATGATGATGAGATGAGAAGCTTGATGAAAGGGGAAGGAGCGGGTTTATATACTTTACCTGGTGAGTGAAACAATGGCATTGTGGTGGGATGCATGGACAAGGGCTCTGTCTGTCCTCCTTGTTCTTGGGGGTGGGACAGTTCTTAAAATAGCGGCAGCATAGAGAAAGTGTGTATAACAATGCGTTTGTCTGGAACTTTAGTCCTGAGAATGTACGCGTAGGCAAGAGCTTAATAGTGGTTACCAGACAAGCTATCCTTGATATTGAACCCTAATTTAGGTAACTCCCGTATCACCTCACTCACTCACATAGCCGGGAATACTAGACAGTTTGTATCAAGAAACTAGTCTTTAAAGACGCCATTGAAGAAGCTGCGGCTAATACCGAGTCTGTAGCAACAGCACTTCCTATAGGAAGTTCTGTCTTTACATACCTACATAAAAGACTAATGCTTGTTTTCATACATAATCACAATCACAGTGCAAATAGTCAAAAAGAAAAGATAAATACTCCAGAGAAAAAAATGTGTTTTTTTATTAGATTTTCTAGTTTTTATGTCCAGAAATGATCACTCATCACTCAGCTCAACGAAATCGCCTACCTATTCCCTTGCTCCTCCCACCAGGGGAGAAGTTTTATGTAAAAGAGTTAACCACCCTAGCGCCGATTATCACGAGCCCGATGGGCAGAGCAGGGGATGTTCAAGGTCCTAACCACCACCTGAGGGTCCCGGCATGGGTAGCCATCAAGGACATGCCCGCATGTCCAAGTGCATCTTAAAGGCTCAGCGACCTTGCAGCCGCAAGCATAGAAGCACTCAATCCAGGTGCACATCTTGTTGATGTGAGTTTGGTAGTAGTGGGTGTTTGTTGGTAGGTGATTGGGAAGGTTAGTAAAGTGATGTGTTGTCTAAAGTCTTTGGTTAGAAGTCTTTGAGAGGGTGTTGGTGATGATGATGATGATGAGAAAGTTGGGATGGATGTTTGGGAGGAGGATGGATGTTTAAATAGACTGAAACTGAGACAGGACTGCGTCTTGAATAACCACGATAATGCCGAGACAATGGCCTTGTTTGAAGAAGAAGGTGTTTGTTGTGTAGACCACAGTGTTGTACCGTGAAAATTGTTAGCGATGTTGAAACAATCGTATTGTCCCGCAAAGCATTGTCCCTAGTTGAATATTATAGATTCCCCTATTTAAGAGGAACTTTAAACCATCTTCTCGGTTACGTCTAAAGAACAGTCAGTCAACTCCTCTCTTGGTTATATCCAACTCAACCATAGTGCAAAGTCCAAACTGCAACGCAGCATACACAGCAGTCATGATGGATATTGTAGACGTAATACTCTTGACATGGAGGTTTTTAGACATAGTCCTGCTCATGACAATGATGGGAGCGCTCTGGATATGGAGGCTTTTCGTCATTGGGACTGTCCTTTGCCTTACAATGGTCGCGGTCGAAATCATGCCTTGTCTGTTTTTTGCTGCCGAACACTTGGTGTTTCGGCTGCTACCAGAGGCAGTCATGGTGCGCCCTAGACATGCCCCGTTAAGACTACAGTTTTAAATACAATGACTGAGGTTAAGTATTGTCAGGATTATGCTTTAAACATACAGCTGAAGTTGAGTGAGACAAATAAAATTGAAAATTGAAAATATATCAAAACCAATCAATACCATCTTCCCCCTGTTACTTTGTGAATCTATCAATGTCTGTCCTTTTTACCATACGCGTGCCTAGTGAGTGTGACTTTTATTGCCAGTCCGTCCTAGTCGTTAGACGAAATGACATAAACGACTCTCTGGCCATAGCGTGAGAATATCAGACCTAATCTGCTGAAGATATGCCGTTATTAACCAGTCAAGCTCTCTTGGGAAAGCGGACTATGGTTCTCTTTCTGCTCGGTTGTTTGTGTAGTTCATACCAGGCAAGAAACTATGGAGTATCCTTTGTAAGCGAACTATTTCGGCAACCCCAAACAAAGCAAATCAAAGCCACACAATGCATTGTACGAGAAGATAGAGATAAAACAGACAAAGACATTACTCACATTGTAAACCCATCTACCCAGACAATTTCATTGTAAACCCCTCTACCCAGACAATCCCATTGTAGTTTCATTTACCACACAACGTCCCAAGTACTATATAACCAACTCTTCCAACCCCTATCCCATCCCTTCTCATCATCATCATCATCATCATCATCTCAACACTCACACACACCCCAACCCTATCTACCTATTTACTCTCCCTCACCTCAAACAGGTAAGTAAGTACCTAATACCCCCCCCTCCCCACCCACCCCAAACCACAAACCAGCACAATGTGCACCTTCACTGCCGAACTCTGGTGGTGCGGCTGCCCCCTCCGGGAACCCCCGGTCCGGACACCCTGCGACCGCGCTCTCCTCACCAAAAGGGAGTGCCCTCCTAGCAGGGGGCGAATCCAATATCGGCAACGCCGTGAGCTTTGCTACCTTCACCAATTGGAGTTCATGGCTCGAAAATACGGCAAGCAGAGGAAATATATCTAGGTAAGTTCAAAGAGGGGGTGTTAGCTAACAAGCTCTTTCTCCCCTCCCTGGTGGAAAGGGAGTAAAGAGTTTGGTGAAAGGTGAAGGCGATATGAGAGTGATGATCAACAACACATATAATCCCAAAATAAAAAACCTTTTTTTCTTGATGAAATACTGCGTCCTAAAATCTTGTTGTCTATGCAGCAGCTGTTTGTGAAATTGTAAACTGCCCCAAGCCTATTAGGGCGTAAATGGCATAGAGTGTTGTAGTAACACGTGAGCTAACCTCCTCCAGTGAATTTTTCCCCCCTATCTCTCATTCCTCCTCCTCCTCCTGCCTCTTAGCCAACTCCTCCTCAGTAACAACCTCGAGCGTAAAGCTGGCCTGGCACGACACAAGATCCTTGCCGCCGCGCGTTACAGTGCATGTGACTGTGTAAGTAGTCGGCGGCATGAGCGGCGGCTCAACCCCGTCCTTTTGCTTCACGATACCCCCGTCCTGTCCCACAGCCGTTACGAGCTCAAAGCTGTTGGCGTCGAGCGGGGGCGAGATGGACCAGCGCATGGCATCACTCGGCTCGTAGTCGAATCTGGGGTAGTTGCGTTCGTTCTGGTTTTGGCCCCCGTGTGTCAGCATTTCCCTGACTGTGTTCATGACATTGACAAGTCGGATGGAATTTACCTTGTGCTTCTTGGTCAACACCCACTTGGGAGAACTGTACTCCAAGTTTCCAGGACCCATCGCCTCCATCTCAATCTCCCAGACGTAGAACGGCACCACAGGGCCTGGTAGTTCCGGTCGAGGCCCGGTACCCTGGCGGTACATTATGTACTCGAAACGATAGCGCTTGGCGGCCTCTTCATACTTCCCAACATCGACCAGCACCAGTCCGCCAGGCTGCTTGTTGCCTCTGTCAAAGACGCGTCCCAGATCGAGGTTGCCCCGGCGAATGCGCGCCTTGCTTGCCAGCACATTCTTCTTGCCGTCAACCTTTGGCGGCTCTAGGACCTCGACCTCCCACTGCAAGGAAGGAATGAGTGCCTTCCACTCGGGGTCGGCGCCGGGGCGTTCTTTGACGATAATGTTATTGCTGCCATCAGTAGACATATACCACAATACTGCTCGCTTACGGCCATTCTCCTGGATGACGCGCTTGGTGTAGATAAAGCTCTTGCCGTACGCGTCTGTCTCAAAGCTCCAAATGGTGTCGGATGTGTAGTCTAGACTGTCAGCAAGATCGACGGCGCCCGTAGTCTTACTGAGGCGCAAATACTTGGCGTCAATGGAGCTGGGGTCTTCCTGGCCAACATCGCCGGCCCGCCGCATTGGTCCCTTGAAAGTCAGGCCGGGAAGGGATGGGTTCTGGTCCACAGCAGGCACGGTACGAATGTAGTCGGATGCTTGCATAGGATTGTCCACCCAAAGTCCTGCAGGCCGAGCTTTGTCTTCCACAAACTTCTGGATTGGATCGCGGTGGTCTGGACGTCATGTATCAGCAAGGAAGAAGCGTACACATAGAGGCTTGGAGACGATGAGTACATACCGGTAGTAAAATACCAAACCAGAAAGAGGATGATTCCGATGAGAGCAAAGACGATAGCGACAGGCCCTGACCATGCGGCGACGAGAGCAAGACCTGAATAGGCAGCCCCAAGACCTAGACCGAGAGGGATTAGGAGTTAGTCACACTATTCTGGGCCAATAAGACTACTTGGATGGTAAACCTACCTGCAGCAACCCATCCCAGAATAATCCCGGCCACTTGAATGACGGACGAAGTGAACATGATCCAATCCATCGCCTGGAGCAAACCGTCCTTGTTCGAATCGAGTTCGATGAGAATCAAGACAATGCTGACAATGCCCAAGACCACGCTAGTGAAGAGGAATCAGCCATGCTGTCACACGCAAACAAAGGCCCTTGTTGGTGTTGAATGGAAAAGACCTACCCAAGAACAGCCCCCATAAACTCTCCAACATTCCTGCCAAAGATCTTCTCAAACCTGGTGAAGTCGACCAGACCTTCCTCCTTGGCAGCAATTCGAGCAGCCAAATCCTTGGTCTGCTCGGCAGTACGACTGAACCAGCCGCCGAATCCCTTTTGGACCCGTAAAGCGCCATTCTCAATCTTGTTCACGGCGCCTTCCCAGCCAAAAGCAGTACCAAGCTTCTCATACCACCGCTTGGTGGCCATGTCGCTCCAGAACTGGACCAAACGCAGGGTACCTTGCGCGATTTCGATGATGAGCATTCCGGCCAGACCGCCGAGGGCACTGCGTTCTCTGTTAGTCTCTCAAGTCAAGAGGATGTGAAAGCCGAGAAGTTAGAAGAAACTTACAATCCCCACTTCAGCTTCTGCTCTGATGACATGCTCCTCCATTCGCCGGTCAACAGAGGCTGCACGAGTACGACAACGCTGGTTAAGACGGTAAGGACCCGGAGCGAGTTCGCAATTTTGGCAACGTTTTGAAACCATGGCCTGTTGTACAACTCCTGATGCCATAACTGAATCGTGGCGCCCCACGAGCCCAAGGTGCTACTAACACGGGAAAGTGAAAACAACATCTTGAAAATCTTGCGGCGCAACTCGTTCTGTTGATAAAGCAACAGTGCGGCCTCGATAGCCTCCTTGTGCGCCTCCATGTCGATATTCTGGTACTGCTTGATGTACTGATCCAGACACTCTTTTACCAAGTCGTCAATGTCCTGCTTTGTGTTGCCGGTCAGGTCGACCATCTGCGGGATGATTGTCGTCATCTGGTACAGCCGGATTTCCTCATTGAAGACTTGCATAAAGCTCTTGCCTCCAGGCCGCGTGTTGTTGGCGTTGTCCTCAAGAATGCCAAACAGCGTGTTCAACTGCTTCAACCGCATGGCCACGGCACTCGACACACTCCCAGACATGTACTGGCCGTACCACATCTTGACGGCCGAGTTCTGAACCCAGTACAGAAGCTGCATAGCCCAATACAAGTTCTTGTCGCGCGCCCATTTGGCCAAGTTGTCGATCTCAGCAAGGGAGTTATCAATGTTCTTTTGGAAGTCAGGATTGCCGGCGCCGAGTCCTGATGTCTTGGCTTTGAACTGCTGCTTCATTCTATCGGCAAACTTGTTCAGGTCGTCCTTGTGGCCCCCATTGCGCTGATCGGACAGGAACTCCTTCATGCCCTCGAATTTCTCGAAATAGCGGTACCGATAGAGCTTGGCTGAGTGCCGCTTGTAGACCTCACTCTCGGCGGGGATTGACTTGAGCCGTGCAGCTGCGCGAGCTCCGTTGCAGTGCTTACCCCAGTCGGTAGTGCCTGTTGACCATCAGTTCACTGTGTTCATACTCCCTCAGAAGATAGGAAAGCTCTGACTGACCTTGTGCAAGCACAGACGTAATAAGGGGAACCTGGAGCGTTTTGTACCACGCCGCATTTCCCGGATCGTCATTGGCGATAGCCAGCACCGCAGGCTCAAGGTGAACTTGAGAGGCGCTGATAAAGGTAGTCCTCAAATCCTCGTCCATGTGGTAGATGATGATGTTTTGAAAGTCCTTCATAGCGACTGTTGCCACAGAGTCGCGGTAGCCGGAAGGATCCTCCTTGTCCTGTACCATGGGATCAAAGGCGAGAAGCTGGTGGACAGCCAGTTTGGCTTTGGGGGGTGCGGCATCAGAAGACGCCATTTTGAAAGACGGTGTCTCTGCGATCGACATGACAGAAAACGACTCCTCGGCGCCTTCGACAATGCTGGAGTCCTCAACCATGTTATCAGCAACGGCAGAATCATCGGCGCCTTGGGCAATGGTGCAGTCCTCAGCCATGCTAGCAGCAATGGCAGACTCATCGGCGTCCTCTTCCAGACGAAGCGACCCCTTGACGGCGTAAATCGCACCCTTGGAGTCCTCGTAGGCCCCCACGAAGCCATCGGCGAACGGGGTCATCTGAATTTTCCATCTGACTGGGAAGACAGACTTGATGGCCGATCCACTTCGTTGGGCTGGGGCAGCGGGAACAAGATCTAGAGTCGTGATATTGGTGTTGATGAAGGCACCGTCATCGGTGCTCTCTCCAATGATGCATGTGTAGTCGGAACCGTACTGGTCCATGGTGAGGTTAAACTCGGTTGGAGGATCCGAGTCTGTATAGGTAGATCAGTACTTAAACATACTCCATCTTGGAAGGGATGGGGGAGAACATACAGTTGTCAAGAAACATATTCTCGGCGACCCAATCCTCCTGCAAGTCATTACCCTTATTGGCGATGTCATACCCCCAGGTAAATTTGCCCTCTTCCCAGCTGGCCTTAGTCCACTTGTCAGACTTGACATCCCAGGCCAGCGTCGTCTTGTGAGTATCAAAGTAGGCGCCAGCATCGGCCGCGACCTCGACATCGTACCAACTCGCCTTCTTGTCGAGCTTGACGTTGATAACGTCTGATCCAATGGCGATTGAGGCCGCAGGTGCATTTCCCTCGAGGCTCACATATCCCGAGACTCGCGATGCTTTCAATTGAGGAAAAAGCCGGGCTGACTGTTGCTCGAGCACCGTGTCAAAGACATAGCTGTTGGTGGAAGCAAACCAGTTCACATCGGAGGGCTTGACGCCGACACTGCCCAGCTGCAGGCCGCTGTTGTTAGAGCCATGTTGACCGATCACGATGGTTTTGCCTTCAATAGCTTGTGCGGCGGCTGGAGCGGCCTCAGCATTGTCGTCCTGGATGACACGCAGGGAGTAGCTCCGTGGGAGTCCAAAACATTGCGGGTTGTTCTTGTGGAAAGCCTTGGCATAAGAAGGAAGAGCGTTGATTTGCTTGGCGTAGCGATGCAGAGCTCTGCGATAGGCCCTGCTCTGGGGGCCTCGGCAGGCACCACCATGGGCAGAAGGTTTGTGGGCACTTGCCAGGTATGACATGGTGTCTGCCATAGTGACGGCGGGGCTTGGGAAAGTGCAATGATGAACACACAATGCTGGAGAAAGAGAAATGTCGAGCCGATGAGGTTGGAAGTGCATTGGAAGTTCTTCTGCTAATCTAATACCTACCTATTATAAGTCTATCTATCTATCTATCACAGCTCTGAGGCGACAATGCAGTCCGAATGTGGATAGAACTAGTAGTTGTGTGGCTTGTTACTCCTCTGCGCAAGGTTGCAGCTCTGGATCTTCAGCTCAATACTAGACATTGGCTAGACCGTTTCGGACGATTCTAGACCTCTGGATCTACTGAATCCATATCTTGATCCCCACATCAGATACCAACCTCTGGATACCAGAGCTCTGGCACCACCTGAGATTTGCATTAGTCCTTTCAATAATTGTTTCAGCATGAGATATTTCTGCAATGTTCGTTCAGCTTGAATTCAGCTCAGCTATTGATTGCAAGGTGGCTATGGAGCGGAGCACTTGCAGCGAGTCTGTGACTTCTCTCACCTCCGGTCTATATCCCCAAGGTAGATATCCACCCAACTTCCCAGTCGATATGCCTTCTCGTCTAACATTTGCCAAAGGACTTTGAATCAAAGAGAGTACCATCATGGCAGCCTTTGGCACCTTCGCCGGCTATGAAAGCATCATCGACAATGTGCCAGACGTTGGCCAGTTTGATCCTGCTCCATCTCATGGCTCACCGTCAACACCTGGGAACTCACCCACCGTGACCCGAGCGGGCATCGATTTCCTCGGCCTTGGGAAGCTTTTTGACAAGATTCTGGGAGGCACGACGCCAGTGAATCCAGATGATCCAACACCACCGCCACGTCACCCAGTGCAAGTCAGGGACATCTTCAAAATGTCCCAGGTCAACACTGGCTTTGACTTCTCAACACATCCGTCCATCCGGATGACGGTGGCGTACCTACAAAAGACCCTCGACTTCCGCTGGAAAAACGGGCCCATGCGGACCCTCGTCTTCCCCGACTACAAACCCGACCTCGCTCCATCAGAGCTCACAGCAGACGGGTTGGACAAGGACAAATTCGCCGCTGGCGCCGCCGCCCTGCTCGTGAAGGCCTTTTACAACAATGTCAGGGACAGGCAGGGCACCATCGACATTGACAAGGCCAACACGGGCGTTTCGGACTTCAACAGCCACATCAGCAACCAGGCAGCATCCCTCATGATCCAGTTTTACCGCACTTTCTTCGGCATCACTGAGCCCTCGGAAGACCTTGCGTCCCGCTACCGAAAGCTACTGGTCTCAGCCGCCTACCGCAACCTGAAGCAAGGACAGGCGGGACAAGGCACCTGGCGCGATGCTGACCTCGAGATGTTCTGCCACTTTGCCAAGTTGGCTGCGTGTGGCGCCTCAGAGAATACCATTCGCGAGGTATACAACGAGTTGACCACGACAGCCCCTGAGCTTAACGGCAGCACGTTTGGTAGCATCCACCCCGATACCTGGCGGCAGTACCGCGGCTGGCTCAGCTCAGGCTTTCTTGACTGGGGCGACCTAGGCGCTACGCATCTTGATGATTATCATCTCTTGGTTATTCACGGTGTGGGACGTTTCCCGATGTCGCACACGATCAGTTACTATCTCGTGGACGAGTTCGCAAAAGACAAGGGGTACTACAAACCGCCGCAGTCGTCTTCTTGCTTCTCTGGCAGTACGAAGATCGTGATGGCCGGGCCTGCCGGGGAGTTGAAGAAGATCTGCAATGTCGAGCCTGGCGATGTGGTGCTATCCCCAGATGCCACGAACAGCGAAGGCCCTCCCGGACGCAGACGTGTGGCGTTTGTTAGCGCCCCCCGACGCGGTACAAGACCGCTCTACTCACTTCACGACTACCCGGGCGTACAGTTCACCGCCACACATCCTATCCTTTTGCCCTCTTCCTCCACAGGCGGAATGTCTCTCCAGTTTGTGGACAAAGACCGCGCCAGCTCGCTGAATCCCACCTGGCAATCACTGTCCAAGGAGAATATCAGTTCGGACTTGCTCCAGTCCCATCAGGCAGGCAGTGAAGATGAAGTCGTCTACGATTTGGTCTTTGAGCCAACCGCGCCAAGCGAGAGCCAGAACAACAACAACAATCTGCCACTAGCCACCTACGTGGTAGAAGCTGACAACGGCCGGCGACTAACTGTAGCCTCGGAAGCACCTGCATTGGAGTGGTTCGGGCCCGAGCTCATGTTCATCAGCTCTGCAGTGCGGCAAATCTTGGAGCGCACCAGTGATATCGACGCGGTCGTCGATCTCCTGGGGACCAACCGAGTGTACACCCGGCTGGTACTCGGTGAGGCCGCTGAGAAGACTACCCTCTCTGACAATATCGGCGGCGACAGCGACGAGTCCACGGCGGGAGAATGGCTCTTGCAAGCCTGCGCCAAGTCACAGGCCGTGCAGGATCTAGTGGAAAAGATGATACAATACCTCGGCCGTACACTCAGCCACGAGGTCAGGACTGGCTGGGCTCGCTCCCTTCCCGTTGGCGAGTTTAGCATCAGCAGTAACACCGGCGCAGAAAGTCAACAGGTTTTGTTCATCAATGTCGTCCGCCTCCTAGACAGCGATGACGCATGCCTCAGCCACCCGCCTGCCATTGGGTCCCGCCACCAACTCAAAGTCTGGAGAAATGACGTGTTGGTGTTTGATGACCTCGTCAGCGGTGATGTCCAAGGGCAGAGCACGTTGCAGCTGTACTGCCCTATCAAGGTAGGAGAAAAAGAAGGCAAACTGAGTGATGACTACCAAAACATCACCATTCAGCTCGAGGATGGAACGTCAGGTAGTGTGTGGCGGGGTGGGGGTCCGGTCCGGAAGGGGCTTCACACTATCATTGGACTCGGTAGTCTGTCTCCTGGCACATTTGAAAGTGCTCAGCATGCCGTGGCAGAGGTGGAGTTGCGCAGTGGTGTCACTGTTGCCGCTGCTCCAGCTCGGGGTGAGGGCCAGCCTGAAGAGGGCGGTCCAGAGTTGATGAGCTTGGCTTCTTCTACGTATAAGGCTGTCTGGGAGGAGAATACCATGGGCGCGTACGCTGGCTGTTTGGGCGCTAGGTTTGGAGATGCCATTGCTGAGCTAACGAGGTTTCACTGCGGCGAAGATGAGAAGACGAGTTAGCTGAGTGTGAAATGTCGTGGACTTTTGGAAATGGCTTACTGCTAGTTTTTTTGCAGATCATCACCACGCCAGCCTATTGATAACAGGATAACTCCAGATAGAGTTGGGGCTTGTGTAAGGGGTTCAGGGGCTAAGTAAATAAACAACAAAGCATGCCGTTCTAGAACAAGCATGTTACTGTTGCCTCCTTTTACACCGAATAATAGTCGTGAGGGCTTTTCGATACTTATGCACGCCGAGGGGGGGTTGATATTTTCGTGGTCCACACGAGGAAACCCGTGTGGATGCGGGATACCCCGTCACCAAAGAATTGCACTACCTTCCAATGGAGGAAGATGAGCAAGATGAGCAGTGGGATGAGGAATGAGATTTAGATTTGGACATGGATATGCATGATGAAGAAGTATGATACCAAGACGTGGCACCTAATCTCTTTCGGGCTATACCAAACGATGATGCCGTGGAGGAAGTGTTGGAAGCGTTTGCGAGAGCGCTATGGAACATGCCGTCAGTGGCAGAGGCATCACTGAGCTTTAAGTTGGCCTTGAACTACAAAGAGAAGGACCACCGGGGTGATTTTGACGAGTTGAAGACATATGTACCACTTGCTTTGAGAAAAAAGTGTAAAAGGTCAAATGGCCGGAGAGCATGACCGCATTGGGAGTGGGGGGTCAAATATATAGCCCGGGCTTCACCGGGCTGCAGTTGTTTGTAGTGGCGAGTGGGAAGTTGGCGACCCAGTGAGAAGGTTTTCGAGCTCTTTTGTCAAAGTCTAGGTGACGTCGAAGAGCGGTGGCTTGAATAAGGCACATTTCTGGCCACCACGAGGACATCACGATATCAACAAAGAGAAAGACCCGCTTCAAGCGTTGCTCCCTTCAACAAGAGGGTATGAAGCAACTACGATGGCAGATAATGGAATTCTCAGTAGACAGTATCCCGTGTATTTCCCTCAGCTTTTCGGCGTTTCTGTTCGTATTCACTGATGCTTCAACAATGAAACAAGAAAAGCCCAAGAGTTCATTTACCCAGGCATCACCCTATCACCAACCCCAGGAACACTCAAGACACGTCCCCAACCAACCTGGGACCAGCAGGCTCCTGCTAAAGATAGGTTTGTCATCATTCTCCTTGTTCTCCCCAAACACGTCTTCCCCCTTCCAGCTAAAGCAACACACTATAGCCGGCTTGTTCAAAGACATCAACCATGCCCAGAAACAACAGCATAACACCACTTTATCCACTCATGCAGTCTCCCATCATCCATCCAGCGACAACAGTCTCATCCTCGTATTTGATCTTCCCCCCTGAAATCAACCCAAGTTGTCAGCCTAGATCGCCTATTCTCATAATACATGCCATCAACACAGTCCCTCATCCACCCACACCCCAACACCTTTCCGTGAGAACATTTATCCTCTCTTCCAGAACCAAGCTTAACACGAGAGTACCGTACCTATATCATCAGCCGACTCACCGGCTAGGTACCTAGGTATTCTCCCTGGCCAAGGTAGGTAAGCAGTCCCATCTATACCCGGGGTGAAGATATCCACCTTGATCTCAACCCGAACAAGCCAGGCACAAGCAAATCAAGCATAAACCAATATTCCAAGGCAGACAGACAGACGTCTACCCGTTGCAAGACTTTTTAGCCAAAGGATAAGGAGTTTCCCATCTAGTCCAAGAGGGCAAACAAACAAGAATAAAAGCCATCTCCTCTGACCACAGCACCATACTATATCCAGAAAGCGCAACAATTCTCTACACAATGCTCACTTATTTGTGTCTCTGTCTCTCTCTGTCAAACTCCCGGAACTGATACAGCTCCTGCCACTAACCAGTCAACCTAGCCCAATAACCTAAACAACAAAAAGCCACCCAGCCAGCCGGCCGGTCAAACCGGAATTACAACCCCATCTCCGGCCAAAAAACCTCAAACATCATTTTCCCCCGGCCCGCACCCCGACCGAGATAGATAGATCGATCCACCGGGGCCCCAAAGTTATAACCTCAACACGGGAGAAAGTAGTCATGAGACCGGAAGCTTTAAACACAGCACCTTAACCAGCCCCAAAAGCCGGCAAACTCCTTTCCCGGAGAACGAATGCCCTTGATGGGGTGTGTACCTAGGTAGGTATACAAGCGGCTACCAACTAGCTTCAGCTCATAAATTCCTAGCCCCTTGAGTGGGAAGGAAGCGCTTCCATCATGATATTGAACATCTCCGGCTGCTTTTCACCAAGCCAATTTCACCATTTTACTCTCGTGCCCCCATATAATAGATAGATATGCGTGTGTGTGTGTGTTTGGTGGTCATTCTGAGTGCCACACTTACCAAATCGAAGAAAAAAACTCACATCTGACTTTGCCACACTCGGTATCTCATCTGGTGGTCAATCATCATGGCGATGGAGGGGGAAAAAAAAGCCCAAACAGCAAAAAGCAATGGAACCATAGATTAAGTTCCTCAGATATCCGACATTCTTCCCCCAGCGGTTCACCCAATAGCAATCCCATATGGTGACACTACTTGTATTCAGCCTACTTCTTCCCCCCTCCCCCCCCTTGATGGCGCTACCTTAGTTGGGAGGAACTGTTGTGTTGGCCAGTCAGGCACCAAAAAAAAAGTCAGCAAACCCCCCCCCCCCCCAGGTAGTGCGAATGAAGATGGAATTTGCCGTATATTGAACAGTATGACGGCATTTGTGGTAGGCTCTTCTAGCCCCCCCCCCCCCAGTGAGCAATCAGTACCTGAGTCAACAGGGCAGAGTGAAATTTGCTTCCCTAGTCTTTTCAATCTTTCGGTCTCTCGATTGGTTTGTGGTGCTATGATGTAAAGTGTTCGCCAGGGGACCCATCAGGGTGAACAATAGCCGTTGTTGACTCCGGTAACAGGTAACGTTGCAGATCTTCGGCTTCTAATCGTCCTCCCAGACAAGATATACCAACCGAAAAAGACCCCCCTTCGTCAACAGCATTCCTGCCGTGTAGGTAGACGAGCGAACTTCGGAGGCGCAAATCAAAGTGTGTTAAGTTTGTGTTCCCGGTCGTGTAAAGTTGTCCCGGCATGCTGATCAAGCCGTGGGCAAACTAATTCGTCTCGGAGAATTCCCGCAATGGGCTCGTCGATATAGTCTCACACCCCCCCCCTTTCTTTTTCCTTTTCGGGTGAACATAAGCTTCCTTCCTCCCCCAATATAAGTCTTTCCAGGAACCTGGAGGACCCCATATTGCACAGCGCACCCTCATATATTAAATGGTGTACCCTCCTCCTCCTCCTTCCCCGGCCAGGTCCCCCCTCCCCCAAAACATAGGCCGATATGAAGAGCCGAAAAGAGCGGAGACAACATAGAGTGCCAGCCAAGAAAGGTAACCGTTGGACGGTATATGAACTGTAACAGGCCAAAATCTGGAGAACCGCAGATTTACCCGGATTCTGTCTCCTCGTCTATCGCCCAAGACACCCCTGCTGGCCCGATCCGTCATTTGGCTCGTCTTGGAGAGCTTGTAAGGGAAAAGCCAGGTATATAGACAACCATTCGACTGGTTAAAGTCCCGGTTCCAAAGAGCCACAATGCGACCTTTTATGTCATCTTTTTTTCCTCGTCTTCCCAATTTCCGTCGATACAACTTGGAAAGAGCAATGTCATCTGAATCTGAAAAAGTGATCGGCAGCTCATCCGCAATGCGCCTGCTCATCTGATCACCCAGGAAGATAGATGAGACGAAGGGAAAATGAGAAAACGAAGCAAAAGTCCTTCGGTCCAGCGCGTGACGTGCGTGCGCTCGAGCCGGATGATTTGCAGCGGATTGGCAAACCATAGTTGTCCATATTACCACTGCAATTCACACACCCAAAGAAAGACAACACACCACACACAGACAACTGCCTGCCTCCGTGATCTTCACTCGAAGATTTCGACAAGTCCCGTCAAATTAATTGCCTCGACCAATACATTGGTGGACGAAGGCGGGGAACATGGTGGCCTGGGGTTTGGGGTAGAATTAGCCGCAGTTTCAAAGTTTCAACTCTGCATGCGGGTATGTTGCAGTCTGCAGCACAACATCTCGGCTCTTGTTTGCCCACCCCGGAATCCGAGTCGTCGTTGTTGTCACCAGCCCTTGGCGACTGGTACGGAATACAAAACCGCCGGTCGAGTCAAGAGCGGGCGGTTCGAGAAAAGAGTCGGATACTGCGCTGTAAAGAATGTCGGTGATTCATCCCACACATATAACTGCAGGCGATAACTCACAAGATGGGTACTCGCTTTCGGGTGAGAGGTTTGATGTGTAGACGGGATCAAGATAATCCCGTGGGCCTGGGGTCAGCTCCAGGTTCTGGACAACGGCGTCATCCGAGTAAAGCTCACATCAAATCGCAACCATACACTGTGAAGAACTACCGATAGGCCTCTGAACACGGCAGATGAAATTGGCGATGAAGGTCCGGCTTTTCCAAAGAACGTCAGTAACAAAGAGCTCCGATCACTTGGTAGGTCCAAGGCAGACAGAAGAGGCGACCAGTAAGAAAGAATGTTAGCCGTCAAAGAGAGCAGGTTGGGTGGCATTGCATCTTGACGCGTGGAGGATTTGCCCCAAACGCCCATGTCCAGACGTACGGTAAGGTAATCAAGGCGTCAATGCGGTCTGAGGGAGTTGACATACAGAAGCTATCTGGTTGGCTTGTTGGCTTGTTGAACCACATTATCACGAGGAAAGGTTGGGCATCCTATCTCGCTGGGCGAAGGAGCGGACTGGAGTGGTCTGAAAAGTGCTCAAAGTCGTTGAGTACTTTCCAAGGGTCCAGGAGATATTGATCATCGTGTCTTTTTCCCGCGGTCCGGACATGTCTTTCAGCTTTTCTTAGGCCAAAATCAAGCTTGCCTGCTGCATGTGTCATAGACCTAGATCACATAGGTACCTGCCATGGTAATCCGGACTGCTCGGCTCTCAGCAGCAAGGCAAGGGTCGTTAATGATATCAGGGGGTAATGCCACATCTGGGGTAGCTTCTGACAGTGTAAACGGGGACCATGGAACAAATAGCTTACTGCAGCGGCTCGGTGGTGCACTGGCGGCCGAGATGATCCCCTGAAGTGGCACAGGAAGAGTCTTAATCTGTATGTCGTTAGCCAGTCAGTTCGATGTTGCATCTTTGGTAGAAAAGAGGCTGCGGACTCGGGACCGACGCAAGAGGAACAATAAAACGTCCGGCCTAATGTTCGGCGCATATTGAAATTCTGCGTCGATATTCATCTGGTCGCAGAAGGACAGCGGTTGCAATTCCATGCGGCTTTGTCCCGTGGCTGCTTATGAGATGATTATGAGCGAGCCGCGACGTGATGTTTCCGTGCCGTTCCAGTCGTATCACCAAGAAGTAGTGTTCAACTACGGCGATACTTGATCTCAGATGTAGATGCCAGTGCAACTCATCCCGGTCTTGTGGGGCATGCGTCAACAAGGCGTGCTTGACTTTGACCGGAGCTGGTGGTCGGTGGGTGGCATGGCATCTGTCAGGATGCGGCATGGCATGAGTTTGGTTGAGCATCGACCTGGTGGGTATGTAAATAGAAACCCGGACATACATAGTCATCCATCTCAGCGGCCCGTTCGTGTCGTCCGTCATGTCGTCGTCAGCAAGCCATACCCAATCCGGGGCTTGGACGGGCCGATGGGCTGGGAGTGCTGGCGTCTTGTGTTCTGATGAAACAAAAGTGCATCTGTGGCTGAAGTGGCCAAGACCGGGACGACTCCAAAGTTTGGTACGACATCAGCAATGGCTGGGACCCTTCGTTAAGGACGTTTCAAAACAATAACTTGACAGTCAGTTTGCAGCCGATGGAACATGCCGCATTGACTGAAGGTATGTATAGTATAATTACGACTAGAACGGTGAGGCAGCGGGATCGAAAGCAACCTGAAGAGGAAGGTTGCTAGGCCGTCCTGTATCCGAAGTATCGTCACATGACATCTACACCGAACTGGTTCATCGTGAAGATTTCAGGAGTTGGCCGTCGTTGTGTGGTCTCGGACGCCAAGAATTCGTGGTGAAGCGATGATAGACGGTGGGAAAGCCAATCTTTCGCTTGCCGGCTCCAGGGACGGGACGATCAGTGCCCCACACAAGTAACCCTCCCTTTTCCCCAAAAAGGAATGGTCAAATCGTGCTATCGTCCGGCCCCTCATCTTGTCTGCTTCTCGACGGCACAAGGTGTGTTCTGCCTTCATGTTTCGGCACCGAGAAGTGAAGGCCGTAGAAATGCCATCGAGCAGACAAGGGATGAGTCTCCGAGCCATGTCATTGAATGCTGGGGGGGTTGAAGAGCCCAACGAATGCCGTGGTTGGCCAAGTCGCTGATTAGCCACAAGCATTTTAAGCGGCATTCTTCCCCCGGTGTGGTTCACGTCCCCAGCGCCCCCATCGTGGGGCACAAGACAGAAACCGGGGATCAGGGTCACATCTTTCCAACCACGGGTGCTGGCGAACCCTGTCAGGATTTGTGAACGCCGTTCGTGATGGTGACCCTTGTGAACCTCTCTTGGCTCTCGCCCGAGGCATTCTGTAGTGTAGGCCCCCAGTGAGGCAACTCTTGTCGAGCCGTACGCTTTGGTATGTTCAGGCCGTTGTCCAGTTGTTCGCGCATACGGCTCACCGAAGCGCTGCAACCGCCCGGTCCGCGGCAAGGCTCTCCCTGTTATTTCTGATCCGCCTTGATGCACTGCTATGACGGGCAAGTGAATGCGTGATCCAACAAGAAGGGTAACCGAAAGACATCGGCATCCCAAGACTGCAGGACAGTTCCCGAAATGTGGATGGCTGGCCCATCTTCAGCACCAGAGGCAGGCCGAAAAGAGAAAAGGGGCAGTGTTGCAGCCAATGGTGGCCAGAAGATGCCTTTTGTCACATTCACGACCCATGATGATCAGAAACAAACAATGGAGGAGGGTTTGCGTGGTCCATTCAGACTCGAGATCAGGAATCTGCTGCAAGATGAGGGATCGGGGGTGGGCCACATCATGAAGTTGACCATAGGAGCAGTGTTTGACCGCATATGGCGTCGTGTGGCTTGCCAAGCACAGGTATGCGATTCTGAGCGAGAGCCACACCGCTGGCTGGACCGGTCTTTGGGGGTTGCTGACAGGATTCAGAAAAGACTCTGCCGGGTCACTGGAACGGCCGGGAAGCCGTCGACTTGCTTCATCTGAAAAATAAAGCCGGCAGATGGTTCGAGTGATGTGTGTGGTTGGCAATCTATTCTGTGACAGGGAGCAGGCGGTTCAGTTAATACAACTTTAAAAAGTTAATATTGACGGAACCGAGAAAAAGACCCCAACATCTGGATGGATGGATGGATACCTTGGGGAGACACGGCACGGCTATTTTGCCCGGGGGTGTTGATGATGACACCTAGTGAAGGCGTCGTGAATCTTTGGTTCTCGAGGGTTGTGTGGTTGTGTGCTGTGTGCTGTGTGCTGTGTGACGAGGTGCCCGGCAGCCTGCAGCCTGCAGCTCGTGGGGTCAAGTCAAGAGAAGGCAAGAAGGCAAACATTGAAGCTGTTACCAGCCTCGCTGTGGACCCTGTGACTGCCGTAGCCGGGGGGTGATGGCCCGCGCGCTATTCCCTTGTTAGTGGCCCTAACCCTGGCTAGCGCCAGCGCTGGATGCACCTTACTCCACATCTGTTGGCATTCACGCATTCCACTTGCTATTACCTTTGCAAATGATGTTCACCACGATGTTTTGCCCCGGGCAATCAGCAGCACGATACACTACCTAGTACCTGAGTCCAGAGAGGCAGCAAAGGAACCCCTCTTCTTCCGTCTACTTACAGTGATAAGGTAGTCGTTCAGACCTCTCCAGCCTCGCTCCGTGGAACAATACCGGCACTGTTTGAGAGCATCCGGGCCATGACAAGACGACTTGAAGGACGGGCCCAGGAGCTCGGTTTCACCCCATCTCGTCGACTTCAGCCGGTCTTCGGCTTGCCAGCGGGATGGCTTGTTCCCGTTGTCTCCCGTTGTCTCCTAGCGTATACGGCGCACTGTTCATCCTGTAAGCGGCAGCAAAAGGTCTCACATCTCAGGTCCCAAGGTCCCAAAGGTCCCCGCCGTTGAATTCAAGCATCGCCGTCCCCGGAGCAGGCTCCTCTCCCCCGCACACAGTAAAGTACACCACTGTGCTACTGACTTGTCTCTCGTACGTACTATCCCGATCAGGCTGTGTATGGTCTTCGACGGCGAGACAGCAGACAAGTGCTTGTCCCGTCTCTGCGGATTTTAGCCCCCCCCCTGCTTCTTGTTGTCCTTCCATAGCTTCCAAGCCGGATTCCAAACACAACCCACACTTCACTGTTGCCGCCGTTTGATAGGCCTACCCCCCCAATCCAAGGGTTCATGTGCTACACGTACGTACCTATGTACACACATTCCGCTACACTAGGACTGGGTGGTCCCGTTAACCCGCTTGCTGGATTGTCGCGATCAGCCCCTGCGATCCCTGTCGGGCAATCTGCAGAAAGCACCTCTTCCGTCCACTCACGGGCCCTCTGGTCGCCGGTGGCTCTCATACTTAAGTGTGCTCCTCCACCGCGGCGGGCAACAGGAGGCCAATATAATCCTCTCACACCATGGCCCACCAGCCCGGCTTTACCATATTGCTCTGAAATATCCCGACTGCCTGCTACCCCTCCTGCTACCCTCTGACCCCAGATCGAGCCGGGACGTGGTACCAGACCCGCCTGTCAAGAGCCGAGTCCTGAGCTTGTACGGCAGGGCTGTTGCTGCACCAAGCAGCTTCACACGGATGATAAAAGCAGGTGACCCTGCAGCTCTCACGACCTGGGGCAAACAAGCCTCGAACTTCCCTTCCGGCTCTTCCTCCGTTCGATTCCGACTCGGAACACTGCGCATTTGTCTTGTGCTGCTGCTCCCCGACCTTGGCCAGCACATCCCTACCACCACCGTGTGAACTCGATGTGATACAAGACAACGTCAACCTCGATACCCACGCGTGCCCTCGGTTGCCCACAGGAGCTGGTCCAACCACAGCTGGCCCTGGCTTCATTTGTGGCTTCTGCAGCTGCACGAGACTCCTGCTCCCTCCCCCGGCGAGAACATCACCGCCAAACACCAGAGACAGCATCACCATCGCAAGATCCCAGATCCTGGGCTCTCACCCTTGCTAGTGTACCATTGTTTCTCCCGGCTGAGACAAGGCCTCACTTCCGACCCTTCAACCCGGCTACCCGGATTCGTATATGTGGCTGCTCTCGCCCGGCAGCAAAGTGGCTCCCTCTAGTGTATGGCTGCCCACCTTTACAGATCAGCTCCCTGACCGGTTCCAAGACAAGAGACTGACCGAGTGACCAAAGGCTCGAATCCCCTCTTCTCTTCGTTTATTTGTGATCCGCCTCCCCCAATGTCTGCGGTGGTCGACTTTGCTCCCCACGACTTTGGCCGTCATCCCTTGTTGGACGTCGACAGCATGTCTCGACCACACCACAACTACCACGAGGGATATGCCCCTCGACATGGACACTACGCTCCAGAGCACCCATCGTTCCCACCACCACATGCCCCTCAGCTCGCCCAGCCGCCACGGCTGCCCTCCATGGCGACCATGATGTCGACTGCAGGCGCAAGCCACCCTCCTGCAATGCCAAATGGTCGAGAGGTCTCCTACCCGGGAGCAAAGCCGGGCTACTATTCCGACTACGCAACCCCCTCGCCAGTCGGGCAGACACCTCCGCAGTTTCCCGGCCCGAGCAACGACCCCCATGCCCTCTCCAGGCGGGCAGTCGACATCCGCCGCTCTCCCACCCTATCATCGACGGCCAGTGACCGGTCATCTGACGAGGTAGCCCACGAGATGCGTCTGAGGCAAATGAACAGCTTCCGAGACCACCACGGCCAAGGGCTCCCACGGCAGTATCCCCATCAGTCCCCCCGTTCAAGAGGGAGCTCCCTCCATCACGACGGCACTCTCCCACCAGTATTAATGGGTGGCCCCTCCGCCAGCCCCTACGCCGCCCCAGCAGCATCGGGATATATCAACGGCCGGTCCGCCCCACCGCCACACCTGCCCCAAAGCCCACCAAACAGCACCCAAGCCAGCGCCTCCCCAAGACAAGAGGGAAAATCCATGAGCATATCCAACCTCCTCAGCTCCGACAGCGCCACCACCACTGCTACTGCTGCTGCGTCCACCACACCTTCCACATCTCACCCATCACCCAACAACAACAACAACATGAACGGCATCACCACCACCCCCTCTCGCCCCGTCTACCCACCCCCCCAAGCCTCCCCCATCAGCCCAACCTCGGAATACCGCATCTCCGTCCGCCAACAACCCTACGCCGCCCGCTCCTGCGGCTTCGGCGAGCGCGACCGCCGCGTCATCGACCCGCCCCCCATCGTCCAGCTAACCATCCACGACCCCTCCCTAGCCCCCGAAGAACTCGGCCGCCGTCTACGGCATCAATTCTCCGTCGTGCACTGCAGCATCTACGACGAAAAAGGCGAGCGTGACATGTCCGCCATGCCAGAAGACTTCCGGCAGCAGCGCCGCCTGATGGGCACCCTCGTCGCCTCCCCCTTTGTAGGCCAAGACGAAAACGGGGAGGAGGGCTGTTTCTTTTGCTTTCCTGATCTATCCTGCCGCACCCCGGGGAGTTTCAGACTGAAGTTCGCGCTTGTGGTGCTGGATCCGATGAGGATGGTGATGGGGGATAGATCCAAAATCGTGGCCACGGCGATGAGCGAGGTCTTTTGCGTGTTCAACGCCAAGGATTTCCCGGGGATGAAGGCGAGCACGGGGTTGACCAAGAGGTTGAAGGAGCAGGGGTGTTTGATTAGTATTAAGAAGGGGAATGAGAAGCGGGAGACGCCGGGGAGTACGGGGAGTGGTGGGAGGAGGTTGGAGGAGGATATTGACGAGGGGGAGGAAGGAGGGGGGGAGGGGGATAGTGAGGGAGATGGGGAGAAGAGGGGGAGGAAGAGGGTGAAGAGGAGCGCGTGACTAGCTGGGGTGTTGTGTTGTTTTCCTTTTTGGAACAAGACAATAGAAGACGATGACGATGATGATGGTGGTGGAGAGGTTGATGAGAGGACACCGCTCAGGAGGCCAGAGAGGGGAGAGAAGAGTGGCGTGTGTGGCATTTGAGATGCTAACTCACGTTTACGTCAAACTACTACGGCAACAAAAGCTGGACTGCCGACCACACCTACAGTTCAGATTGCTTTTTTTCAGCAAAAGAGCGAACAGATACCCCATGATCTTGTTTTTTTTCTTCTACTTTTTTTTTACTACTGTGGGCTTTTCTTTTTATTCTGGGTGGAACAAGCATGATGGAACAACAGCAACAATTTATGAGGAAACGACAGGACAAAAAGTAAACGGGCAAAAATTGTACTGGGCGTTTGGGTTTTACGGAATGGGCACAAAAAAACAGACTGGAGCAGTACCGGGGGGGGGAAACGAGAGTCTCCCTCCAGGTTTGGGATTTTTCTTTGGGGTCTACTGGTATTTCCTGACTTAGATCTTTTTTATAAGATTTTGCGGTACGACGGAGTTGAGTGAGCATTCCCGAACTGGGTGGACGGACGGATTCCACCTAAAAAGCTTCACCTTTGCGCGCATGTCTGTCACTTTTATGGTCTTATGGGAGATGGCTGGGGGCAAGTTTTCGTGTGCATTTTGCATTTTAGCGAGTTTAAAGGAGAGAGAGAGAGAGATACCAACCAATATGAATCAACAAGAGTTCCAAGTTCAATTATGAGACCTGTTCCCGCCTGCCTCCCGCTCATGGTTTCAACGTCATAATGAGAGATTGGAAGTGTAATATGAGTCTGATAATGCTTATACTCCAAATTAAATGAGAGCTTCCTCTTGACAGTAGTAATAATTCATTTCTGAATGAAAGACAAAGTTTGACAAAAACTGTGAACCATAAGGAGGGCGTTACTAAGCGGGATACCTACCTACACCAACCCTCAACCAACACAACACACCTAAGAGAACCCCCACCACCAAATCCAGTATCCCGCTCGGCCTGTCTACTACACCTACGGATAGATCCTCTCACATTTTCACCACCCCCTCTCCAACTTCGGCAACCTCAACCGTAAGCATGTCTAAAACACACACACAACACAACTCGGCCTAATTGTCTCAAAGTGGCGTGCTATACATACCTCCAGAACCACAAAAAATAAAAAATAATAAACAATGGAAAAAATGTCTTGAATCTCGGCGTCCTCCCCTATCTAGGCTCTCATCAAATACCTGACTCAGTACACAATCGCAAACCTCTAATTCGTGAATCATACATCTTTCCCTACCTACCCATTACCAAGTATCTATCACCGTCTTGTCAGCTTTCACACTGTGTACTTCACTCACCAAACCTCCCCCGAAAACACCATCCCTAACATACATACACACATACACTAGAAATTTCCATACCCTGCCGATCAAAAACAAAAAACCCCCATGTAAGTATGTAGTCTCAGGTTAGTCTTTGCTCACACCTTCGGAACTCCTCCGCCCCCCCTAACTGGCCCGATCCCCCCCCCTTCACCGGTCTCACACACAGTGCGCGCGATCTCTCTCCCCCCAAAACCCGCCTCCCTTTCCTTTCTTTTCCTTTTCCGGTGTGATACCTTTCGCATGTGTACACACCTAGTCTAGTGTACATGTACGTTGCCGATCTACGCAAAATGCAAAAACCTCCAAGTCCCCCCCCAAGTCCCCAAACAAGCATCATCCTTGTTCTGCTTTGGGAAAAAAACATCATCACAGCTGGGAAAGGGGAGAGAAAAAAAACAAAACAAAAAATCTAGGAATGTTTGCTCCTGGCTTTCTCTTGGCTGGTTTCTCTTGGCTGGATGTTGGCTGGGTGGGGGGTGGTGATATACATACACTACTTACACACCAAAAGACAAGGCTGTAAATCCCAAGCGCAGTAGACGAGCACTCCCAAATGATTGCACCAACATAAAGGTTCAAAACCCATAAAAACACCCGTGCTTTTCATTTTTTGTAAAAACCCAACAATACCCCTTCCTGGATATCAAGACCAGAAAAACCAATAATGAATAACCACTGTAGAGACAATTACACTTGATAAAGAAAGAAAAAAGAGCCATGACTTGGCCATGCCGGTATCAACTCCCCCGTCTCCCCCCCCGCCTCCTATGAACCCATCATATCCCAAATATACACATCCCCATTCTACTCATCATCCTCACTCTCCTCGGCAGCCTTAGCAGCAGCTCCCCCCTTCTTCTCCGCCGCCTTCTTGGCCCACTCCTGCGCCTTGGCACTAACCCTCTCTCTGCTCTTCTTATCCCCATTCTTATCCTCCCACTGCGCCCACCTCTTGAACCAAGTCTTGGCCTGCTTGGGCTTGAGACCCTTGACCTTGCTGCCGCGGTCAAACAAATCACGGACGATAGCCGGATCAGCAGTGCCGACAGAGGTCTCCAGGTCAACAACCTGGTTCCACAGGTCAAATCTCTTGGGGAAGGCGGCGAGGATGGTCTCAAACAGTGAGCGACCCTGTTCGCGATCACCGTTGGAAGAACGGAACTCGAGCGCCGCAAACTTGGGCAGCAACTCCAGAAGCACGGGCTTGGTCTCGCCCAGCGACTTTTGGGCGCGCTGAAGGAGGCCGCGGGCCTTGTCGGGATTGCCAAGCTTGGTGTGGAGGAAGTGAGCGTAGTTGATCCAGACGCTGGGGGACTTGGAGCCAAACTTCTTGATGATCTTCTCAAAGAGGTCATCCGCTTCCTGTTTTTCGGGAGTTAGTGACTGGGCTTCATCATGAAATAAACGGGGGAGAATGTCTTACCTTGAGCTTGCCAGATTGGATGTAACTGCTGGCCAGACGCTCATAGACTTCTTGCTCATCGTTGTAGGTGCAGGCACGCTTGAAAAGATCCTCGACAGTCTCCTCTGTGCCGTAAGCGACCTCAAGATTGAGGTAAGCAATCCAGACGTTCAGCTTCTCAAGCTCTTCCTTGATGTTGATCGTCTTGATCGCACGCTCAGCCACCTGTCTCGCGCTGGCAAGGTCGCTGACTTGCATCTGGAAAGCCATGTAGGCAATCCACAGCTCTGACGAATCAGGCTGACCCAGAAGGAGACGCTCGTAATCACTCGACGTCTGGGGCCCGTTGATATCAAGCTCGGCTGTCCTGTCAACCTGGACCCGAGACTCACGCTGCTGCTTTTTCTTCTTGATGGGCTCATCTGTAGTGCCAGTGGCCTTGTCATCTTCATCCAAAGCATCGGCATTCCAGTTGAAGCCGCCAGTTTCGAGACCCTTGACGCCTTCTGTTTGGGCATCATCCATCTCGACGTCGCTGTCAGCGTCCTCGTTATCATCCTCATCGTCAGAGTCAGCAGGGATGACGAGGGCGCCACCAGCGCCAGCATCGCTCATGTCTTCATCCTCGCTGTCGCTACCCAAGGCGGCACCGGCCTCATCATCGCTATCCACGTCCATCTCATCGTCGTCCTTGAAGTACGATGGCTTCAGGCCGAGGTTGATACGCTTTGCCTTCTCATCCACCTTGAGAACGCGAGCCTTGACCTTGTCACCCTCACTGTAGAGCGCCTTGGCATCCTTGATCGCTCTGTCCGCCATTTCAGAGCGGTGGCACAAACCGGAGAGGTTGGCAGAGCCGTCAATGTCGATAAAAGCACCAAAGTCCTCCACCTTGCGGACCTTGCCTGTCACGACTTGACCCTCCTTCAGATCTGAAAATGTGATTGGGGGCACATAGTCTTTGCTCAGGATAGAAGGCTTCAAACTCATCTCAAAGCGACCGTTGGTAACGGAAATGATACGGCCCTTGACAAGCTGGTCAACCTGGAAGTGCTCCTTCCAGTCTTTAAGGTAAGAATCCGACAGGTTCTTGATCTGGACCATGGCGACAGTATCGCCTCCCAGGTGAACAAAGAGACCCTTATCAGACACATTCTTGACGAAGCCACGAATGACATCGCCCACGGCGATTTTGGTGTCCTTGGTGACCTCCTTATCCGTCACTTCGAGCCCTGAGCTGAGCACGCGAGAGGGGCGCATCGACAGTCTCAGCTTCTTGTTGCTCTTGTCAATATCGAGAACGGCGACACGGACAATTTCGTGCTTGGAATACTTGAGAGGGTTGGCCTCGTCGTAATCATCCGCAAGATCGCACAAGAGGACAGGGCCAGCCACAGACTCGCTGAGCTTGACAAACACTACGTTGTCGGTGGCCTTGGTGACCTTTCCAGGAAGCACCATGCCCTTCTGGATCTTGTCCCAGGTCAACTGGTTCTCAGCATTGGGATCGCGGGCCGAAAGGTCGAGGCGGTTCTTCTCTGCGTCCACGTGGAGAACACGGACTCGGAGAGCAGAGCCGACAGGGAAGCTCTTCGCCACATCCTGCAGTTTTGACAAGTCATCAGAAAGCTCAACGGCGCTGATCCTGCCGCGCACATTGGGTGACAGGTTGACCCAGATGTGATTCTGAGCGACATTGTTGACAAAGGCCAGATGGGTGGAGTCCTGCTCGAGCTTCTCATAGCTCAGGGGCTCCGGGGTAGAGCCTTCTTCAAGATCACTTGGCTTGGCCGAAAGTTCCAGGACGGCGTGACTTGAGCGATGAGAAATGGGCAAGAAACGATGGTTGCGAGCGTCGTGAATACCAAGAACTCGCACGTCGATAACGTCACCGGTCTTGAACTTGCCGAGAGGCTTCTTCACACTGGAGATGTCCTCGAACTTGTCATAGACCTGCGACACATCGATACGGCCTTGGATGTTGTCCGCAAGGTCAACATTGATTTGTGTATCCTTGGCAGACTTTACCCTCGCCTTGGTAATCTTGCCAATAGGGAGATCTTCCATAGACAAGACAGACAGATCTAGGGCATTCACAGCCTTGTCGGCTGACTTGCCAGAGTCCTTTGCCTTGACGTCTTCGCCACCCTCTGATGGGATGGCAACAACGATACGGTTAAGATCCTTGTCGACCGATGTGATCTTGACAGTGACAGACTGAAGCTTCTGGAAGCCGAAGCTTGGCTTGTCCTGGATATCGCGTGGCAGCTTAGATTTGGGGAGCAGCGCCGTCAGCCTGCCAGCAAACTGGACAAAGGCAGCCGTGGCAGTGATGTTGCGAATGAAGCCGGGTACAACGTCACCCACGCGTGCCCGGTCAATCGTGTGAAGAAGCTTGCCCTTCTTCGCCGCTTCAACAAGGCTTGGCTTGTGAGAGAGAATGATAGACCGGCGAGCTTCGTTCTTTTCAATGACAACTAATTCGGTAAGAGTCTGGTTGACGTGGATCTTTTTGAGCGCAGATTGTGTTTTGCTGACCGACTTGTCGGTAAGGTGTCTGACAGGAAGGATAGCCTTCAATGAGCTCTCGGCAAGCTCGACAAAGATATCGTCTTCCGTCTTTTGTGTGACGCTGGCGGTAACCAAGTTACCGATCTGGAGTTTCTTCAGTGCGACCTGCTTCTCCAACCCAAAGGCCGATGGGTCCTTGCAGGACACAATCATTCTCTTTTCCTCGGGGTCGAAGCTGAGGACGTAAATACTAATAGTCTGGCCCTCACGGAAATGCTCCTTGGGATCCTGGATGTACGCCTCGCTCATCTCCGAGACAGGAAGGAAACCACGAAGCTGTCCGTAGAACTGGACGATGGCACCCCGGTCCAGAAGCTTGACAATGGTACCAAACGCCTGAAGCCCAACAGCAAGCTCGTCGTATGACTTGACCGGAGGAGCATCAGAGTTCACCAATGTCTTCTTCAAAGTAAGGCGCAGCTGATGTCTTGCTGGGTTGGTGGACAGGACACGGGTCTTGACCTTCATCCCTTCTCTGAATTTCTTCTCGGGATGTTGCAGACGGACATCGGAAAGATGCATTTCAGGAACCAGACCGGAAATACCCTCGGCAACCTTCACGATCAAACCGCCAAGACCGTGCTCGTTGACAACGAGCTTTTCAACCACACCCGGCACCACCACTCCCACGGGGATGTCTTGTATCCTCAGGAAAGGCTGCTCCAAGATGCTCTTCTCCATCGACAGGTTGTACATGCCATCGAAAGGATTGTAGCCAACTACACGAGCAGCGTGAACGGAGCCAATCTTGTAAGGACCGCTGGTTTCGAACAACGAGTCCACCTTGCCATCCTTGACTCTGGAAATGTGCACGAAGCCTGGGACACCCTCAACACCAACATCGACATAGAGACCGATTTCAGGCTCGACTCTTTGAACAGTGCACTTCTCAATGATGGTGGAATGGGCGAGAATGTCCACTGGCAACGATTCGATGCCGTTCTTGGTTTTGGCGATTTTTGGTTTGAGTGACAGCACATGTGGGAGCAGTGAGATGCCGAGTTTGGGCTTCTTTGCAGTTGGGAAATTGCAGATAATCCTCGCCTTGATCCTCGAGCCCACTTTGTACTCGTCCACAATGTCAACACCTCCAGGGCCGGCATTCGAGTGAACAAGATCCGCAGTCACATCCAGATGACCCATGACCTTGCCCACAATTCCGTGCTCAGTAACCTCGGAAACCAAGATGTCAGCCGCGGTACCTGGTAGGAACGAGTCGATTGTCGTGGCGTCGGATGGGAAGCTCTTGATGCTGCCGATGCGGTCCTCCAGAGTGGAAAGCTGCACAACCTTGCCGCTGGCAGCTTTACCAGTAGCAATACAAAGTAGAACTGAGCCAGGCTGAACGCTCTCTTCTGGGATGCCCTTGTCGAGTTGTTTCCGGGGCAAAAAGCCCTTCAGTTTCTTCGAGTCTGAGATGTTGACATCCATAACAAAACCATGATCCTCCACACTAACAACCGAGGCCATAAGGGTGGTGTTCTCGACGATATCCTGCTCCGACATGCCAGAGTTGGCTAGTGCTGGCTGAAGTGATAGCTCGATATGACGCTTGGGCTTTCCATCGACAGAGTCATCCTGTGTCGACACAACATAAGCGCGGACATACTGGCCCATTCGGAAGATAGTTTGAAGGTCGATATTCTCGTCGTCCTCGTCTGCTTGGTCCTCCTCTTCATCCTTCTCGGCAATTTCTTGTAATCTCTGTGTAAATATATCCGAGATAGCTGTAATTGGAACGTGGCCGACGAGGTTGTTGGGAAGCGCAACGGCAACATCGGTGAGGTTGATGCCGCAGATCGTTCCAAGCACCAGAGAGCCCTTGACCAAGCGCTGTAAGTTGTTAGCGACAGCCTCAATTGCCTTCCCAAGACAAAGTTCCTCTTCTTACCTTGAAGTTCAAGCTTTCCACCTTGACGGCATCCTCATCTGTTTCAGGTGCTACCTCTCCACCCTTGGACTTGCGCGTCTTCTTCTTCTTGGTCTTCTCTCCCCCGGATTTCTTGCTGGCAGCCTCTTCGAAGAGGACATCGTTCTTGGCCTGGATTTGAATTTGCTTTTGTTCGAGGGGGGTCAAGACACTGGCGCCACCTCTGGGGAACAATGGCTCTTCCTCCTTGACAAGAGATGTTGCTGGGGCAGACGACTTTGATGGCTTTGCGCCGCCCTTTTTGTTGGAGTCCTTCGTCGAATCGCTTCCCTTCGCCCTTTTGGATGGTCGCGCATCGTTCGTAGGCTTTGCCGACTTGGAGGCAGAGCCGTCGGGGCCCTCTTTGCGCTTTAATGAACCCATGGCGGATAGTTGATGTTTGGGTCGTTGTAAGTGACGGGAGGCTCGTTCGCAGCCATGAGAAGCTGGCACCCACCACAAAAATTTCTAGTGGGTCCTGCCATTGGCGATAACGATAACGAAAGCGGTGAACCGTACAGGTGGGGCACTGGAAGAGACCC
Source organism: Cercophora samala (assembly GCA_030512305.1). Lineage (NCBI taxonomy): Eukaryota > Fungi > Ascomycota > Sordariomycetes > Sordariales > Lasiosphaeriaceae > Cercophora > Cercophora samala. Next base: position 461,454 of record JAULSY010000002.1, on the reverse strand, counting down.
TGTGGTCGTCCCAAGCTTGATGTTGATGTTCAAAATAGACACTGATGGGATGAACCACGGATGACAACATAATTTACTAAAGAACTGCTGTTCTCGTCAAATACTCTGTGTTCTGTCCCGATTATAGTGTTCTCAGTTCTTCATGGCCTCCTTCATGTACACTGTGATGCTCAAGTCAGGGTTAGGGTACAGTACAACATCCCCCCACCACTCTCTCGTTCGTCACTTGCCCACCACATGCTCCTTCGCAGATCGACTTGACGCCTGAAATGTTCAAACCCAAAGATATGGAACACTTGATGAACTTCAACGTTGTTGTTCAAGAGCTGGGTGAGCTGGGTGAGCTGGTTGCTGGCTGCTAACTCCAAGCAGCGTAGTGTACACTATATGTACAGATACGTGGCCCAAGCTTTCGACGTTGCAGTTCCAGGGACCAGCCGCTGATGCAGTCTTGTCAACGGTGTTCGTTTTGGAGTCTTTGGAGGGGGATCATCCTGTCAGCCAAATGTGGGTGTCAGTGACAGCATCCACGACAATGAATTATGACTGTCTACAGACAATGCAGAGAAGAGGTCAGACCGACAGCTGGACTTGACCGACTGTTTGCCCGAGCGCTCGCGATGGATGTCTCACATGGAATTTAAACTTTCGGTGTCTAGAAGCCAAGTCTCGCAACTGCATGGCCTGTGAAATGATCCCGTGCGCCCAGAAGCGGCTTTCGGTAGTGCCCCAACCGCTGGGATGACGTATCCGGGGGTCGTTCCTCGGCCACCCACTCAACAAGTCGCGCCGCCACGCAACCTGAACACATGGCCCAAGGCAACGACAACGGAGAACAAAAGACGACAGGACAGCCCCCCCATCGCCTTAAACCCATACTCCATAGGACATTCAAACCCAAGCGACCGCACCCCGGACTGATACGACCTTCGCGAGAACCCGACCAGAGCCACTATGGCTCCCAGGAAACGAGCAAAGCCAAACCCGGTCAAGCAGACTGCGCCCACAACGCAGTCATCAGACACCGCGAATCAAATCACATCGCCGGCCGCCTCTACCCCCCCACAGAGCATTCCGCCATCTCTGAAAACTAATGGAAGCGGCGATCGCGCACCCAGCTCTGGCCCAGGCTCCAAGCAGGTGAGCACCACTATCCCATGCGCGCCATCCTCAGGCAGCCTCTTTAGGCAACTTGTCCAATAGGTTTAACACGTACCAGGTGAACAAGACTCGTAGTTGGTATGGGTCTTTATCAAAGAAGTCGACAGCGTCCACGCAAGTTGCCCGCGAGACCATTTTAGGTGGCACCTCGAAACCTATGGCCACCGCCGACTTTACTCGGTTCGACACAAAGAAGTCTTCCGATATGAGTGCTGATGAAGCGCTCTTCTCTGCTCCTTCTTCATTATCGAAATCACAAGACTCTGGTATTGGATTTACAAGCGATGGAACCCGTGGCCTGAAAACGCCCACTTCCAAGACCGCTGTAAAGCCTGCAACTGGACAGGCAGAGGTCAAGACCACGACCGAGTCGGAGGATGTGGTTATGGAAACTGAGGATAATGGAAAAGAGCAAGAAGAGGCACCATCCGCTAAATCAACCACCGATCATAGCACAGGCACTACGGTGCCCGCTGCATCTGCAACTATTACTACGAGACCTACGTCAACATGGCTAGGAGGGTGGTGGGGAAGCTCGCAGCCTCCAGCGGCGGCACCAGCACCAGCCTCACAACCAGACGCTGCGGAGGAGCCGGCCACACAAGAAACAGAATCCGACGCACTTGCTGGCCACCAGGCCCCAGAAAACAAAATGCAAGAGCCTGCCTCTGAAGACCCGCCGGAACAACAGTCGCCGGCAATGACGGAGGCCCCAGCCGAGCAAACCGCGGCACAAAATCAACCACAAGCCGCTGCTGGTGGGGGTTATGGATCGTGGATCTGGGGCTGGGGAGCGGGGAAAGGCGTGCCCATTTCTTCACAGTCAGCACAAGATGCTTCAGATCCCACAACGGACCAATCTACAGTCGAGGCCTCTGAAGCAGACACTACCGCTACCTCAGCAAAGGAGCCTGAAGATACCGTTATGAAGGACGCCCCACCAATCGAGGAGCCTCCGGCGTCGACATCAGACCCAGCCCCAAAAACAGGTTCAACATGGGCATTTTGGTCTCGCCAGTCAGGGTCTACATCCGGGAAGAAGTCGTCTGACAATTCAGATGAAGGACAGCTTGCTGTGATGGGTGAAAGCTCCCAGAACCACCCAAAGAGAGCCAAGTCGATGGAGTTCAAAGGCTCTCCACCCAAGGAAACCCCTATCAAGTCTGGTAAAAAGGAAGAACCGGGCAAGGATCTTTCGATCAAGTCTGGAAAGACTGGAAAGAAGGAAGAACTGGTCAAGGCCTCGGCGATTGCGCCAGGCAAGGCAGCTTCTATTAAAAGGTCCAAGAGGGATCGCCCAGAATCGATGGAAATTGACGACACAGCCCCTATTCGTCCAGGTACTCCCACAGCGGCAGAAACCCCGACCAAGGGCGCGGCACAGAAACCGCCAGTCTCCTCTACAAAAGCCGCCCCGCCCAACCTCGTGCTTCCATCCTTCAACGGTACCTACAAGCTCAAAGAAAATCCTTCGATCGTGAAGCAAATCACCCGTATCCTACTCCGGGGAAGCCAAGCGCCATCCAACAAGCACGTCTACATCTCGAAAGATCTACCAAAGATCAAGAAAGCCATTGCTATCGGCGTTCATGGGCTCTTTCCCGCAAACTATCTCAGGACGGTGATCGGTCAGCCTACAGGCACGTCAATCAAGTTTGCCAATCACACCGCTGACGCCATCAGGCGCTGGGCAGATAAGCACGGCTGTGGGGATTGCGAAATCGAAAAGGTTGCCTTGGAAGGCGAAGGCAAGATTGGTGAACGGGTGGAAAACCTCTGGAACTTGCTGCTCAACTGGATCGACCAGATCAGATCGGCAGATGTGATCCTTATCGGGTGTCATTCTCAGGGTGTACCGGTAAGCATCATGCTCTTGGCCAAACTGATCGAGATGGGCGTGGTGAACAAGGCTAGAGTGGGCGTTTGCGCCATGGCGGGGGTTTCTCTGGGGCCGTTCCCTGATTACAGGACTAGTATGGGGTACTTGATGGGCTCAGCGGGTGAGCTCTGGGCATTTGGAGATCCAAAAAGCGAGGTTAGCCAGCGGTTGGAGGCGGCGATGAAGGTTTGCTTGGGGTACGGGGCGAGAATCACGTTGGTGGGGAGTATCGACGACCAGCTTGTCCCAATGGAATCGGCCGTCTACGCACCGGTACATCACCCTTACATCTTTCGCGCAGCCTTCATCGACGGCCGGATCCACGCACCGGATTTCATTGCCCACTTGGTCGGCTTCGCCCTCAAACTTCGCAACTTGGGGGTCTCGGATCATGGGCTGATAAGGGAGCTGAGCACGCCCCTGGCGGGGAGTCTGTACAGCGGGGAGGGGCACTCGAGGTTGTACGATGACGAGCAGGTGTATGATCTGGCGGTGTGCCACGCGCTGGAGACGACGGATGTGGGGGGGAGCAACCCGGCTTGTGAGATGCACCGGGTGGGGGGCGCGTTGGTGAATCCGAACCCGTATCATTTGCCCTGGATCATGAGGGGGTTGCTAGAGGAGGATTTTGTAAAGACGGAGTTGAGCGAGGAGACGCAGGAATTGGTGAGGCAGTTTGATGATTGGAAGCCGGTGACGAAGGCGTTGAAGGATGTCAAGTATCGGTTGGAGGCGGTGCGGTCGAAGTTGTAGGATGGTGGGCGTTATTGGGTTTGGGTTTTGCATGGGTGGGTGGGCATGGGTAGGTGTTTTGGTTTTTGGGCAAGGGAGAGGATAGGCCTTTGCGTTGTTGCGTTGGTAGGACTTTTGTGATATTCTTTTTATGGGAAGCGAGGAGTAAGCTGGGGGGCATTGCTTTGTGTTGCGGACTTGGTCGAGGTTTCAACAAGAGTCACGACTTTGAGAAGAGATGGCAGGGAGGAGGGGGGCTGGCTTTGGAGCATTTAGATGCGTGTTTGGTAGACAGGACAGACATGGCTAACATAATCTAAGGGGCATATACACAAGAGGAAGGTGATATTACAAATAAACTCAATAATTTAACATGATAGTGGACTTTTCTTATTGTGGCATAGGGGATTGTGTATCTTTCTTGGTTGTATCAGCTTACGAAGCTTGAAAAAGAGAGAAAAGGGTGGGGGAAAGACTTGATTGAGATCTGAGCAAAAAAACAACAAAAAAAGTGGCAGCCGAGTGGACTTGAACCTAGGCGGCACTGTACAATGCTCGCAGGTTGATTTCATCCTGACCTAGGTCGCTAGGGGTTAAACTGAGACGAACGCTCAAGACCGCTCGGCCACACGGCAGAAGCTTCGATCATTTGTTGAAAGTTGCTCCGGGACTGTTGCTTACGTAGGTAGGTACTTGCTCCCGTCAGTGTCCCTCGTGCCTTCCCTCCTTGCTCTTCCGCTCCTTCCCTCTCACAATCTTTCGTCCCTTCCCTCAGCTCCCTCTCGTCCCCCCCTTCCCTCGGCTCTCTCTCGTCCCTTCCCATCATTATCTACCCTCGCTCCTTCCCTCATCTTATCCACCTCCCCTCTCACAAACCCAGGTTCCCATTCCGCTTCCACTCACAGTCCAACCCTCTAATTCTCAACCGCCCTCCCCCCCCCCCCCCCAATCACGGCATTGTCCCAGTAAGACAGCTTCCATCGGAAACCCCCCTATTTTCTTTCTTTCAAATCCGTGATAAAGGATAAAAGCCACCCGGTGTGTCCGGACATGAAGTCGTTTATTCGTGTCTAGAACGACTCAAAAGATAATCGAGGAGAACAAAACAAATTTATGTCCCCCCCTCTCCCAAAAAAGAAGAGATAAAAAAAAAAAAGGCAGGACAAAAAGTATGATGACCCATTAGAAGAGAAAACGATGAACCCATTGTGGACTCGGACCCAAGGCATCCGGAATATTGTAGGTTGATTCCATTCTCTTCGTCGTAACATGGGAAGCACGGGTTAACTGCGAGAGGACGCTCAAGCACCAGTGAGCTATCGGGATTGGAGCTCCTTTGTTGAATGTTGCTCCTGGATTTCCTTTTTATATACCTATCCTGTGTGGCAAGGAGTGGGAAGAGCGACCTTGGAAACTTGGATATTGGGACTTGGATATTGGGCCTTGACTACATGAGATTTTACCTGCCCGGCTTCCTTCCCATCTGTCATCGTCACTGCCATCTCCTACCCCTCGCCTTTTTAAACAGACAATATAAACAAATCACGGGTATATCTCAGCAAATCAGAAAAAGCAAAACATCCCCCGCTCATATTCCACACACTACTGCAGAGAAAAAATAGTCGCTATATTTCCTGAGTCTTTTAGATCGGGTATGTGGGCATGGGGTGATGTGATGTGATGATGTGTGGAAGCCAGCCCATTCATTTCATTCTTTCTCTCTGCTTTCTTCTCCCTCTCCCCTAATCCCCAGCTATACACCCCGTCCCTCCTCTAATCATCAACAACTAACCCATCCATCCCTCCCATCCATCCATGGTCTCTTCGACCCTATATCACAAAAGAACTTTTTCCACCCCTCTTCCCTCCCTCCCTCCCACCCTACTCCCGGCCCCCTTCAACAGAGAGAAGTAAAAATGTGTTTTCAAATAAAGTAAAAACAACGGGTGCGGCAGAATATCCCCTCACAGCAAGAAATGGGTGGTATCATGAATGAAGGCTATGAGAACATCAACAGTAAAAGTAGTACACAAAAGGGTTTCCCAAAATGGTTGGGGAAAATATGGGGGGCAGGTGAAAAACGTGACGGGGATCTAAACATCGTAATGGTGTGTTGGTGAAAAAAAGGAAATACAAGGTGTCCGTAGGGGTGAGTTATATAATAGTAGGTTGTAGTGTAAAACGCGGGTCCAAGACCCCAAATGGTGAAGTGTGCGGAAGGACCAGGTGTGCGGTGAGAATGTCGAGTGACGATGGCTGGAGGTGAATTTAACGCGAGTGGCCCTGGTAGGCCTCGGTGAGAACTTGTCACATTGTTAGTACATGTCCAGAAATAACAAGACAGTCATGGCACTCACTATGCAAAATATTCATCTGGCCAGCCCGATCCTCGCAGGCAACCTGGAGACCACTGCCCTCAACAAAATCAAGCACAACGCTGTTGGGGAGCTCCTGCAACTCAACATCAGGGGTATAAGGTGGCTTGAAGTCGGTGATGTGATACCGCTTGAGGAGACCGGCCGCCTTGTTCTTGGTGGGCATCATCGCAGTGCCAGAAACAGCGCTGAGAATCAAGAAGCCCTGGCTGTCGAGGCAAATGCTCCGGCGCTTCCACAAGAGATTGTCGGGGAACTGGACATTGACGTCGCCCATGAAAGCAACAATGCTTGGCTGAGCTGGCGAGGCTGAGGGAGTGGCCGTGGTGGCCCTGGAGGCAGCAGCAACCTCAGCGGCATTCTCCTCAGTCACGGTTGGGGAGATGGATGGGGGTCCAGCCTTTCTGCTGTTGGGAACAAGAGTGTTGGAAAGACGACGCATGAAACGGGACGTCCGGCTGCTCTTGCCCTGGTTGGGGCTGGTAGGGTTGGACCCATTCTTCTTGATGCTCTCGCTATCGGAGTCGATGGAGACTTCGGTCGTACGGACGGGGGATAGCACACCGTTCTGGTCGATGGAAGACCGGCGGCTGCTGATGCTCAGCCGACGCGCAAAGCCGCTAGAAGGTGCCGCGCTTTGGTGAGCTGAAGGGGGGCGGGACGAGGACCTCGAACCAGGGCTCATGGCTTGCCCAGGGGACGGGGCGAGATTGTCCGTGGAGGGTGATTTCGCGCCTTTGATGAAGTCTTTGACCACCGTCAAGGAGGACCGTCTCCCAGAACCGCGCCCTCCTTGCCCATCATCTGCGACTGACTCACGATCGTGGGTCCCTGACTGGCTGCCCTTGGAAAGACGACGCTGCAGCAGTGACTGTTTTCTTTCAATCTGTGGCCCATGGTCCAGAGACATTCTGCCTGACAGGGCGCTGAGAGGTCTCGACTGGACCTCCAACGAGACACGCTTTTGCAGGTCAACCATGAGTGGCGAATGCTGGAAATCATGCGTGTTGTACTCTGATGGGTCGAGCTTCTGCTCCGACAATCTGGTCGGATCTCGGACGATTCGGGCTGTGACCTGAACCGAATCGGGCCTGCCTCTTGGGGGATTTCCACCTTCAAACATGGAGAGACGATTGACCACCGACCCGGATCTATCCCGCCTGATGATCGAAGCACCGTCCGGTGATGACTCCACGGACCCTGGCGGAGAAGGCGTGGGTCTTCCCGACAACGCAGCCGTCCTGTCAACCAAGGAAGGTGTCCGTGACGGAATTTTGCCATCTTTACGAACAGCAAAGAAAGTGGATGATGGGCGTTCCTTGGCCACCACGGTTTCTACAGGGGCACCCACTTTGCCCGAAAGCTGCTGCAGTGCTTTGATGCGCTCAGAGATACTCGAGCCAATCTTGCCGCTTTTGGGCAAGACATCTGCTGCCGGTCGCGGGGCCTTTTGCAGATATGCACCGGACGAGACGGACCGGGCAGAGCCTGGAATGGCCTCGTTGGGAGACAGCATAGAGCTTCGAACGGGATTCGAGACGGTCCTCGAAAACCTCGCCACAGCCTCCACCCCTCCGACGGTGTTTCTCTTAGAATTCCCATCGTTGGGGAAGAATGGCGTGATGGGTGACTTGGAGACAGTAATGGGCGTCGCTTGTTGCACCGTGGCAGATTGCAGTTCATCAATAAAGCCATCGTTGTCGAACATGCTAATCACCGAATGTCGCTTGTCCGCTCCAGGCGCATCCAGCCCCGTCCTGATATGCTGGGGCGCGAGGTTTCGCCTGGTAGCTTCTTCTGTTTCTGCAGTCGGAGTATCCGCAACATCCCGAACCTGTTGCGTTTCTCCCGTTCTTGCGCCGGTGATATCTGACGTAGACTGCCCAACAGTAGTTGCGTCAATCTGGTTCTCCACATTGGCAATTGGCTTGACATCTTGAGTTGAGAATGTGGAGAGCGGAAGGCGAGCTGGAGATGATTCCTCCTCGTTTTCAGCCACAGGTGCAGTCTCGGGGCCGGCCGCTGAAGCCTCTTCCTTGACCGTTTCCGTAGAATCAGGGCTGCTCGCATCTTGCTTGGAGACTCCGTTTGGGAAAACTGCGACCGAGAACCGGGACACAGGCAACGTCTGAACTGGAGCTTCCTGTGTCAGAGTGGTGTTTGCAGATGTAAGCTCTTCGACTCCAGCGCCATTGTCTTTTAGCACAGCCGACTTGTCTCCAAGCGGCGCAATGATGCTTTCTACATGGCCATCTAGTGATTGAGCGTCCGGTTTGTAGCCGTCGCTCTCGATTTGCTGAATATCTTTTCCAGTAGGAGTTTCATTGCCCTGCTCCTTGCCGAGAATGGTCTCGTCGGTAGAATCCGAAAGAGAAGAAGCCTGGGTTGAATCGCCGATATCAGAAGAGGCCAGGGGTGATGGAGGGTGCGAGTCTGTCTGCGCATCAACCGAAGCCAGATCTGTTGCAATTTCAATCTCGATGCCGGAGTCAGCCTTGTCGATAACGGAAGCTTCCTCCACCGCAGCTTCAGTTGAACCAGCCTGTGGAGTTTCGAGGTTGTTGTCTTCTGCCAGATCGGGAGTAGAGGGCGTCAACATGGCCTCTCCAACAGACAGGCCTTCCGCGGGCTGTGAGTTCATCATCTTTTTCTTCTCTCTCAGCTTCATAGCCTTCAAAAGCCGTGCTTTTTCGGGTGAAATTGTGGTCGGCTTGCTTGGTGGCGGGGCAAGTGTGGCCATAGGCACGGGGGTTGGAACGGATGCCGGAATGCCGCTACTGGTGGGTGGTCGAGCAAGATCGTCCTCTACAAGCGTGCTGCCCGCGTTGGTTGGTGCCAGATCGGGGAACGGATTTTCTGGTTCCTCCTTGATTGGCGATTCCAGGGTGTCTTCGTCGTCTGGCGAACGGCCTTTCTTGGAAACCTTGGATAGCGCCTTGACACTAGAAGGCATTGATGCCACAGGTTTGGCAGTTCCACCTCCAGGGGTTTTGGGGCGGCCTGACGCCTCCGCCGAGGGCCTTGGACCGAGCCTTACTTTTGGCTTGGGGTAAGGATACGAGCTGCTGGGATAGAGGTCAAGTGAGGACATGCGCCTACCGGCATCATCAAACGATTGTGCTGGTGAAGAGGGTCTGTCAACACCTGTAAACAGGGGAGGATCCCGCCCGTCGGTGAACCTGGAAGCGTCGGGGATCGTGGCAAGATCTGCGTTGAGCTTCACCGGAGGCTGTAAGGCATATTGTCCCGAGGACCCAGGTCGATCTTCTTCCTTCAGTGTCGACTGTCTTTTGCGGTCTCGTTCCTCTTCCTCTTCTTCCTCGGCAATTTCCACCAACCGTCTTCGGCGCAACGAACTAGTAGAAGATGAAGTCGAACCCGAAGCAGCGTGGAGTGAGCAAGCAGCCGAGAGCTTGGTGTCCTTCAGCTCCTTCGCCTCGGTGATCTCAAACACGGTATCGTGGGGCGAGAAGCGATCGCAAACAGAGTCAAAGTGAACGGTCACCCGGGCTATCGGTTGTCAATCTTCAGCTGTCCCAACAGAGGCAAGGGAGTACCCAAGAAAGGGCGGGGTGAAACAAACCTTGGACCAATCTGGAACAGTCCTCGGGCAGGTATTTTATGATGACATTCCGGCGCCTGTATCTCAGATAACCATACAGCGGCGACTTCTCGGTATACTCTGCTATGTTGTTTCGAATTTCGACAATTCCGCCAGAGCCCTGTCCCAGGAGCTCAACTTCATCGCGGCTAGCATACTTGAGCAAGAACCTGTTTGTTTCATCAGAATGTTAGCAAGCCGTTCCTGGGTAGGCAGGGTGAGCTGGAGGTGCAGCTGGAGGTCAAGGGGCAAAAGCCATGACTGGCGCCATCAGGATTCAGGGATAGGGGCTGCTTTCAGGGAACATACCATCCTCCCGCCTCTGCAACGGCTGCTTCATACGCCTCCTTGACTCGCGGGTCGTCCAGTCCATTCAACGACATCTCGGTATGCCGCGCCTGTCGAAGATGGTGCGGTGCGCCTAGTCTCCTCTATCTGCGACCAGAGGATAAAACGGATGATTGTGGTTAAAGCGGCTTCTCGCTGGGTCAACCGCGATGCCAGCGTGGTGACGAAGGTTGTAGACAAGGCTGAATCGTTTTTATCGCACGTAGCTGAGCCGCGTCGTCTCCATGGAGTTGATTGGCCGTCTCGAGGCGTTGTGGCAGCCCGGATGTAAGGCGCGCAAGATCATGGAACGGGAGCTCGGATCGGCGCCAGCGTTGCAGCAGCAGATCGATCAGACAGACGGCCGCTGGTTGGGAGAGAAGATTGTTGTTTTTCTTAAAGAATGAATCAGACCACAAGCCAGGCGAACAGCAAATCTCTTCAACAGTCAAGTTGTCTCAATCTCGAATGGTGGAGCTCCGGGCTTGACCGTTGGCAACGACGTTAATTGGGTAATTGAGATCAGTAGCACTTGTTCCGTAACGTGGCTCCGTTGGGCATTCGTTCAGGTGGTCGCGTGTAGAATTTAGGGTGGGTAGGAAAAGAAAGAAGAAGGAGAAGTGGCAAGGTAATAAACAGGACAAAAGAGAGCAAGTAAATAATTCACAGCAGAAAAAAGAAGAAGACGAAAGTAACTGTAAGTAGGGAGTGTGTGTATGTGTCGACGAAGGGGGGTGGTGACAGCAACAGGACAGAGAACTGAAGCTGTGCTGTGCCGTGCTCTACTCGGGATGCGCCTGCTTCGCAAACGAACGGGAAAAGGGGAGTCGTCGAACGGTCGAGAAGAAGGGAAAAATTGATTAGGTTAATAATGAGGGGATGCGATCAAAAGGAGGTTGAGAGGCGTCTGGCTGCTTGCCTTGCCGTCGCTCCGTCACGGCGCTCCTCCTCCTGGTGAGATAATTTATCTGCCATTGGCCACTGGATGGGTGCAGAGCAAGGGTGGGGAGACGAGAATGGCGAGCACAGGGCATCATGAGAGTGGGGACCTTGCAGAGGGGTCCAGGAACCGGGCCTTGGTGAATTTCAGGGGTACCTTCCAGTCTTGGTCTGTCTCCTCACTACCTACATAGGCGGTAACGCATAACATTGTTAAAGATATCGCGTGCTCCCGTAGTATTCTGGAACAGGCACCTGTAGTTAGTGTAGTCAGTCGTCATAAAAGATAAGCTACACTGAGGGATAGCATGAGAATGGCGTCTCTGTAGCTTCAGAATACCATGTTCGGCCTCCAAGACAAGGTGGGCTCTTGAAATTGGTGAATCTCTTCAACTTTCCCAAACTTCAGCTTCAGTCATTTTCTCCTGGAGCCCGAAGGAGGACCCCTGCAGGCCATGCCCGGCACTTGACCGTTTTGGGACACCCCCATCTTCTGTTTCAACGGCGCTAAGTTTCGCCTTGGATTCCACTTAGTTTGATGTCGAAGACGACCCAAATTCTAGAAACAGCCGCTGATGCTGTATGTAGAGGCATTTTGTAGCCAGTCGCTGCTGGGTCATCACCATCGCCAATACCCATATATAGAGCAATCACCAACCAAGTCTGACAACATCGGAACCACATGCCGTGGGATCTCGTCCTTCGTGACATGAAGGCGTTGTGGAGTCGGGGATGAAACGTGGTGACAGCTGTGCCATGTGCAGGCGTTTTCAACACCGGGGAATTTTGTCCCACCACACCATCTCTCCTCGACTCAACCACCTGCGGAGGCCGACATAACCACCACCCAAGGGCGCGGTATGCACCCACGTAGCATCGTTCGAGAACGTCGCTGTAAACCACAGACACGCTTTGACCTTTTGTGATCGTGATACAGCGCAGTTCCTTCTGCAATTCGCTGCCATTATCGTCTTCACCTCCTCTACATCTTCCATGATGCAACCATGGAGGCCCGTGCGTCTCCATATCAAAACCAATCATCGTGAGGCCATCGACAGGACAGCAGGATTCTTGAACATCGGCTGATGACCGAAGACAAACAATTGGGATTGTTTTGTCGGGAGATCTTCCCATGGGGCTATTGTTGCACCTGGTTCTGTATCCGAAGGCACAGCCGATCTCTGTGTAGCCCAGTATCAGAAAGTTAGTTTCACAACTTCGTAGTCTAAGTCAACTCTGGACCATGGGATACAATATTGAGCAGAGAACTAACCTGTGTTCCGAGATTACCTACATATACATATCAATGTTTCCTAACCATACTTTTTGACTTTTTGTCTGTTTTATTTCAAAGACCGAGTGGTATGCTGTGAATTTGAGGGTGTACCTAGAATTCACAGCTTGTAGCCGCTTGCGGGAACAAAGAAAAGGGGCCAAAAGAGGAAACCTATCAACACCAAAACTTGCTCTCATGATCAAGAATTGCAAGAACAAAGAACTCACTGTGGACCCAAGTTCACCATAGTAACCATTATTTTATAATTATTATAGCTTTAACAAATAGACATATCCATGAACAACACCAAGTCACATCTCATTATGACAGCTCACCAGCTCATCCCACTCATCACCATGTCCTCCTCCACCCCCTATTGCAACACCTGTCAAAGATCCCCCCCAGAAGTAATCCTCCTCCCCTGCAACAACTGCTCCCAAACAACCTACTGCTCCCGTCTCTGCGAAGACGCAGACCTAGCCACCCACCAACCCACATGTGACCAAACACCCTCCCCCCTTTCACCTCCCTACCACCACCAAGACCTCTTCCCCATCCCAGAAGAGCCCCCAGACATCTGTCCCCCCCTCCCCCTCCCCCTCCGCATCCGAAACCCCCACACCCGCCTCCTCACAAACAAATACCTCCACAACCTCCCCCAACAAGACGTCTTCACCATCCTAATAGACACCCACCGCCTCCATCTCCACGAACAAACCAAATACGGCCCCGAAAACCACCACCACCAACAACCCACCCCCTCCCCCCAAGAAGAAGAACAAGAAGAAAACAACAACAACAACACCACCACCCTCACCCACTTCATCCACCTCGCCACCCACCTCACAAAACCCAACCCCCTCCTCCCACCCTGGTGGTCCCCCACCAGCCTCACCACCCTCCTCGACCTAGCCTCCGGAGACTTCACCCCCCGCAACAACAACAACAACAACAACAACAACAACAACACCTTCCTCTCAAGTCTATCTCCCGAAACAAAAGAGTGGCTAAATCTCACAAAAAGACCAACGATATCAAAACACGACATACAGGCTCACTATCACTCCGACTCTTACCGCCAGCACAAATCCAAACAAGGTAACAACACCAACCAAAGCCCGAAAAGAACCCGCCAAACAACCCCCCAAGGCAGCAACTTCGTCCTCCAGCTCCGCTACCTGGCCCAGGTCATCCACGGCTGCCCGACAACGGGCGGCATCTCCTTCCGACCTACCGTCGCCCTCTTGGCAGAAATCGAAAAAACAACAGGCCGGGTGGAAGACAGGCGGTTTTGGGAGTATTTGAGGTCTTGAAATGCATACCTATCTACCTTAGCTTAGATTCCTAGATTACACCAAAAGTTGTAGAACAAGTCGAGAGAATCGGGAGAGACTACCCTGAAGAGTCTTCTGTCAAGATATAATCCAAGGCTATGCCCTCAATCACAGTGTTCAAATCAAGTAGATCCGACAGCTCACATCAGTTGGGACCGCACAGTCCAAAGGATCAGTCAAAACGTACACACATAATATGTTCATACCTAACAAAAAGAAGCATATTTCCCTTCCCCCATCATCATCTACATGCCTTCCGTTTTCGCTAAGATTATCAAAAAAGATAAAAACATTCGCGTCTCCTCCCCCCATCCCGAAGATCATTTCTTTCTTCCATAACAACCGTTGATATGTCTTCTTCTCCCCCCATAACCCACCCCTTGCTCCAACATGACAAAGACTGCCCTTTCAGCCATGTAACTACCCTCACTCTCCAGCTCCATCCAAGCGAGTTTGTCTCCCTTGGCAATCCCTCACCTCCCAAAGACACCATTCTTCTGACCATGCCACCACCGCCGTCGAGTATTCTCCTAAGACTTCACCAACGGCTCAGCCGCTGCAGTCGTAGTCGCGGGTTCGGCCAACGGCAGTGCCGGTTCCGTCAAGTCCGGGACCTCAGCGTCTGATCGAGCCCCATCAACAGCCACTGCATTCTTCGAGCCGTTGCCCTCAACCGAGTTGACCACCGTTTGACTCGGCTCCTCCTCGACGGATCCTTCAATTGCGGTTGGTGTAAAGGCCGCTTCCGCTTCTTGTTTCGCAGGGTCGCGGCCGTGTCCGAAATTGCTGGCCGAAATACCAACAGCGGGTGTGTTTCCTTCGGCAATCTTGGCTTTTGTCTCATTGATGATCTTTTCAGCCTCGCTGACCTTGCCCGAAGCCGATGCACTGTCCCCTTCAACGCCGATTTCCTTGCTGGTTTGCTGATCAAGAGTACCTTGCTTGTCAAATCGCACAATCATGCACGAGAGATTGTCAGTACTGAAGCGAGCAAGAGCGTGGTCAACAAGTTGTTTCGCTGCTGCGCCGGGGTCCATAGTGTTGCGGACGAGGTCAACGGCCTCCTGATCCGAGGCAACGTCCCACAACTGTAGGATAGACATTAGCATGATGGAACTTCCAGAACAGAACCAGACTCGAAAAAACTCACCCCATCGCAAGCAATAATGATAAACTCATCTTCATTTGGCTGCAAAACAGTCTCCGTAGTGTACGGGTGCCCTGTCACCAAATCCTTCATGTAGGTGTCGCCCAGCGCCCTAGTGACGGCAAGGACACCGTTCACGCGGTTGTTCAATATGAGACCACCCGCGGCCGAGATACGCTTGCCCTCATGTTCATCACTGCCCTTGTGATCATATGATAACCGCATAGCCTTACCCGCCCGGCAAAGAACGATGCGAGCGTCGCCGACGTTGGCGGTATAGAGAACACGCTGCCTCTTCGAAGCATCTTTTAATCTTGCATGCGCAGCTTCAGGGGCCGCTAATGTTGGAGCGCTCTCCCCAGTCTTTGCCTCCTCCGCGGCCTTGGCCAACGCAGGCGCAATCGCCTGAGAACCGGTCACAGAGGCGTTGCTCGGGACCCGGTCTTCCCAGCGAAGCACGGCGATGGCGGCGGTACAGCCACTGTTCTTGACTGGCAAGTTTGCCAGCTCCCGATCGACGGCAGTAAATGTTTGATCCAGAAGCTCGGGTATCGGTGAGTTTGGGTTTTTCTTGATGATGTCTTCAAGGATGATATGTAGCTTCTTCCCGCACCAGTCGGCAGCAAACGTGCCGGCGTGCCCGTCGAAGATGGCAAAGTACCCATTGTCCGTCTCTACCATATCACTCCCACCAGCCTCATCGACATCGCCGGCCGACTTTGACGGCTTGGAATCTGCACCGAGGGCCGGTGCTGGCGTGCAGAGGAAGTTGTACAGGAAGGCATGGGTGTCCTCCATCGTCCGCCGGCACCTTTTGTTGCGGTCTTCCCAAACGCCGACTTTGAAGGTAGATCGAGGGCCGGGGAGCGACGAGCCGGCGGCGTTGTTGTGCAGACCCTGGGGCACGGCGAGTGCTTGATCTTTCTTGCCTAACTCTTCCAGAAGAGCCTGGTCCGCATTTTTAGAGTTAGCACCCGCATCGCTGCTGTTGCCTCCTTTCCCAGACTGGGTGAAGAGACTATTCTTCGCCTGGGCTATGAGGTTGCTGGCTTTGGCGCTCACCCCGCTGCTCCGGCGCTTCTTCTGCTCAGCCGAGCTGCCCGCGCTGGGAGGACTGCCATTTCCACTCCGCTTCTCGCCGCTCGCGGCCTGCTCGGTGGATTTGGTGGGCGATGGTGTAGCGCGGCCGGTGTCGTCCTTCTCCGGGGAAGGAGACTTGCTGCCAGCCTTGCTGCTCGAGTCCGCGATGCCGCTGTCTGACTTGGAACTGCCAAACATCCTCAGCAGGCCTCCCTGGGAGAGACTGCGTAGTTTGCTGCCTGCCAGATTGGATGTTTTAACGAAGCAGGTGGGTTAAAAGGAGGTGGCCCCAGTAGCGGAACTCAACAAGATGGAAGATTTGTTGCGTTGCACGGTTTGCGCTTCGGTGTAGGGCACTGGAAATAAGGTAGGTAGGCGCTTGGGCGGTGGTGAGGATGTGCGAGTTGAGTTTGATGTCGGGGATCCAATGGGCCACGAGGTGAGACAGGATGGGCAGGAGGACAGGAGGACAGGAAGATCGTTGGTGGGTTGGTGCCTGGGTTGATTGAGGGGTCTTGTGATGGGAGGCGCCCTGGGATGATGTAATGCCCAAAGCTGCAGTGGCTGCTCTGGGTAGGTGCAGAGGGCCAGCCAGGTGCGGGCGGGAGTCGTGGGAAAGTGTGGAATCAGTTGGAGACGATGAGAATACGGTACGGTACGGTATGCCACAAAACGATGATGCTGTGACAGGAGGAGGCCACGGCCGGTTGTCGATCTGTGAGACGCTGAGACTTGTCACGCCTGTCTGCGGTCGCCGGTGGTGCGGTGTTGCTGTTGCTTGCAGCAGGGCGTAGCTGGGCGTCAGCGGTACGAAAGTGGGGTGATGGGAATCGATAGGCTGGGCACTAACCACCCTTGTCTTCAAGGTCGGGTTGCCAAGATGTCAGGGTTGTTGGACAAGGCAGCCCGCGAGGTTCTTGGGCTGTTTCGATGTTTCCGTGTTTGACGATGTCTTGTGGATAGGCGATGGCAGCAGAGGCTGTCAACCTAATATGGCTCCAGGCTGTTTTCGACCACTGCAACTTGGAGGCAGTGGTGGGGTCTATACTGATGTAATGTTACATGCAGTTCAGTGACGAGAACAAAGAACCGAGCTCTTGAATTTGGCCCCTTTACATTATGGGGAACACCCATAGATGATCTAAACTATTCATAGCCCTGCTCACAAAAATGTACATGCCTACACTTGCTCATAAGTCATCCGCCGCTGCAAAGAATACCATTGCGCCTTGTTAAACAGAAAACCAGAAACAGACGAGCCCCAGGAGGCTCTAGGTAATTCCAGATAACACTCCAACTCCGTAAGAACCCAAACCCACAAGCCATAACCGGATACAACACCGCGCCGTTCGCAATCATCGTCTGAGACTGTCAAGCCGGGCTTGTAGGTCGTCATCTCCTGGGTCTGCTCCACCGCCTCCTCCAACGGCCTGCGCAATCTTGGTTTCCGGCACAGATTGGGATTGAAGACCTGAAGGAGTTTCGCCGAGCTATAATTTGGATCCGATTAGTACGCCAGAAGAAACATGTCGGTAGCCATCAATACTTACTGCTTGGCTCAAGTCTACGCCAATCTCCTCCAAGACCTGTTCCACAATCTCATCACCCTCCTCTTCGGCACCAACGTCCATGGCGTCATCAATAGCATCGTCCATCATCTCCTGTCTTTGCTCCATGATGTCGTTCTCGCGCTCAAACTCCATGGCGATCCGCTGGAGAGAGGGAAGATTCATGGTGCGGTTCATGCTCCCAAGAGCCATTGTGGCGCCCTTCATAGCCTGCATCATCTGCTCATTCGTGCGGTAGGTCTGGAGGCGGAGAGAGATCTTTTGCAGCTGGCTCTTCATGCCGTAGAACTTGTCAATATATCGTCTTGTGCGAACCAGATCCTTGGCCTGGATCTTGCAAGCACCCATTTGGCCCTTCTGGGCGCTCTGGCGAATTTGGGCGACGAGAGCCTTCTCCTGCTTCTCAAGCTTGACGCGCTGCTGGTCCAATTCCCTGATCGCCTTATCGAGAAGTCGCTGGTTCTTGCGCAGACGCTCGGCCGGCGTCATGCGCTTGCCGAAAGCCCATTCTAGGATCTTTAATATGGTCAGTTCTTGACCATCTGGGAGCGTGGTGGGGCTATGCGGGAGACTCACATTCATCTTGCCGGCTGTGGTTCTCGGATCTGTGCAAAATTGGGTAGTGAGGGACGAGATGCCGACAGACCTGCTGGGCCGAGGACGTGTGCAGTTGCGAAGTTGGTTGTCTTGGGTTGTCTTGGAGATGCGCTACCTACCTTATCCGTCAAGGCAACGAACGGCCTGTAATCCTGCCGTGGACGCGCAAGCCACTCCGAGGTTTTGAGCCACACCACCTCACGCCGCGCTAAACACGGACGCTGACAGCTCACAGGGCGCAAATCCACAGTGACCTCATCCAACACAGCTTTTGCCCCGCAAATTGCATGTGTTCACGACCCCCAGGACAAGGACATGGAGTCTGTATCTCGAGACGCAGTGCATCGACAATGCAGGCTGGATGGACTCATTTTAGTTGGTATATACGACAGTGAATGCCCCAGACCCTTTGTTCACTTGTCAGCCCGCACCGAATCTCATGATCTGAAGTATAGTGTGAGAGCTCCGTAGTATATGGAAGAAACGCCCTATCACAGTGCTATCAGAAAATGGAATGTTCGGGAGGGCAACAGCCAATCAGATTCTGGCTTTGGTTGCGACGAACGGGGAGATTTGCCGCTCCGCTAAAAATCATGCGGACAACGGGGAGCCATGGATGAAAAACGTCAACCGAACAATTGCCCGACTGCCAGAGCCTACACAAACCTTCCCGTCGTTATGAATTTTGACTAGACTGTCCTGCACACCATCCCCCCTCCACCCTCCCGATACGTGGCACGCTGTCACCATGAGCCAAGAGTACTTTTCGCCAAAGGGCAAGGGTGTGCGGCGGCCCAACGACAATGCCACTCCCGATGCCGATGCCCATCACGAGCCGAATGACGCCGACTCAAATTATGACCGCCCCCCGCGCGCTTCGACAGCGCCCTCCTACATGACTGTCGGCAACGGCTCTTCTGCAAACGCTGCAAGACTACAGGCCATGCTGGAACAGGACTCTGGATACGGCGGCAGCATCGCCGGCGACGATGTCAACTCATCGCTCTTCAACCCGGCGTCTTCGGGCTGGGATAATGTGATTCACGAAGACCGACCAATGCGTGCCGGCCATAGTAACGAAGCCGACCGCTCCGCTCAGGCCAGTGCCGTCCACCAGCTCTGGTACAATCAGCACCGAAACACCCTCGGCCGGGCCATCAGCACCGTCGTCGAGCTCTTGAGCGATCTGCAACGCTTCAACGAGACATGGCCGGCCCACTACCCCTCCGTCCAGCGGGCCGCGCTCGATTCCCCCGCCCACCCGTCGTCGAGACCAGGATTTCACCAGGCATACTCAACTGCCGGTGATCTGGCAAACGGACCGCAGTTCAACGCCCCTCAACCGCCCCTCCGGCGAGCTATGACCTCGCTCGAGGACGCCGCCGCCGCCGAGTCCAGCCGAGCCGCCGAGACCAGAACCGTCGCCGAGCCCCGTCTTGTATCGCCTCAGATCGCCCAGGAATTCTCGGTCTTGAAGTTGGATTTGAAGCTTGGTGCACTCCACCAGACCGAACTGGTACATTCGCTGGAAAAGGGCTCGGTTGCTGCGTTGCTGGACGGGAAGATTCAGTCCAGCATCAGACATCTGCAGGCTCTTCGGGAGCGTATCGAGGATACCTCCAGCAAGGTCTTGGTCACGGGTGACTTGAACGCTGGTAAATCGACATTTTGCAACGCCCTTTTGCGACGAAAGGTTCTCCCCGAAGACCAGCAGCCATGCACGAGCATCTTTTGCGAGGTTCTGGATGCGAGGGAAAACTGCGGCATTGAGGAGGTTCACGCTGTGCACCGGGACACCGTCTACAACCGCCACGACGAGGCTACCTACGACGTGTATCCTCTCAAGGAGCTGGAGAGGATCGTGATTGACAACACCGTGTATATGCAGTGCAAGGTGTATGTCAAGGACGCCAGGTCGATCGATGAGTCTTTGCTGAACAACGGTGTGGTTGATATCGCCCTTATCGACGCCCCCGGTCTCAACATGGATACCACCAAGACTACGGCTATCTTTGCACGACAGGAGGAAATTGATGTTGTGGTATTTGTGGTCTCGGCCATGAATCACTTCACTCAAACTGGTACCGAGTTCATTAGAGCAGCCGCTGCTGAGAAAGCCTATCTGTTCGTCGTGGTCAACCATTTCGACAACATCAGGGACAAGGACCGGTGCCAGAAGCAAATTCTTACCCAAATCCGTGGTCTCAGCCCTGCGACATACAAGGAAGCCGGCGAACTCGTGCACTTCGTTTCCAGTTCAGCCATCCCAGTAGCGCCAAACCCTCCTGGCGGCCCCGGCGGCGGCGGCGGTTCGGGAAGCTCCAGCGGTGGTGGATTTGGTGATGACCCCGGTGATAACGACCCCAAGGGCAAGGGCAAGGACAAGGAGATGGCCAGAGACTTCTCTGCCCTCGAACAGTCTCTGCGTAGATTTGTCCTGGAGAAGCGTGCGCGCTCCAAGTTGGCGCCTGCCAAGACATACCTCACCAACATCCTGAACGACGTCAATGTTCTTGCTACTGTCAACACTGAAGTCGCCCAGGCGGAATATGACCGCGTCAACTCTGAGCTTCAAGCGCTCGAGCCACAACTCGAGGCTGGCAAGAGGGCCAGGGCAGAGATCAGCGAGCAGGTTGACCGCACTATCGAGGACACTTGCCAGGAAGTCTACGACTACTCTCGCACGACCATCAACTCGGCCATCAACCACGCTGGAGATGACAACCTGGGCATAGAGTACCCCGGCCTTTTCAGCGCCTTCCAGTATGCCGATGATCTCAAGGCTGCCATGCTCTCGCATATCGCTTCCTCGGTCGTCCACTGCGAAGAGAACGCCCGGAAGAAGACGGTTGCTGGTGTCGAGTCGATCAAGCAGCTGGGTATCAAGCATCTTGGGGATGAGTACCAGAACCTCAACTTCAAGTCGGAGGTCATGTTCCAGGGCAAGAAGGACGCCTTGGCTCGCCAGGTGGATATCTCGACCGAGTTTGCGGACTTTGTCGACTTTTCGACTCTGATGCAGAGGGAGGAGAAGGCCGGTATGGCGCTGACAGTGGCGGGTGTGGTTGGTACCACTGTTATCAGTGGGTACAGCCAAGTGAACCTCGCTTTCCGGGCGGCTCAGATTCTGGGGAGTGAGAACTTGAGAAAGTTGATTATTCCGGGTGTGATTGCCGGTGGTGAGTTTATACCCCTTTTACAATCTTTAACAACACAACGATGCTAACATTATTCAACAGCCGCTGCGCTTGCGTTTTATGTCCTCTCCCAAATCCCCCACTCGCTCCCTGCCCGTCTCAGCCAAAAGATTGCCACCCAGCTCGAGGCATTGGATTACGTCCATCAAAACAGCAGCAGGATCTCGGGCAAGGTGAGGAAGGTGCTGCTTATCCCGGCGAACAACCTCAGGGTTGGGCTGCAGAAGTCGGTGGAGCAGTTGGGGGCGAGGAGGGACGAGACGGTCAAGGTGAAGAAGGAGAGCAGTGATGCGCTGAGGTATTTTGGGAATTTGGTGCAGAGGAGCGCGCATCAGAGGCAGGTGGTGGAGGGGGTGGATTTGGATGGGCATCCGCCGGGAATGGCGGGACATCCGGGGTATTAAGAGAGAGAGAGTTGTAAAGTATGATTGATGAAGAAGGTTGGGGGGGCGTTTATTTGGCTTGGGGGAGGGAATTTGGGAAAAAATTGGCGGGGAGGTGGGAGAGAGGGACTGGGGTTACATAACATGAAAACCAGCGAACTGGGAGGAACGAGAGAATGGGGGATGGGTGGGAATGAGTTATATCCCCTTTTTGCTCTTGAGAACCTGATTTTTATCTCTCTCTACTCTTGGTTCTTTTTTTGACGATCTCCTAGATGAAGAAGGCTTTTTCTTTTGTTGAGTGCATTGTGGTGGTTGTGCTTGTGAAATCTGATGAGGGGGAAAGGGACAGTGTGTGTAAGTACATACCTTAGGTAGGTAGGTACTTAGGCAGGCAGGCTAGATCAAAACAATCACAGAAGCCCCTTTTTAAAGTCTTGTCATCATTTCTTTCGTACCTTCCTGTTGTTATTGCTCCTTCCCGTTGTTGCTGACTATTAGGGAGTTTGAGGAAGGAAGGTACGACTCGGAGTGGCGAATGGGCTGGATGGTGCCTTTCATGTTACCATACTTTAACTGTTTGTACATCTTTTTCATTTCATAGATACAATCATCTACCCTAATCGTACACTATCTCCCCTTCCCGCTGCCTTTAATTCCTCCCCAACTTCCAACTAGCAATAATATCCTGTATCTGCTCCCACCCAAGCACCTCCTGCTTCCCACCCCCATGTTGACTCGCCTCCTGCAGCACCACCGTCGGCGCCCCTGACCCTCCCCCGGGGTTGTTCACCAACCCACCAAGCACCTTCTGCGCCACCCTCTTCAGGTCCATCGGCGTCAACCTATTAATCTGGTACGTCATCTCCCTAACTGGGATCTTCCTTCCGTGAACCTGCACCTGTCTCCCCAAATCCTCCAGCTCGACCATCCTGCTCTCCAAGTTCATCAGCAAGCTTGACCGGAGCTGGTTCTTCGCCCGGTTCACTTCCACCTCGCCAAGAGCGGTGAACCCGCTGTCGTGGGTGAGAGCCTGGAGCTCACGGCACATGACGTGGAGCATGGGGATGGTGCGGCCTGGGTAGCACGAGGACGCGATGCCGAACAGGCCCGAGTCCTTGTAGGAGTGGTTGAAGGCCACGCAGGACTCTACCCAGCCGTGTTGGTTGAGGACGTTGGTGTAGAGCCGCGAGTACATGCCCTTTCCTGGGCCGCCCGCGGAGAAGGAGCCGCCGCCACCCAGAAGGGTCTGGAGGGTGGCCAGGGCAAAGATGTCTGGAGAGGAGATGGGGAGACCTTCGAAGCAGAGGTGAATATGGGTGAATGTGGGGAGATTGGGGTTGATTGGTGGTGGTTGAGTTGGGAGGGTGAGGAAGCCGCCAGTATAGGTGGCGGGGCGGAGGAGATCGGATTCGGTGATGGGGGTGATGGCTGGGCGAAGAATTGAAGATGGGGAAGACGATTGTTGTGGGGCCAGGTTCTTGAGAATCTTGCCGAAGAGGCCGGAGGGCTGTTCGGGTTCTGGGGATGTCGGTGGTGTTGAGGTAGCTGAAGATGACGTGCTTGATGAATCAGTGGGACTCGCCGGTTCTGAAACCGCTGGTCTCGAACGCTTCATATCACCAAAGTACTCTTGTGCCAGCTCAACGGCCTCGGCATGAGGGACACCGGCAAACGCCACTACAATGCGATCTGGCTGGTAAAAGGCGTCCCTGTAGGCCTGGATAACGTCCCTATCGATGACACCCAGCCTCTCCTGAGGGCAGAGCAAGGGGTTGCCGAGTGTGTTATCCTTGAAAGCCGCGGTATGAACCAACTCCGGCAAGATCAGTTCTGGCTTGGACCAAATCTCTCCCACTTCGTACGAGGCCGTCTCGATTTGTTGAGCAATTTCCTGGTCGGTCAATTGGGGGTTTCGGATCGTATCGGCCAACATCTCGACCGTGGTAGGGATGGCAGAGTTGAAGGTCGCTGCTTGGTACATCATCGATTCTCTGGAAGAAGCGCACTGGATATTGCCGCCCAGATGCTCTAATGTCTCCAACATCTCGTCCGCTGATCGTGTTCTGGTCGACTTGAAGGCTAGTCTGTCCATGATGTGGCTGGCTCCCCGTAGGGAATCGTTCTCGTATCGTGACCCGGCATCGATATAGACTCCAACTCCCGAGAAGGCGTCGGGTAAATCCTCAGAGGCCACTCGAATTCCATTTGATAATGTGGTGATCTTGTCGGTTTCTGTTGGGTCCTGTGACCGAGGGATATGTTAGCCATGTGTTGCTGAGTTGATTCTGCCATTACTCTTCGTCCTATCTCACTTTGTTCGTTGTGCCCTTGGCCCCGGCTCTTGGGGGTGCCTTTGTGTATCTCAAACGTTCAGTGGCATAACACCTTGCGCCGAGAGGCGAGTAACTTGACCTCTCGGGGCGCCATGGAAGATGCGTCTGGTTTAACAGCCTCGTGGGCCGGCAGGATCTGAACATGACTGCGGCGAGTGTTTCAGCAGCAGCAGCAGACCAGGTGACAATCCAGCTTGCGCGAGGCTGAAATATGGAATGCGATCTTCCTGAGGGGTTGCGCAAAGGCTCATCCACAAACACCACCAAGGCAAATCCATCGATGATGTTCTTGAGCTTATCGATAAAGAATTCGCTGTGGCACGGCACTGCGGGCCTTACGTAAGGCCGTGGCTACCCCTGCCCGCACCTGCAGCAGCTGGCCAAGGTGCCAAGCACACTCACACACAGTCAGCAACACAGTGCGCATGGCCAGGCCAAGTGATGTAAAAAGCAGGGTTGATCGAATCATGCGCCGCGCAGACAAAGCTGTAACGGCTGACCTCGACACCGACTCCTACGACAGGACAGGGCAATCTTGGCTGTTGGACTCCTTACTCCTTTGCGGGGGCCACAACAGGAAGGCCGGGAAATAAACACCAAGTTTGTACACTTACACTACACTAAGGTAAATCATCGCAGACATTTCTGGAACACTGGGCTATTAGACTGTAATGTAAGAGTCCTGCAAGTGTGCGGCGGCCCAAGATGGCCGACGGAAGCGGTCGAACGATAGCTGCTGCTGACTTTCTGCCCTATCAGTCGCGCCTAGAGGGAGCCTAGGCTCTGAACGCCCCCCCAAAAGTCCCCAACCACTAACCGCGACGTGCTGCTTGTTACGATACCCACCGCAAATTTCACCCCTTTGACAACATCTTCCATCTCGACTCATTTTCTGCCTCCATGTAAACCTCCCGTGGCGCTTGCTGTCCTTGACCAATGTTTACACAACCTGTAGCCTCGCCCGCTTCTCCGGGGGCTCCCGTATCACCTGGTCCAGCATCGCCCACCAGGACTAGTCGGCTGAGAGGCCTGAGTTACTTTCGTAATTACACCCAGAACCACCTCCTGTCCCGCGAGCACGGCTCCCACGCCCACACCAACACCAATACCAACACCAACCAGAGCCACCAGCACCAGACACACTCCCCGAGTCACAATCCATCGTTGAACTCTCCAACACTCCCCTCGGCCGACCTGCCTCTCCCCTCCCCCACGTCGGAACCCAACAGTCATTATAATCATAATAACATCACCAACGCTACTAACACCCACCCCTCGCACTCGAGTCGCTCCAATCCCTTCCTACAGCCCGCCCCGACGCTAGCCCAACCCCTCGGCCTCCCACCACCCACCGCATCACCAACTTCCTCCGGCCTTTTCCCCGCCGATCCTCTGAACTCTGCCCTCACCGAAAGATCTGGAGGAGCAGGAGGACTTGCCCCTCCCGCCAACACCGCCATCATGACCCGGGCTCGTTCCGCCACCGTGGGCGATGCCGTCTTGACGCCCGAACAAGGAAGCTCGAGCGCCGACATCCTGCCCTCGATCCGTTTCAGTGCCTTTCACGACCCCCGCGCGACTCGCCCGTCCCTCAAGTTTCCCACCATCTCTCGTACGCTCCCGACTGGCAATGAAGTGATCCGTGTAGGCAGATACTCGGAAAGAGACAACCAGCCCAACATCCCCTCCAACATGCCTTCTGCGGCGCCCGTAGGGTTCAAGAGCAAGGTTGTGAGTCGGCGGCACTGCGAGTTTTGGTATGAGGATGGCAAGTGGTACATCAAGGACGTTAAGAGCAGTTCTGGTACCTTTCTCAACCACATCCGTCTCAGTCCCCCCGGCACCGAGTCGAAGCCCTTTGCGGTGAACGATGGTGATATTGTGCAGTTGGGTATCGATTTCAAGGGCGGGGAGGAAATGATCTTTCGCTGTGTCAAAATGAGGCTTGAACTGAACCGGGGATGGCAGAACAAACTAAACGCATTCAAGTAAGTTTCCTCGCACATGTGCGCCCAAAGATCCAGGCGCCATCCACTCGAATACTAGCTTGATGTACTGACACTCCATGCCAGCTTAACCTCACACAAACGTCTTCGAAACATGACCGCTGGCTCAGCCCAAGATCCCTCAGCTCAGTCTTACACCCAGGACTGTTCAATATGTCTGAATAGCATCGCGGTATGTCTTGGTACCCCTGGGTGGACCCCACTTGGCTACCCAACAAGGTTCTAACGCTATTGCAGCCATGCCAATCCTTATTTGTGGCTCCATGTTCCCACACATGGCATTTCAAATGCATCCGAGCCTTGCTCAACTCGCCATCCTACCCCATTTTTATCTGCCCCAACTGCCGCGCAGCCGCCGACCTCGAGGCCGAGGTAGAAGACCCTGAAGAATGGGAGCAACTGGATTCCGATGAGGGGGCCAAGTCCAATCCGGAAGGGACTTTGTTAGCCCCCGCTACCAGCGAAGCACCACCTCGAAGATCTAGGGAGTCTGTCCGGGCGACCCGACAAGCCACTCTGATTGCGCCACAGCAACCACCACTACCGGTCCCTGTTCCAGTAATACAAAGCGAAAGTGAATCAGATGTGGTGATGGTTGACGTCCCGGCACTGCAGCAACAGCCCCAAGCACCTGCCGTTGCCGACATTACACTCATCGACACACGAGAGCCGACAGCGAGCACAAACGCTAGCCGCCCAACACTTCAACATGCCCAGTCCAGTCCAGTGCCCATCCATCATGCGTCTGGGCACAGGACACCGTCTCCCACGGGCCCGTTGGTCGCCGGTAACAACGAGGGACCGATTACGCCAAGGAATGATGCAGGGCCATGGGTTTTTGATGGGAGTGGGTTGAGGCAGAGGGCTGATGGGGGAGGGGCTCAGGGTGCGCTACCTGCCACTGACACTGCGAGTTTCGAGCGTGTGATGCAGAGTACTAATGAATATGCTAGGTTGAGTGAGCACATCGCCAGTCAGCAGCAGCAACAACAACCAAGTTCGCCACGGGTTTTGCCATCATTGAGAGATTAGGTGCTACTTCTGGGGGGGGGGGGGGTTGGAGTTATGTCGGTGTGGCTTTGCTCTAACTACATATATTGCGACGGAAACGAAGGCCCAACAGCAGGGATGGGGGTGTTTGATTCAGTATAAAGCATGTATCTCTCTTTCTTTTTCATGTCATCGGGAAAGAGGAGAGAGAGAGAGGGAGGGAGAAGGAAAGATGAAAGGGCAACATTGCGAGTGTTTTGAATTTTGGGCATTAAGAACGGAGTTTTTTTTCTTTCGTATCATTACTTTTTTCTTCTTTTTCAATTAGGTTAAAGTGGAGTGGGAGAAACACATCACAGCAGCGCGCGCACCCACACACACACAGCAGAAGGGGGGGTGGAAAGGAGGACATCTTTTATTTTTTCTTGGATGGGATGGAAAGGGATAATTGAATTTGGCTTTGGTTTCTCTCGCTCTCTCTCTCTCTCTCACACACACACACACACACTCTGACTCGCACTCATCAAGTCCTTCTTCTCATCGGCTTTTTTTTTTTGGCTGCTTTGTTTTTTTTTCGGTCGTGTTTTTGCTTAGGATATATTATTCATCGCTCATCACTGTTGAATATTCGTTTGCTATTTATATCCCCTGAGCTGCTGCTTCATTTGGTCTTTTTTTTGTAAAAACTGGCGGTTGATGGGGGGGGGGGTGCTGATTCCAGCCAGCCAAAAGGGGGAAGAAGTAGTAGTTTTGTTGATGATAAAAAGCGAAAAATGGAAAGCGGATTGCTTTTTTTTGATTTAGCACTCGGACATTCTTTTTGCGGTTGTGGTTATGAAAGAAGGGGAGTTTGGGAGTATGTCTGTCCGGTGGTGGTTAAGGTAGGGAGGGGATGGAAAACAGGGAGTAGTAAAAGGAGAAAGTAACGGAGGCGTTGCAGGAAGGAGGAAAGCAGGACGATAGGGGAGGGGGGGGGGGCATTAGGGAGGAGATTATAAGTCAGCCAGCTTTTCTTTTCTTTTGGGGGGGGGGGGAAGGGGGCATATCACACAGCACTTTATAGAACATATCCTGCAATTTTCCCACAAGAGTTCTTTTTCACTTGCAAGCAGGGAGGTCTACTTACTATCAAATCACCTCGTGACCATATCTAAACACAAACAAAATATCATTTTCCTATGGGTATTCAAATACTAACACTCTTTACCTCCCCCCCCTTCATACCGTTCCCCCCCTTTAAACCCCCCCCCCCCCTATCTCCTCCCCCCACCACCACCACCAAAAACCTGCCCCCCAATCCGTTCAATCTCTCTCCCCTCATTCGTCCCCCTCCCCGCCCCCTCCAGCAACCTCAACCAAGCCTCCCCGTCCTTCAGCTTCACGGCTTCTTCTGCTGCCCTAACCCTCATCCCGCACTTCTCATACATGGTGATCGTAGCCCCGTGCTCCAAGCCAGTGCACTTTGGCACAAAGAGCGCCGCCAGCCTCGGGTTGCCCGCCTGGAGGCACTGGTTGAAGAACGGCTCCCACCCAATGGGGCTCTTTCGCTGCTTGGCGATCTCTTCGATTTCGTTCCAGTCCCTTTTTGCGACTAGGGCTTGCAGTCTATTTTGCTGCGTGTTAGTATACAATGGGATGATGGGTTAAAAGGGTGGAAGGGGAGGGGACGGGGGGAAATACCTAACCCACCACGCCACTCTCTCTGGCACTTTAAACTCCCCCTGTATCTTCTTCGCTCTGCCACTGTACCCCAACCGGTAAAGCTTAAACATTGTCTGGTTCACACTCAACCCAGTGAAATGATCCCCCAGGTCACGATCAAACCCCTCCTGCATTCGCAGCAACAGACTGGCTTCCCTCACCGCCCCAATCTCAAACGCGTTTTCCTTTGGGTTATCCGCCAGCAGCTTCGCCGCCAAGGCCAGCTTATCGCCCGCGGTCCTACTCTCCGGCTGGCGCAACGCTTCCCTCACAAACACCGCTGCGCCGTCGATCCTCCTGTCGTCTTGATAGTACAGATCTTTCAACATGGCCGTGTCCTCGTGCCCGTCACCGTCACCTTCGTGAGCCGCTGCTTCGACTAACGCAGTGGCGGTAGGGCGGGAGTTGATCACGCGGAAAAAGGAGGCGAGGGGGAGCTTGCGGCGGAGTTGGTGGAGGACAAAGTAGATTAGGTCGGTGTCGCCTGACTCGATGGCTTTGTCGAGGGCAAGCTCGTCTTCTTCCATGGAGAGGAGTAACGGGACTTGTCTGCCTGCTCGGGGCTCGTGGTTGAGGAGCTCGGTGGCTAGACGACCTCTTCCTTCTTCGTAGGCGGCTCTGGCGATGGCTTCAAAGGAAATTCCTGGTTTGCCAGAGAGCTTCTCGACGATTTTTCGGCAGGTGGTGTCATCGTCTTCGGAGCCGAGACGGACTTTGGCCGAGGCCCAGTGGACGTAGATTTTGTCAGTTGGGAGGCGGAGGTAAGATGCTATCCGGAGGGCTAGGAGGTATTCGTGGCGGTTGAGTAAACGGGTGATGAGTCCAGAGGGGGAGAGGCGTTGGTATTGCTCATAGGAGAGGGGAAGGCCGATTTTGTAGTTACGTACGGCGTTGAGGACGCGGAGGGTCTCGCACATGTCGACAAAGTCGTCGCTATTGTAGATATCAAGGACGGATTTGCCGAAAGAGGCGGCTTTGAGGAGTTGTTTTTGCCAGTGTTCACTGAATTCTTGACCGGCGGCGTTGACGCATTTGTCTACTGCCTCGACAAGGTGAGGGCGGATAAGCTGAACGTTGTCGTCTGCCTTTGGGGACTGCATTTCGAGCTGCTCAACAGCATCTAACAGGATGGATGCTGGCGAGTCTGACCCCAGCTTAAACACCTCTTCTGTGTCCTCTGGGACTTTCTGAAGGAAGTCGCATCTGTCGTTGGCAATAATCCTTACACCATCATAGTCTGCCAACTTGTTAGTCACGGTCGGGGCTGATTTGAAAGGCTACCTACCTGGTAACAGATGGACTCGGCCACTGTCGTAATAAAACTTGGCCGATGACCCATATGGCCCAACAAGATGAACTTCATCCTCCCAAGCAATGACAACAGCATCTTTGCCACACCACTCGACGTATTTTGGTGGGATCTTGGACTTGGAATCATGCTCGCTCAGATTCTCTTCAAAGGTGCTATTGATGACATGGACTCTGCCAGCCTTGGTGTATAACGCGACGAATTTTCCGTTTGGCGACACAGTGATATGAGTGAAGGGTCCTTGATCTAGGCCTCGATCCTCACAAGTTGTGGCATCCGAAACATAGATGGTTTGGCCAATGCTCAGCAGCACTTCGACAGACCGAGAGTTGGTATACGATGGCGGTATGAGACTCCAAGAATGAACTTCGCCCTCTGGAGGTGGTGCAAGGAGCTTTGGCCGAGGTTCGCTATAGGATGAGACTGAGACGAGAGAGTTGTTATTCAACAGCGCAACCAGTCCATGGGCATAGAATCGGCATGACTTCACGCCCGAATCCTCAGCACCATTGCCCAGAGAGAACTGAGTAAACTCTCCCTGCAAGTCGAAGTAACACCTCACAGTACCGTCGGCGGTGACAACCAGCAACTTCTCATCCTCAGACCAGCCAAGGCCCTTGATAGAGCCGTTGTCCCATGGAATAGAGAGTATGGGCTCACCCCCGGCGCAGCTGTAAATGTCGATGCTTGGTTTGGATGTTCTTGTCGGCTGATAAGCTACCAATTTGCCTTCATCACGATATAAAGCTGTCGGGTGGACGTCAACATCATGAACGTTGGGGACCGGGGAATATCGCGGGTTGCATCCACTCACCTATAGCACCGCTATAAGGTGCACCAGCGACGATGTAGTTGTCAAGGTCCAAGTCCTGATCAAAAACCTGGGTGTAGAGCTGGACCTTGCGGTAAAAAGACGGACCAAGCTGTTCCCAGCCTGCAGTTGGATGAGCGACGTCCATGTTTTGTCATCTCCCCATGTTTGGTCCCTGCGGATGTTGTTTGGTGATAGTATCCCAGTAGTTCACTGTGAAGCTTGGGGAGCTCACCGGCCGTGACGCCGCCAGCCAGCCCGCCCAGGCTCCAACTGTGAGCTGGCCGACCCGAAATCCACACTGTGCGCTCCCCTGCTTGATAGGCACGGACCCCCCCTTGGAGCAAACAACCCAACCCCCAAGCTTGACAGACCCCTGTCACAATCGCGGGGTTCCAGTTGTAAGCTCACATCGTTCAAGCCTCACTGCATCATTGCCCGACTTTAAGCTCTCGGGCATCTCTTTTCCGTTTCTTAGCCTTTCCTTCTGTTGATGTTTCTTTTATTTATCGGGTTATACTCTATCATCTTGTTCTACAACCACCACCATGCAAGACTGGCGAACAGAATACATCACCGAAATCAAGGATGCCGAGAAGCAGCATCCCGTCAACCGGGAGCTAATCGCAGCATGTCAGTTTTATCCACAGACAACACCACCAAAACCCCGCTATCACCACCTCTCCCTCTGTTCCCCTCCCTCCCCTTCCCCTCCCCTCTCACTAACCACCAC
Organism: Cercophora samala; assembly: GCA_030512305.1. Lineage (NCBI taxonomy): Eukaryota > Fungi > Ascomycota > Sordariomycetes > Sordariales > Lasiosphaeriaceae > Cercophora > Cercophora samala. The sequence continues at coordinate 429,972 of JAULSY010000002.1, read as the reverse complement.
CCCCCTTTAGACTCCCAACTCTGCGACCGCCTCTCCACCCTCGAAGCCGAAAAAGCCCTCCTCCAACAACAACTCCAGTCGTCGTCGTCCTCCTCCTCCCCCCCATCAGTCAAGCCCCCCAAAACCACCACCACGACCACCAACACTCCCCCTCCATCCTCCTCCTCCTCATCCGACGATAACCCCACCATCACCCGCCTCCGTCTCGACCTAACCGAAGCCCTCCGCTCCAAATCCCAATTCCAATCCCGCCTGTCAAAATCCGACGACGAGCTCGCCCGCCTCCGCGCAAAAACCACCTCCGACGCCAAAGCCCTCTCCGACTTGACCTCCCAAGCCCGTACCCTCTCCCGCAAACTCCGAGACAGGGAGGAAGAGCTCCGCGTAAAAAACAAACTCGTCGCCGACGTCCAAGATGAGCTCGCAGTGCTGAACATGCAGCTCGACCAAGTCGAGAAGCAGCGCGCAAGGCAAGAGGCCGAGTATAAGCAGCTCCTGGAGCGGTACATGGCGCGGATAGGGCAGGAGGCCGAGGCCATGAATCTGGAGCATGACAAACCTTCTTCTTCTTCTGGGAGCAGGAAGAAGAGGTGATGTTTTCGCGCCGGCAAGGGCAAATGAAATGTTGTGATTTGGTGGTGAAAACAAAAAGCAGCATATTCGCTGGTATTATACTTGTGAAATGTGTATGAGGATATCGGAACAGAAAAGGTACGTATGCTATACATGCGGTCTCGTCGCTCGCGCTATTCCTTCTTTTTCGCTTCTTCTTCTTCTTCTTCTCTTTCTCCTCCTCTTTTTATACATGAGAAATCATGACAAGCAATACTCTTGCAAAGTATTCAACGCTCAACCCAAATAGAGAAAAAACCCTTATACCATCCTCCTCTCCAAGCACCGCGCTTTTTTATCAACGCTCAACGTTTCAAAAACCGCTCTTTGCCCTGACAAGAAACAAAAAAAAAAAAAGACACAGGAAATAGGAACCTCTACTTCCTTGTCGAAATACAATACGTCCCCGCCGCTCCCGTCCAGCTGACATACTCCTCCGGGTATGTCAAATGCTCCACATCCAAAATCGACGAAGCGACGTCATTCTCGGCCAGCTTGTTGTCGTGCACAAAAGTCTTGAGCGACACTATCTTGCATCCAATCTTGAGGTCGAGAAACATGTTGACAAGGTTGTCGTTGAGTTGCGAGGTGAAGGCCTGGTTGTTCACCAGCACCACGTCGGCCCGCTTAAGGGACTCGAGGATCGGTTCGTTCTTACGGAAGTCGCCCCTTTCGAGGTAGACCTTTCCGGGCGCTATCCCCCACAGCCGGCAGCGGGCGGCAAACTCCTTCTTTTGCGCGTCGGCCAAGTTGCAGGCGTTCTCCATCATCTCACACCCCCAACTTTCGCATCCTATTTCTAGCGCTGCTTGGAGCACGACGTTGCCGACGCCGGATCCCAAGTCGACAAAGACCATGTCCGAGGTTAGTCGGGTCCGCTCGAAAATGTCGGAGATGAAGGGGTGGAGGAGCTCCCCGTAGACATTGTCGGTGCCGTTTTCGTACTTGGCAAGGAGATCGACTTTGGGAGCTACGGTGCGGTCGTACACCTGGTCTAGGATGAAGGAGACGAGTTCCTGCGGGACTCCTCGCATGCTTTCTAGGTTCTTGGCGATCACACCTTTGCGCTGGAGAGCGAACAGACTCTCGCTGTATTCTTTGAGCGCTGCTTTGAAGCCCTTGCCGTCGTTTAGATTCTTGCAGCGTTCTAACCGGCGGTAGATGCCGGAGTTCTGGTCTAGAAAGGGGCGGGCTTCCTCTTCGGAGAGGTAAATGGATGCGACGTGGCGGACGACATTAAGAATGTCTTGCGCGCCCTCGATTTTGTCTTTTCCTTTTACTAATTCGTATCTGTGAAAGAGGCGGGCTGTCAGCTTTTTCATGCGCAGATAGGGTTACATACTTGTCGAGAAATAAAAGATGGCAATGGTAAGAATTAGAGATTAATATAGAATAAGCGTACTTCTCCCTGTGGTTCGAGCCCGGGTAGCGTAACCGGACGCCCACTTCGTCTCTTGACAATCCCATGACCGGCTGGCATTTTTCGCTCAGGCTGGCCACTTCCACGGCGTGAATTATTGGCAGTAACTCGCCTTCAGAATCCCTGTCGCCCTTCCACACCTTTGGGTGACGGACCCGGCGGTTGGGGTCATGTCTTCTGAGCAGTTCGAGACGCTTGAGGCGCTTCCGTGGGTCGAGCTGATCCTGCCAGTCGTCGTCGGAGGCCGAGTCGGAATCGGAGTCTGAGTCGAACGAAGGGGAGGCGGGGGAGTGGCTGGCTCGAGGTCGCTTTCGGCTGTTGGATGTTGATGAAGACTTCAAAGCAGAGGATGGGTCGAGGTAGCGGGACGAGCCATTTTGGGACTTTCTCGCGGAGGGTGGGAGGGGGGATGCGCGCGGTGTCGAGTTGGTGGAGGGGGATGCGCGCGCCGAGGAGGAGGGGATTCGGGAGGCGGAGGAGGGGGTGGAGGTTGGTTTTGGTTTGGGCTTTTCGGGGAGGGTCTTCTTTACGGCGCGGACTTCGGTCTTTACTTTGAATTTTGATTTTTGGTTGAAGATACTCATCTTCGGGGAGGGTGGAGGCGCTGGTGAGGAAGGCTTCGGAGGGCGGGGGAGGGGAGGAGGTGGAGAGGAGACTGGGGAGAAACGAGGGGTATGAGGGTGGTGATCTTTCTGAGGGAAAGAGGTGGGTTAGGTGTAGCGTGGTAGTTGGAGAAGGGGGTCGCAGGTGAAGCCGTGTAGAATAGGTTTCTGGGAATGGAATGGAACGGCGGCGCGTGGCGCTAGCGCGACGGGAATCTCGCTGTCGCAAGTATAAAAGAAGGCCGCTGTGACGAGGTCTTTAGGTGCTTGGGTTATGTGAGGGGTGGCCGTCACGGTATAATCGTCTCGTGGTGCTGTATCGTCAGGAGAGGGGTCGATGTTGGACGTCGGTGGTGGTGGTGAGACACAGGTGTGGGAGGATTTCAGCTCGGTGAGGCGGCAGCGCTCATTTTCTCCCCGCTGAACGTCAAGGCAAGGCGACTTTGACAGCTGCCGGCTCGCAGAGAGGCCGCGCTAGCGACCCTGCACTGTGGTGCCATTTCTCGAAGTCATGTGACTCGACTTGGCGGTACTAGTATCAGTGGGGCCAGGAGTGATAAGATAAGATGACATCGTCTGATAAGGAGCACCGATACAACCTCTCAGCTTCCCGTGTAAATGGACGGTTGGCCTCCTTGTACATATATAGCACAGGCACTGCAGAATTCAAATTGGGGTATCCTCTAAGGTCTCATACATGAACCACCTAAGCCTGCTCTGGTCTCAGTCTGAAGAACCCTGTGTATCATCAAAGAGCTCACCCAGGATCTCTCATGGAGATGACAACTCGTCTCATACTCAGACCACTGGAGGCCCCTTGAGGCTGCGAAAGCGCGAGAGGGAACTCTCAACAACCCTCAAAGCAAAATGAAGCTGAACAGATGTGATACGAATCACATGCTCACATGCGAAGGATTGTTCTAGTCCGTTCTATCACCCAGCTGGTTGGGACAACTCGTCTCAAAGACCGGTTGATCTAAGTCTTTGAACATGTATCAGATCGAAGTCGAGGGAACCCAAAGGACATTCCCTCGTGTTTTGGAGGCGTGGACGGCCATGATACTGTCGTTATGCATGCTCGTGGCAGGGATGGAGGGGCGTCTCGTCAGACGACGATAACGAGCGGCTGTCCACGCCTCTAGCTCTTGAAGCTCAGACAAATCATCTTCAAGGTCGAAATTTGTGGCCAGCAGAAACTGGGATCTTGTACGACAAATAAAAGGTGATGTTAGTGGCTGGCAAGCTGTCACCGCTGTCAAGAAATTGCTGCAATGCCCAGGCGGGCACTTGATGTTCGATCCACAGACCCTGGGTCCACATTTATGACGTCATGGATCGCAACGTCCTTCGTTTGCAGCCACAACGTCGCGAGACTCTGGTCTTTGTGCTTCAAAGCCACCAACGTTTTGATAGCCGTTACGTCAATCTCCCATATCCGGGGTGTTTGTCCGCAGTGGATTTTGAAGCTGGATCACACGTGCGTATGGTGGAGGAGCCGGGAGCTGCCATCAAAATCCCTGATACCTCGCTGTATATCTCCACAGAGGAACAGTGTAGTGTATGGATTCTCTGTACACTAGCTTGCGACAGTCGCATTGCAGATCTTAAGCAGTCACAATGGGGAATTCAGAGTGGTCGGCACGCGGGAAGCCGATTCGTTTTATGGGAACCGGCAGCCAAGACGGGTTCCCATCGGCCAGGTGGTGCAGAACCATCGAATCAGGGCGGCGGGATTTGGAGAGCTTTGTTTGGGATGACAACAGCCATGGCCCGAAGCTGGAGCTGTGACGCATGCATTGAATCGCGAGAAGAGCTCGAATCCATGTCTGGCCCAGAATCCCTGCCGGTGATCTGCCAGCTTCATGGTGTGGTGAGTGTGTGTCGTGTTAGGGGCTGCAGCTGCTGGCTATTGCTCTATGCCCATTGTGGGAAGCGACCAGTCAAACTGGCCATATGGCTCGACGATTCAAGCAGGAATTTCAAGCCGTCTGTACCTCTCTCCTTCCCTTTGGTATGACGCGTTCAGTCATTTCACAAGTGCTCCCCACGCAGCAACGTCACCTTGGTCTCGTCGTCTCTTCGTCTCTTTTTTTTTGACTACTGGTATTAAACGGCCTCCCACCGTCACCCGTGGTCATACACCGGTCATCCTCTAAGACCTCGTTACTTCCCAGACCTTGTCTGCATTTTCCACATTACTTCGAGACACACGACTCGCAGCATCTGATACCCCGATACCCCCCCCACAGTTTATTTGTCTTTTTTTTGTTGATACCCCCAAGACTCTACTAGTGATACCCTTTTTCCTATCAACCAGTCTCCAGATCCAACCGTCATGGCTACCAACGGCACAGCGAAGGTCAACAGACCAACCAACATTAAGGAGAAGGAGGCCGATGTCAACCGCAAGCTTCAATTTTACGGTATCGCCAGTGCCTTCCAGAATGGCAAGGTGCCATCGGTATGCTTTGCTCTCACCAACGTCGTCTTGTTTGCTTCGAGTTCTAACATTGCCCCTAGAACGACCAAATTGATGTCGCCCTGAGCAGCTTCCTCGAGTCTAAGGCGCTTTCGAACCCCTCGGCGAAGTTGTCTGGCGAAGGCAGGGCGCTCGTCGCTGATTTCAGAGAAGTGGTGAAGCAAGCAAAGAACCTCCTTCTGTCCAAGAACGAGGGCAACCTGCTTCAAGACTTCATCTGGCAAACACAGCAATTCGACCCCAAGGCTGTTCATGTTCCTGGTGCTCCCGTTGACAAGGACACGGCGCAGCAACATGGTAACCAGGCCCTTGAGGGATTCCGCACTCTTGGAACCCTGATCATCACCAATGGCCAGTTCCGCAAGCTTCGTAAGTTATCTTTCTCCTCGAGGTCCCTGTCAGTATGCTAACTCATGTATAGTCAAGGATGCTACTATTCTTTTCCGCGATATGGCTGGTGATGCTGCCACCAACGTGGCTGCCCGCGTCAAGCCTTCTCATGAGGATCTTAACCAGATCGACACTCCTGCTGCGGACAACACTTGGCACGAGGCACCCGATTTCAAGCAAGGCAAGGAGGAGATGAAGAACAAGTTGGGGAGCTACTACAAGGGCAACCCCAAGGAGGATGCGAAGGCTGTTGCTGCTGAGGGCACTTCCACTGCCCATCCCGGCGGATCATCTGACCCCAGAGATTTGGCCGGCACTGCGGCTCGCGAGCAGGCCCATGGCGGATCAGCTGGCATCAATGCTGTCGGCGGCGCCCAGGCTGCTGCTAATGCAGCAAAGCACCAGCTCGATGCCAATGTTGACCAGGAGACCAAGGACAAGGCCAAGGCCAAGAAGGACGAGTATCGTGCCCGTACTAAGGATTACTTCTCCAAGAAGATGCCCCAGGAGCGCCGTGAGCAGACCATCTGGCGCCTCAAGGCAAGTCCTACTCGCACAACATCTTTTGTATCTTCGTTTCTAACAATATCTGCAGAAAATGGTTTTGGAGTGCCAGCAACATCCCGATTATCACGCCGCTATCACCACCCTCTTGAACCTCGCTGAGATGTACGGTGATCATGCCAACCGGTTGGTCAAGGGTGGCTCTGGTACCGTCAAGGAAACCCGCACTGGTCTGGCCCAGGCTGAGGGTGATCTGAAGACTTTGATCGAGCGCTTTGCCAACGGCACTTCCACTGACGACCTTTGGGCCTCGATTAATGCCATCTATGATGACGCCGACCGGGATCCCGAGCTCAAGGGCTGGTTCAGGTCTTTGAACGTCTACATCCGCCGCTGCCTTCAGGAGCAGGGCTACATTCTTGATGACGAGTCCAACCACCAGTGGAACCGCCTCTACGACCAGGGCAACTACCTTCTCCGCACCAAGTACCGCGTCCACACTGATCGCGTTGTCGACGAAATGAAGTTTTTGGGCGATCAGTTCGATCAGGACCCGCAGAACAAGGCCTTCGCCAACTCGTTGACCAAGCTCTTCACTGAGCTCGGCAACGATGAGAACGGCAAGCCCACCTTCAAGCCCCATCTCGTCAAGGATCTCACGGACGTCATCCTTCCCGCCATGTTTGAGAAGATCGCCTACATCCCCGTGCCTCGCATCGAGTACTCGGACCATCAGATCGACGCCGTCATTGAGAACCTTGTTCTTGAGAGCGACAACTTCATGCCCAACATTCTCGAGATTGCTAGTGAAAACTACATGCGATTTGGGCGCAAGAATCTGAGCAACAAGAGCAAGCACTCGATTGATGTCAAGGTTGCCGGAGTCCAGATGGACCTGCGCGATGTCAGCTACTACATCAAGCGCAAGCAGGGCTTCCCCTCTCTCACCGACACGGGTGTGGCTAACATCCTGCTCGCCGGCGATGGGTTCAGCTTTCGTATGAAGATGGCTACCCCCGACGAGCGGGATTCGCAGAACTTCTTCAAGATCGACAAGGTGGATGTTGATGTCAAGAACTTGCACATCAAACTGTCCAAGTCTAACCACAAGCTTCTGTTCAGCCTCTTCAAGCCCATCATGCTCAAGGTCCTCCGTCCCGGCCTGCAGAAGGCTTTGGAGAAGGCCATCAAGGATCAGGCGGCCAAGCTGGATAGAATCCTCTTCCAGATCAAGCAGGAAGCTGACCGCGCCATGGATCAGGCCCGCGAGGATCCTGAGAATGTTCCCAACATCTACAACCGCTACGTGACTGCGGCCCACAAGCAGATCCTGCAGGGCAAGCAGAAGGCCGAGGCCGTGGCGGCCGACAAGAAGGTCAACTATGCCATCACCAAGGAGGACAGCATGTTCCCCAACATTCACCTTCCTGGCGGCATCAGCTCCAAGGCCACCGAGTACAAGGAGCTTGCCCGTAAGGGTGACAAGTGGGAGAGCCCTGTCTTCTCTATTGGCAACGCCTCCAAGAGCCGTGACATTCCTCCTGCCCCCACTGTTACTCGCAAGCCGCACACTACTGCGGCTGACACTGCTGCTGCCCATGGCGGTCTCCATGCTGGTAACGGCGGCGCTTATGCCGGCAACGGTGGTGCCTACGCTGGTAACGGCAGTGCCCATGCTGGCAACGGTAACGCTTATTCCAACGGCGGTGCTTATGCCCCCAACGGCGGTGCTTATGCCAACGGTGGCGCTCTTAATGGTAGCGCCCTCAATGGCGGTGTCCTCAAGGACAAGACCCAGCTTCCCCCAGCCGTCACCACGACTGCTCCCGCTGGTTATGCCGTCTAAGGAGGTGATGCTGTGTTTTACTATGGAAGCAAAAGTGAGTGGGCTTTTGGGATTATGATACCAGAGTGCAACAGGTTTTCGGAAAGGGAGTCGAGTTTTTTTTATACCCAATTACAGTAATAATGAACAGTTGTGGGTAGGATGGTTTGGCTTGGAGGAGAGAGGCAGACTGTGTAATAATGGAGGGCTGGCCCAAGGAAACGAGAAGGGGCTGGAAGGTTGTATGCGTCTTAGTAGTGTATTCCCTACGCGGTAGTTCTTTTTTTCGTTTGATGGATAATGAATACCACGATGAGTTGTTTTTTTCTCATTTGAATGGCCTGTTTGAAGTGATGTGAATTGTGAAGATGAGTGTCTTGGAGCTATGACGTAGTTGATCTTTGGGGTTAGGGTTGTAGGTGCGCTGCTGCCTGTTGCTAGCCCCGGGAGGACCCAGGCAACGACCTCATCTCATAACAAAGCGTATAAATGATTAGGGGCACTTTATTTTGGATTTTGGTTTTTTCATCAAATCTCAGTGGATCAGAGGTTGAACTTTTGATCTGAAGCGTTTTTTGACGTTGAAAGACGTTGAAAAAGTCGACAATTGATTCTGGATCTCATCAAGATTCATTCGGGGTTTGTTCAAGGGAGGTGTGTGAAGCTCGGGCTTATTATACTGACCGCGTTTTCCCCCCTTTTAAAAGGTCAGACCTTGACCAACACTTTTAACTTTTTTTTTTAACCTTTCTACGACGACACAAGAGAAAGTTGAAAGAAGGAATGGCTTCAGAGGGGAACCGACGAGCGGGCCAGTCCCCGGACGTGGACGCCATGGAGGAGGATGAAGCGCAGTATGGGAGTGGTGCTTTGACGCTGGAGGAGGTTGATCAGCAGTTTGTTTCCCCGCCCCCCCCCCTGTTAATAGATTGATATTGTAGTTGTTGTTGTTGACATGTTTTTTAAAAAAAAGCTTCCCCAACCGACCCAAAAACACGCACAAGACGCTCCCTTTTTCGGAGCTGTACAAGTCTCTCTTCAACCCGCTCATGGACTGCAAGCCCGGGTCGTCGTCGTCGTCGTCTACCGGTGGGGGTGGGGGTGCGGCGGGTGTCCCGGCGGCCAACAAGACGAGGTTCGGAAAGGCGAGGGGGGGTGCGGTGAATTATCATGAGCAGAGGAGGCATATCATCGAGCGGTTCATGAGCCGGTGGAGGAAGGAGGTGGGCAACGATTTTTACCCGGCCATGAGGCTGATCCTGCCGGATAAGGACAGGGATAGGGGGGTGTACGGGTTGAAGGAGAGCGGGATTGGGAAGATGCTGGTGAGGGTGATGAAGATTGGGAGGGATAGTGAGGATGGGTATTCTTTGCTTCATTGGAAGTTGCCTGGGGGAGGGGGGGGGAACCAGAGGTTTGGGGGGCGGGGTGGTGGTGGTGGTGGTGGTGGGGGAGGGGGTACGGCGGGGGATTTCGCGGGACGGGTGCTGGAGGTGGTGGGGAAGAGGGCTATGAGGGGGGAGCCGGGGGGGATGACGATTGGGGATGTGAATGTCTTGTTGGATCGGTTGGCTGGGGCGAGTGGGGAGGGGGAGCAGCTGCCGATTTTTGAGGAGATTTATAGACGGTGCTGTGCGGAGGAGGTGATGTGGTTGGTAAGGATTATACTGAAGGATATGAGGGTGGGGGCGACGGAGAGGACGTTTTTGGGGCTGTGGCATCCGGATGCGGAGGCGCTGTTTAGTGTTTCGAGTAGTTTGAGGAGGGTTTGTTGGGAGTTGTGGGATCCGGAAACAAGATTGGAGCAGCAGGAGACGGGGGTGAAGTTGATGCAGTGTTTTCAGCCGCAGCTGGCGCAGTTCCAGATGACGAGCGGGTTTGGGAAGTTGGTGCAGAATCTGGGGGTGACGGAGGAGGAGAAGGAGTTTTGGATTGAGGAGAAGCTGGATGGGGAGAGGATGCAGATGCATATGAAAGAGGATGAGACGGTGCCGGGAGGGTTTAGGTTCGCGTTTTGGTCGAGGAAGGCGAAGGATTATACGTATTTGTATGGGGAGGGGTTGGAGGATGATAACTCGGCGTTGACGAGGCATTTGAAGAATGCGTTTCATGATGGGGTGAGGGAGCTGATTCTGGATGGGGAGATGATTACCTGGGATCCGGAAATCGACAAGATCGTGCCCTTTGGTACGCTCAAGACGGCGGCGTTGGACCAGCAGAAGAATCCGTTCCAGAATGGACCTCGACCTCTGTATCGGGTCTTTGATATTCTCTTTCTGAACGGCAAGCCTCTGGCAGATTATACCCTCCGAGACCGTCACGCTGCCTTGGAAAAGGCCGTCAGGGGCGAGCATCGCCGCCTCGAAATCCACCCCTACGAATCAGCGACAACACCAGACGCCATCGAGCCCTTCCTCCGCAGAGTCGTTGCCGAAGCCTCAGAAGGTCTCGTCCTCAAGAACCCACGCTCTCGCTACCAGCTCAACAGCCGCAACAATGACTGGATCAAAGTCAAGCCTGAATACATGTCCGAGTACGGCGAATCCCTCGACTGCGTCGTCATCGGCGGCTACTTTGGCTCCGGCCGCCGCGGCGGCATCCTCTCCAGCTTCCTCTGCGGCGTCCGCGTCAGCGAGAACCACGTCAGATCCGGCGCCGCCCTCACCAGAGAAAAGTGCCTCAGCTTCTGCAAAGTCGGCGGCGGCCTCAAAGCAGAAGACTACGCCGAGATCAGACACCACACCGAAGGCAAATGGCAGGACTGGCAAGCGAGCAACCCGCCCACGGATTACATCGAGCTCGCGGGAGGGAAAATGCAGTACGAGAAGCCGGATGTATGGATCCGACCTAGCGAGTCGGTCGTCATTTCCATCAAGGCGGCGTCCATCGGCCCGTCCGACCAGTTCGCCATGGGATGGACCCTCCGGTTCCCCCGGTTCCGTAAGCTGAGACTGGACAAATCGTGGGACGAGGGCATGGACGCGAGCGACTTTGTCATTCTCAAGGACAAAGTCAAGGAAGAGGAAAAAGAGCGGAAGGCGATGGAGATGGAGAACAGGAAGCGCAAGCCGGCGAAGCGGCTGAAGAAGGAGTTGGTCATTGCAGGGACGGATCCCAATGCTGCGCCGGTGGAGTTTGCTGAGGGGGGAAATATCAAGGCTGAGCCGATGAGCCAGGTTGCGTTTCTTCCTCCGTCTGCTCAGGCCAAGCGGAAGTCTGATCACCAGTTGTTTCAGGGGTTGGACTTTTGCGTCTTGTCCGAGGCGGTCAAGCCGCGCAAGATGGCCAAGCCTGACTTGGAGAAGCTGATCAAGGAGCATGGCGGGAGGATTCATCAGCAGGTCGACAAGGGAGGGAATATGATCCTCCTCGCCGAGAAGAACGTCGTCCGGGTGGCGTCTCTGAAAAAGGCTGGCGACGCGGATATTGTCAAGCCCAGGTGGGTGTTTGACTGCCTCGCCCAAAACAACGGCGAGGGGTATTTGCTCCCGTTTGAGGAAGGGCATTTGTTTCATGCTACGGAGGAGATGATGAAGTTGGCGGCGGAGAATACGGATCAGTATGGGGATTCGTATGTGAGGGATGTGACGCCTGATGAGCTGAGGTATATTATTAATGACATGCCCGCTAGAGGAGGTGTCAAGGAGGAGGATGCTTTTCATGATGATGTGAGGATGGGGGGGTTTGATGCTGAGCACTTTTTGGATCAGCTGGAGGAGAGGGGGAGGGGGTTGGAGGGCTTGAAGAGTTTCTTGTTTAGACGGTGTAAGGTTTACTTTGCTGTTGTGGCGAAGGAGGAGGAGAGGGAGCTGTCGAGTGCGCAGTTGAAGGCGGTTAAACTGCAGAATGAGGTGAAGTTTGGGAATGGGGCTGTGGTGGGTGGCTTGGAGGATAAGGAGATCACGCATGTGGTGGTGATTGGGGATGGGGATCAGAAGAGGAAGGAATTGGCGGCGAGTGTGAGGTATGAGGTTAGTTCGAGAAGGCATGTGCCGAGGATTGTGACGGGGAGGTGGGTGGAGGATTGTGTGAAGGAGGGGACGTTGGTTGACGAGGAGGGGTATGCCCCTTGAGATGTGAGTTGATCACCACCAAGTCTCGCTCAACGGATAGTGGCAGTTTGTGTTTGTTATGGAGTGTTTTCAAAAATTAGTACTAGACTTTTAATACGATGTTGTTGCACAGATACTTGGCTCTTGCTCATTTTACGGGCTGATTGATGAAGACACAGAGATTGAGCGTAATAAAACAGTTCACATCGTCTGCAACCTAAATCATAACACAATCAAAAACACCTCTTTCGTTCGTTCTTGTGCTACATCCCCCAGTTTGACCATCAAGCATCAATCTGCCAAAGCAATATCACCCAACCTGTCTCATTCCAGTACTCTCAAGCCCAGAACAAGAAAAGCCTCTATCAAAACACGCGGCAGTAAATTACAGATACAGATAGGTGTGTGTGTGTGTGGTGGGGTTGGTGAAGTTTGAATAATGTACATGTAATCGGGGTGAGGCATAAGGGGGCTGGCCAGCGGGAGGATTTGCTGGGAAGCATGTCGTCAAACCACCACGGCCCATCCTCTTCTGCTGCAAAAACAACTCTTGCCGCCACATCGCCAAAATATAGCCAGCCGCCCTATACCTCCCCCCTCACCCCCTCACCCCCAGCCTTTCCCTCCCTTTCTCATCCCCTCACCCTCCCCCCTTTTATTTCGTCATAACCTCTCATACAAACCCCTTTCCCCCCGCTCAGAGAGCAGCCTTAACCTGCTGCGCCCCCCCAGCATCCAACATGGGATCCTTGGCGCCCTCCTGCCCAGGAGCGGTCATGATCTCCCCTCCCAGCTCCCTCATCCTCTGCTCCGCCTCCATGGCGGCAAACTGCTGGTCCTCGCCGTAGGCCAGAGCCCAGGGGACACCGACCAGTATCGCGCTCACGCTGAGCGCCCAGGCGGACCTCCCGGCGAAGGTGACGACGGATTTGATGGTCGAGGTGGTGGCCTCGTACTGGGCGTGCACCCAGGAGCGGGTGGTCGGGGGGATGATGTCTTTGAGAGCGGCGAGACGGTCGGCGAGGGTCTCGGCTGTGGGGTCGTATTGGGAGTCGGTTGAGATTTCGGAGTCTGCTTCAGATGTTAGGACTGGGGGGACAGAGGCGGATGTGTGGTGGGAGGGAGGGAGGGAGGTATAGAAGGAGGAAGGGTTATTGAAGGGGGAGGGGGAGGGGGGGAACAAACCAGTATCAGTGAAATCCTCCTCGTCCTCGTCAGGCCCGACCTGGGCGTGCTGGAAGTGCTCGTCCTCTACTTCTGTGAGTTGGACCATGTTGGCGAGTCTCTGGTGTATAATATGCTTGAAATTGCCGAATTAGAGAAAAGAAGTTTTCTCTTGGTTTTATAATTTGCGCAACAAAAAAAAAACCTGGTTGCGCAAAGGCCGTCGATTGGTTGTTGCTCTGGTGGTTGGAGATGATGGAATACAACAAATAAATTCAAGGCGGCGGAAGCGGGACCAAAAGCCTTTCTTTGCCGACGTTCTTTTTCGCACCACCACCACCCACCCGCCTTCGCACAAGCCAAGGAATGACGGACTTGCTCTTGAAAAGTTGATGCGCTAAGCCTATTTGGGACTGGGTCATAGTGTGGGGTAGGTATTTGGGGGGTGGGCGCGGACCAATTGGGTGTTGTGTTTCTCTTTGGTGAGAGTTGAGGCTCGAGGTAGAAAATAACTGATGGAACGTTGATAACGGTTGATATTGGGGAGCTTATGGTGAAAGAGAAAGCTATTAGAATATCTTCGAAAGCTACATAGGTATGCGTATATTCTTGTGCAAAAACTGGTACATCACATAACCCTTGGTACATACCCTAGGATAACCGTAGAGAAAAGCCACGCCTTTTCCAAGACGACTTAGTGGAAAAGAACTACGAAGACGACTTGTGAGAGCGTACTCAAGAACATACATTTGAGATCCGTTTACGGCGAAATACCTAGGTCTCGTGATACTTTGTTGGCCTTAAGAGGTGGTGATAAGGCATGAAAAGGGTTTCAAACCCTACAACTATCATTTCATATCTTCACATGGAAGCATAGTTCGTTCAAGACATATCGGTAGCACCCAAAGGACTGTCTCTCCCAAAAGGTATCAATTATACTATTAAAGCATTATGTATCACCCCAGTCCTATTCTGTCCGCTATGTATCCCCTCCCCTCCCAAGATCCCATAAATACTTTGTCTAAAAAAGTATGGACATTACGAAAACACACAAACAACGCTGGCAAACCTCACCTCCTCTACCGGTTCGCAGTGCCTTCCGCGAACCGGATACGAGGCTTCGGTGGAGGCACTCTAGGGGTATCATCATCCTCGCTATCGCTCTCCTCCGTTGCACGAGACATTCCCAGAGCCGCCTCTCGTCTTCTACGCTCTGCCGCCGTCTCACCCACTTCATCCCCTGCCCCGCTGCCACTAGGGACACCACGCAAAGCGTCGATTCTCCGCTTCTTCTCTACCTCCGTCTCGGAGGCATCCTTGCTGGATGGCCTTGATCCACTGCTGGATCCGCTCGACCGTTCTGGCTCAGGGGAAGTCGTCTGTGGCTTCGAGCTTGCCCCAACTGCGGGAGAGACTGAATCCTTCCTTCCAGGCTGGGCCGGAGCAGCAACCTTGACCTGTGGTTGGATATCCCCCTTCGCGACCGTCTTGAGTTCCTGCGACGCTGACGACTTGTCAACAACATCACGACGAGTGGTCTTGTCCAGCTTCCGCATCTCCATGAGGAAATCCTCCTTGGTCATGCGGCGGCCTACTCCGCCCACGGTAAACCGGATATGCTTGTCGTCCTTCTCATCTTCCTCCTCTTCCGCGGTCTTCTTCTTCGCAGATGACTCGCCAACCTGCGATCGTCCAAACGCAGCGCTAGCCCACTTGGTGAGGTTGGGCCTTGGTGAGTGACCAGGTGCTCCTTCTCCTGAAGGGCCTGCCTTGCCTTGATCGCCTTGAGACTTTTGTGTGGGTAGGTCGTACTTCTTGACGACCTCGCCGTCTTCGTTTTCAACAATGATCTACCAGTGATGTTAGCTCTCATTCCAACACGAGGAACCATCAGGTGGACTTACAGTTGTACCATATTGAAAAGCACGCGCAGGCTCGCCCTTTCTTGCCGTCTTCTCCTTTTCCTTTCTCTTGGCAAGTTCTTCCTCTCTCCAGTTGGCGACCCGATGCTTCAGGGCATTGTAGCTCCATCCAGAGGGCCCGGCTTCTGATTCCAGCTTTGACTTCAATTCCTTGGCGTGTTCCGCAACGTTGTTACCGCTGTGCGATGGATGCACCGCCAGGACATCGCCGTCTGCATTCTCGATGATAATGTTGTCACCTTCATTGTACACCTCGATAGGATTGCGGTGCTCATCCCCCGGAGTACCCACGTTAGGGGAGCCAGCACGGGTAGAGTCGCCGGAAGCGCGGTGGTGCCTTTCATGCGGAGCAGAGGATGATGCCGCACCCTCGTCCACGGGCGTGATCTGCATAGAGTCTTGTCGTCCATGTGTAGGCTGTGCAGGGCTTGCGGCAATAGGTGAGAGAGGTGTCTGTCCTTCGCTTGGGACGCGACGTTGAGGGAAAATGGCCGATTGACTAATAGGTCCTCCTGGGCCAATTCCGTCATCCCACAACTTTTTCCTCTTTTTGGCAGACCTGGACGATGGTCTACTGTTCTGCCGACTGCTGCTCTGTTTCTCGTTCTCATCTTCCCGCACACGACGCAAGAAGTTATTCGGATAGCCAATGGGTGGCAGCGTCCCGGGAGGATAGTCTGGCATCTTGAGCTCTTCGCCATCCGTATCAGACATAGTTCTGGCTTGAGACCGCGACGTTGACGTAATACGAGGCAGCCGGGACATCCAGCTAGGCCCATCCTCGTTGGCCTGTGTATAAGACATGGTGATGCTGAGCGTGTTGATGTGCTTGCCCAAGGTAAACACGGCGATCGAAGAGCCATGCACAATGATGGATGCAACGACCAGGAACGCAACGATGGGCCAGACAACTCTGATCAAATCGTAATGAGGCGCTCCAGGATCGGGAAGCTTGGTTAAAGGAACCGGACTCTCTGATTCGAGCTCTGCGCGAGCCAACATGGCCACAAAGATAGCACCGACACCTATGGGGCCAAAGTGGCCTGCAAAGAGCGCTTCACGCCAGGTTTTGAGGTCGGGAATGATTGGTTTGAGGGCCATCATGATAGGAATGCGGCGAAACAGGATGACAAAGATGGCCAGAACCACCAGTCTCCAGGCGTAAAGTCCAATGACGTGGTCGTTGAAATCCTCCCAGGGGATGATTGTTCCGAAGTAGATGAAGTAGGTCAGGTTGATCAGCAAATCGATAACATTGGAGACATGAGAATCCTCGGTCTTTTGCGTAAACCAACCATCGTTGGAGAAGCCCACACCTGCTGCGAACCCGACCAGCAAATCGTCAAGACCCAGAATACTGCCGGACCCGGCAGCGAACAAGGCCAAAACAAAGTAGAATACCAAAAAGCTCTCCCTGTCGATCAGATCGTGCTTTTCTGCGTACTTGATGCCATGGCGAGCAAGATATCCAATAACGAACCCGTAAATGGCGCCGAAAATGCACTCGTACAAGACGGTATACAAGAACCAGTGCTTGAGGGCTACCTTGGCATTCATCTTGTCATGAATCAGGTATAACGCCAGGTAGACAAATGGAAAGGCCATGCCGTCGTTGCAGCCAGACTCTGCCGAGAGAAGATCCCTCAAATGCTTCGGCACCCTCTTAGCAAACTTGCCCTTGCCGACAACAGATGAAGCCAAAACTGGATCAGTAGCCGTGACACAGGCAGCCACCACCAAACTTTCGATCCAATTCAGTGGTGGAATCAACCACAGGATGACCACGCTCGTAATGAGCCAGCCGAAGATCATGACCGGGATGAGAAGCAGGGTGACGGATTTCCAGTGCTTTTCCATGTAGAACTTGGGCAATTCGACGCCCACAGCGAAACATTGAACCACCAAGACGATCCGAGAAAATTCGATGGTGATGATGTCGACGCTTGTCCAATCCTTCGTAGGATTTATAACATTGGCGACATGAGGCCCAAAGATGATGCCACATAGTGTAGCAACAGTGGCTTCACCAATGTACATGCGCTCCTTGATGACGGAAGAGCATAGCATGAAAATAGTGGTGAAGCCTCCCAAAATGAGATAAATCAGGTGTGGACCTGTGACCGAGAGGTGATCCCAGACCATTTTGAATGGCGGGTAGCCGACGACCGGCTAGAGATCGACGGGAGATTCGTGGTTTCGGTGTTGATAAAGATGTAACCCTTCACTGATGGAGAGTGGTGTTGGTGAGTTTGTTGTAAAGACTGAACCCAATGACCTCAGCAACTCATAGGTCTCGAGCCGCAGAACAGCCGCGGTCGTTTCTCGTAAGGTGGGAGTACTGAAGTGTCGCTTGATCGGTCCAAGCGCAGGCCAAAATAAATACAGCAAAAGAGCGAGAGCAACCTGCGTGCGAGTCGGGAGTTCGTCCGGCGCGTCTGAGGCGTCTCTTGGAGGATGACAGCAGCCAAAAAAAACTTTTTTCTTTTCCTCGTTGCCTTGGCGGCACGGTCAAAGTCAATAGCCACGCTCGGAAGCTGGGAAAGAGGGTCCAGATCCGGCCGACGGGGGATCGAAGGTTTGGAAGGAGCGTGAGTCGAAAGCGGCGACGAGACGACGAGACGTCGAGAGAGCAATACGCGCTCCCGGCTTTGGATACTTATAAAGTAAAGAGAACGGCACTTCCAGGTCCGCGCCAGTGTGTACCCATGGCTTAGCTTTATAAACTATCGAGCCAGAGACCTGCTCACTCTTTCGAGATAGGCACGATAGGCTACTGGGATCCTTGCCACGCAGCTTACTAGTGCCGGGTTGTGGTTATGGATGTGGCGGTTTGTCTTTTTTGGTGGGCCCTCAAGGTTCCAACAAATCAACCACACTTCGGGAAATCGGCTACAAAGCTACCCTATGGTGCCGTCCATCCCAGTTATCACACGATGCGGCATCTGCGTCATTGAAGCATTGAACGGGCCCAAAGGAACCCCCAGGTTCTTGGACATAAAGAGAGAGCGGAATCCCCGTTGTTCTTCTTCTTCTTCTTCTTCTTCAACGAGTTTGATCTGGTGTAAGCCCGGTGTGTAACAACGGACCAGATGTCGATTGCTTCCTATCCGAGTTTTCCTCTTGGGGGGACCGCAAACTCATAGTGGCTTACTCACAGCCCTACCCATACCAACCAAGTGTCTCAGTTCCCCTCGATAACCCGTCGTTGACTGCTGTGTGACCTCCGTCCGCGGCGCCGCAGGCGGAAGACGACCTCGACGTTGCCAATTACAGAAACACCTGCATCCTTGTGAGCTTGCAAGCGTCGGGCTCCAATTCCAGCAGGTTGGTGAGGTGTCTCAGCATTGGGCGAAGCTATCGCATCCAGCGGCAGCCGAAGCTGCAGAATTCCGGTGACGGCTGGGCATTTGAAACCTTCCATGGCTATCGATTGTCGTTGTTGTCGTCGTGGAACCCTTTTGCCAAGTTGTGCCCAGGGATGCCCAGCCCTCACTCAACGAACCATCTTTCAGAAGAAAAGGCTTGAGCGGTCTTAGCTTTTGCTTGTCCACAGGCAAGCTCTTTTGCCAATGCTGAGCATGCTACTGCCAAGACAGAACGAAATCAACAACCACATAACAAGATCACGAGATGAACACCTTCAGAGATGGTGCATAAAAATGCGAAAATGGCGGTGTCGGTACTGCTGTTGTTGAATTCTGGAAGCGGGTCACGAGGCCACGGACGGGCCTCTGGTTGGTGCGGAGAAAAACCAATTGTCCAACCACAACCCATGACGTCGATAGTGTACTTGCCCTTCCACAAAAGGAAACCCCCACTCCCGTCTTTCAAGATGTTGTATGGAGAATATTTTGCCGTGTTTCGGTGCCAGAGCCAACTCGAGTGGAAGGAAAGCTCTGTCTGCTAGATCTTGTCCAGGAACCACTGGGTATGTTTGCTACTTTGTTCACGCCATCTTTGGTGTCTGAATGTCGTGATACAGATGCGCACCGGAGTTTGAGGCTGGTGAAGGCTGAATGGTAACGGTGGAGCTTGAAACTCCGATGTGCGAAGTGGCTGAGTGGCTGCTCTTGCTTTCGCTGATATCCTTAGTCCTCAACAATACGAGTATTGGGCTTTGTGTACTCGAACTCTAATTTGAGAAGCTGAGAATGAATGGATTGGAGTTCCATGTTGATGCAGTTCGATATTTGACCCTGACACTGTTAGTCCCCAAGACTGGTCTGAATGAGGGTTAGGGTTGTGGTGCATAAGTGTCTTGTTGCACAAGGTCAAACACAGACTGTTCCCCTGGATAAGTGGGGCTGGGCCCTGATCTCGTGCGCACGAGCAGCCCCCGCGTTTGCAAGTCAGTGCTTTTTGCAGACGCGAGGCGCCAAAGCGAGACGCGCTCTGGACGGGAAGAAGAAAGGCTGATCCGCGTGCCTTCCATCCAATACCAAGCCCAAATGGAGCAGCCCCAGACATTTTGAACCTGGATTTTCAGACACGACTTTGCCCTAAGTGGCTTCGCTCTGTATATGCCTGGTCTCTCCAGTCACCTCCTCCGTCGAGCACTCCCAACCCTCGAGAGGAACCCCGTGTCGTTGTCGACCTTTTCCGCACGTTGTGTCCCAAACTTTCGGGCCTATGTGCACCACTCGGCTCGGCTGACCCCTCAACAACCTCCCTCTCTGCCAGCCACAACAACAACAACACCGACGACAGCGACAACCGCCACAATGGGAATGTTTCATAGGGCCGCCGCCGCTCCTGCGAACCAGCAGCCGCAGAACTCGTCTCGTAATGCCAGCCTCAAGAAGCAGCTGTTCCCCTCAAGTAGCCCCAATCCGGCGTCGGCGTCGGCGTCGACTGGTAAAGTCGATGAAATGTTCCTCAGAGCTAGCCAACAACCACCACCATCACATCGTCCATCCCAGTTCTCGAGTACTACAATCCCTTTGAACAACCGATCGTCCAATATCTCCCGGCCTCCCATCACCAACCCCAAACCTAATACTCTTTCGTCCATCTGTTCTACCAACGGATCTTTTACAGATAAGGTCGAGGTAATCAGCATTGCCGATGACACCCCGCCGGCGCAGAAAGCCCCCAGCTTCACAAACGACTTCGACTTGGACGAGGACGACTTCAGCGATGAGCTCGACTTAGATTGGGAAGCACCCTCTGCTCTCCCAGAAATGCCCCGAACTCTGCCGAAGAGTACCCCCCAGAAATCCGACTTGCCCATCCCGCCGAGCGATGCCACTTTGACGTCTTGGGCTCCCTCTTCTCCTTCACATTTTGCTCCCCCTCCAGCTCGAGCCCAAACGGCCCCGCAAGCCCCGGCACCAAAACGAGAGTACCCATATCCTGCCCAACAGGCCCCCCAGGTTGCCAAAAAAGCCAAGAGAGAGCTTCCGCCGACGTGGAGGAAAGAAACTATTGTCATTGACGATGAGGAAGTCCATGATCACCGCGGCATCACCGAGGCGACCCCTGACGCAAAGCCCAAAGCCACTTCCTTCTGGGATGCAACTGCCAGTGCTGTAAAGGCCCAAAAGAAACAGCTCAAGACGCAGCACAAGGGACCCGGTGGCGGCAAACCAACAACGGACGACGTATCCTGGGATGATGTGCACGACGCCGTGGACCAGCATGTGAAAGCAAGCAAGTCTTCCAACTCGAAGGCTTCGGCTATTCAGCTGAGCCAAGAGCAGCGCCACGTCAAGAACCTTGTTGTGGACAAAGGCCAGAGCGTGTTCTTCACCGGTCCAGCCGGTACAGGAAAGTCGGTGTTGATGCGATCCATCATCACTGACCTCAAGAAGAAGTACGCCCGCGATCCAGAAAAGCTTGCTGTGACGGCATCCACCGGCCTGGCTGCTTGCAATATCGGCGGCATCACACTTCACAGCTTCTCGGGCATCGGTTTGGGCAAAGAGGACGTCAACACCTTGGTCAAGAAGATCAGGCGGAATCCAAAGGCCAAGAATCGGTGGATCAAGACGAAGACGCTTATCATTGACGAGATTTCCATGGTAGACAGTGACCTTTTCGACAAGCTCTCTCAAATCGGTAGGATCCTTCGCAACAATGGACGCCCATGGGGTGGTATCCAACTAGTTATTACGGGCGACTTCTTTCAGTTGCCGCCGGTACCTGAAGGTGGTCGGGAGCACAAGTTTGCTTTTGATGCTGCTACTTGGAGTCTGTCGATTGACCATACCATTGGTCTGACCGAAGTGTTCCGTCAAAAGGATCCTGGTAAGCTGCTTTTGTTTTGAATTGACTTGGCCAAACGCTCACCAGTTTTACAGAGTTTGCCGAGATGCTGAACGAAATGCGATTGGGGAGAATCAGCGAGCAGACGGTCCGGAACTTCCAGGCCCTGAAACGACCTCTTAATTTCAATGATGGCATCCAGGTTACCGAACTGTTTGTCAACCCCCTTGCAGAGAGAGAGCCTGTCCGCTTGCTAATTCTTTTGCTTAGGTTCCCCACCAGAAATGAGGTAGAGAGGTCCAATAAAGCCCGCCTAGACTCTCTAAAAGGAACGCCTCGCACATTCCAGGCCGTCGACACGAGTACACTCCCGGAGAACGTCCGGGACAAGCTCTTTTCCAACATGATGGCCCCTCCTTCGCTAGACTTGAAGAAGGGAGCCCAAGTGATGTTGATCAAGAACATGGATGAGACGCTAGTCAACGGATCTCTTGGGACAGTGGAAGGATTTGCTACCGAAGATCAGTTTGGTATCGACAATGGTCTTGCAGAGGATGAGTCCGACACCAAGAAGCGAGTCCGCGCTTTTGCAAGTGCCCTCGAACCCAGCAAGAACGGTGTCAAGTACCCTGTCGTCAGGTTCCACGCGGTTGACGGGTCACAGCGCGTTCTTCTGTGCGTGCCTGAAGAATGGAAGGTGGAGCTTCCCAATGGAGAGGTGCAGGCATCCCGGAAGCAGCTTCCCCTGATTTTGGCATGGGCCCTCTCGATTCACAAAGCTCAGGGGCAAACCATGGAGCGTGTCAAGGTTGACCTGGGCAAGATCTTCGAGAAGGGGCAGGCATACGTCGCGCTCAGTCGTGCCACCACACAGGAGGGTCTGCAGGTTCTCAACTTCAACAAGACCAAGGTGATGGCACACCCTCGTGTTATCAGTTTCTATAACAGTTTGTATGGAGCGGATGTGGCGGTAAAGAAGAAGACGGGGACTCTGGACGACTTTGCCTATCAGAAGCCGGCAGTTGCTGCTCCAGCGAAACCGGCTCCGGCAAAACCACCTCCAGCGAAGCCACGGGCAGCTCCGTTGTCCACAATCCAACAGCGAGCGCCTGAGTATAATGACTTTGACGCGGATGAGGAAGAGGCCATGGCTTCTTTTGGTTGATTTGTACAGATGGTCAAACTGTAAAGGTAAGGTGTGAAGGAAGGACCGGGCATGGTACGGCGTTTTTTTTTTGGGAGGCTTTGGCAGCATTGTGATAATAGGTCGCTTGGGCATGTATTCATCTTGAATTATCTTTCATTGGGAAAGGACGTCACAGCCCGACAGATTGGGGTGTAAAATTAGGAAGGGGGATGATGATCGGAAGAGGTAGACTTGGGACTGGAGGATAGGTCATGATAAGCTCCTATGCGTATGAAAGGAAATGGAGGAGAGATGTATCTCCCGTCTGAAGCATCAATCATTTGAGAGACTCAGACAAGTAGTAGCTATTGTGTGTTTTTATCTGTTGGCATCTAAGATGTCTAAGATGTGTGTAATAGAATAAAGACCAATGCTTTCTATTTTTCTAGAACATTGCCCCGAAAACGCAAACTTGCATAAAACTGTCCCGGAAAGGTGTGTGCAGTTTGGTCTCACAAAACGATTCAGGGAACCATATGACGGTGTACGACGGAGGACATGCAGCGCGTGTAGCGGGGGGAGGGAGAAAGTGCCCCGCATTCTGGTGAGCTGGTGTGTGCATTTTAGGTCTTGGCACAACTCCCTGCTGAGGCCTGGGCTCGGCCGATTATTTGTAACTGGGGGGTTTTAATTATTATTATCGATAAGAAAGCAAAACGTCTGGAGGAAGAGCAGAGGGAAGTTGCGACGGACGGACAGGCCAGGCGAGAAAGAAATTAAAGCAAGTGCAGGACAGCGAGTGAGGACAAAACTTTACTTGCACACAACCACCTTTTATAGGTAAAAGAGGAGGAAGAATCAGACGACTGGACTGACTGACCGACCGAGCGGTTTTCCAACGAAATTCTTCCACGAAACTTTCGACGAGACAATAAACCGACCGACCGATTCGTGTTTCGCCAGCAGCCCAATATTTTCGATTTTCCGATACGAATACCTTTTTTTTGTTTTCTTTCGGTCAGAAAAAGAGAACACCCCGTGGAAGGTCACGATTTGAAATAACTGCTGCTGTCCACCCACCATGGCGGACCCGGCCGAGTTCATCGGCTTGCAGATGCTGGTTACCCTGAGGGGGAACCCGCAGCCGGTCAGCATTCGCGGGACGGTCAGCGGTGTGCAGGCTGGGAATAGTTTGACGTTGGATGATGGTATGTTTTCTTCTCCTCCTCCATTATTCTTTTTTTTACTATTTTAGAATCTTTTTTGCAAGTTTTGTTGCTAATGTTTCTCTCCCAACAACAACAGTATGGTTTATTCACACCAACGAGTGGAAACCCCAGGTTAGCATCTCGGCGAGCGAAATCCTCGACTTGGTTCAATACCCTTCTCCTCCTCCCCCTCAACCTGTTCCGGCTCCGGTTGTTGTCAAGCAAGAACCAGTCGCGTTCATCGACCCTGCCATCGTTGCGGTGGGCAAACGGCCTTCGGTTTCGATTAGTAGTCTGCCTGAGATACACACGCAGCCGAACACGAGTGAGAAGAGGGATCCTGGGCCGGGGAAGGTGATTGTTCCTGTTGTGGTCGATAGGGATGCGACGCCTACACGGACGGTGAACGAAGCGCTCAAGCAGTTTCATGCTCAGAGTCAGGGGTTGGAGTCGGATGAGGATGGGACTGTGGGGG
Organism: Cercophora samala; assembly: GCA_030512305.1. Classification (NCBI taxonomy): domain Eukaryota; kingdom Fungi; phylum Ascomycota; class Sordariomycetes; order Sordariales; family Lasiosphaeriaceae; genus Cercophora; species Cercophora samala. The sequence goes on along the minus strand of JAULSY010000002.1, from coordinate 405,989 downwards.
GGAACACAGTTTTGGAGTATGGGCAGGTTGCTGGTGGGGGGAGGGGAAAGAGGACCAGGCCGCCTAGGAAGCCGAGGGTGAATAAGAGTTTGACTCAGGAGGCTGGGGAGGTGGAGTCGTCGCCTCAGCCGGCGGTCAAGACGACCGCTGGGAAGGGGAAGGGGTGGAGGCAGACACCTATGCTGCAGAGCACGCCGAGCTTTCAGCCGTTCAAGTCGTTGAAGAAGGCGACGAAGTCGGGGAGGGCGACGGCGGATAACGGGTGGGCTTCGGAGGATGTGACGGATGTGCAGGAGATGGGGGATTTTGACTTTGAGACGGGGCTGGCCAAGTTTGACAAGCATAATTTGTTTGAGCAGATGAGGAAGGAGGATGTGGTGGATGAGGCGGATAGGTTGGTCTCGCATAACCGGATCCAGAAACCGAAGCCTGGGACGGCGGGAGGGAAGAATTTTCATTATTCCGAGAATGTGCTGGAGCACCAGACGACGTTCACACCGACGATACTCAAGCCGAACAGGGAGAAACTCTTGCCCAAGGAGCCGAGCAATGACTTTTGGAACAGCGAGGCGGATGATGGGGTTGTGAATGGGACGGAGAGGTTGAGTGATAGGGCCACGGTTATGGGAAGCAGGCAAGGCTCACGGAGGGGAGAGGGCAAGGCGTCGAGCAGGAGATCACAGTCACGCAAGGCGAGCGCTATCCCTGGACAGCCTGGAGGCGGCCCTAGCAGGGTCAATTCTGGTGTAAGCCATTATCATAACCGCACCTCGTCTCTTAAGGGGAGCAGGCCGAGCAGTCGGCTTTCGTCACGGACTGCGGTTGGGGGAGGCAGTGGGATGTCTGTCATTGCTGACAAGAGAAAGCAACAGCTCTCGACCACGGCTGCTACACATCATGCTCCGCACCAGGGGCTGTATGTCCTGCCGTCTAACCGACGAATCGAGACGATTTCGGCGCTGCAGATGCTGAACTTGGAGAACATTGCTCATAATGAGATTGGGCTGACGGAGGAGATGATGACGGAGAATGCGGGGAGGGGGTTGGCGGAGGTGGTGGTGGAGACGGTGCTGGCTGATCCGGCTATCAAGGTTAGGCAGGGGAGCATTGTCGATGCTGCTACCGGTGTGCTGCCGCCTCCTACTGTGGTGGTGCTGGCGGGAAACAACAAGTCAGGAAGCAGAGCCGTCGCCGCGGCGAGACACCTCAGGAACAAGGGGGTCAATGTCTTGGTCTGTGTGGTTGGCTTGGAGAGGGGGGAGAGGGACTTGCTGGAGGAGGTGAAGCAGCAGGTGAGGCTGTATAAGAATTTGGGCGGGAGGGTGTTTGCCAAGGGGGAGTTCTTTGAGCACATCAGGAAGATTAGCATCCCCATGCTGACGATTGACACGCCGAGGACGAGCCTGGGCAGTCTGGCCAACCCTGCGCCGGTGATGTTGATTGTCGATGCGCTGTTGGGACTGGCGATTAGCTTTGAGGAGCTGAGGAATGGGGACCAGGCGACGGTGTATGAGCTGGTGGAGTGGGCAAACAGGAACGAGGCTTTTGTGCTGGCGGTGGATGTGCCGACTGGGGTTGATCCGAGCAGTGGGATGGTGAGCGTGGTGGATGGGAACAGGCTGTATGTCAAGCCTAGATATGTGGTGTCGATGGGGGCGCCGAAGAAGGGGTTGTTGGAGGCGATGGTGGCGGCTGATATCAACGAGGGGGGGGATGATATTGCCGTGGCGGCTGCGGTGCCAGATTCGGGGGAGGCGAGTTTGGCGCTTGATGATGCGGTCAGTGAGTGGAGGTTGTTTTTGGTGGATATGGGGCTGGGGCCGGCGGTTTGGAAGAAGGCGGGGACGAAGATGAGGAAGGGGGTGGACTTTGGGGAGAAGTGGGTGTTGGAGATGAAGTATCGGGGTTTGAATGGGACGAATAGTGGTCCTGAGGGGGATCCGGAGGAGGGGGAGATTTGAGATATCCACACATGAGGGGAGCATGGCTTATTGAGGATGTGTTTTGGAGCGATTATGGGAGTTTCTTTTTCATCAGCATTTTGGGAGGCGTTTTGTGTGTGCTGTTCATGCACTTTGAGCCATGGAAGCAGGGCGTTATTGGTTCTGGCATTTTCAGGGTTCGAGCAGGCGGGAAGAGAACTTGAACATTTTATTTGCATGGGGGTCTTTGGCTTTTGCATTGTATGTTATATAGAGTACCTATCAACACCACGAAGAATTTGCATGGGGTTAAGGGAAGAGGTGAAAATAAACAGAATTTTGATCAATCATTATCTTTTTTTCATTCATTGTGGTTTTTTTAGTTCTGTAATATGCTTTCTTCTATCCAACCACCCACCACCACCTTCTTTTCTCTCTTGATTCTCTCCAATAAACAATTATTCCAATCCTGCCTGCCACGGTATCCAAGGCAGCCCCGACGCATAAGGCTCATACTACTTCCCAATCGTCAGGAACAACCTATCGCCCACGTCGCCCATGCCCGGCTTGAGCATGCCCCTCTCGGTGAGCTCGGTGTCGAGCCCGGCCAGCCAGATCTCTGTCCCCTCTGGCCACTCGTTCGCCGCCAGTTCGACGCCGGGCTTGGCCCCCAGGATAGAGAGGACGAGGATCCGCTTCGTGCCCCATTCCTTGAGGGTCTGGATCGCGGCCGCGCAGGTCCCGCCGGTGGCGATGACGGGGTCGAGGACGATGGTGAGGTCGGGGGTTTTTTCGGTGGAGGAAGAGGGAGAGGTGAGGTGGTTGGGGAGGTTGTTGTAGTACTCCACGGGGAGGAGGGTGGAGGGTTCGCGGAAGAGGCCGAGGTGGTGGATTGGTGGGGGGGAGGGCAGGAGGGAGGAGAGGGGGTCGACCATGGAGAGGCCGGAGCGGAGGATGGGGACTAGGGAGATGGTGGAGGGGAGGAGGGTGGTGGTTTGGTAGGGGAAGTTTAGGGGGGTTTTGTCCTGGAGGGGGGGAGTTAGTATAGGAGTGGGGAGGGGAAGGGTGGGAGAGGATGGGGGGGGGGAGACAAACTTCTGGGCCTGGGGAGCTGGTGAGGGCGCTGGCGAGGGCTTCGGTGCCGAGGATTAGGGTTATTTCGTTGATGAGGGTCTTTACGTCGCGGGCGGCGGTGGAGGCGGAGCGGAGTTGGGAGAGTTTGGCTTGGAGGCAGGGGTGGGTGGAGATGTGGACGTTGGGGGGGAGGGAGGACATCGTGATGGTGGTGGTGGTGGTGGTGGTGTAGTTGGGTTGGACAAGCAGAGTACACGAGACAGCAAGATGATAGACTGTTCAAGATTATGGGAACGGCTAGAAAACACCGGAGGGAAGGCTGTAGATCTTTTTGTTTTGCGAGAGAAGGAGGAGGAAAGATAGCTGACCGCGGATCCGGGACTGGAACGGGCAGGTGTTGGTTTAACTAATAGCTTAGGTCCGATGCAAACGGCCGTCCGTCACCCATCCCGGGCCGGGGATTAGTACCTAGATTCCAGATGCTACGTAAAGCAAGAGGGTCGTGCCCGAGCTTGATTCGCTGTTTGTGTATGCTTGGTGAGGTATGCCAACATGTTTTTGCTTACCCCGTCCGCGCCTCCGAGACAAGATGGCAAGCTGTTGGGCAACATGGAAGGTCCGGCGAATCGGGTGCTGGCGTGTGAGGACTGGTTCCGAGCTGCGATAGCGGTGTCTCTGTCACGGACAGTCACGCACTGGCTGGTGACTGCAAAGAAGCAGTTGATGGCTTGGGAGCTAGACCTTGAACGGCCTCTGTACCTGCCTCGTGACAGATGATCGGTGTGAGAAGCAGGCGCTGGCGGGAGTCCAGGGAAGGAATGGCGGGGCAGCTCAGGCAGCTCCCGCGTCCGTGCCGATAAGATAAGAGTGCCGATAGCATTCGCAGGGGTGCTCCTTGGAAGGCGGCCGCTTCCGAATCCGGACTCTTCCTGATATTCAATTGCACCTTCTCATCTTGAGACTTGAGTTGACCACCAAAAGTCATCAGGAGAATGAACTGAGCTCTCTACCACTCGGTAACAACCGACGCTATGGACCGAACCCCCTGAGTCGGAGAGGCTTGTGGTCGCAGTGACTTGGATTTTGATGGACAGGTGCAACGTCACGTCACACAATGGCATCGCAACCAGCACATAGGGTCACCTATCCGAAATCCCAGCAAATTGAGGCTCAAGGACCCCCAAGGAATATTAACCATGACTCGGCCCCGGCTGAGAGTGTAGGCGTTGACGGCGGCGCCCGATCTGCCCCTGATACTGCACGCCCACGACAAACACCTCACACCAGGTCCTCTCCTTCGCAAGAGGCAAGGGCTGCTCGACGCGCCTCAGCAGCATCCCGCGCCGAGTATAACGTGCCGGATACATATGCAAATTTGGGAGAGACTTCCAACATCCCTCCTGTTCAGAACCCAGACGAGGAATCAGCTCATCAATACGAGTCACTTGAGCAAGAAAGAGCCAGACAGCAAGGCTATGCTCGCGATCGACAGCGCCAGAATGAGGACCCTGCAACGAGGGCAGCACTGCAGGAGGAAGAAAAGGCCGAGGCAGCGGGCTACCCTGTGTCAAAGACGGCGACTCAGATCTACACCATCTCTTACTTGATCTTTTTCTCCATCTTTGGGACACTGGCCAGGCTTGGGCTCCAGGCGCTTACGATCTATTCCGGAACACCCATCATCTTCACCTCCATCTGGCCCAACTTTGCTGGCAGCGTCGTTATGGGGTTCTTAGCCGAAGACAGGATGCTATTTCGGCAAGAATGGGGTAGCCCCTCGTCAAACGGAGCCGACACTGAACGTGGCAGTGTGTCAGTCGACTTGGAGGGCGCGAGGAAGGCGCACCTTGCCATCAAGAAGACTATCCCGCTGTACATTGGTCTCGCCACGGGCTTCTGTGGATCTTTCACGTCTTTTTCTGCCTTTATCAGAGATGTATTTCTTGCTCTCTCCAACGATTTACCTGAGATCAACGCTCCCAGCAGGAACGGAGGGCACACCTTTTTGGCCCTGATCGCCGTCCCCTTGATCACGATTTCTATGTGTCTGGCAGGCCTTTTCTTTGGGGCTCACATGGCTATCTTTCTCGAGCCATATACGCCATCATTGCCTTTTCTCTTTACTCGTAACATACTGGACCGTCTAATGGTTCTGCTCGGCTGGGGATGCTGGCTAGGAGCAATCATAATGTCTATTCTCCCACCGTATGACAGTTGGCGAGGCACAGCCACCTTTGCATTGGTTTTCGCACCGCTCGGCTGCCTCCTCCGGTTTTATATCTCCCTGCGGCTCAACGGTAGTGCGCCTAGTTTTCCTTTGGGGACATTTGCTGTCAACATCTTTGGGACGGCGGTGCTAGGGATGTCATGGGACCTTGCTCATTTACCAGTAGGGGGAGTCATCGGATGTCAGGTATTGCAGGGCATACAGGACGGCTTCTGTGGGTGCTTGACAACCGTCTCAACATGGGTTGCGGAGCTGGCGGTACTGCGAAGGAGACATGCATATATATATGCCACGGCCAGCGTAGGTACGGGCCTGGTGATGTTGGTGGCCATAATGGGAGGTTTAAGATGGGGTGATGGTTGGGAGCCACTGGTATGTACACACTAGAATCTGATCACTGTATTATATATAAAGTTATCAAGATACCCAACATGTTTTTAAAAGGTGCCTATTCGTTAGGATGTGGTGGTGGTGACGACCCCTGAATTGCCCCTGAGCAGGGATCATGGCACATGGAACCCTAACCCCGGATTCTGTGCCCCTCTTTCACTTTGTGTCTCAGCTCGTTGCCTCTTGACCCCGCAGCGCCACAGTGAGAACAGGAGTCATCCAGACCAAGGGAGCAACCAGCTCCGAAGCTGAAGCCTTATAAGTAAGAGGTGCAAACCCGGAGTAGAGGGTCAAAGTCGGCACAATCTCAACGCCTTTCATCTTACAACGCCGTCCGAAGTTTTCCCGGTTCTAGATAGACGTTAGGGACCGTGACTCACCCCACTTTCCAACAACGGCGGAGACCGAGAGACCTGCAGGTCCCAGACCCCAGCCCAAAATCAACCCCTCTACCAAACTCAAGTCGATTCACGACCCCTCGATCATACCCCGAGACCACACAGACAAAATGGCTGCCCCACGAAAACCAACGCTCCCCGTTCCCGGAAAGGAGAACATTCTCATCACGAGTGCCCTGCCCTATGTGAACAACGTTCCCCATCTCGGCAACATCATTGGCAGTGTTTTGGTAATCAAATTTCTCTCCCAAATGTGTTTCAAGCCCAGCTCTCACGGCCGTTATCGCCCTGCGAGTCGGGCTCACATTTAATGAAAGACTAGACTCTCAAGTCGCTAACACCACCACCCGTCTAGTCGGCCGACGTCTTTGCTCGCTTCTGCAGGGCTAGAGGTCTGCCAACCATCTACATCTGCGGTTCTGACGAGTACGGCACCGCAACAGAGACAAAGGCACTTTCGGAGGGTGTGGATCCCGCGACTCTTTGCGCCAAGTATCACGCGATTCACAAGGAGATCTACGACTGGTTCCGGATCGACTTTGACACCTTTGGCCGCACGCCTACAGATGAGCACACTGAAATCGTGCAGTCTGTCTTCAAGCGCCTGTGGAACAATGGCTATATTGAGCAGCGCGAGACCACCCAGGCTTACTGCCCCGAGCACGAGTCCTTCCTGGCTGATCGCTATGTAGAGGGCGAGTGCTCTCTGTGCCACGACAAGGGCGCCCGTGGTGACCAGTGTGATGCCTGCGGCAACCTCCTCGACCCCATGGAGCCTGATCTTGATGCTTCTGGCAACCAGGAAACCAAGGCTACCGGGTGGCTTATCAACCCTAAGTGCAAGCTCGATGGCACAACCCCTATTAAGCGTCAGACCAAGCATCTCTATCTTCGGTTAGATGCCCTTCAGGGAGAGATTGAATCGTGGATTGCTTCGGCCAAGAAGGACTGGAGTGCCAACTGTACCGCGATCACCTACTCATGGCTCGACCAGGGTCTCAAGCCTCGCGGTATCACTCGTGATCTCAAGTGGGGTGTACCAAGTATGTTCAACACCAAGTCATTGTGAGGAGAAAATACTGACAGTGTTTCTTAGTTCCCACTGGCCTTGATGGTCTTTCTGAAGAGGATTTCGCCAAGAAGGTCTTCTATGTGTGGTTTGACGCCTGCAGTACGTTCTTCGATTGAAAACAAGATGTTTGAAATACTGACCCGAATAGTTGGTTACCCATCAATCACCAAGACATTTACCGATGCTGGCAACCCTAGCGGTACCAACTGGGAGAAGTGGTGGAAGAATCCCGAGGAGGTATCTCTCTACCAGTTCATGGGCAAGGACAACGTTCCGTAAGTTCTGTTGATTTGAGAAGCTGAAAGGGTTTATTGGTTAACACTCAACTTCTAGCTTCCACACCATCATCTGGCCTGCGTCCCAAATCGGTTCCAAGGAAAACTGGACCAAGGTCAAGACCTTGTCCACCACTGAGTACTTGAACTACGAGGGCGGCAAGTTCAGCAAGTCCAAGGGTGTTGGTGTCTTTGGCAACAATGCTCGGGACACTGGCATTGACCCCGATATCTGGAGATTCTATCTTCTCTCCAGACGCCCAGAGACTAGCGACTCCGAGTTCAAGTGGGAGTAAGTCCTCTGAAATTCTGGGCTTTGGTTGTTTGACCTGAAGCTAACGTTTTCAAAGGGAATTTGTTGACGTCAACAACAATGACCTTCTCAAGAACCTGGGCAACCTTTGCCAGCGTGTGATCAAGTTCACCCAGGCGAAGATGGACAGTGTGGTCCCCGAATTTGACCTTTCCAAGTTCCCTGCTCTTCAGCAGCACAAGGAGGAGGTCACCAAGCTTCTCCAGGAGTACAACGCTACCCTGAAGGGCCTCAAGCTTAGACACGGTCTTTCTGTCATTATGGCGTATGTTCTACTTCTAACAACGATCGTTCGGATTTGATTCTAACATCAAGTGAACAGTATTTCTGGTCTCGGTAACAAGCTTCTCCAAGACAACAAGCTCAGCAACCAGCTTATTGCCGAGGAGCCCGAGCGTTGCAATGCCGTTATCGGTATCGCCCTGAACCACATTCACCTTCTTGCCAACGTATTGGCACCTTATATGCCCGGCAAGTCTCAGGCTATCCTCAAGCAGCTTGGCTTTGACGGCGAGGGTCAGACAGCCAGCATCCCCGACGTCTGGGAGGCTGATGCCATCAAGCCAGGCCACAAGCTCGGCGAGCCTGAGCTGTTGTTTGCCACCATCCCAGCTGCCAAGATTGATGAGTGGCGTGATGCTTTCGGTGGTGAGGAGCTTCGGAAGATTAAGGAGGCCGAGGCTAAGAAGGCTGCCGAGAAGAAGCTGGCGAGGGAAAGGGAGAAGGAGAAGAAGAAGCTTAAGAAGGAGAAGGAGAAGGCTGAGAAGGAGGCTGCGGCGGCGGCTGCTGCTTCTGGTCAGGCTGCTGCTCCCGTGGCTGCTGGGGAAACCACAACGCTGCCACTTCGGCCTGCGCCTGCGAAGGCTGCTGCTACTCCTTCGGCAGAGGAGCCTGCACCAAAGAATTAAGTGACAGATGATGGGTATGGATAATGACCGGGACGATAAAAGGCGTGTTAGATAGATTTCTTGGTAGCGATCCAGCCAGTTCTGATGTCAGTGTTGTTTGAGAACTCGTGTTGTGATGTCTCGTCTAGCTTCAATGCGTGTGTGTATGCCCATCTAAAAGACACCCACAAACTCCGATCTCTTCTGTTTCTCTTATCTCTTCGCCTCCTCCATCCCCACGCCCCCGTCAGCCCAAACAACCAGGTTGGGCGGCCGATCCTCCATCTCGGCAAAGAACTTTACCACGTCTGCCTCGTCGTACCGCAAGCTAAAGTGCATGACCACCCAGGTGACCTCTGGCCATTTTCTGATGACCTTTTCGAGGTCAGACCACATGGTGTGCTTCGTCTTGTCCGCCTGTTCCCTGTGGGAGGGGGACTCCTTGAGGAAGGAGCACTCTGTGATGACGACCCTGAGCCCCCTTGACAAGAAGGCGTCCATTTCGCCACCCTGGGAGTAGACCGATGTGGTGGTGTCGCCCATGAAGGCGAAGACGGGCTGCTCCACCTCGGCGGTGACGTCCGCCCCGGAGGCGCGGAGGGACCTGATCTCCGGGCCGGTGAGGGACTGGTACTTTGGGAGGAGCTTGGAGGTGGTGGCGGAGAAGACGTAGCCGATGCTGGGGACGGTGTGGTCGCACCGGACGGCGGTGGCCTTCCACTTTTGGTTCTTGAGGTAAGGGAGCGGGGTGGAGGATCCGGGGGGGAGGGGGGTGAGGGTGTATTTGCCCAGGCGGGGGAGGGGGCATTCTGTGGCTGCTGGGCCGAAGCCGGTGAAGCCCTTGTTTAGGAGCTGGGAGCCCTGGAGGAACTGGTCTAGGGGTTGGGACATTTGGGGGGGGCAGAAGAGGAGGGGGGGGTGGTGAGGGGGGTCGGCGCGGAGGAAGGCTGGGGTGAGGAGGCAGTGGTCTTTTTTTGGGGGGCAATGGGAAGGGGGGGTTAGCTATTTACTTGGATGAATGATAAGGGGGGAGGTCAAGTTACCGCTGTGGCCGTGGGTGAGAAAGACGTGTTTGGGGCGGTGGGGGCCGACGACGAGGCCGGCGTCGAGGAGGAGGTTGAGTTCGGGGATTACGAAGGAGGTGTGCCATGCCGCGCGGGAGCGGCCGGTCAAGGTGAGCTGGTGGAAGGGCTTTGGGAGGCGCCAGGTGAGGATGTCGGAGCGGGGGGATTGGGGGAGGGGGGTGGGGAAGGTTGGTGGTGGTGGTTGGTTTGACTTTGAGTCGGTCGTCGTCTCTTTTTCTGGTGGTGACATTTTTGTGTTTTTTGTTTGCTGGGGATTTGGTGATGTGATGTGTTTTTGGTGGTTTGAAAGTGAGTGATGTATTGTTTTGTGAGGGTGAAATCACTCAGATAAGAGTTTGGGTTAGGGTTAAGACGGATGATCATTGAGATGATGTGTTGTTGGTTCGTGATGTGAATATTCTTTCAAGCATAGATAGATTCAGGGTGTATATAAGTCATTACTCGTTCCACATTATCCTTCTCAGCCTCTCCTTTTCTTCTTCGTCTCCAAAGATGACATCGATGCCTCTTCTGGCGAGGTCGCATATCTCCTGATGGCTCAGGCCAAAGTGCTTTGCTACCAGAACGTATTCGTTGGATAATGGGCTGCCAAAGACGCCTACGTCGTCGGTCTGTTCATAGCATCTGTCAGTAACCCCTCGTGAGCTACGTTTCAGCAGAGACTTACACTCAAAACAACAACCACCTCCTCCACCTTCCACCACTCCCCAAAGTGACTATTCTTCTGTCAGCATTTTGTCTTCTTTCTCATTTTGAGAGCAAACTCACTGCCCCTCAAACCCCCCACAAACCATCCCAGCATGAACATTACAGCTCAAGCACAACTCCAACCCCATCCCCCTCCTCTCCACCACCTTTTTCTTGACCCCCTCACTCAAATGAATCACATGCCCCAATCTGTCCGGCCTCCAACCCAGCAAAAGCTCCAGCTCCTCCTCCGTCCCCGAAACTTCCGCCTCCGCAAAGTGAAGTGTAATCTTCAACCCCTCCTGTTTAGCCCGTTGGAAAACCGGGGTAAAAGTCTCGAGGTTGTCAACACAAGCAGGATCGCCACAAAGATCAATCCCTACCACACCTTTATCCCGGAAGGCAAGGCAAAGATCTAGGACTTCTTCTGCCTGCTCCAAGGTATTCCTCCGATCGACTGACAGTATCAACTTTGTCCGTAACTTGCACCCGTCCCTAGCCTCAAACTCATCTATGCAGTCCAGGATGGTCTGGACGTAGAGCTGTTTGGTGATGCCAGCGGAAGGGATGGCGCGGGGTGTGGTGCGGAGTTCTAGGTAGACCACCCCGTCGGCCTGGAAGTCATCCAGGACGGCGAGGGTGGTGTATCTGAGGGCCCAGAGGTCGCTGACGAGGGAGTAGATGTAGGAGGAGAAGAGGGGGAAGAAGGTTTTGAGGTCGTAGTCGTGTTTTCCCTCTGGCATTTCGACCAAAGGGTCCGAGAGGGAGGGAGGGGTGAGGGTGTTGGTGAGGGTTTTGTGAGACCAGACTTCGTGGAGGGTCTGGCGGGAGATGGAGCCGGAGAGGTGGGCGTGCAGCTGGGGGGGGTTTTGTCAGTGGGATGGTTGAGGATTGGTATGGTAAAAGGGGGTGGTACCTCTATTTTGGGGAGGGAGATGAAGTCCATCATCGTGATGTTGAAGGGGGTGTTGTAGATGGTGGTGAGAGGGACGGATCAAGATTGGCAATGTGGAAGGAAGGCTGTGCTGGTTTAGGAGGGAAAGTGCTTTGGGTCGTTAGGCATGAGTTGAATTAATTGCTAGTGTTGGGCAGTGCTAATTGATTTCATTGCCTTTGGCATGGTAAGGTAAAGTGAAGTTATCACGAGTTGAACATCAAGGTTCGGCGCCAAGCCAGGCACACGACGATCAGCAGCAGCGCCTCCGCTCTCAGCGGCCCCCGGACGGATCCCGGGTGCTGCCGAGCGGGTTGTGATTCCGTGACGGGTGCCACAGTTGGAGGAATGCCGATCTATCTAAAACATTATGCAGCTTATATGTGCCAACTACCAACCGGCAATTCCTTGACATTTTTGACGATAGACAGACAAAAGTGCTTGATTACCTTATCAAAGCTGTACACAAGATCTCAGGCAGGGAAATTGGAGATTTCCCGGCAATGACTCGTTTGGTTTTACTCCGTATACCAAGGCCCGAGTGAGGCATATCGGGTGACTGACATGCCGGGCCCCTCGGGCTCTTGGATCCGACTGAAGAAGATGGGCAAATTCTCAAGGATAGAAGAAAAAACCGTTAGGAAGTGGCAGAAAATTTATTCGACCGAGAAAGGCAGGCTGGGAGAGGCCCGGATGTTGCAATCCCCATTCCCCACGGCCAATGTTAACCGCATGCGCCACGACTCTGCGTTGGAGGATGACCAGGGTATTTTATCAAGCATCCAGAAAAGCCCCTTTTCTATCGTCTATGCGCGGGTTGGGTGACTCGGGCGCTCGGGGACCCGTTGCTCTCCTGGGAGCACAGCATTATCATCTGAGTTGTTATGGATACTCACTTGTGCTTCAAGTCGTATTTCTACTGCACTCTACCCTACCCAGGGACTTTGTAGAAAGATCCCGAGGGACAGCTACCTATCTTTTATCTTGAAAAGGTTGAGATTCAAGATGGATGGTTGATTGAAAATGGCCCGTGCCCAGCTAATGTCCGGGCTGCAGGAGAAAGCGCAAGTCTGGTGCATGGGCCCACCACGACAGAGCTCCCCTTCTCCTTGTCGCTCGTTCGATCCCGCAGCTTGGTTCCTCCACCCAGTCCACCTTTAATTCAAAGCCTGCAGTTCGCGCCGGGTCTGCGAGAGATACCGACCGGCACTGCTGTCAGATCACGGCATCACGGGTGAGAAGAAAAGACTTTTCCGTTGTTGATGAATAGTGTATCGTCCCGGCCAGTCAGCCAGCTGCGGTGCTGTGCAGGTCGCTTCCGAGCTCCCGCAGATTGCATTCCATGCACCTTCGCTTGGTCAAAGACGGGAATGCTCCTGAGCGAGTACCTTACCTAGTAGCTCTCTCTCACCCTCACCAGCACATATATGATGATGTCCTCCGTAGACTATACTTATTAGGCTCCAATACTCCGGAATATACAGTTCCTGCACCTAGCCAATGATAGAAGAAGCATGCTGATTACAATTGACATTCAACTCTATCGATCAATCTTCAACAACTTCCGAGGCCAGTGCAGTCCCAGCAACATGGTGCTGTGCCAGGGTGTCGATTCACCCACTGCCCCCCTTCCCAATCCAGCAATGCAGACACGACTAGGTTGCGCTGGGTAATAATCCATCGCAAAACTGGCCGGTCACCCTCCCGTCCGCCGTCTGCCAGCCGAGAGCTGCCCTTCTTTTTTTTCTTCTCCCTCCTTTTCCTGCCCCCAACCTCCGTCCAAATTCTTGGTGTTAACACACTCTTCTTTCTCTTGGGAATCCCACAAATAATAAACCAGGGCAAGCAGTGGTGCGATCAGTGGTATCAGTGGTGTCTGTCTGCTCTCTGCTTTCTGCTTGCTGCTTGGGCCTCCCCTTCCTGCTCGCCTCCCCCCCTCTCCACTTGCTTTCCGATAGTCATTTCATTCAGCACCGTCGGGCCCTTGCCTAGCTGTTTTACTGGCCCGGCACACCCACCCCTGGAGCTCGCATTCTTCCCCAAGAGAACTCCTGCATCCATTCAACCACACCCTAACCTCCAAACTAGCACCTGCTGTCTCAATCCTGCCGACATCGACAATCGTCGTCGACTGCCACCACCCGCGCGCGCCCATTCGTCAATCGCCCCCCCCGCCCCATTGCAGAAGACGATTGACCGATTGACCACCACCACAAAGCAACCGCAGAGATGGATACAGGCCGACCGAGCGATGTGTCGCCCGAGGCGATGCAGGCACGCATCCAGCAGGCGCGTCGCGAGGCTGAGACCCTCAAGGACAGAATCAAGAGAAAGAAGGAGGAGCTGGCCGACACAACGCGTGAGTTTTTGACATCACATAGCCCTCTCTGCAGCGCCGTCGCCCATTGATTGCCCCGTGTCCGACTCCGTCGCCGCCATCGCCGCGCCCCCTTTGTGCGATTGAATTGCCTGCTTACACCATCATGTTTGCTATCTCTAGTCCGTGCTGTCGCCGCCCAGGCCCACGAGCAGATCCCAAAGAACCAGCTGATGAGGACGAAGAGGACACTGAAGGGCCATCTCGCAAAGATTTATGCGATGCACTGGTCGACCGACCGAAGACACCTCGTTTCTGCTTCACAAGACGGCAAGCTCATCATCTGGGACGCCTACACAACAAACAAGGTGCACGCCATCCCCCTCCGATCATCATGGGTCATGACCTGCGCCTATGCCCCGAGCGGCAACTACGTCGCCTGCGGTGGTCTCGACAACATCTGCTCCATCTACAACCTCAACCAGAGCCGTGACGGACCCACGCGCGTTGCCAGGGAATTGTCAGGACACGCCGGTTATCTCTCTTGCTGCCGTTTCATCAACGACCGGAGCATTCTCACCTCATCGGGCGACATGACTTGCATGAAGTGGGATATCGAGACGGGCACAAAGGTTGTCGAATTCGCCGACCACTTGGGAGATGTCATGAGCATCAGCTTGAACCCAACAAACCAAAACACTTTCATCTCGGGCGCTTGCGACGCCTTTGCTAAGCTTTGGGACATCCGCGCCGGCAAGGCCGTGCAAACATTTGCCGGCCACGAGTCCGACATCAACGCCATTCAGTTTTTCCCCGACGGTCACTCTTTCGTAACAGGTTCCGATGATGCTACTTGCCGATTATTCGATATCCGTGCCGACAGGGAATTGAACTTTTATGGGGTGAGCAGCGAACCTGTCTTTCCTGAAATCGCAAGAGTAATACTAACGCTGTTGGGTAGTCCGAGTCCATTCTGTGCGGTATCACCTCGGTGGCCACCTCTGTATCTGGCAGGCTGCTGTTTGCTGGTTATGATGATTTCGAGTGCAAGGTAGGACAGACCTAAAAAATCCCCTGTGTGCGCAAAGTTTGTGAGGCTAACCGTCGGTAATAAGGTTTGGGATGTTACCCGGGGTGAAAAGGTTGGCTCTCTCGTAGGCCACGAGAACCGTGTCAGCTGCCTGGGAGTTTCCAACGACGGTATAAGTTTGTGCACCGGTTCATGGGACGCTTTCGTAAGACCTCACCTCTCCCGATCTTCCGGATCTGTAACACCATCTCTTATCAGCCTACTAACACCCACAACAGCTCAAGGTTTGGGCCTACTAGAAGCCCAGCCATGTGATGCCGATAACGAACTGTCCCCCCTGGGGGATACCCGACCCCCGCCAAAATGAGCCGCCTACAAGAAGAGAGGACTATCGAGTGCCCCTATTATGTTGTTCCTAATTCAATCTGTCGACACGCCCTTATTAATCACACCCATTTGGCGTGGACTGCACAGGACGAAGTCACGATATCCCCCCCTGCGCTTTTCATTTTTCTTTTGACCTCAACGACGCAACAACAACAACAACTACTCGCCCTCGCTCATATCACATACACAAAACGAAAACCTGGGCCATCCTATTCTAGTGTGTTTTTGGTGTAACTGGGTTTTCTTCACTATTGGCTCCTGGCTTGATGTTTTTTTGCGGGGGGAAATGTTTGTTTTACTGCAAAAGATATTTTGCTCTCGACGAAATCAGCCGAAGGCCGAGGGATAGGGTGTAGGGAGGAAGGGAGGGAACAAGGGGTAGAGGGTGGAGGAAGAGAATTAAGACTGGTGTTTGGAATGGTTATGGTGTGGGAGGGAAAAAAAGAAGAATTTTTTGTCTCGTTGGGCGGCCCTCTATGGCGGGATCCCCCGATGTGGTTTTTTTTTCTCAATATCTTTTTATTTTTCTTATTTTCTGTTGGTTGTCTTGTTTTTTTTACTTACTACTGTGTCTTTCTTCTACAACCTTTGTTAACTAACCACACTTAACATTACCACCCACTTGATTCTCTTGCACCATAGTTGTCGGCGGTTTTTGTTTTTTTTGTGTAAACCTTTCTGTTTTTTTCTTGTTTTTGTATGGGGGAGGAGGGAGGGAGGGAGGGAAGGGGGGTGGTGGTGACTGGCGCGCAACGGCGGGCTTGTAGTAAATCGATGGATGTTTAAACTATATGATTGGTTTATTGCGTTTGATGTGAATTTGTGTGGTGTGTTTATGCTTGTGTATGAGAGTTGATATGGCGCCTCCTCTAGAGGCGTTGCGTTGTTAAGCTGGGCAGTGTTGTGCTTAGTGTTTACAAGTAGGTAACCAGAGAAGACTATAACTACCATGTAGGAAGGCTAGATCATGCTCCGGTCCTCGGGGCTGATATGGCTCGATATTTGAAAGGAGATGATGTCTGTTGATAAGAATGTTGTAGAGTTTTGGAAAGCAAGCGGTTGTCTAAAGAGAAGAGGGCTTTTTTCAAGACAATATCACACTTTACCGTGAGGTTGCCTACCTTAGGTACCTTACAAAAGCATTTATACACACGCCTTTTGTAGGTAGGTTGTCAAGAACCTACCGTAGGTAGGTTAAAGGTGCTTGGCTGTATCATTGACGTTGAAGCCTGATCATAGTAGGTATGCAACCTGGGTACATATTAAAGACTGAAATAGCCCAAGCAAGGACTTTTGATAACTGTTACCACCTACTGCTATCAGCATTTGGGTGTTGTGTGTTTTTGCTTTTTTTGAGATTTTTGTTTCAGAAATGGCATGTATCTTGTGTACCTAGGTAAGGTGGTTTCGTGGGCTGTTGTTTGTGTTCGATGTGTAGAGGGTTGTGTTGCTCTGTTGAGGTATATACCTACGTACCTACCTTATCTACCTTACCTTGGGTACCTAATCGATAGGTTTCGTTGGGGGTCTTTACCTATCTTTTTTTGATGGGTGGTGCTGGATGAGAGTGTGAGTTGGCGTTGGGTGAGGTGTATGATCTCGTGAGTCTGCCTGGACGAAAACAAAGATGGGGGTTGGGTTTCTGTTGGTGATGGGGTGGTGTGCTGGGTTCGGTTGGGCAAGTATCTGCCTTTTTGTCGGGTTGGGAAATGGGCTGTGAGCGGGTGGCTGGTTGGCGTAGGTTTAGTGGGATGGAACTTGGGGTTGTTGATAGAAGGGGTGTTTTCCGGGTGTGTGTTTGGTTTTGATGGTCTTGGAGAGAGGCTGGGGGGGTGTTGGTGTTTAAGAGTTGAAGATGGGTTTGTCTGGGAGCTGTGACAAAAGTCCGCGTTGAAGGGTAGGTAATAGATCATATGGTTGGGATGAGTGTATGGAAAAGGAATGGGAGGCAAAACATGTAGGTACCTGTGGAGAAAACGCCCTGGGCTTCTGGATGGTCATTGAGTGAAACAGATAGATCATATGGGTAACTATTTTTGTCTTTTCCAACATGTCCGCTCAGGTACGAGGATACTTCTCAGATAAAAAGATGTCGGCCACTTTCTTCTGATTCCAAGCAAGTTATCGTAATAGTCAAGGGATTTGTTGTAGATTCGTCTAGATAGATCGCGACTTCCCTTAAATTTCCAGTTTGGAAATAATCACAAGACAGTTCACCATAAACCCAAGTCAACATATGTCCAAACTATTTTAAATAGCTTCAATGCCCGCGGTTCCAACCCAGGTCGGACCAAATACTCCCGAACTACCCAGGCAATAGCATGTTTAATGAACATGTTGTGTATCTTCTAGGGCCTTTTGGCCATCCTAGAAGGTGTATCGAATATCTTCTGGGGTATGTCTAGCAATTGCAGTAACAAAAGAAAAACCTCGGAACAAAAGTTCCAAAGACATGTATCCAATATTCTTCATTGTAAAGTGTCATGTTGGCTATTATCTTCCCTTGTTTGGATCGTAAGTATTTGGCTCGAAAAGGTACAACCCATCAATCAACATACGAGTGCCAAAGTAAAATCGAGTGAATAGGGTGTACCTTTGGTTAGGTAGACTGCTCGGTAATCATAAGTTGGTAATTAGTGTTCGTGTTGAAGTTGCAATCGTTTATTATCAGGGTCATATTCTTCTGCTTCGTAGTAGCCTTACGTTCGCTGGAAAGATGCTTAGGATATGATTTTCAGTCTAGCCATCAACCTAGTTTGTAAAGACTTAGGCGAAGATGAATTACAATATCCTCATTTTTGTTGGGTCGTATGTTGTTGACTCTGAGATGGCATATTTTCAGTTTGTTGGTCGAATGTAGGAGCAGGTCATGACCGTCTTAGCAAGTAGATCAATCTGTCTGTATGATATTTGCTGTAATTTTACAACGATACTGGGGGGGCTTGCAGTGCTGGGGCAAGATAGTACCAAGATGTTACATGCGCCTCGTCGTGGTGTGCTGTCTACAATGAACTTGATATTGACGGGTCATGAATACCTTTGGGCTGTCTTGTTATAACTAGAGAGTGTTTTTATCGAGGCGTTGCTTGTGGAAAGATATGCTCCTGCTGAAAAGCCTGAACGTTTGAAAGGTATATCATAATCAAGAGCAACATGCTGGGCAGTCGTCATCAAGGCGTCTCGGTCTAGGAACACTTCAAGACACGGGGATCACCGATGCGAACTTGAATGAAACGCCTTGGGAGCTTGATGTTTCCCATGAACCGGCTGATGTCATTCGGGGAGATCAAAGTAGGTAGATGTCCAGTGCCATGCTATCTGTACGGGCGAGACTTCCGGGAATGGAACCTAGAGTATAGCACAAGCTTGTTGTCGATATACTCTTCGAGTTGGTGTGGGTGTGATTTTACACAGACCCTGAGAACGAGCTGTCCCATTCTTGAGATTTTCAGGATAACGCATTATATATATACGACGATATGCCTGAGCGTCTCTACTGAACAGAGACATCTACCAACCTCGCCGTCTCCGCCGCGGTCTGTGCGCTGAGCACACTCATCCGTAGGACCGCAGATTTCGAAAACTCCTTTAAGGTACAGGAGTGACATGATCCTTATGCAGGTACTATCGAGACGTGCTTAGGTCCGGTGCGGAACCAGCCGGGCGGTGACGCTCAGGACCACGGCATCGGCGGTGGCCTCGGCCTCTCGAAGGGTTTACCGTCTCGAAATGGAAGGCTTCTGGAAGGGAGAAAAAAAAACCAGCCGAAGTGGAAGCACGCTAAACTAATTCCTGTAATGACCCCGCTCTCCTGCATCGTGGGGAAACAAGGGCAAGGGAAAAGTGAAACACAGCATGAAACGTGTGCGATGGAGATCTGGCCAGGAACAAGACGTTGATCTGATTTTTGCCGGCTACCGATGGCGAAGAGTTCGTACCCGGCGCCGAGATCTTGGTCGTATGAGATCATTCGGCTGATGAGAAGCAAACTGTTGAGCAATGAGTACGGTGAAATAGCGTTTGACATGATTCTTCGGAGGAACTATAGAGCCATGGCAGAGCTCTTGTTGTGTTTGATGTATGGAGTACAGTAGGATTCATGACCCCAGCCCTCGGGTTCTCCTTGAGGAAGTGTGGAAATGATATGCATGAAGCTCAGCCTCAGCAATGCAGAGTTTCCCATCGATCGCGAGTTTTTGATATAGATTACTTCGTATTTGCTTTGAAAATCGAATCAGTCAATGCCGTTGAACTCCCCGAGGATCCTCGGCCTGGGGTTGCATGTTTTGGCCCTACCTATACACTAAGCTCCGGGCTATTTGTTCTGCCGAAAGATGCTGCGCTTTGCCCCTTCAAATGGCAACTCGTCACTTAGAGGCGAGGCCGGCATTTCTCCATATCGCCAATGGCGGATTGGCCGTTTGAAACAAGAACATGGAGGACTGAAGATGTTTGAACCCCCGCCCTATAGGAGAGATTATCTAAGAGCCCCTCTCACTCCGAATCAGAACTCGCAATTTGGGCTTGGTATCACAGCCCTACACCAGTGGCAGTTGGCCTTGGCCGTTCGGAGACGTGCCCCCCCAAGCCCCTCTCACGCCCTCTCACGCCACCAAGCAAATATCTGGTGGGAATGGGTTGGGATGCGGGAATGAGGTGTAGCTGAATCCTCGAATCCTTTTTCGTCCTTTCTCGTCGTTTTGCCTTTTCCAACCCCAACCCCCTGGTCTCTGCTTTGCATTGGTTGGGCTGTCGATCCCTGTCGACCACGCGACGAGTGCAGGGCGCGAAGCCCGTGCAGCCCCTGCCTCGACCCCTTGCCGATCCCACTTGTGGTTCCCACTTCCAACAACCGCTGATGTTTGCCCGCCTTTGAGCATCTTTCCCTTCTCCCGTCGCCTTCTGGAACTCTCGCTGCCTGCTTGTTTCTGACACGGCGCACCCTCCATTCCAGCAACCGATCCCACGCTCGGTATCCATTGCCTCCCATCCTGACGTTGCATTCGGCCACCGCGTGGTTTGATACCCAGCAACTATCGTCTGCAACCGGCTATTCCCCCCCAGCTTCCTGGCCTGTCCATCACACGACCCTGTTTTCGCCCATAGCATTCAAGAACACAGTCACACAAACTTCCCGTGCCGTGATAGGATATTCGATAAGCGACACGACAGCCCCTGTCGAATACCGGACTCGCCGTACACAACAGCCGCCTGCCCTACCTGTCAACACACACACCTTCCCGCTCCCCTGAAACCCAGCCGTCATTGCTCAGGCTTCTCTGAATATTAAATCAACACACCCCGCGCTCGCACGTCTTCCGCCCCCCTCCCTTCTAGCCCATCATGTCGAACCCTACACCAGCCCAAGAAGAATTTGCCGCTTTTCTCGACAAGAACAGCCGTGATTCACTAGACGAAATACATCCCGAGGACAGAGCCAGCGCTGCTAGAGAGGCGGCTGAACACAGTGAAGACGAAGAAGACCAATACCGCGCTCAGAAAATCGACGAAGCCATGAGGATGCCTACTATGGACTCTCGCACATCGTTGCGCCTCCCACCAACATCTTTCGACGACGGCCATTCCACTGGCGTGAAGGGCGTCATTGCCGACGCGAGATCGTACGAGAATGCGCGGCAACGCACCTGGAAAGACAAGGCGCGCGCTGTTCGCCGGAGTGTCTTTGGTCTCGAAGGAGGCAGGCACAGCGGGACTGACAGCGACGGAAGCGGACCAGAGGATGCAGACGAAGAAGAGTTCTTGAACCGTTGGCGGGAAAGCAGAAAGAGAGAACTGGAGGAGGAGAGCAGGAATCCTGTACGGAATCGGAGGACAAGCCCAAGCGTCAGGATGTATGGCCGCATGGAGGAGGTTGATGCTCTTGGATATCTCGACTCGATAGAAAAGGTTGGGAGGGAGACAGTTGTTGTTGTGTTTGTCTATGACCATCAGGTTTGTTGAACTGCCCTGGTTCTGTATACAACTCGTTGCTAACTCAACAGTCAGAGCGAAGTATCAGCGGCAATCGAATCAGCCCTCGTCCCCCTCGTCTCAACGCACCCTACTGTTCGGTTCGTCAAAGTACACTACGAGGAAATCGAATTCGACAACGCGGGGGTGCCAGCGGTGCTGGCTTACCGAAACCAAGGCGACCTTTTTGCGAACCTGACCGGCATACTGGAGTTGATCCCAGATGAGGAGGATTTCGACACAGATGCCCTCAAGAAGATTTTTACCAAGCATGACATCTTGTAATTGCGTCTGGGCGGGCTTTCTTTTGTATCTGGGCCACGGTTTGCATGTTCATGTTTGGGCTACTTGGAAAATCCAAGTCAGGGAAAGGTTTTAGAGGCTTCTTTTTCACTTGGTGGCTGGGGCCAGAGGCGCGCCCATTTTTTCTTTCTTATTGTTTTTTTTACACATGACGGTCATGTTGGGAAGATGCGAGATATGTGATGACTACCAAAGATACCACGAGCTCGAAGCTGCCCTTCAGGTAGATCTTTTGCAAGATGATGGGATGGTATTTTGAACTTTGTTTAAATTTCTTGTATTAGTGTTGGTCTCTCTGTATCTGCAATGCTGTAAATTAATACTAGGAAGCGGGAGCATCACTCAGCAGAGTGCGTTGACTGCCAACGGATAGGCGCAGTCAGGCTGTATCACATATTGAAACTGAGGAATATCATTACCCTCACCTTCACCTTTACCATTATCACCCCGCATTTGACACTGTGATTCCCCTCATTGCGATCTAAAGTGATGCCAAGGTGCCATGTGGGGACGGGAATGGGATTTGATATTGATAACGATAACGGCGGTGGAGTGATCTGAGGACTGCCGGCGAGCAACCGCGAACTCGTCCCCTGACATCAAAGTTGTCGGCCAGAAGTGATTCATCTTCACTGAGTGGTTTTTTTGCCTGTGGCGTCAAATTTGGTGCTGGTTACGGCTATCTGGAGAGCTTGTGATCGGTAACACTGTCGTCTGGCTTGCAGTTGACCTCGAATTTAGCTTTGGTTGGGTGAGGATTCGGCCCCACCGTCTGCAGTCATAGTGGAGACATCCGTCATGGAGCTTCCTACCCCAAAGGGGGTTTTGTAAGTCGGTAGTTCATCAAAGGAGAATGTATGTTTTCTGGCAGGATTTCGATTGCAGACTCGATGTAAACAGATAGGAAGATAGTCTCAACATTGTCTCGTTGCCTGATGAGACTTGGAGCCTTGGGCATGTCCCAGCTCCCGGCGTGCCCTGCTGCCCATAATAATTCCTTATCCCTGAGCTCGGTCAACCCCGCAATGAGCTAACAGCTCAATGAGGGGCAGGCCGCGTCTTGTGATAGCAGCGGCACCTCACTTATAGGCTCCAACCCAGAGCAGTCCCGGGACAAAGACGGGCTGGTCAAGCTTGGGGTGACTTCATTGCCAATTACCTATGCGTACTTTATGCTGCCTGAGGTGCAGGCACAGCATACCCTACCTATCCATCGTCTCCTCATCTATCCGTCCATTCTATCCCACTCTGTCCCACCGTTGTCGAGACACCTGCGTTTGTTCTCCTCTCCCACTTCATCACCTGCCTCCTTCCATACCTTACCACTCTCTCTGTCTGCTTCCCCCATCTAACGGCGACCGAATGCGACCTTCTGTTTTCCACTTGCGACCCGGACCAACATATTCTGACTAGTCGTGTCGTGCTGTCCGTTTTCATTCGA
Organism: Cercophora samala; assembly: GCA_030512305.1. NCBI lineage: Eukaryota > Fungi > Ascomycota > Sordariomycetes > Sordariales > Lasiosphaeriaceae > Cercophora > Cercophora samala. The sequence goes on along the minus strand of JAULSY010000002.1, from coordinate 383,277 downwards.
CTTCATTGTCGTCCTGACAGCTGCCACCAGGCCCCTCGGAGCTCATTCACAGGCTGACACGACTTGCCTCCTTCCCCACATCGCCAGCCCAGTGTAAGGCAGCTCTGGCCCGCGGAGCGCAGGCAGAAACCCAATCCGCGAACCGCAACAAGTCTGGCTTTTAGTGCCCCCATGGAAGAGCAAAGTGAAAGGGAACCACAGTGTTGAATCAAAGTTAGTTTAATTTCACTCGCAAAGTTTTGGGGCTTCCAGTGCGCTTTTTCTTTCACGCCCTGCCCTTTTCAGTCAGTCACACACTCTCCGCCTCTTCCGAGTGCTTCCTTCCTTCCGCATTGAACTCTCCCCCACCTTGAGCCTCGCCTTCCAGACCCTGCCTGCCCCTCCCTCATTACACATCACCAACGCAGTTACACTTCAACCTTGGTCGGCTCCAAGTCCACCTTCCCGTCCTCACCTGTTTGCCTCGACGGTCCCTTCAACCACTCTCGGGTTCGGACGTCGGGTTATGACATGACCTTTTCAGGCTGACACACACCCCCTCATGATGGAACAGCAGACCAACGAATTTCCACCATTCGAGAACCCCGCCATTTGCACCGAGGCCCAAGACATCAATCAATCTACTATTAGCACTTACACTTGCACCTCTTCGCTAGACGACGAGCCCTCGCCATCGTCGCCAGCCCTTCGGTTCCCCAAACCTCAAGGCAGCCAAGTTCTCGCCAACTGGATTTCCAGAAGCTCGCCCGACATCATGAAGACCACAGAGCCAACCAACCTGGCCGACTCGGCCTACGAGATAATTAACCCTGCCGACACCACTGATTCGGAAAGCCAAGATGGCCGCCTGACCGAGTCGACAAGCTCCCTTTGTGCCGGTCGGTCTGACGACGTTCATAGCTTGGACGGCTCCGACCACCAATACTCGAGCGAGTCTGATGGTGAGGTAGAGGAGGAAGAAGAGGAGGAATATGTCGACGATGAAGACAACGAGGAAGTCGGTAACTCTTCACATGCTTCTTCGATCAGGTACACGGATGAGGCACTTGGGAACCCTTCCACACAGCTCCCTACATCCACGCTGGAGTATGGTTCATCCTCCGAAGGGTCCGGCGTTGTCGTGCGGGCAATCGAATTCCAGGAGGACAGTGAGGAGCCTGTGATGCTCGAGAAGATCTCCGTCAAGCATGCCGTACGCGAGTATAACGACGACGACTCGGCCTCTCTGGCAACGCAGTTGGACTTGTCAGAGCCTCCCAAGCGTCTCGTAGCGACTGTTCGCCAGACTATGTCGCAGGCTTACCTCTCAACCAAGCAACCACTCCGTGTTCTTTACGTGGGACGGCCCGAAGCTCAACGGCCTATTGTGCTGAAGATTTGCAATGCAATTTGGGCTTCCCCAAGTACCAGTGACGAGGATCAGGACCACAGCAACCAAGATAGAGAAGGAGTCTACAACATTGTCCCCATCTCGTCGTTTGGTTCCTCGCCCGAGCTTGACCTCATGCACGCTTCACCATGCCAGATCAAAGTTGAGCACTGCACATCAGCCGAAGAGGTCATCTACGAAGGATCCTCATTTCCTTCAGACACTGTGTACACCATTACCGTGGAGCACGACAAGGTATACACATCCATATCCTCGCCTGGCGGCAACGCCATCCAGCCTAGATACATTCTGCCACATGTCGCCTTCTTTTACTGCAGCCAAGACGACGACGCTGAGTCGGAGCGGACAAGAGACGCTGCTTGGAGCTTCATGAAGCGGCACGGCGTCCCATCCATTTTCATCTCGGAAGAGCAAGACTTTGCCAAGCGCACCACGGGCAGTTGGAATGATTGTGTGAACGAGCATGCTATCCACCTTTGCTTGGAATCTCGAGACCCTGATAGGCCAATGGCCCCTGTGCGCTTTCCCATTGACCTTGCCTCGTTCAACGATATCGACGCTCGCCAGATGAACCGCAACTTGGCCTATCTTACCGGATTGTCAGAACCAGAGGAGGAATCGTTCATTGAAGTTGAGACCTCCAAGAGGAAGAACATGCCCCAGATACAGATGGTAGAGCTTCTTGATACAGCTAGAGATGCTTGGGCAAAGTTCGTCGAGCGCGGCGGTCCTCGACGTCTTCTTCCTTTCCTTCTGCCCCTCTTTCTCGCTCTCTTTTCCCCCTACCTCATGTCACTTTTCACTCAGTATCCATCATCATCTGTGGTCCCTACTACCCAAGTTCCACATGCTGGCCCCCTTGGCTCTCCCGCAGTTTGTTCGACTAGTCTCTTGTCGACAAAGAGCTCTTCCGCTGGTGTGTCGACGACGACCAAGACGGTTGTTGTTAGCCTCACCGAAACCAAGACCATCGAAATCAGCAGCCAAGCAGCACCACTAACTAGTTCTTTTGCGTCTGCTCTCTCGTATGCCGGTCTCTTGTCTGACCGATCACTGGCGCCTGTCCAACCGGAGGTGCAAAAGCAAGAGACAAAGAAGCCAGCTGCGGTCAGCAAGAATACTGCGCTTTCAGCCAGCCTCTCCGGTCCCAACGAGATTCTGGTGGACATTCCTTCTAACCACAAGGCTCGGCGCCTACTCCCGAATGGTGTCAAACTTGATGTGTGCCGCGGCAACGTTTGTCTCGAGAAAGATATCAGCTATGTGGACCAAGGCCTCCTCATCAAGCTTTTACCAAAGGATGCCTATGGCGCGGTGAACGTGAGCATTGTCTCAACTCGGAAGCCCAAGATCAATGAAACATTTGAGGTTGATCTCGGAAAGACTGGAATGGCGGATGCATTTGGGGCCGGCTTGCACATGTTGCACGGCGTCATGAAGAAAGTGTCCTCTGGTGTGGATGGTGCGACATCTCAGGTGGGCGAGGGAGCCGGTAAGGTTCAGGGAGAAGTCGCCAATGCTTTTAAGCATGCTTTGGAGGCTGGCAAATCTGCTCAGAGCCAGACAGCAAAATCGATCAACCAAGCTACTAACTCGGCAAAGGAGCAGCTTACTCGGTCTCTTAGGACGGTAGAGAAGCTCCATGGACATGCCGACCTGTCCATCCTCCAGGCTCAAATCAAATCCAAGCTTTTGTGGCTCAGGCTGCAAGGAAAGATGGAAGAACACGATGCCTACCAGCGAAACGCAACTCGCTTTCTCAAGATGAAGCGGGATGAGCTGTCTAGAGTCCAGGCACTGCGTGAGAAGAGCGCACAAGGCGCGCAATCCTGTGGCAAGTCTTGGTCGCCTTTCAAGGGGCGTTGCCAGAGAGGGGCCCACAAGGCCGAGGATATCAGCCGGGACAATCGGTGGAGGAAGATGATTATGGGTTGAGTACTAATATGGGGGGTGTTTTGCTTTTATCTTTTTCATTTTTGGCTCTCGATGGGTTCGGCTGGGACTACAGGACGGTAAACGGAAATGGAGGGATATTTACCTACCGACCAGGCATATCGACATGGCATGGGAATACAGACAGCTGGCTGAGGGATTATTTGGGATGGGCGTCTTGCGGTTGCGTTGGTTTTTGTCTTGTAGTTGGTATGGCTATACTTATGGACTTCACACGATGTTTTGCTTCTGTCTCTTTTTCTTCTAGGTGGCGAGGGAGATAACGGCAAGCCATGATCATGATATCAGACAGCTTGCTTTGGCAGCTCATAGACCAATGCTTTGTTGTCTTATACCACACATGAAGATGCAGTGTAAAGAAGTGAGTTGGGTACAATGTCAGGTTGTTAACAGTGTGTGAACATTACGTTGGCTCTACGATGTTGGATCAAATGCCGAATTCAGGGGTTGCCTCAGGGGCTGTCGTTGGGCTGGAACTTTGTGCCAAGATGTGAATCATGGCCCACCCTTCAGAACGCACGGGCCTTCACCACACGATGGAGCCCAACCTGCATTTTGAACCAAGCAATTGCTACCCAATCAGCAGGGAGCAATCCCACCATTGTGAGAGGGGGAGGGGCAACAATCATCATTTTTCGGTCGGGTTCCATCTTTCCCAACCCCACGCCTGCCTGCTGCCCACCTGCCTCGCACTGTCTGACAGGCTGTGACTGTGACTGACTGAGTGACTGAGCCTGAAGAGAGCTGCTCCAGCGGTCAACTGCTCTCTGCCTGTGCCTCCCCAGCTAAATTTACTAAAAACATACCCACTTGTTTCCTTTCTGGACGGGCAACAGCCACCCACTTCAACCCTTCTACCATTACAACCCAAAAAGTCCACACCAGAACCACCCCATCACATCACACCTCTTTCTCGTGTCTTGTGCAAACAGCTCTCGGATACCCAGCATCTGGTATGTAATTTTTCCCATTCTCCCTTTCCTTTATTTGGTGTCAAATTTCTTTGCCTGGACGAGCATGAGCCTTTCCGAAACATGGCGACATCTCGAGCGATCCAATGAACCTGGTGTTGCTTGGGGAAAATCGACCCCGCCTTGTTGCAAGATCGCGCGCCTCGATGGATGGCGGGGGAGGGGAAGCAACAACACAACGAACGACGAAGGGAAATGGGAAGCAATTTGTTTTTGGCTCTGGCCTCGGGGGTCCTTGCGTCGACAATTTCGAGTTGTCGTCGATGTGGGATTGCACGTTGGACTGGCTGCACTTCTGCTCATATCCATGTCTGGCAAAGAACTTTGCTCAGTGGCGGGGTTGTTGATCACAAACGTTGATAAGCGCTGACTAGTATGCTGTGTTATTTCTAGATTATCAACAGCTCTTTTTTTCTTCTCCTCCATTTTTGTACCACGGTCAACTACAAAACCATCATCACAAACCGCAACATGTCTGCCCCCGAGAACGAGACCAAGCCCGTCGAGGAGGTTGCCGCCCCTGCCGCTGAGGAGCAAAAGCCCGTCACCTCTGCGTCTGTCTTCTCCATGTTCGGCGGCGGTGCCAAGAAGGAAAAGAAGGAGGAGGAGGACCGCGGCGACAACTCTGGCAGTGCCAAGGCTCAGCGCGAGGCTGCGGCCGCTGCTGCTGCCGATGAGGACCAGGCCCCCGAGTCGGAGGATGTCCATTTCGAGCCAGTCATCCGCCTGACCGAAAAGGTCGAGGTCAAGACCAACGAGGAGTCGGAGGAGCAGGTGTTCAAGATGCGCGCCAAGCTGTTCAAGTATGTTGCTGAGAGCCGCGAGTGGAAGGAGCGTGGTACCGGTGATGTCCGTCTGCTCAAGCACAAGGAGAATGGCAAGACCCGGTTGATCATGCGCCGTGATCAGACCCTCAAGGTCTGCGCCAACCACTACAGTATGTTTGCCCCCGGAAGTTTTGTCGGTTGACTAGGAGACTAACACGAGACATAGTTGTGCCCGAGATGAAGCTTTCCCCCAACGTTGGTTCTGACCGCAGCTGGGTGTGGAACGCCTCCGCCGATGTCAGCGAGGGTGAGCCCGAGGCCGTCACTCTTGCCATCCGCTTCGCCAACTCCGACAACGCCAACCAGTTCAAGGATGCCTTCATCAAGGCCCAGAAGGAGAACGAGGCCCTGAGACTGGCTGCTGAGGCCTCCACCGAGGATACCAAGGAGGAGACCAAGGAGGAGGCCAAGGAGGAGGCCAAGGAGGAGACCAAGGAAGAGGAGAAGAAGGAGGAGACTGCCTAAGCAAAACACATCTTTTGACTGTTTATGGAAAAGAAATGAGCTCAGGAATAAGTAAACAACCATGTTAAGACCCAAAATCCCCCCCCAATTGTTATTACCCCAAGCGATGGAGTGTGGAAGATGATGAAGATGGACTGGATTGCATTGCAAACTTTATGGAACCCCCCGGGCCTGGTGGAATACACCGGTCGTCCCCTCAGCGAGAGCTGGAAGGCACCCCTACCCTTCTTCCAATTTGGAAGACGATGAGCAGCAAGATAGCTGTAGATAGACCAATTAAGTAGCATCGAGTTTTTATTCGACTTTTCCATCTGAAGTCTCTTGACCAGCCTGGTTAGGCAACCTAGCAGTCCTACGCGTTCAGGAGTCACTTGATGTGGAAGTCTTGAAATCTCTGACAGAAGAAAATAGAAGGAGCGACCTGCCTATTCACCTAGTGACCAGTCTGTGAGGCTCTCACTGGCTCCCGGCGATAAGTAAACAAAAACGTGACCACAATACCGGCAACAACGACCGGTCCTTCACTTTTCTTAACAATTCACCACTCATTTTCTTCCAGAGCAACTTATATTGGTTTTTAAGGCAGTGAATTAAACCACTCTCGACCACCCTTCTTCCAACTCGTTTGGTCTCTTCGACTTTTTTCGAGTTGACTCTCTTTCTTCTGAGGGAGAAGGTATCAACTACGCCACACCACCTTTTGTTATTCGGCTAAACTCCGGATATTTTCTTCCGACTTTTGACGCCACAAATCTCTCTTTTTTTCATTCAGCCATGGCGCCTCTCCGTGCTGTCAGCCACAATGGTGGCTCGAGCGCGGGTTCTACTGGTAAGTTGATTCACGCTTGGCTTTTGGGGGGAGGGGGGTGCGTGTGCGGGTGTGGGTGGGTGGGTTTTCGTGTCGTTGGTTGCAGCAAAGGCAAAAGGCAAGGCAAGGCAGTCAAGTCAGTCAGCGAGAGAAGTTGAGCGCGTTTTCCGTTCTTTCTTGTCTCTTTTTTTTTGATGCTTTTTTTTTTAACTCCGCGCTACAAACACACACACACACACGCGCACGCGCACAAACGTAGACGAACAGCGATAATTAACACGTTCGAATTTCTGGTGAGGTATATGGTGTCTTTTATTATTGTTGTTGGTTTAAAGGTTGGGGAGGAGGAGGGAGGGTTTGGGAATGGCTTCGCTCCTTCCCCTTTTGCTGCCTAGCTTTGGGAGGAAGCTTTCGACGCGACTGGGGATGGGGAAGGATGAGGGTAGGAGTGAGGGTGTTTTTGGGGAGGATGGGGGGGGTATAGAGGGGATGGGAAGGGGGTTGATGGTGTAACTGCTGGCTGGCTGGCTGACTGGGCGCAAACATTACTATCGAGTTTGGGGATGGTATCGCTAACTTTATTGTGCCCGTTTTTTTAGGTGTCAACAACTCGAGCCGCGGCAATAATTCCACCACTACTACTACTACCACCACCGAGCGCACTCCCCGCATCAGGGTCGTTTCGGGCAGAGGCGGCAACAAGAAGGGCGGAAGCAAGAAGAAGAACAACAACAACAACAGCAAGGAGAAAGAAGAAGACAACGACGTCAAGATGATGGTCGAACGCAAGGTCAAGATTGTGACGGAGCAGCACAACATTGACAAGCCTCCTGTCAATGAGGGGTTTCCGATGAAGGAGTGGACGATTGAGGTGTACATTCTTGATCAGGAGGGGAGGGAGAGGCCGGCGAGGTGCTTCACCAAGGTGGTGTACAACTTGCATCCGAGTTTTGACAACCCGGTTCAGAGTAGGTCACACGGAACAAAGTTAGGGGTTGGATATGAAAGGGGGAGAGATGGCTAACATGGGTGGTGTTTTACAGCCTTTACCGAGCCACCCTTCCGCTGCACCAACGAGGGCTGGGGCGAGTTTGAAATGTCGATTGAGCTCTACACGACCGAGAAGGGCGGCAAGCAGACAATCCTGCACGACCTCAACTTTGCGGCGCCGCAGTACGAGAACATCCATCCTGTCGTCTTCAAGAACCCGAGCCAGGCGCTCCAGGCGTTGCTGAGGGAGACTGGGCCGCTGCCGTCGGACGAGGAGAGGAAGCAGCTCAAGAAGGGCGGGGACGGGAGCAAGAAGAAGAAGACGTTTGATGTGGAGAAGATGGCGGACGGGCTGGTGAAGCTGAGCGAGGATGACTTGCTGCAGGTGATTCAGCTGATTCATGACGGCAAGGATGACGGGACGTTTATCCAGAACAATATCGACCAGGGGGAGTTTTCGGTGGATTTGTATACCCTGCCGGATCCGTTGATGAAGGTGCTTTGGGATTACTTGGTGAGTTTGGCTTTTTTTTGTTTTTTTTTGGAAGGGATTGATGTTGAGTGTTTTTGGTTTGCTAACTGTTTGATGCATAGACTCGGGCCAATGTCCTTGGTAGGGACTAATTGCACCCCTTGGTTTCCCCTACGTCTTCTTTTCACACAACAACAAACTGCGATGCATTTGCAATGGCGTTCTGGGCGTCGAGGAAGACGATAAAAAGAGAGAGGAGAGGACTTTCGCCTTGGGAAGTGAAGCTTGTTGAGCTTTGACTAACATCGGAGTGGGGGGGGGGATGAGATTTCTTCCTTTTTCTTTCTTTTTCACTGGCGTCATTGGGGCTTTTATGTCTTTACAGGCTGGACAGGCTGGGGATTTGCTCTCTTCGGTCTTTTCTGACGCGGAAAGGACAGCAGAGCTTTCGATACTGGCTGGGGAGAGCTCTGAGAATCCGCTTATCAAGTTCAGCGAAATATGCTTTTATTATGGAACGGGGCTGGGATTTCTAATCGATTTGATTTTCTATTTTTGCTCTCTTATTCGGAAGAGGGATACGTCTGTTCTGGCCATATGTTTTCTACGCCCAGGTGAATGCCGGGGGGTGATGGTGGTGGTCTCAATGTTGGTTTTGTAATTGTAAATGTATCTTGTTCTCACTGAATAGAGAAAGTGGTGATTTATCCGCCGTGACATAATATGACATTCCTTTGCCATAATTACTTGTGATCACGTTGATAAGTAAAGAATGGGTTGAGGTTATGAGCTGGTTTGGGATTGGTCGAGGGGGAAGTGTCTGTCACAGTTGTGATGGACGGGTGCGAGACCCGAATTTTTCAAACTTTCATCGCACTGGCGCGTAAGTCGCGAGTGGTGGTGGTGGTGGTGGTTGGGCATGTGATATATTTGGGGGATTATCGATCAGTGATCGGAGAATTTAACATCTGGTGATGGGGTGTGATATTGTGATATCTGGATGCAAGGTACGCGGCGTTGCCGAGTTATGGGGCTCATGATACTACCGGAAGGTTTTACAGTGGCTGAGTATCTCAGGGGTTATTGTACTTTTTTGTATTTTCAATGCTTGACTTGTTTCTCGTGTAGCCAACGTGTGGTGGAGGTGTGGAAAATACTCCGTACTTGCTCAATTACACCGAGCCCAGACGAGAGGTGAAGATGCTGCTGCTGCTGCTCGGTGAGTGGTCAATGGGGAGGCTGAGTTGGAGAACCACATGACCTCCAACAAACCTGGAATTGTTGGAAAACGTGACCCAGGTTTTGACACATTTACACGGCACGGACTCTTGTGGATTAAAAGCCAGTGACTTGTTTCTGATTGACTACGCGTACGCGTACTTTTTGAGGAGAGATGATTTGTCAGTTTGCGGGAGTTTGGTTGTGTACAGTATAGGGGCGTGACAATTGATTGTTGAGTCGAGTCTTGTTTACAAAGGCGGCTAGGAAGATAAAGACATCGGGGGGAAATGCCTTCCCTGCCTTTGTGAAAGAGACCCTTTATGCAAGATTGACTGGAGGCTGAAGCCGTTATCAATGCAATGTTACACATTGGGGTAACCAACGCCCGGTCGATACCGAAGTGAACAAGCCGGGCGGAATAAGGCAAGCGGGTTTGGTTTCTTATCCAATTGAGAACTCTCGATCTGAAAATGGGAATTGGAGTTTTCGTGACTACTTTTCTTGTACACCTCACACGCTCGCACACACCGCCACCAGAGGAGGAGAAGGAGGAGGGCACGAGGGGAAGCAAGGATCGCGGCGCTTCTTTGGCACGTTTGCCGAGGTCATCCGCCCTTTAACCTGCAGAGGAAAGTGTTGACGGCACGAAACGTTCAAAGAGCCACCTTGATGGACTCGAGATCGAAGAGATCGAAAATACTTGTTCTGTTAGTTTATTGTCTCTAGACACAGCTAGGCAGGTGTAAGAGCTGCCTTGTCCTGCCTTGTCCTTGATCGTGACTCTGATAGGCTCCCTCAGGTCCCCTCAGTGGACATCCGTTACGCTCGTTTCCCGCCCACCCCCTCCTTCGCTCACCCCGCAGCCAGGGACGCCCAGGCCACCGTGGCTAGCTCGCCCGGGGCGTTTTTCCCACTCCATCAGCCTTTCAGGTGCACCGAAAAGCAGGAGACCCGGGAATTTATTTTGAATGGGGCCCTTCTAGCCCCAAAAGCAGGTTCCATCCCGACTTTCCCTTGAACCCCGACTCCTCCTTCACCCACCGCAAACCGCTTCAAGCCGCCCGCGACGCGCGCAAACGCCCTCCTCTCTCGGGACATTCTGGGGCCGACCAGCAACGAATACCTAGCGATTGAAACAATTCTATAGGGCGAACCAAGTCACCCAACAATACCAGCAAACGAACGATTGCCCCCCCCCCTCCCCCGCGAAAGAAAAGTGACGTGTGTTGTTTGCGTCTGCCGATTCCCGCAGCCGGGGCCGACCGACTGCACCGCAGGAAGGAACCCGCTTGACTTGCTTGCCCCGTCATGGCGCAGTTTGCCGCCTCGGCCGCACAGCTGTCAATGTCTCCAATCTCACCCGCCGCCGCGGCGCTGGCTTCCTCGGGTGCCGCAGGAGGCTCCGCTTCTGGACCTCCGCCACCGAGTGGCTCCGCCGGGGCCGGGTCCGGTGCTGGTACTGGTGGGGCCGTTTCTCCCCCGTCGCGTCCGGGCCACCAAAGGGAACAGTCGCAGTCTTCGATTACCCAGGGGCAGGGTGGTGGACAGGCTCAACAACACAAACGTGTGTACCAAGCCTGCATACCTTGCCGCCGTCGAAAAGTCCGTTGCGATTTGGGATCCGTCGACGACCCCCACGAACCTCCTTGCGTACGATGCCGCCGTGAGAGCAAGGAATGCTATTTTAGCGCGACGAGACGGAAGAGAAAGATTGATGATGGGTCGGTGGATGAGGACCCGGAGCAGGATGAATATATCTTGAGGAATGGTAGAAAATCGCTCAGGACCACGGTCGAGTCGCCTGCGAGCAGCACGGCTGCGTACGATCGACGACTTTACAGCGAGGTCCCGCTTACGCCCGGGGGTAGTCGGGGCAGGTCGATACCGCTCAAGAGGCCGAATGACTTGGTGCCTACGAGAGGAAGAGGGGAGAGTGTGGGTGGCGGCGAGTTTGGGAACGGAGAGCCGAATACACCGCTGGAGAACTTTGAGGCAAAGACTATGATGAGGAGGGAGGTGTATGGGCCACATGATGCGCTGGATCTACTGTACAAGGCTGCTACGGATAAGTCAGTTTTTTATCTACTGTCAATGGCATTGAGGTATGGGAAACTGACATGTAAACAGCTCGTCACACAAGCTGGACGACAACCCCGCTCCAAACCGCGGAGCTACGCAGTCACAGGCGCATTCGCATTCACACTCCCATTCGATCCATGCCCACGATCATGTTGACTCGCGCAAGTCGTCGAACACGATTACACCGGGGACGTACCATCATACTCGTCATCCCTCTCGACCAGATGGCCCTACCGTCGACCAGCAGATTGACCCGGAACTTAGCAAGACAGAGCAACTGCCGGATCTTGGCAAGGAAGAGGCCCTCAAGGCTTGGGCGAGATTCCGCTTCGTACGGGCAGGATGGTTTACTGCCCAGGAAGCAATCGATTACATTGATTAGTATGTGTCCACTTGATGATTTTTTGGAGAGCTCAATCGCTGACTGTGGTTCAGTTACTACAAGTATCTTTCACCACTTACACCCATATCACCACCAACATTTCAGACGCCATCTTCTCACTTGACGTTACTGACCGAGGAACCGATTCTCACTGTAACTCTCTTGACAATCGCCTCCAGATATCGTAAAATGCCTGACACGGGCGGCCACTGCCGTTCACATGCCATCCACGAACAACTATGGACCTACCTCCGCGGGATGATTGAAAGAGTTGTTTGGGGTCAGGAGGCGTTTGGTGGTGGCTTCTGTGGCTCGGGGGCAGACGATATGCAGAACTCTAGCACGGCTCCCTGGAGGGGCCTGCGAAGAGGCAGTCTACGAACACTAGGCACCATCGAGTCGTTGATGATCCTGACCGAATGGCACCCTCGCGCACTCCACTTCCCACCAAACGAGGCCACGGACGAGCTTCTCCTTCCGGATTTCAGCTCCCAGAGCCCAATTGATAGTGACAACCATCGGCCTGGGGGAAGGATTGGGGGACCGAGAATCGAAAGTTGGCTGGAGCCAGCGTGGAGGAGTGACAGGATGTGCTGGATGCTGCTGAGCACAGGAATGGGCCTGGCATACGAGTTGGGTGTCTTTGATGATATCGACGAGTTGCTTGCCACAGGTGCTATTGCTAGGCCAGAGTACGAAGAAGAATCGTACCGGCTCCGAGCGAGCAGGATCAAGAGGTTGCTCCTGATTTACCTCAGCCAATTGGCCGGAAGGCTGGGTTGGACAAACATGGTCCCTGACGAGTTGCGGAGGTCAGATGAAAAGTATACCTTCAAGAGGAGGCCCAACACGGTAGAGGGCAACACTCCTGGGACTAACCAATCATCACTGTCCAACGTGTTCAACTACATACCTGATCTGGAGCTGGATGACCAGATCATTCATTGTTGGGCGGGCATCAGCAACGCGATGCACCTCGGCAACGAGAAACTGTTCAGATCGAGGAAGCATACGACTGATATCATTCAAAGCGGGAGTTACATCTCTTTGCTCAAAGAATTCCAACCGCTGCTCAGAGACTGGTGGAGTCACTTTGAGCGGTTCCGGATGCCCCCTTACATCAGGCACATCCTCACGATCGAGTACGAATATGTACGGATCTACATCAACTCGCTCTCCCTTCAGGCTGTCGTCGAACGGTGCACTAACAACGCCGGTGGGGGGCCTAACGGGGGCAATGGTACCGCGACGGGAGGGGAGGGAGGCGGCAGTGTATCAGGGCAATCCGGACCGCAACTGTCACCACAGACACAGCACTACTACGGCAAGCTGCCTTTGGGCCAGCTGGGCGGTTTTGGTGTTGAGGACCAGGAGTATGTGAGGGAGGTTGTTAATGGCAGCCGAAACCTGCTCCGGACCGTGGTTGAGGGGTTGCTGCCGGATGATTACCTGAAGCACGCGCCGGTGAGGACGTATTTCAGGATCATCTCCGGGGCTATGTTCTTGCTCAAGACGTTTGCGCTGGGTGCGCCCAAATCGGACGTGGAGATTAGTATCGGGCTGATGGATCAGACTGTCAGTGCGTTGAGGAATTGCGTGGTGGATGATGTGCACTTGGGGATTAGATTTGCGGATATGTTGGAGACGTTGACGGGGAGGTTGAGGAACAGGTTTATCCATGCGCCGCCTCCACCGGCGCCGGCAACGGGGCAGCAGCAGCAGGATGGGATGGGGGGTATGATGGGTCATCATGGGGATGTTAATGGGCATCATCATGGGGGGGTGAATGGCCACGGGTTGCATCATCAGCATTCGCATCATAATAACAACAATGGTTCGGTGGATCCGTGGTTGAAGTTGAGGGAGGGGGCTGGTGCTGCTGGTATGTTCTTCTTTTTCCCCGTTTCTCTTCCCAACCACAATCGAATGCTAACATGTGTGTTAAGAACGATCCACAACCCCAGCAAACATCTCTGCTACCCCATGGGATCTCACCACAGGAAACTTCCCTTACCCAACTGGCTCAGCATCCATGTTCGGACCCTCCACCCCAGCGGCTACGACGGGTCTGGATAACAATAATAACGGCGCCGGCAACAGCAACTCTCACAACCACAACAACGGGTTGGATACCAACGCCTTTATGGACGATTGGACCAACCCTGGAAATGAAATGTGGTATCTGCCCACTGGACCAGCCTTCTTCCAGAACATTGACAATAGCACGTCGGTGTCGATGACGGCGGAGGGGGTGAATGTGGGTGGGTTGGACTTGCTCGAGTACATGGCTATGGACAACCCCATGGATGGGTTTGGAATGGATGGAAGTGCTTTTTAGTTTCTTCTTTCTGTTTTTTTATATTTATTTTTTATCTGATGTGGGAAAGCGGGTAAATCTTTTTACAAAAATGGGAAAGCTAAGGGTATGTGTGGAAGGAGGAGGGGAAAATTGTTTCGTTTAATTATTTTACAAAGTAGCGGGTTTGATGATGGGGTTTTGTTGCTGTTGTTGTTGTTGCTGTTGTCGGCGGATTTTGTTATTTTCTCTCTTCAGGCAGGACATACCTACCTACTTTACCTAGGCGGTATTGTCAAGACGACAGGAATTGTTCTTTTTTATCACTCGTCTCGTATGCTGAATTGCCTGCCCAGTAGCTAGTTTAGCTTTTTTTACTTTGCTGCTTTTTTTTTTCTGGGAGGAAAATCAGCAATATATGGAAGAGAAAAATCTGGAGGAGGGGACAAAATTGAAAGACTGTTGCTGAAAGAGAGTGTGTTATTGTCTCTTGGTTGCCTTTTTTTTGCTTTTAACATCATGGGTATGGGAGCAGGGTGGTGGATGTCTTTTATGTTTTGTTTTCTCTGGGATGTGTTGTGTTGTTCTTTGCCTATCTGTCTATTGATGCAGTGTAGTTGTCGAGTTTTGAAAGGGGTATTATTGTATGAATGAGTAAGCTTGGAGAATGAAATTGACGAGTTTTGATACCCCCCCTCTTTCTCTCTCCTGGGCTGGATTTGGTGATGTCCTTTTTTTTTTTTATATTTTTCTTTTTGTCTTCTTTTGGCAGATAGTGATTCTTTTCTCGAGTAGGGATGTATCATGCCAATTTCTCAATGGTTTTTTATCCGTTAAAAATCATATCATGATGTGTGGATGAGCATGCAAAGAGGAGAAGGTACTCTACAACAGGGACAACAACCCAAGTAGCCAGCAGCCTTTAATCCCCCCCGGGGCAGCACAACATCTCTCTCTACACACGGAACCACACGCTGTGGGATCTCCGTCGTTCTCCATATTCATTCACCCCATAATAAATAACATCACACAACAACCTCCTCACCCACCACCACACACGCGAAAAAACATTTGTTACAGATATAATATTAACACTCTTCTCTCCTTGCCCCCCCCTAACCTTCTTCGCTACAGTATTCCTAACCCAACAAAAGTAAACACCGCCCCTGTGCCTCCCCTTCTCATCTAAAATGCCCCTTTTATTTTCTCTCTTTCGCTGCAAAAATGTAAATGCTGAGTCCCATAAGCAAAAGAATCTCCCCATCTCTCCCCCGCACCACCAATCCATACACAAAAACAAAACACAACAACAAAGTCGACCTTCCCAAGCTTCTTTCTCAACCCTCAGCCCATACTAGCCCAATTACTCAAGCCAAGTTCTCCTGTTCCCCCCCTTCGCCCAAAGCAAATGTATGTGCAGCGTGTCTCGTTACAATAATCATGTGTGCATGGTAAGTTACAATCTCCTCCACCACTTCTCTATCACTATCCATCCCCCTTTTATGCCCCCACCCCTAAACCAAACCACATAAACAATTCCCGTGATATGTATGCTATGCTTCGTGCCGCTTCTCGCTTGGCTCAATCACTTCGGCCCCTTTCGTTTACCACTGCCTTTGTCCCCTCCATCCTCTTCTCTTTTCCTTTTTGGCACTGAATTTTTGTTTAATTCCAGAAGCCCGGTTTCTTTCTTCAACGTGGCCAGGAAGACGCGCATTATTCCAACTTCCGAAGAGCCAAGTTCTCGCCTGGGTCGAGGCAGCTTAGTATCTCCAGGTGAAATGGGAAGTTGTGAAAACCTGGGTAGTGTGGGCTTTGGAAGTTCAAGAGCATGTGCAGGTCTAGGCCTTGCGACAGATGCGGGCTTCTTGACTTTCAAACGATGTAAAGGTGGAGTGGCAAGTTGCGAAAGCCTGGGCATTGTGCGTTTTGAATGTCCAGGCAATGCGGCAGCTGGGGGCTTCTTGACTGGCAAAGGATGTAAAGGTCCGTAGGTCGTCCTCGCCGACTGGAGCTTGATACCAGCTGATTGAGTTGTAGAGACGGGAATTCGTGTGGGTTTCGGCAATTTGATAGCTGCGGGCGTCTTTATTGTACATACATGTTTCTCCGCACTGGTGGTAGCCGGCTCCTCTTCGTCCTCTTGATTAACCCACTCCGGCATGTCAAGCATGTCTCGGCCTACCCAGTCCCGAAGATTGTCCAGACATTTAATACCGGTACCAGAACCGGCCGTGGGAGAGTCGGTAACAGAAGGTTTGAACGACCGAGGGGTAAGCTTGTCCAGCCTTGGCTCTGGATCCAATGAATACCAAACTGGCTCCTAAGCACTCGGCTTTTGCACTTGAGCCTGTTGGTCCTCGCCTCCGTCACCAACCCGTATCTCAGCAACCTTGTCGCTAGCCTGATCATTGGCAATATCGGCAGGCACAGTGTGAATCTGCTGCTGTGCCCATTTCTCCTCGGCAATCTGATCAAAGAGGTTCTGCGCTTCGGCGGGCGGTGCTGGGATTTCCTCGTCGGGGAATGTCTGCTCAGGTTCGACAAAGTTCACTGGCGGAGCACTCATAAAGACTTCGTCCATCCCGTCCCCAGCTGCAAAGGCGTCGCCATTTGACGAGTTGTCATTCTGCGCAATGTCGCTAGCAATGTCGCCGTCAGACGCCACCGAGCCAGGCTTGATGTTTTGGAATGTCCAGCCTGAGCCAATAACCGAGGTCATACCGGCCATGCCTCCATTGTCATAGTCGGGAAGACCAATGCCCTCATCCTCGTCGCCCTCAATACTGTTTTGCAGCGTGGACTGATCCCACAGCGCAGCGCCCATCTCGGTATCCTCGTCACCGTTCCCGATGCTAGCCTGGTACGATGGCAAGTCGGGGTCAGCAAGGACAAGGGCCTGTCCCGCGCGGTCAGAGTCGTCGCTAACCAAACCACGTTTTCCTCGAGGGAGAGTTAGACCTGCTCCGGTCGAAGCGCTCGGCGATCCACGAAGGGAGGAGCCTTGGCCGAGACGCTGCCCTTCCCCCGAGTCCGACATGTCTTGATCGGCGGAGGCCACCTGTCTCTCATACTTGTCAAAGATCTCCTGAAACTTGGGTCCACCCAGTGGCGTCTCAGAACGTCTCCTGTAGAAGAGAAGATACGCAGCAGAACTGACAACCTTTTTGGGATCGCTACACTTAGTCACGCTCGTGTCTGCTAGATGTTAGCGCCATGTTCGATATCGGGAGCACAGGAAAACATACCGTTGTACTCGTACCAGGCACCATCGTTGAAGCTCTTGGCATAGGCAGTGTAATGACCACCACCCAGGCCGCCCCAATGGTCATCAACGGCAATGAGGTCGTAGATCTCTTGCTTCCCGTCTTCCTTGTCGATGACACGAGTAGTCAGGTCGAGTCCTTCCACAGGAAAGTCGACCAGTATGTCGAGCTTCTCTCTGCGGTATGCACTAGAACTGAACCGCTTGAGGTGGACGACCAGGATGTCTGGTGTCTTCCAAAGATCAAACTTCTTGCTGGCACGTCGGTGCTCTTTGCAGCGGGGGCAGTACCACGTATCCTGCTCGGAAAGGATTTCCTCCTTCTCAAACTCGTCCAGGCAGTCTTCAAGTGAGATGCCATGCTTCGCACGCAGTTCTTTCTGCTTCTTCTTGGCTTCAAGGACGGGGTCCACCAAAGTGTCAGGATTCTCCCAAGTCTTGCAGCCGCGCATCGAATCTCCTGGCTGGCCCTCAAAAAGAACCTCCCAGGCCTCCTCATTCCAGTCGACAATGATACCTTCACCGAGACGGACTAGTGGACCTTCCACGGGACCAGTATCTGCCGGCTGCTTGCGCAGGCGGCCCTTCTGTTGCTTGTCGAACCGCTTCTTGCCCTTCTTACCATACATCTGCTGTTGACGGGCCTTCAGTTTCTTTTTGCCACCACGGACGTTCGCTTGATGGACCGGTGGTTCAACCACTCGTGGCTGTATGTCCTTGACTTGATGGAAGTCCGAGTCATCCTCGCTGGATTCGTCCGCCATACGAGTGACCTCGTTGGCTTCATCGCTGCCGCTGGCATCAGAATTGGGCCAAGCCCCGGGGCTCTGCATCTCGACATCAGACACTGTTGGCTTTGGTTGTCTAGTGCTGAGCCTCGGATACGCATTCCCATCTGTCACAGACTGCCACCCAGTAGGTATAGACAGAGTGCTGGCATCTGAGAAAAAGCAGAGATCAAACAAATTCTGGAATTGCGGCGCAAGGAACTCGTCGGGATCTATCCACTTTGGTCGCTGTCGCTTGAATACCTTCAACACCTGTGGAGATCTGTCATACTGAGTTAGTCGCAACGATGGCCTGTCACAAATCAGGAAAGACTTACTGTTGGGCTCCGCTAGATGCTACCGGCTTCGGCACATCGCCTGCATCGGCCATGGTGACGTCGACGATATCTTCCTCGCCCTCAACCGACTTTGCTACTATCTTGGAGTCGCCTGAAGAATCAGCATCCGAGGCCATATTGGCCATCTCGGGATCAACATTATCGCCTGCGTCGGTTTCCTCCACCGCAGCAAGGTCGGGATGTGTGGTAAATGTCGCCACCTTCTCCAAGACTTTCCTGCGGATGATGTCTTCGCTGCATGCCTCCTCTGGGTTCAGCACAATAAAATGCGGTGGCATCAAACCATTCTTGGTGTTCTTGCGCTTGAATTTCCCTTGTGAACTCATGTGCAAAACAGGCACAACCATGCTTTGGATCATGGGATCGTCCAAGTCCTGGTCATCATTCTCAGCTAAAAGTGATCTGATCCTTTGCTTCTTCGGCTCTTTCGTCAACGCCAGATTCGAGGGAGGAGCCTCAAGCTCATGGATGACAGGGACATCGTTGCTAGAGATCTCCTCGGACACTGTCGTCGCGTCATCATAGTGCTTGAAAAACTTGGCCGAAAACTCCTCCGAGGCCATGAGACGATCAACAGGAACCCCAACACGTTGCGAGATGAACTGTTTCAATGCCTTGATAGTGCTGTTCCTGTCAATGTCCACGACAATATTGACGGGCGGTTCATTCAGTGGGTAGAACTTGACGTCCCTGGACCACGAGTTCGCCATGGGGAGGGGGAGGGTGAGGTTGGTGAAAGGGTCAAATGTTATGCTGATTTTGTTGCATTCCGGGCACACAAGGGTAGACTTGTACAAGCCGGTAAACAGATCGGAAATGACCGAGTCGTCTCTTTTCTTCGTGATATCCCAGACCTGGAGGGCCATCTCCCGAATCGCCGCAGGGTTATTGATCATTTCATCGGTAGAGTCGGGCTTCTCAATGTAGGGCTTCTTCAGGATGCGGTTAAGATCTTCTTGCAGGCCGTCAAGAAGCCAGCCAAGGAACTCTTGCGAATCCTGCTGGCCATAACCCGAGAAGGTGGGTGCATAACGACCAATGATGCTCTTGAATTGGCGCGGTGCAACCGAGTTTGGCGTAGGGTCCTTGTAGATATCTTCAAGCAACCGTCCGTAGGCGGCGGCAACGTCTCCATTGTGTGCGAGAGGATTGTCCGTGTTGATCTCCTTCTTCGCTTCGTGGGTGAGAAAATACTTTGTCAGTTCCTCAACAGCACGCAGACACTGAAGAGCAGAGTTCATGTAGCAGGTGTTGCCCAAATTTTGAAGTCCCACGCAACCGTTCGTCCGTCCAGACTTCTGCTGGGCACGGCCTCTGGTCAGAGGTGCAGAAAGCGCGGGGCTGCTACGTCCGCTGACATTGGCCCGGGCCTGAACGATAGCGGTTGAGCTATTCCTAGTTGTCAAGTTCTTGTCGTTGGAGCCGCTGAATGTTGACACGAACGTGTTACGTTCCACTTCTTCATCCAGGACGAGAGTCTGGTCGACATTGAGGCCGACCAGTGACAAGCTCTTGTTTCCGTTGTATTTGGCGTGAACGCTTGTGTCCTGTGCCTCGACGAGCGCACGGTGGACATCCTTCTCCAAAGGCAGAAAAGTAGCTACATCCACAAGCATCTCGGGCCAAGCCCCGGGAACAATAGGAAGTCCGTCGGCAACGCCATCCTCACGAACCGGGGAGTCCGGAGGAGTCTTCATCATCCCAGAGGTTTCTGAGGGGTCCGAGGCTGGGACTTCGGTGGCGGGGATGGTCTGGAGAACTCGCCATACGCGCACCTTGCGGTCTGGTGCCACACTAGCAAGGCTCTTGACTTGTTTCAAGAACTTATGATAACTGAAAGATGTGCTTTGAACCACGATGGGAGGACCGGGCTTCTTGAGCTTGATTTCCTGTTCTATAGGAATCGGGCTCGTAGCTGACCACAATCTGTGTATAGTAAACACAGGAGGGTGGAACTCGAACTGGATAACGGGATCAGAAACTGTATCGGGAGCTGTGTTGTGTGCAAGCCGAATGATAGGAGCTTGTCCATTGGCCAGCCCATACCAGGACAGCAGAAGATCCCAGGCATCCTTGGGGAACAGCTCGAAACTTTCTGTTCCCAGGCCTGGCTTCAGTTTGACACACTCTACCCCATTGGAGTCTGTGAATTTGGCCTGAATGATGTCGGAGTTGTCCACTGGACCGAGGGCCCCTTCCGGCACCTCTTTGCTGACATGTTTGCTATCCAATCCAAAGGCCTGAGCCCGTTGAAGCCACTTCCTTGACACTAGGTACGCCTCGTCACCGTCCTTGATCGGAGTTTCAGCAAATGCCTTGACAAGAGTCTCGATTGTTTTGATTTGTTGGTCGAGTGGAGGAATATCTGTTCATTTATGTTAGCGTCAAAGACAACATACTGGCAGCTCGAGCGGCAACTGACCATTCCGTAGAGGAAGCCCATTTGACTCTGGGGTAGACTGCTTCAGGTTCGAGGGAGCCGCATCCATCACTTCGTCCTTGCCCTCCTGCTGGACAGATGCCTGGTCCTGGGCCTGTGCAGCAGAGTTGTTCTCGGTTTCCATAACCACATCCTCTTTTGCGTTTGTATTGTCCGTCTCGGGCTCCATGCTGGAGGCAGGTCGCTTGAGCGGGGACGAAGACCGCTGGGGAAGATCGGCAGCACCGCCCATGAGAGCACGGTGAACCGTGTTGTGGAATGAAGCAGACTGACTACCTGGAAAGGCCCAGTCTGTTGGTCGGAGACTTGAGGCAGGGTCGGCAAACTCTGCGCCCCGGTCAAAGTCCACTGAAAGGTCGGCTGAAGCGCACGGGGAGCTCGCGGCGGAGGGCGAGTCAGCGACCGAACTGCACTGGGTTTGCAAACGTGGTGGGACACCCGAGGGTGGCAGCGAGTCGCCGTGGCGAAGGTAAGTGGGAGTGTCTAGAGTCGGAATGTCTGCCGCCTCTGTGAAGGAAAAGGTCGGATCGATTTCTTCAGTGGAGGGCAGCACGAGGTCGTCGGGGTTGACCTCCCTGCTCGACTGGCGAGTCACTCTTCTTTTCTTTGAAGAAGACGTGGTGACTGTGAGCTGCTTATGGCAGCTCTGGACGTCGATATGATTGGAAAAAGTAGAAAGTCGCAGAAAGCGGTGGACGGAGTGGGAGAGAGGGCCTTCCTAACACAGTGAGGTGTTAAAGTGGAGTTCAAGTCGTCTGTAATGTGTGTAAAAGGTCGTATCGATGCCTCATAAACAACCGGTAAAGTGTGTAAAGAGGGTGTATTGGTCTTTACAGAAGGGTGAGGGGGAAAGGGGGGGGGGGGTGTTCTTTTCAACACACACCAAAGCCAAGCGAACGGATGACGACGATGGATGGTTACAGCGTCGAGAGAAAGAAAGGAAGGCTGTGACTGCTGCTGCATCAGCGACCAGATGGGAATCTGGTTAGTGGCAGACAGTGGTGCGGGCAGCAGCGAGGTGAATGCTGTGCATTTCCTAGTAGTGGGGTGTGAAAAGTTGGCTGCTGTTCAAGATGGTCTTCACGCTCTCTGTTGGATGAAAGGGATACCCCAAGAGCTGCCAAACTGAAGTGGAGGCAATGCGGGCGGCTACCAATTCTGATTTCACTTTTGGAGGGGCACGGGCTTCACAAAAATAATGTCTTTCTATCCAGTGGGGCCTGTGCCGTTCCATGCAAGCTCACAGCCAGTGTTTAGGGTGGTCCGTGCCAGAAATGATTTCCATGTTGCGAGTTTTCTCCAGGGGGCGGCTGAGCCACTGAAAGGAGGCGCCCGGCTCAACCACTAAACAATGGCGGCTGGAGGTATCCTATACCGAGTGATAGCTCCCAGATATTCACATATTTTGAACTGTGGCATGAGAACCATTCAGGAACACATAAGAAACCAACATGAACAGCAGGAAAATCTTCAATTCGTCCATCTATGCGCTACGCAATCAACAATAGTGAAAATCCTTTTTGGGTATAAGTTTGTTTCCGCTCAGTAGTCTAGAGTCCTCCTCTGCCCCATTCCACATATTTCCTATTGAAACATCTAAAGCTTTGGATCCAAATCATAGTACTCGGCAAGATCCTTCTCTGGATACGGAGCCCTGCTGGTGGCATGGAGCGCCTTGAAGTCTCGCACATCCTTGATGAGTGTGGGTGTCGTTCCGTTGGACGATGGTGGCTCTGCATCCTTGACAACACCGTTCCCAGGTCCATGCTCAGAGTGCAGCTTTCTCCAAACGTCAGACGCAGCCTTTACCTTGCCTTCTGATACACTGAGCCCTTGAAGGTAGTCCACAAGACCCTCAACTTCCTTTTCCTCGTCGTGGCCAGCCGCGCTCAGTCGGGACTGCAGGTCAGTGGCAGCCTGGGCAGCTGTGCTTTCATCAAGATCCAAGGTCTTGATAAGATCTGTGATTTGTTTCGTCGTCACGTCGCTCTTGGCCTGGGCCTCCAGATAGGCTGCAACCTTCGCCCGCGAGGGGGACGAAGGGTTGATGTAATGGTTGAAGAACTCAACCATATCGGCCTTGGTGAGCGGCTTCAGATTCTCCACAATCAACTGGCCTACAACAAGGGATCCAGGTCAGTTCTACCCGGGGGCCAAGGAAAACGGTGAGGGTTCACTTACGGTTGTTAAACATGTAGTACTCAGACTCAATGGCCTGCCAGTGCCGGTTGCTCTCTCCCTCCAACGACTTGGCCTTTTCAAGCGTTCTCTCGATCAAACTTCGCTTATTCTTTTCAAACTCCTCCTCGGCCATATCCTCCAGTCTCTTCCCCATATCCTCCAGGAACTTTTCGATCCGAGTTTCAAGATAGGGGGCCGTCTTCTCGCTTTGAATGATAAAGTATACACCAAACGTCGTCACGTTGCTCCAAGAACCACAGTAGACGATGTATCCGAGCTGTTCCTTGGTGCGAAGCTGGTCGAAACAAGGCTCGTGCATGATCTGGTCCAAAAGTGCTGTCCTTGCCCTCTGAGGACGGTCAATCTTGGCACCTGTATAGAGCATGTAATGGATCGAGTGGTTCACGTTCGCCGGGTCCTTGAGCGTTTTCTTCCAGACGTAGTTTGATCCTGGAGAAAATACCAGACCGCGAGGTGAACGCCACTGGGATGGAGGCAACGACCGCGGCTTGATCGTCTTTTCGATCATGTCAGTCAGCTTCAGTGCGTCCTCCTTGTAAAAGTTGCCGTGAACCAAGACTTCCATGTGCATCTGGGCCAAGAATTCCCTCTTGAAAGATCGTACCGCGTCTGCTGTCACGGCGGGAAGCTCCTCTGCAATGTCGAGGATGGTGTTGTAATGGTCTGTCGTCAGCCAACTCATGTACCCGCCAATCTGGGTCCATGGCGCCGAAAGCTCCCAGTTTCGGTATGACCGGATGGTGCGTTCCTTGATGATGGCAAATCGATCGTCGCGGATGTCGAGATCGCGCATGGTGACCAGAACTTGCTCCAAGAGCACCGAGAGTTTGTCGTTATAGCCAGAGACCTCGATATACATCCCCCGCTCCTCGCAGATCACAGTATATTCGACACCAGCAAGTTCAGCATCGTACGAGTATTCCTCCAGGGCGTCCTTGATCAAATCCGTGAAAAGACGGCCTGCTGCTCGCATGGAGGCCAGTGAGGTGATTGGTGTCCGGCAGCTGACCATAATGCTGGCTTTTGGGACCCAGAATGTATCGTCCTTCTTGTACCAGGTCCGAACGGTAGCGTCGTTGCGAATAATCCGAGGGGCGATGGCAGGCTCTTTGACGTCCTTTTTCTCCACGTCTAGCTTTGTTGGGATGAACTGATTCTTGTGTGGAAGATGAAGCTTCGCCTTGCGGTTGTCAGGTGTGCTTGCCGCTGCCGTGTGAACCTCCTTCATCAATGTCTCCGGGATTGGCTGGACGGTGTATTCCGTTCCATACCACTTCTCCTTTTTGTCCAACGTAACGGGGGGGTTCCGTGATGTGACAACGAGAAAGAAGTTGTCGGGTCGTAACCAGCCCAAAGCCTCCTTGATCAATTTTGGGTCAAATCTACGGAGCTTGGAATAGCCAGACACCAGGTGTTCGCGAGGGATCGGCTTTTGCATCCTTTGGCTGACGGAACTCGCGAACCGGTAAGCTCGGGACTTCTCCATGAACCTGAAATTGACATCGGCCATGCCTTTTTGTTCATCAAAGATCCACTGTTGCGGCTCTGTTTCTCGTAGAAGGGCGATGTACTCAAACACGACCTTCACGATCTCCTTGTAGTTTTTCAGCCCCTCTTCTGTCAAGGTGATGCCGATGTCGAACTGGTCGGGAGACCCGGGGCAAATGTTACTTGGCCCGGCGCCCAGACCGTTTGCCCATCCCTTGGACTTGACATAGGACATGATGCTGCCCGGACCCTCGTGGCCGATGAGGTGACTAATGTATCCACCAGGCTGGGTCTCGTAAAGATTCTCCTGCTCCATGAATGGGAAGCTCAGGGTAAGTTCTCTCGTATCCATGACCGGCTTGGCAAAGATTTGGACTCCCAAGTGATCCTTGGTGAAAGGAACCTCATTCTCCCACCTGTTGCGTGGCAGATTCTTGTTCTTGATGGGAGAGAAATACTCAGCGACCCAGGCCTGCAACACATCCAGGGGCTCTCTGCCCAGGACGCAAAGCTTCATGCGGTTGGCAGAGTAATGCTTCTCATAAAACTCGATAAACTTGTCCCGCACGTTGATTCCCTTCGCCTCGGGGATGGTTTTGAGCGTCTCCAGATTGCCGGTAGAAAAGTGATGATGGGGGTGTCTCGGGTTGGAGAGAGTCTTTTTGAGCTGGTGTAGACGCCAGTTGTCACTTTGGAGGTTTTTCTTGTTTTCTGAATCCACGGCCCGCAGCTCGCGATCCAGTGTGTTCTCCAAGAACAATGGCTCGATGAAGAACTGGGCAAAGCGATCCAGCGCTCCCAGTAGTGGTGAGGGATTGGTGGCAGATGGCTCCTCATCGTTGCTGGGCTTGGCAGAGACCTCGAAGTGGTAGTTGGTTGAGGTGGTCGCCGTAAAAGCATTGGTGAGTCCAGAGTGGTTCGACATGTACTGATGGTAGGCGTTCTCAACAGGGAACTTCTTGGTCCCCATGAACAGAAGCTGCAGTGCACGTTAGCCGCTGGACATGAAGGTGCGGTGGCGAGTATAGGTTGCAAACTTACATGTTCGACGGCATGGGCCATTCCTGGCATATCGTCCTCATCACTGTGGCTCCCAACGTTGACATCGACGGCGGCCGCGGCCTTGTCGGTGGTGGGGTCATGAACCAAGAGAGCCTCCAGCCCGTTGGGCAGACGGATGACACGGTATGAACGATCATCCAGCTCGGGGGTCTCTAGGTTCTCGGTCACCACCTCAACCTCAACCCTAGCCGGTGGCGGCGTTTCCTCGGAGTTGGCCATGTTGTGATGTGTGAATTATAAGACTTGTGTTACCGTTGGGCGTAGCCAGACAGAACTGGTGACAGCAGGTCTTCTTGGTGGCTTGTGGGCAGGGGGCTGACAAGCATTCGGCTGGCCGAAGTATAGGGGGTTCGTGACACCTGGTGTTCAGGCAGTTCCAGGCTGCTTTGAAGGAGTGAGATGTCTTGATGAAGAAGGGACAGAGACAGACACCGTATGAGTAGCCTGTTGTTGCGGGGCGGGCGGTAGGTGGACCGGAGGAATGGTGGGGGCGGCGACCTGACCAAGCTAGACTGGAGCTGACCTGCGCGTGCTTTTACCTGCCTGGCTGCAAGGTTGGAAACACCGACTTCCAGTGACGGCGAAGGGAGGCAATACCTAAGCGGAAAGAAGGCGGCGGCGGCGGCGGAGACTCTTGAATGCCCGCTGAGTGATGTGGTGGGTGTACCCTGCGCGTTTGTGCAGCTGTGGAGCCGATAGCGCGCCAGGGAAGCTGTCCCAGCGAGTTGGAAGACAGCAAAACCGGGTGGTATTTGCGCTTGTTGTCTGGAGCGCTACCGGTGGAGATGGGGATCTACTGGCAACCAGTGACCGGCATCCAGGAATCACTGCCGGCAACCTGCACGGTATGATTAAAACTCCGAAACAGGACGGGAACAGATTGGATTTGGGTACCTGAAGTGAGCTGAGGTGAGTTAGAGAAGCTGGCGCCTTGTCGGGAAGGTCGTGGGCGAAGCGGCAAAGTCGTGAGTAATGGGTTGGGACTTGGGTCGTTTGCTCAGGTCGTATATGTATGACATCTATCTCACTTCGATCATAGGTGAAGTACGAGTAGGCCACTGTACTGAATCGCGGAGAGGGAATCCAGAGAGGCCAGGAAGTCCCATGTCTTGGGCTTTATATAGCTATGTAGGTACCGCTAGGTAGGTTGTCCTTCACACAGCTTCATTCTCTGCTGTCAATTTTAATCCTGATGTCTGTCGCCAGGGGTTCAGCATGCAAAGCGGCGCCTCGGGAAATGAGCGGCTAGTGGGAATGAGACCGAACCGCTTCTTGATTTGGTATTCTGTCTAAAACGATGGGTATGACTTGTTACTCACAGGCTTTCATGGACGTCCACGTTTGTCAGAATGCTTCACATACGGATAACCGTTCATGATATTGACAAGGGGAGGTGTGGATAAGCGGGGTGGATGTGGGGAATATGTGGTTTGGAGGGGTGGAGGGGTTGATAGCAGGGGTAGGTGTAAATTTACAGGTGTGTAGGCCATGGAGGTTCTCAACAACACGGGTAGTGTATCACTCCTTGGTGTTGGTGGCTATCAACACACCTGCCTGTCAGGGCAGCCATGGGAAATGTCTGTTCCATACCAATATCGGATGACCCATCGGGAGTTCTCAGATAGGATGATGGGAGACTTCATGACGCGGTGGTTCTGGGTTGGGTTGCCAGAAAATGTAACCGCCTTGGGTAGGTACCTAGGTAGTTATGGAGATAATGATCTCTGGCACGGCGCCGGGAGATTACTTTGCCGGTCGTGGCCCAGGTCGGGCGTCTGTCCGGCGCGAGTACAAACCAAGCACGTCGGAAGGGAGATGAAGGGATGCGGGCCGTACCTCGCTCTCACCATGGCAGGAATAATGAGACCATCGACTCCAAGGGAAGCTCACATATAGAGAGCAGCGTGAGCAGTAGCCCAACGGCACCCAAACCCACCTTATAGGATACCTGCACGGAAGATGGATGGTTGTCGCCGTGATTATCTAATGTCCTCGACCATACCCGTTGATTGGGCCGTTTTTGTAAGTGGGGTACAGCCCATGTTCGTGGTTTAGGGGACTTCTCACTCAACCAACTCCAGTCCTCTCACACCTCAAATAATTAATTCATTCTTCCACCAACAGTTTCTTGGATGTTCAATGACCTTACATTGATGCCACCCTCCACTCGATCGCTCTCTACCGATCATGTCTTTGCTGAAACACACGGGATCTTTTCACTCGGTTGCTGCCTCCTAATTATCGTGGATAACCTAGGCTGACTTCCTTTCTCGGCCTTCTCCATCATGTTATGGTCGATATAAATCCTAGTCATCAATACCCCTACTCGGCAATGTGTGTCTTGTTATTCCCTGGGGCTATCCAGAGCGTACCATTCACGTGGATCGCCGGGGTTGGCAGGCTCGCATGAATCCGGAGCTCGCCCTTTCAAAGGGAAAAAGACACCACACCTTCTAGAAGCGACTGGGGTGGAGTGGTGGGTGGTATCTTCTGTCAGGAACCCGAGCACCTTGATCAAATGTGGACAGAAAACACCTCAACCATTTCGGCCAGCAATTCCATATTGAGAGGCATTAGCGAGCTTGACCGCTTCCTTCCCTTGGAAGAAAGCTCGAGTTTCTGCTCCGCGAGGGGAGGGGAGGCATGTTTACAACTCATCCACCAAAGGCCCGTTCTCATTGCCGTAGGTATGCCAACCGAGGTGAAGCCTCTCACAGTCCCTCAGGTATACATCAAGCGGTACCGAGGTGCTCAGGAACCTTCGAAAGGCAACAAAACTACCATACAGCAAAAATCCAGATGTGGCCTTGATGCACATGATGGCTGAGAGCTGCGACCATTGAAGCAACCACCACGGCCTCGCGGGAAGCGCTCACTGGGTACGTCTAGGAACCACCCGCCAGTTTGCCGCGATGCGACCGCGATGGGCGAGCCGAACCATACTTCTTCCAAAGCTGGTCCTCACCGGCTGATGTCCCTCTGTCCCGTGCTATCGTCGGCTACGTCCTTGACTTTTGTGGTTATTGCTCGGCCATGCAGCAGAATGCAATCGGAAGTAGGTGGCAAGCTACAGCAGCTTTCGGCTACACAAAACACATGCAGTTGTCCATCTAGCCTCCCTGGTGTGCATACGCAGTTCGACATATCGACGACATTGCTTGGTTCATGCTACTGGACACTTCACAATGACGAGTTCCAAGCATCAGGTCTAACTCGACATAAAAAATGACACGCATGACGATCTCTTCTGTTACCTATCAGCAATCTAATAAGCGGAGGCCCATTGAAACAGCTCTACTACGTTTCCTGGCCACAAAGGTACGACGAACAGATTGCTTCAGAAATTGATGACGACGGGATTTGATGCGAGAAAGGAGAACACATAACGGCTTTGCATAGTTGTAAGTGGATGATCGCCCGGTGCCAAGAGTTGGTCGGTCATGGCCGCATTTGTGGTCAAGGGTCGATCCGGCCCGGTGCGTTGCAATTCCTTTAACATTCTACATTATCCCCATTGGTGTCATGAGTGGTATACTGACTTCCAACAGAGGACGAAACCACCTTCACCCAGCCCTGTTTGATATGGACACGGCCAGGGGGCAGCGTTCCGATACATGGTTGCTAGCCTCGCACCCCTTGCAGCGTACCGGACAACAATTCCCACCACGCCGGATGGACTCCAGTTTCCAGCCTACTTCTTGGGTCTATCCAGGTTTTCCAGACTTTACCCGGTTTAGGAGGGGAGTCGACACACGGCATGACACGGTATAGACCGCACAACAAGTTGAACGGGAACATCCCCCTTGGCAGCCTCCTCTTCGAAATAGCGGCAAAAAGAAGGGGCGTGCTACCTGCATGCAACCGTTTCTGCCTGACTGGCCCTGGTATAAAACTCAAACCATCCTCATTCTTCCTTTATTCACCGACAAGAAAGCTTACCCTTTAACCAAAGAGGGCATAGGCAAGAAACGAACTTTGGGTGGTTGGTGGCTTCAGATATAGACGAGACACAAGCAGAGGATCACAGACGAACACACTAACCATCATCCGGATACTCTCCCCGACAACCGATGATGCAAGCCTCGTCACAATCCCTCCGGAGTGAAGCCGACGCAAAAAAAAAAAAAAAAAAAAGACATCCAGCCTATCCACATTGCTCGCTGGCTTGCTCGTAAACGAGGCACGCCGGTGTTGGAACTAAGAGGAGAGAAGCAGCCGAGTGAAGCACTCCTCGGTGTGTATGCTCCGGTTCAAGTCCAGGAACAGGATACTCGGCCCATGCTACCTCGGTGATAGGTACTCCAGCAAAGAGGCGTGCGGAAACCAGATGAAAAATTGGACATGAAACTGTTGAGATCCACCACCTGTGGCAGGTGAAAAAGCTACCAACAAACCCAAGACCTTCTGCTTCAGTCTTCGGTGTGAAAAGGATCCAAGACCATATGTTTCAGCATTCGGTCTGCAATCGGGATTCCTTCGATATACGCTACTTCGGGAGAAAAAGACAGAAATCGAAGGCGTCAAGAAAAAAAAGCACTTTCACCACTTTAGGAAGGTACGTTACATGTTCACAACACAAACTGCAAAGAGACATTTTTCTTTTTCTTTTCATATATTTGCTCTATTAAGAGAGGTTGTCCGTCCTCTTGCCCGGGATATCGCTCAGGACCATCCCACCAACTTTTCTCGTATTCTCAAAAACCGCTTTTTGCCTCTTTGTAGCATCTACTTTGGGTCTTTCCCCCCTTTCTTCTGGGTAAAAAAGACACAGCTTCCCAAAAGCCTGACCGAGAAGAAGGTAAAAGGGTCTTATCGCCTGGAAAGGGATATTATGGTATTATTGCAGTTAGCAAAAAGGCAAGTTGTGCAGCTTTGCTTTTGCCATTACCCCCGGACGGACGGACGGACGGGCGGATCGGAGATCTTCAAGAGTAAACAATACTCAAAACAATATGGATGGGGGTATGGAAGATAATCAATCTTCAGCAATAGATACTTGCCCCCCCGAATGGAACAATATCCATCATCATCAGGATTCAAAGAGAGAGAGAGAGAGAAAGAGTCACGCCCGTGCTCAGCGTCTCCTCTTGTTGGGACAATCCGCATTCTTGTGCCCCAGCTTACCGCACCCATGACAAGCCATGTTTGCCATTGACGTCCTCGGGGAAGACAGCCCCCCTCCCCCAGAGCCAGATATCGAGCTCAGCCTGTTGAGCTTCACCTCCTTTTTCCTTCTCTGGCCGGCGAATTCATTTGCCCTCTTTTGCTCCTCTGCTCTCTTGGCCGAAAAGGCTGATGATCTCCCCCGCTTTCGGGAGGCGGAGTTGTCACCACTGTCCTGTTGCCTGCCACGGTTTTGTGACTGTCTGTTTCTCGCCTTCTTCCTCCCATCCTCGCTCTCATCCGCATCAGAATCAGAAACTTCGCCGCTGTCAGAATCGGAGTTGGACTCATCGCTCTCGCTGTCGTCGTTATCTCCAGATTTACTCTTGGGAGCCTAAGAAAAATGGGGGAAAATGTCAGTTTTGTGCTTGTCCCCTCTCGTTCTCACGTCCGTTATCACATGCCTTGGCCTTCTTCATGTTGAACCTCATCACCGGCGGGGCACTCCCGCCGCCCTCCTCAAACGGATTCTCGTCCTCCTCCTCCTCCTCCACATTGCCAGCACCATACGTTGCCCTCGTTGTCCCGTAATCAATCTGCGCGAACCCCACTTGCACCACGTTCAAGGGCTTCTTTGCCCCCTTTTTGACTTTGGTGTTCACCCCGTCCAGAACCCAGTGGCTGTCGCCTAACTCTGCGGCCCGTCTCTCCACCGCGGCGATGCGCTTCTTTTCTTCCTCTTCGATGGCGGCTTGGATGGCGGCTTGGTCGTAGAGGGGGGTTTGGGGTGTTGCTGTCGAGGCGGAGGAAGGGGCGTGGGAGAATTTGCGGCGTTTGGAGGAGGAGGAGGTGAGGGGGTCGGTGGTGGTGGTGGTGGTGTTGTCGGGTTGGGTAGGGGTGGCGGGTGTGGGTGTTGTTGCGGAGAGGGGGGAGTTGGTGCTGGTTGGGGAGGCGGCGGCGGCGGCGGCGAGGGCGGCTCCGCGCTGCATGAACTTCATGGTCATGAGGCGGGAGGACATTGTTTTGGCGGCGGGGGTTTCTTTCATGGGGGGGAGGTATTCGGTTTGGAGGGGTTTGGGGGGCATTGTTGCGGTTTTGGGGGGGTGTGTTGATAACAACACACAACACAACACGACAATGGATTGGGGAATTTGGGGGTATTCGGCCGGAGACTAGATAGTGGGAGTTTTAGAAAGTTTGTGAGAGCGGTTGGGATGTGGTTGGGATACTCCGTAAGTAAGCTGCTGTGAAGTAAACAAATAGCTGGTGCGCGTGAAAGCGGTCGCAATGCGATGGTTCAAAAAAAAAAAGTTGGAGGTGATGCAGTTCTTGGGTCAGCTACCTAGCCAAGACAAGAAAGTGGGACCTAAATACTTGGCAAGGTTCCTCCTTTTCTAGCTCCAGGGTTAGGGGAATATGAGTAGAAATCCGATGTTTAGCCGGGGCTGTCCTGCCCGCAGCGAGCCACTTCTGGAGCTCCATCAACGTCAATTGACGCTTCCCTACTGGGCCACAGGTTCCCCAGAGCTGCTTCTCGCGACGGAACCTTGCGAGCATAGCTCCCCCCCCCTTCAACCACCAACACCACAAAACCACAACCCCACACAAAAATGTTCGCCTTACGGATGCGGGCGGTGGCCCAGGGCCTGCCTCGCCAACTTTCGAAGCGGTCGTTTACTGCTACTGCCCGGCAATTGGAATCCACGACGGTGCCCACCAAGGGCGACGAGAAAGTACCCCAGGTCACCGGCGGCCCTGCGCCCACGACCGTCCAGCAGGCGCCCAACCGCACCGAGGTTTGGTCGCGCAGCCAGAGGCCCCGTGCCGATGCCATGACTGGCCCTCGTTTCGAGCAGACGGATCTTGAGAACCAGGTTGGTTGATACCCGAATGTTAAAGATATGGGAGGGGAAGGGGTGATGTCAGGCAATGGAAGGGGGCGGCATGGGAATAAGAAGGGCAACCATGTTGTTTTTGGGGAGGATGCATGCTGAAACTATGCCTTTTTTTTTAGCCCCGTCCCTGGGCTGCTATCGAGCTCATCCACAAGGAGCCTGTCAGATGGACACACGACCGGGTCGTTGCCTGCGACGGTGGCGGTGGTCCTGCTGGACACCCCAAGGTTTACATCAACTTGGACAAGGCTGAGATTACGCCTTGCGGGTACTGCGGCCTGCCCTTTGTAAGTCTACCTACCGAGGAGTTTCAAAAAGCGAGAGGCTATTTAGAGGCTTCGGGCAGTGGGGGCTAATATGATGAATTATAGGCCAACGAGCATCACAGAAAGCACCTTGAGGCTCTCCCACAGACCTCTTATCCCCTGGCTTAGATTAGACCAGAAAAGGGGGACACGGTTGGGTGATGAGTTTGCTTGGGGTTGTGTTGAGGCTCTGTACATATGTAACTTTGCCAATGGATGGCTTTCAGTTGCGCCGCTTCAGAATGGTAGACTGGGTGATTTTTCTTCTTTTCTTTCCCCACAAAATAGGCAAAAGTGCCCGTGTGATTGAGACAGGTGCCAGGTCTTACAACCTTGAATTTGATAAGGCAGTCAAGACGGGAGGTACGTCATCAAGACTGGTGGTTTTTGACCAAGTGATGTCTAACCAACAGTTCCACAGTTGCGTTGGCTTGTATTGTCTTGCTCACCGCCGGTGAGTTATGGACAGCCTATAGCCACACGGACAAAATCTGAGGTTGGCCAAGAAGGGTATGGCTGAACAAAGTGCTTACTTGACCTGCTTGTGACACTCCATCGATTTAGCTTTGTGACATCCGCAATGTCTCCGATGGCTGCTGTGTCACTTTGCTTTCTGGCAGGCATCGTACCATAGTTACATCAGGTATGCCGACTTCGGTGCTACCCTTGGTATCTTGTCTTTGTTGATTTTGTGTTTTTTTGTTGGCGGGGAAACATTTCTCTTGGTGACTTTTGACGCCGTCCAGTTCGGATTGTATTACCTTGTGGGCTATTGAGAGCAAGATGTAGGCAAACGGCCGAGATACCAAAGCACGACATTGGTCTAGATCCTTAACGAAGAAAGAGCACCTAACTAGGAGCTATAACGACTAATTTTAGAGGACTGGCCGGTCAGATATGGGACGACATAGGGATGATACCAGCCTTTCTTTCAACATCGTGTCTTTCTACATTCGCCGGGAGGGAGTGCAGAACGTAACCTTCGATGGCCTAGTGGGTTTCTATCTTTGAGCGGTCCACGAATCAGGCTCGGCTGTCCTTGTAGTGGTATCCGTGCTGACCGCTCCTCGTGTGGAGGATATAAGTATGTACAAGCATTGGTGTCACAGCAAACAATAATCAGACTTGGCATATCTATCAGGCCAGAAAGATGGGCAGTGGTAAAAAGGAGGGAGAGCAAGATAAAAAGAGCGGACAACCCGGCTGGTGGTCTAGGCCATATCATCAAAGAAAAAACAGCATCTTGGACTGTGAGCTTGCCCTCGGAGTAGCTCTTACTGCCGTACGGCTAGGTACCTAGTCAAGGACTCACTAAGCTTCATCCGAATATCAACAAAGCAAGTGTGTTGAGGGGTTAATTGCCTTTGATAACTCCAGGGCTGCATCTGTGCTGCACCAGCAAGGTATATATTCGTGTTCATACCCTCTCTCGTTTCATAGACTGACCTGACATCTTCAGAAACGAACCGTTCCCATCAACAGACCTCTTCAGAAACGCAATTATGCACTTCACCACCAACCTCTTCGCCCTCGCGGCCCTGCCTGTTCTAGCCTCGCCCGCTTCTCGCCCGATCTACTACCTCCACCAGCTCTCCCAAGCCCTCGTCAAGCCAGCCAGGTTCATCAGCACAAGCGAGACAGCCCAGTTCAACTTTGCCCCGTACCAGCTCACTAACATCACCCTCGAATGCAACCGTCCCAACAACAAGACGAACTACTCTTGTGCTGTTGACTGTAAGCCCAGTCCCCCCCCCCCCCTTACCTTATGCTGGGTGGGTATTGACAGAAGAAAAGTCACCCTCCACGACCCCAACTCCGTCCGCGAGAACAACGTCACCTCGTGCAGCTGCCACCACGGCTGGTCCTGGGACGGGGTCAACGGCTCCCTGGGCGCGGGCGACTGGCAGAACCCGGTGGCGGGGTACCAGCTCTGCTGGCGGGACAACTCGACGTATTTCACGTCGTCGGTGCCGTGGTTTGATCACCCGGGGAATTTCAGTCTCGAGGTGGCGCATACGTATCATGATGATGAGTGAGTGCCTCGCCTTCCTACGCATTGAATGTCTTGTTTTATTGGGAGGGGGGAAGGGGAAAAGGGGGCTAATTTGATGGTGGTGATGATTAGAAACTTTACCGTGCCCTGGGATTACCCGACTACGATTGCCACAGGGGAGATTCTGATCGAGTATCGGGATGAGGGGGATAACAAGAAGAAGAAGAACAAGAAGAACAAGAAGAAGCATCAGAAGAATAATAATATTTGCTTGAGGGAGGCGGGGCCGGTGAATGCGACTGTGGTGGGGGTTTTGGACTGAGGGTAAGGGATGGGGGATAGGAAGGGGTTTGAAGGGGTTGGGAGGGGGAGTAATGGAAGGAGGTTAGTATTGAAGGGTATTTTGGGTGGTGGTTTTGAGTTGACTGAAGTCTCAAAGGTGTGGCGAGGAAGGAGGGACGAGTGACTTTAGGTCTGTTTCAGCAGTCCACAAGACGCGGTGATGGTAATAGGGAAAAGTCTTGAGTATCGTCTGAGAGCTATGCAGATGGTCACATGTTGAGCGTGCTATGTTATTGAGACATGTCAAGAGACAGCCTATCTATTTGAAGGTGACTAAATCTCAAAAAGATGAAGCGGTTTCAAAGACTTTTTGAGAATCACGCATGACCCATCGGCTATTTCCTGAGAGTTTTTGATGAGGACGTAAAGTCTCTCAGCTGCGGTTTATGGCCTATCTGAAGAGTACAGGTCGTCTTCTCACCCTACGTTTACAACACGCTATGATGAGACTTTGACTTCACGATGATTCTACCAGCCTTAGGTACTGTTTCAACAAGTCCGAGAGCTTTGAGGCTGTGTTGATATCACGATGGTGAGAATGGCCAAGATGACACCTCATGTTGACATTCGTCAGGCAATTCAAGATCCGAGTCGAACCGAGCAACTACCTATCTTGAGGATTCTATTTCGAGATACTGTAACCACCCTCACCGCTTATTGATTCGAGCTGAAACCCTTTTCATATCAAGTTTTCAAGATCGTTCAATTCTCGTATTTCAATGGTGTTTGGCGGTGAGGTTATCAGCAGGCCATGTCACCATCAATGGTCGTTGTCGTTGATGCTCACCCACCCCCACTGAACCCTGAGGCTAGTGTACATACAAGTAGCGTTACGGAGTTAGTGGCCTATATTTAGAACTTGGCTTCTGGGCTGAGTGGACTCCACAATTTTCTCAGCAGAAGTTGAAGAAGAGGGCTTTGACCTGGAGAGAATGGAAGCTTGTCCAAGTTTTTGACACAGGAAGAAATGCAGGAGAGTCAAAAGAGGGAAGAGGGATGGTCTGAAAGGAGTGGTGATCAGCGTGGTGAGGGTTTCTTTTGGAGTGGGTTGGTTGAGAAAGGAGGGTACTGTAGGCGACCGTTTGGTTCTTGGCTGTTGGGATGACGGGATGGAGGGGTGGAGGGGCTGTGGTAGTGTAGTGCTGCTGATGGCCAACGAGATTTGATGATGTGGGAGATATGTAGGGTAGATTGGAAGGAAATGATGGTGAGCTATAGATATGTTGTTCAAATCTCTCTTGTATGCAGTATCATAGTGGGTTGAGATCCTATTCCAGAGTTGAGGATGCTTGGTAGGGGTTCTGTACATAGGCGTTTAGATATGGCGGGGGCGGCACAGCTTGCTGTAGTGCCGGGGAGGCACACACAGATGGAGAGCAAAGGGTATTAATGCTGTGGAACAAACGGACGCCAGGTTGGTGGAGGTGTGATTGGTCGTTTTTCGAATCAAGATGGCAAGATGGTTGAGTTCGAAGATAGTTCGGTGGTGAAGGGAGGTTGTAGTGAGGCATCATCAGTGAAAGCCCAAGGTTGGTGTTTCTCAAAAAGATGTTGGGTTAGGTAGATAATTTGCAGCCGTGATGATGGCAGTAGCAGTATGCGCTAAAATGGCAGGTCGAAAGCAGCAGCCCCTTTTTGGCGCATCTGATAATGAATGCTGCTCGTCAGCTTGAGGCAGAATAATTACTGCAGATGGAATTAATTCCTTGATTGCCCACTTTTGGGCTGCCCAACCTACTTGCATGTACCCCCCCAAGGCTGCATCTCGGGATCCATCGTTTTTCTTGAAGAGAACACAGACCACCGATAGATTCTTTGTCCGTCCGATATCTTTCCGTGCCCTCCAGCCGCACACTGAAAGAGGACCTTGGCGAACCGCCCATGGTGTTGTCACCCTGATTGGGAATGCTCGTCACCAACTGAGATAACAAAGCGTCAAGAACATCGAATCCAGTTTAGAAGGCGTCAAGAACATTCTGAAAAGACAGAGCACAGCCCCGCTAGGCGTGAGGAGCTCCCCCTTGAGCCCCTGTTCCCTGTCTTCTTGGAAGGCTGACGCCGCCAAATCATTGGACCTCCGCGCGGCTGCACCCTGCACGTTCGGCGCACCTGTTTGAGGGGCACGTCTCGACAAGTGCATCAGCAACTTTGGGGATGGCCATTTCGTCTCATCTCATTCCCCTCCAGCTCCTCCACTTGCTTCAGCCTGTCATCGCTACGGTTAACGCTGCGTAATTGTTTGCTTTGTTGACCCTGGGATTGATTGCCCTTCAGGTTGCGACCTTGCTTCCTTGTTCCTTGCTACCCCAAGCCCGGCTCTGGCGTTGCGCTTGCTCTTGCTTGGCCATCGTCACGCATCAGAAGGGTCACTCTCACTCAGGCCCGTCAACGGGAGTCTGCGGCTTTTAGACGTCGTTCACCTTCATCCCGTCTTTTGGCTGCTAGACCCCGCTGCCAGCGCCGCACCGTCCGGCTCCCGGCGTAAGGTGCTTTGTCGCAAAACCAAACCACCGACACAAACACTTTTTAGACGGCCACTCCCCCTCTTCCCGGCCCAGCGCAATAATGCCGTCCAGGAGTTATCCATGGTCTGGCAAGAACAATCGCTCTCAGCATAACCTTGTCGGGACCACAGCCGCCGAGGACGCTGGACAACCAGGGCAGTCATCAGTTCCCGGATCAGCTGTGACGAACCCTCCGAGTGCGGGTGGGAGCGCTGCTGCAAACCCCCCCTCAGCCTCGCCCAACCCGACCTTCAGCTCTAGCGAATCCTTTCAGCACGACACCAGCAACAACCGGTCAAGCCATCAACAACCTCCACCGCCTCCCCATCTGGTCAGTATTTACGGCAGTCCTGCCGGCCCTCTTTACTTCTTGCTAACCTCCTCCTGCCACAGCTGCAGCACTCCAACAGTGTCTCGGGGGCCGCATTTGACTCGCGCCAGCAACGGGAGCACGATTACGACCAGGTATCGCGCTCCCAATCCCAACGCTATCCCCAGATCTCCCCGGTGTCAACCCAACTACACCATCACCACCCCCAGCAACAGCAGCACCAACAACACCAGCAGGGACAGCAACAATCCCAACACTCGCCGCGCCACTCGCACCCGTTCGGATCCGGGTCTGCTGAAGATCTCTCGGCCGCGGGCGGACAAAGCATCTCGTCCCCCATAACTGGACCCCCGCAACCCCTCTTTAGCCAGCAGCAGCAACAGCAGCAGCAGCAGCAGCAGCAGCAACCCCCGCCAGCACCACCACCAAAACAAAAGTCTTCCACTCGCAAGCTGGTCAAGAACATCTTCAGTCGCGACCACGCACCTCAGGTTCCACAAAACAATTACAATAGCCCCCCCGGGATTAACCGTAGAAATTCGAAGCGCGTGAGCCTTCCCCCGCCAGCACCACCAAGCCTCCGGACTGGTCTCACCCAGGTGTCCCAAGTCTCGCTCGACCAGCAACAGATCGACTGGCAGAACCAGGCGCCGCCATCTCAACCATCCCCATTGCAAGGCGTAGGAGACTTCCGCGAGTTCTACCTGTTTAACGGATCTGACCAAGAGTTACACCTGCAGAACCCCCACGATATTCAACAGCATCCCACCATACGACCTGTTCCCCCTTCGGACTCGGACAACTCACCCTACTCGGCTGACGAAGGTGCATACCGTCAGCATCAAGGCCACTTTCAGCACCACGATCACACACCGCCCGATCAGCAGTACGGCCAGGCCATCTTCGAACCGCAACCCAACCAGCAATTGTCCCCGCATTCGCAACAGCAACAGCATCCCCACCACCAACAACAACAGCAGCAGCAGCAGTACTACTCGAGCCCGCAACAGTCACAGTATCAGAGCGGATTCAGTGGCCATCTAGCCAATCCCCAACCGCAGAACCCCGAGACAATCTCTCAGTTGTCGCATGAGTCTCCTGTTACCGACTCAGACCAGCGTTCGGCGTCGAATATTCAAGCTCAGAGCTCACAGACGTCTTCGGCGGTAAGCTACCCACATCAGGCACAGGATATCCCCGGCCGGCCGAATCCACAATCGGCGGCGCAAGGTCAGGCCCCGCAACAGCAACAGTCTATGGCTCCACCCACGGGCGGACAACCCCCAGCACGACGATCCCAAGAGACGGACAAAGGACTGCGGGACCCTGCCCAAGCCCCGCCTGGGCCACCGCCTAGCTATCGCCAGAGCCAGCAGCCCAACATGAACAACCCCTTACCACAACCTCCCAATGCCCCTGGGGCGAACCCAGCTTTCCGAACGAGCAATGTACCAGATAGACAGTTTGACGGGCCAGGAGATATTGCGGGTCGTAACAGCCCTCAACCTCCACCTAGTGATCGTGGAGAAGACCCAGATAAGACGCTGAAGGACCTTTGTACGACCAGTTGTACTCTCCTATTCCGGCCAGTGCAAACTCAGCTAACCATGCAACAGTGACCAAATACAAGAATGTAAAGCGGCTCTATTTTGACGGCAAGAAAGAGATCGAGCAATTGAGCGGCCAAGTTGAACAGCTTCAAAATGCCATTGCCAACCAGCGAATGTCGCAAAGTCGAACCTCTCTCGACGACAGCGAGTACTCAACCCGCTTCAACCGCCTCAACGGTGCTATTAACAATCTCTCGTTCAACATCCGAAAGGACTGGGAGTCGCTCCCACAGTGGTTGGTTCCCTATGTCAGTCTAGAAGCTCTCAAGACGGGCAAGCAAGAGATGACAGCTGTCGGGCGGGCGGTAATTACACGGTGGCTGGTAGAAGAGATCTTCAACCGTTGTTTTCACCCCGGCCTCGATCCCGAGCTGAGTCGGCAGTTGAAGATGATTGAGCAGAACATTAGAAACTTTAGCTACACGATAAGCAGTCAAGAGGAGTACGATGCGCTGACGAGCAAGGTGGTGAGCTGGCGCATGGCCACGCTGGAGGGGTTGCAAGATGCTCTGCGCAGTGGTGAGGCGGTAAATCACAAGGCCGAATTCACCCGGCGAGCGACGACCAGCCTAACAAACTCTCTATTTCACCATCTGTCGAAACCGCCGCCGCCTGGTGTGGACGGCAGCGCCAGTATGATTGTGGAGTTGGCCGTGGGCATTGCGGCTAACCTGCCGCTGGAGAGTCGTGATGTGGCTATCACCTACCCATTGCCAGAGTCACCTATCCAGCCGGACATCATGGAGGTTGAGAAGCAAGGGCTCCCGGCGCTCGAACCCAGGCCTGCAGAGGCTGATGACGAGGGCGCGGGTGATGACGGTGGCAAGGAAGGAGGGAAAGAGAAAGATGTCCGGCGCAATGACAAGACCAGAGCGGGCATGTTGAGCGTACTGGGTGGAGCCGGAAGCACACCAGGGAGCAGGAAGGGAAGTGTTGTGGATGCGAACCAGATTCCACCACCACCCAAGGATGCCGGCAAGGTTCGCTTTGCTGGGTTCGTTGCTGTTGAGGTTAGGGGTCGCCAGGTGCTGGTTAAGGCTCCGGTCTGGACGCTGGCCTAAGGGCGATGAAAAGGTATGAGAGAGATGTATTTTGAATTTCAGGAAGAAGAGCGCGAGGGTGATACCACTTGGAAGTAAAAGGGGCGGGCGAGATATATGAACCGAGATACGTATAACTCGGCAGACTGGGGGTGTTGGGGAAGTTGAGTTTCAAGGAAGCCTCGAGAGATAATTTTCCTTTTCGTTTTTATGTATCTGACTGACGATGAAATATTGGAAAGAAATTTGGAATGATATCCCGTTCCTCTCAGACTAGGAAGAGAGAGAGAGAGAGCTTCTTTTTATACATCTTTACGTACCCAGTTTCACTTACACGAGAAGTTGGAGCTAAGCATTTTTGGCCTTGGCTTTTATGCCTGTTTTTTGTTTTTTTACGTAAAATGCAGCCTTGAGTTTGGTGAGAACATCATGAAAGAATTGGTCATCGCCAACACACTGTAAGTGTATTTGAAATAAGCTTCTACCCATGCCGTGGCCACCACTGTTTTGTGTGCGTGTAACCACAGGATTGGGAGAGGGGGAGGGGGGGCTTGATGAAAGTTGGGATGGGGGAAAAAGGAGGGGTAGGTTGTCAGCTTGGGGATTCACCGCTTTCCTTTTTGGGTGGTGAGTGGTATTGGGGATGCCCCACCATGGTTTTTTTTGGCGCGCCAGCGCAATTTACTGCCGGGGTTAGAATCATACCTAGAATGTTGGTTGACCCCGCGATGCGCCTGGGTGTGGTCAGCGTTTGTGAATAGCTTCAATAATTTGACAGTTATTTTTCTCTCCTCTCCGAACTAGGGGTAATTAGTTAGTCGGGAACACAAAATGGCGGAATCAAAACCCACGCATCTTGAGCCCTCCAAGCTGGGGACAAAAGCCTAGTGCGCAACCCCCCCCTTTCCCCTTTCTCCCCGACTGCTGCCATGTCATGCATGTTGCTAACGACTTGATACATGTAAATAAAGCTGGGACGCCCTCTACACAACCGAGCTCTCCACCCACGCCTCCGACCCCACCCTCGAGGGCACAGTCTGGTTCGACGACTCCGACGCCGAGGCCAAGATCCTCTCTTACCTCTCCCCCGGTTCCGACTCCGACTCGGAACACTCCTCCTCCTCCTCCTCCTCTTCCCACCCATCCCCCTCCCACCCGCACAACCTCTCCCCCCCCACAGCCTCCATCCTCGACCTCGGCTGCGGGAACGGCTCCCTCCTCTTCTCCCTCCGCGACGACGGCTGGTCCGGCCACCTGCTAGGCGTAGACTACAGCGAGCAGTCCGTCGCCCTGGCCAAATCCATCGCCGCCTCCCGAGAAAACGAAGACCTCAAGAGCGTCGAGTTCAAAGTCTGGGACGTCCTCAACGGTCCCCTATCTGACATCTTGCCCCCCGCCTCTGGCGGTGGCTGGGATCTAGTCCTGGACAAGGGCACCTTCGACGCCGTCTCCCTCTCCTCCGAGACCGACTCCCTCGGCCGCCGGATCAACGAGGGCTACGGCGAGAGGGTGCTGCAGCTGTTAAAGGTCGGCGGCATCTTCCTCGTCACCTCCTGCAACTGGACCGAGGCCGAGCTCCAGGGCTGGTTCGAGACCTCCACCGCCCCCAACGACGAAAAGACAAAGCTCAGGATGGCCGGGAGGATAGACTACCCCAGCTTCAGCTTTGGCGGTGTAAA
This sequence comes from Cercophora samala, assembly GCA_030512305.1. Taxonomy (NCBI): domain Eukaryota; kingdom Fungi; phylum Ascomycota; class Sordariomycetes; order Sordariales; family Lasiosphaeriaceae; genus Cercophora; species Cercophora samala. Next base: position 341,038 of record JAULSY010000002.1, on the reverse strand, counting down.
GGGCCAGACCATCTCGACCTTGTGCTTTGAAAAGGTCGTTGTTGAGTAAGACACCAAAAACAAAAGAAAACAAAGAAAATAGAAATGATACCCCAAAGTCTTCGTAACATGTAGTGAGAGAGAAAAAACGGTCTATTGGTATAACTCGGTTACTTTATGTCCACCCTACTACCTCCCTTCCCATCTTTCCCCTGATTCGCAACCCATACCACACACACATACAACTGCAAAAAGACCATTTTTTGCTGTAAACCTGTACATCCACCACTAATCCACCCAGCTCACGATAATCTCAACATGTCATAACCGCTGCTTCGCTTTCGTTTTGCTTTCCCGCTTCCAACACACTCCTTTCCTCGTGCAGAACTGTACGCTGGGAAGGCTTATTGAGCAATCCCAAACAAGCCAAGAGCGCATACGCGCGCGTAAATCGGATGCTAAAATAGGACATGAAGCGACATGATTAACCAGCCGGCGGATGGGATAACAAATATGGGTGGGGACGGGCCCGGGGAAAATGTTGTTGAATTGGATATGGGAATTGCTTCATTAAAAGTTCTTGCTCTATGGTGATGTGTTCATCGGATCTCCACCAGTCGCAGGGGCAGGCCCGCTCGTGGCCCCAGCAGCCTGTGCTGCAAAGAATCTCACGTCGACGTCGTCGTCTCCCTTGAGTTTCTCCAGGCACGGCAGGACACGCTCCTCAATGAGCTGCTGGCCCCTTGGAGAGGCTGTGAAAGGAGTACCAGCCTTCTCGAGAGTGTAAATGGTGCCTTGGTCGGGCAGCCTGCGAAGGACACCGATGATTACAGAATACGTCTTGGCGACATTGAACCGGATGTTGGGGATAGGATCACGGGTCAATTCGTCAAGCATAGGAAGGATGCTCGCGGCGACAACATCCAAGGTGACAACGCTGGCCAAGGTCTATCCATGTTGTCAACGCTCGCTCAGAGTGAGCAAGAAAATAAGGAAGTTCAACTTACCGAAATGGCAAAACAGGTGGTCATCCTGTACAAGTAATTGCTGTGTTTGCCCATGAGCATAACCTTTGGAATGATGTTGTCGCTGGCCCACTTGACGCCGAAGACCTCTGTGAGCCTCTTGAGGTTGTGAGTTGCAGCTTCACGGATGGAGAAGACGGTGTCGCCAAGCCAGCCCATGCAAAGCTCGCTGAGCTCCTTGTTGAAGAACTCAACACCCAGCTGGCCGGCAAGTAAGGGCATGTGTCCTATAATGGCCAAGCGAACGCGCCACTGCTTGTCCTCGGCAAGGTGGATGATCGCTGGAAGAAGCGACTCGGCAAGTCTGTCGATGCCGATAACCTTATTTACCAGCTCGAGCTTAGAAATGATGTGAAGGCGGACTTCCGGAAACTCGTCCTTGAGCATCTGAATGAACATGGGCAACAGATGATTGATGGTTCTGGATGCTGGTTAGCAAGCAGGGTTTGAGACAGGTTACATTTGACGTACTCCTCCTTCCCAAGAATGGGCGCGAGACCACTGATTTGTGTACCAAGAGCGGCACGGACGTGTTGAGAGGTATCGTTAACCAATCCCTCGATGGTTTCCAGCACTTCGTTGAGCACGAGGTCTCTGGATATCAGGGTGCAGAAGCCCGGGATTTGGCCTGCAATGGCTGTCCGCACCTCAGCCTCGTGGTCCTTGAGCAGCTTAACAAAAGCAGGGACCAGATCTCTGGTCAGGACTTCCTCATCCACAGCTTTGGCAATCTGTAAACTAGTTAGCCAGGCTCTCGTGAACCTCGCAAAAGCCTATACATACCTTTTCGAACCTGTCGGCGACCATATACCGAACTCTCCAGCTCTTGTCCTCAATCAAGCTGCGAAGTGAGCTCAAAAGAACGCCGTGGCTGGCTTGCTGCTCCTTGGGAACACTCTCGGCGATGGCAACCAGAATCTCGACCGTGAGGAGTCTGACGCTATCTTGGTCGTCGGTCACGAGGTGCTGAAACTGAGAGATCATTTCTGAGATGACGAGAGGCGGGGCAATCTCCTTCACAAACTTCGCCATATTTGTGGCAGCCTGACGGCGCACCATGGGTGTTTCGTCGTGGACAAGCTGTGAAAAGGCTTGACGGAGCTGTAGCTTGGTATCTTCGCTGACCTTGGCGTATGGAGACGCATAGAGACCGCACGCGGAGACCTTGGAAGTAAACCAATCCGCCTTAGAGAGTCTGAATACCAGCGGAATGAAGTACTCCTCGATTTGGTGCGCATCGAGGTCGACACAGATCTTGTTGAGCGACTCGACAGCCTGGAAGCAGCAGATGTCAGTCCACCGCGCCCCTCATTACCCCTAAGAACAGCATTTGAGTCGCCTACCTTGTCCCTCACGACGGGCTCTTCTATAGCAGCAAGGTTCTCAAGGGGAGACAGCAAAACGTGACCCCACTCCGGACCGCCAACATAGTCGATGAACTTTCCGAGCTCGCCACTAAGGGCCACAAGAACCTCATCCTCGTCTTCGACGCTTTCTGCAGCATGAAACAGGTTAGCGATGCGTCCATCTTCCAAGAGTGTACCACACATGGCGGGGTTGGCTGACCGTCGAGAAAGGGGATGAGCTCGTCGCGAGTGCGCTCAGGGCCCAACGCAAGAGCGATAGTCGAGAGTCGGTGAATGGCGTTGAGCCGAAGCAGGACATCATCGTGCTAGGAGGAGAGGTTAGCCAACAAAGAGACAAACCTAAAGCCAAGAGCTTGCCACCATCATACCTTCAATTCATCAATCAGCACGGCGATGGGATAGAGCTCATCGCTGGGGTTGGTTGCATCAGCCATGGCGGGCGGCTGTTGTGGGGGTATCGAGTCGTTGAGAGAAGCGCGGAATATGCCAAGCAAGAGTCGGGGAGGGGGGGATTATGTTTTATCTTGGTGATATTGGTTGTGCTCGTAAATCCGGGACGTGGTTTGGGCAAGGCGCTGGGTAAGGCGGCCGGGATCGCGTGTGGTGTGGAAAGTGATGCAATGGGTAATCTGAAGAGTGGGAGGGAGTTGCCGACCGGGGCGCTACAATGCAGCCCACCTGTGAGGGAGCTGTCTGCGGTGCGGTCTGGTCTCCTGGTCTCTGTTTCCGCGGGTCGGGTGTCAATGTTCAAGCTGGAATTAGGCAAGCGCGCCGGCGACCGTACCGTAGCACACTGGGGTGGAATGCAACAAGAGATGAGGGGGGGGGGGTCGACGCCGGGCGGGTTGTTGAATGTTTATTCCCAAAGAGATGTGGATGGGATGGTTGTCAGAGGGCGAGGGGACTTGTCAAGGCGAGAGCTCTCCAGCGGCCAGGAGCCAGGAGCGCGGCCTAACAAATCCAGGTTGGTCACGGCCCAGGTGGTCAGTGCGTCACAGCCCAGGCTGACAGCCTCCCCCGTGCTCCCCTCCTTTTTTGACAGCCAGGGCGGGACAACTGAAGAAGCAACGACAGGGGTGGCTACCGTACCTACCTAGCATCGACCTCAAGTATGTACATATAGGTAGTCTATTTACCATGAGTAATCAGGAAATATAATAGCATCTTGCACAAGGTAGCCTGTTTAGCCCTTGATCTCACCATCTTCATATCCATTCCCACCCATAGGAGCAAACAGCTTATGACCTCACGGCACATGTTATGCGTAGTCAAGTGGGTACTTCTTCAGGTTGTAGCCAAAATCTGCTTAAAAGAGGAGGATAGCTATGCCTAACTCAAAATGAACGCTCATCCTCACAATGCTTGCCTTCCAGAATAATGCCCCTACAAAGTTCACGCTCGCACCACATCGCCAGAGCTACTATAGGATTACCTAGCCCATACTCTTCATCTCTTGTCCTGCTGCAGTCACACTTGTATCCACCTCCACATCATCTGCATCATGTCTCCCTGTGCTGGCATTGTTTGCATGACCACCAAACACACCCTTAGTGATGGCCAAACCAGAAATCTTATCTTGCAAAGCCCCGAGTGCGGCTGGCATTCCGCCCGTGCTAGCACTCTTGTTGAGAGATGGCGGTGATACTCTTGCCTCGGGTGTCAGAGCAGCGTGTGCCGTTTCAACACCCGCCAGTACCGACTGGCTTGAGGTGAGAGCTGGTGGTTGCGGCGATGGGCTCGTCGAGACCAACGATGCCGCCTCAGAAGGAATGCCCGAGCTTTCAGAGAACCCCGTAGAGGCTTGGTAAGCTGCCACCCTTTCCGCCGTGGCAGCAGACGCGTTGAGCTCCCCGTTCATCTCGTCATCGGTTCGGTTAAAAACTTGATGCCACCACCTCACGTCGCCCAGCCGTGGGAAGATGAGTCGCTCCCGTCCCTTTGTGTGGTCGTCAATGGTTGGATCATATTGATCATTCGTGAACTCTGGCCGTCTGCTCAAAAAGTAACCCCAAACGCTCCGGGTGCGTTCCCGCAGATTGGCCTCGTGGCGTTGTCGCTCATTGTTGTATAGGAAGGTACCATATTGGCACGAGTACACATGGTATAGCAGTCGTCGCAGGAATCGTTCATTAAACTCAAATCGGTTAGGATGCTGGCGAAGAAGTTGGTAGGTGGCATCAAGGAATTGGTGGAAGACAGGTGAAACATCTCTCAACCTCGTCGTTTGCTCCTCGGCAGCATTGGGAGCCGTGGCTTGTTTGGCCTCATCAACTGCAGCACCCTCCTCTTGGTCTGAGCCCGCCTCCTTGTCATTGGCAACATTTTTGGACCAAAACCTCTTCGCGCTGGCCATGACATTCTCGACAACATCCCCCCGGCCATCATTCTCACCTGGGCGTACTGCAGAACCCGCCAACGCATCATTATCGACTGTAAACCAACTCTCATGGCTCATGTGTCCAGACCGCAGCTGGAACATGTGCCCGAACGAAAGCCAGTCTTTCTCCACCAGCACAATGAAGCCCTCCAAAGTGCGGTAATAGGGATCGAGCATTAGCTGAGACAGAGCGCAAAGCTGGCTTGTCCGATCCCAGCCATCCGAGCAGTGTATAAGGGCATGCGAATGCTGAATTCCGACCTGCCGCGCTATTATCGCCGAACCATCCAAAATCCCAGCAATATGCTTCAGCCACTTGCTCTTTAACAAGAGATCTCTGTTTGGGGGGAAGGGAGAAATATCGGCGTCCTTGATTGCGCTGATGACCTTGTCGAGCGAATCCCTCATGACATGAATATTGTCTATGTTCAAAAAGACTTTTTTCGCATATTTGTAGTAGTCCATATTCTCCGAGCCCATGCCTATGGCTTGCATGGCATACGAGTTGATGGCAGGCCGAGCATCCACAATAAGGTTATGCTGTTGGGCACCATATATCAGCCGCTTCCCGGTCTTCTCGTCGTACATGACATTCGGCGCGGCAATGAGGTCGTCCTCCATCCTTTCTGTATCGGAAAGGGACATGTCAGAGGGGAAATCAGGGCTGTCTGCACTGAGATCCACATGACTTGAGGATGGGCTATGGTCGGCCTGTGTGCTCGCGTTGGCAGGAGATGGCGAGGTGCCATCCAAAAAGTCCGTCGCGGCTGAAAAGCATGCGCCAACAAGCTTCTCGTCCTGAATGCTCCGCTTCATCCTGAGCCCCACGAAGGGCTGTGAGCTGCGGGTAATGGTGCAGTTGTTGATGGGATGGATGTATGTCAAAGTAGGAATGCGGGCCCTGGACCTGAAGTTGGCAGCATACTTCAAGGTATTGTCCGAAATCTTTGAAGGCACGGCGAGAACGGCCGGATACGTCGGGGAGAAGGCATAGTCCTTATTGATGTTCGTAATCCTCCAGCCCAAATCTGCTGACTTTTCACTTATCCCCTGTCGCCTGAACTCTGCCCTCGCGTCGTATAAATCCCACCCGTTGATCTTGGATTCGAGGGAGTTGGAAGGCGGCGAGTAGTTGAAGGCTAAGAGCTTATCAACGCTCCCCAGCCTGCAGGTCTTCGAACGGATAAACTCGAAGGCATCCCGAGCCTGCTTGTCGTCTGTGAAGTTGAAACTGACAAAGGTAAAGTCCCTGAAACGGAGCCGCATCGATGAAGGGATACCGCTTGATGGGGGCGTTGGTCGCAAAGCGCAGTGGGAGATGATGTGGAATGCGAACCATACTTGTTTCGTGTGTTTCTTGGCCTTTGGATCCGATGCTACCGCCGATTCTGGGGGGAAACGAAAGACGAGATGGTAGTCAGTCAGGGCAATGTCGCCCTGTTCTGGCTTCCCGCCTCGAAGTGCTTGCACATTGCTATAGTACTAAGGTGTCACTGGAGTTTAGCAGCAGCCCGTGATAGAATGCAGCTTCAAAACCACATACGTGCTTGTGCTGCGGCGCCGCCATGGTGAATATGGGGTCAAGAGCCAACCCAATGTCACGACGAGAGGAAACAGGTGTCGCCGTCGTCGGTCACGCACGCAATCGCGAAGTCGAGCTCAACAATCAGGGGGTCGTCGATCGATGGAGGAAGACAAGAGCCGAGATGCCTAGACACTGACAGGGTGACGACGTGTGGGGTATCACTTTGTAAGTGGAAATCGAGCTTCATCGGCAGGAGGGTGACAGCAAGCAGACTCTATAAATCAGCATACCGGCCGAATAGCACTATGGGAAGTTTAGACTTTGGCCTTCCCAACGTGTTGCGCAAGCCGCCGTTATGAGGGTAGGTATGGAGGAATCACAAGACCGAGTACCACCAGCCTGCTGCACTGCTGTCGGCCACTGGGCATCGCTGCACCGCTGGCGCTTGACGTCGACGGCTCCCCCACTAAGAAGCACGGACCTCGCAGCTGACAGTTTGTTGGAGGTTGAAATTTGATAGGAGCACCCCACTCCCTAGTGGCCGCACTCCCCAAATCTTGGCCCGTCCTCATTGGCGCAGGCAAACCCTACTCCACTTTTGTACACCCGGAGCCCACCAAGATTCAAAAAAGCAGTGTGCAGGTCGAATTTCCCCTCTGAGAAAAGTTTGGTGAACACCGCGATCAGGCCTACCCTCAACCTCCAGCAACCACCGAAATCCCGTAGGTCGCTCAGTACCAAACCGAAATCATGGCTGTTCCCGGCACTCAGATGTAAGTCGAGAGAAATTCCCGTGGTCTGAACCATCTTCAATTCGGCCATATTCGACGGCATCGAGAGAGAAAGAGAGAGAGAGAGAGAGTCTTGAGGAGGGGGGAATCTGGAGATGGACGGCTTGCTAGCACTCTCGAGGGGGCCTCATGGGCAAAGCTCAAAAATTGGGAACAATGGCTGACTTGTCTGTGTCTGCAGCTCCAAGCGGAGAAAGTTCGTCGCTGACGGTGTTTTCTACGCCGAGTTGAACGAGTTCTTCCAGCGCGAGTTGGCCGAGGAGGGCTACTCCGGCGTCGAGGTCCGCGTCACTCCCACCGTTACCGACATCATCATCCGCGCCACCCACACCCAGGAGGTTCTCGGTGAGCAGGGTCGCCGCATCCGCGAGCTCACCTCCCTCATCCAGAAGCGCTTCAAGTTCCCCGAGAACTCGGTCTCCCTCTACGCCGCCAAGGTCCAGAACCGTGGTCTCTCCGCCGTCGCTCAGTGCGAGTCCCTCCGCTACAAGCTCCTCAACGGTCTTGCCGTTCGCCGTGCTTGCTATGGTGTCCTCCGCTTCATCATGGAGTCCGGCGCCAAGGGTTGCGAGGTCGTCGTTTCCGGCAAGCTCCGCGCTGCTCGTGCCAAGTCCATGAAGTTCACCGACGGCTTCATGATCCACTCCGGTCAGCCCGCTAAGGACTTCATCGACAGCGCCACCCGCCACGTTCTCCTCCGCCAGGGTGTCCTCGGTATCAAGGTCAAGATCATGCGCGGCTCTGACCCCGAGGGCAAGGCCGGCCCCCAGAAGTCTCTCCCCGATGCCGTCACCATCATCGACCCCAAGGAGGAGACCCCCGTCGTTCAGCCCATGAGCCAGGACTACGGTGCTAAGGCCGCCGCTGCCCAGGCTGCTGCTGAGGCTGCCCGCCAGGAGGAGCAGGCCGGTGCTGAGGAGGAGGCTGCCCCTGCCGCTGAGCAATAGGATGCTCGCGGTAGAGGTGCTGGACAATCTCCCGAGCCACTCCAGTCCTACGTCAATGTGGGTGCTGAGCCCAACAACGTCGATGACTGGTAAATCGGAAAGGGGGGCGTTGTGGTAGGGATGGGGAGGTCTTTCTTTTGGGCGCGCCACACGCTCATCGGTATGGTTGCAGGAAATGGGTTTACGGCGTCAACTTTGAGCATATTGCATTGAGTCTGCAAAAAGGGAAAACGGACGGGGTTGTTGCTTTTGCGGAGGGTGGCTTTGTAACTATCTACAGAACCCATGGACAAGGGCAGCAACGTCAAGATGATCCTGATAACACACCGGGAATAGACCTCCTGAACAAAGTGAACGGGCTCTCTCGTGTGACATGCCGGTGGTGAAGGGCGCCAGATGTATTTTCGTTTTAACAATGTGATACCACCTCTTGTATTCTTTGACTTGGTTGCCCAGATGATACCAAACTTGACCGAGCCCCAAAGACTATTTTCGGGCGTGGTTGTAACGGTGCAGCTGGATGTAGACTGTCGAGTCGAGCCAGTCATACGACTATTTTCCATTCCCACCAACCCCTTTTTTCCACCAGCCACCTTTGGTTTAGCCTCTCTCGGGGGGTTATGTCAGTATCACATTAGAAATCATTTGCAAGATGAAAAGGCCAAAATCATGTTCTTATATCAGAGAGTCCAACCGAACAGTGAATCCAAAGGGGGGGCATCCGACTGCATAATTATCAAAACCATAACCCCCCCCTCTGCCAGGGTTACAACAACATATTATCAAGTCCAACCTCAAACAACTTTACTCTCCAACCCCCCTCTTTTCTTTTACATTCACCTTTTCCTCCCAAAGTGAATTAACGGTGTGTGTTCATCCAATTATCAGTCTCTCCATCGCTCGGGCCTGTATTTTCTACTTACTTACCACCACTTGCCGTAACAATACCTCTTTTGATCCATCTCTTTTCCCATTGCGTACACCTACCGCATCGTCAACACAGTATACACAAAAGTCATTTAAGACCACGGCAGAAATATCAAACCACACGATCAGAACCACCAGAGCCAAAACGTGATCAAAAAGGGTTCTTGTTGTTGTTGTTGTTGTTGTTAAAACATTTCTTAACCCAAAACCCCCCCCCTCCCCCCCCTTCCACCCCCCCAGTTAACAAGAAAAAAATAACCATTAACCCTCAAAAAACATAAATATCCCATTTCATGCACCCCAACGCCATTTTGACGCCTCCCCAAAACCCCCCCCAAAAGACACCATTTATCTCTTTTAAGAAAAAGACATGCCCCAATGGATGCCAGAGACCAAGTGTGATAATAGTGTATCAGTAGTAAAAATACATTGTGAAGAAACAAGGAAACATGACGCTGCCACTCCCCAATCATCACCTATCCCCCGACTTTCTGCTCTGCAGCTCTATTGATTCGTTATACGCATTACCCGCCGTCAAGTGCGTCCCGTGACTCGCACTCCCGCCGTTTGGTCTGCCGTTCGTCTGTTGCGAGAAGCTGGAGATCATGGGAGAGCGTGGGTCGGCGTCGTCGTCTGTGTCGTCGGCCAAATCATGCAGCCCGAGTCCGGCTTCCTCGTCGTAAGCCCGGATCAGTCCGTCACGGTCACCGCCCGTGCGGCTGCCGACGCTCATGCGGTGGGATTGGGAGCGGCGAGCTTCCATGCTCATTCTCGTCTGGATGCTCGAGATCATATCGGTGCCGGTTGCGTCGCCGCCGCTTCTGCGAGCTAGGGTCTTGGTGCCTGTGGGATCGGTTCGGCTGAGGTTGAGGAGGTAGACGCCGGTAAAAGTGACGAGGAAACCGCAGAGGAGGGAGAGGGTGTTGACGGTGTCGGTTGTGTTGAAACCTTGGAAAAGGATGAAGGAGGCAATAAGAGTCGCCGTGGTGAAAGTGACATAGTAGAGGGGGTTAACACTAAATGGTGTTAGTGACAAGTCCACAAGTTCAAGGCCGATTCTTGGAAGACTTACATGTTGGTAGGGAACTGGCTCAAGGCCTTGTTGAAGTAGTTCATCTGGGTAAGGATACAAACCACAGTAATGATCATAAAGACATAAGTCGAAGGATGGGAAAATTGGTTGTGTCCCGCAAACGTCAACTTGAGAGCAATGCCGAAAGCCTTGACGGCCATGACCGAGATAGACCCCACGGTCGAGCAAATGCTCAGGTAGACAAGAGGATTCTTCTTGCCGTGGATCGGTCCAACCTTGTAGATCATGATCGTCGCAAAAATGCAAACGAACAGCGAGTAGAAAAGGAAGCCTAGGACAGGTTAGCAACAACCCCACATACTCTCTAGAAGGTGAGCCCGTACCTGGCTGAATCGCAAGTTCGAGAATCTGGTCAATAGTCTGAATATCCTCGTCAGGGGACGCATGCAGGACAATAATGACAGCTCCGATCAGACAGAGGGCGCTCCCCAGCTTGCCCAACGTCCCCAACTCCTCATTGAGCACGTATGACCCCACCACAGCTCCCACTAATACCGACAGAGCACCAAGAGGGGTGACGAGGATGGCCGGCGCAAATGCGTAAGCCGCAAAGTTGAAGATTTCGCCCAGAACCACTGTAGATGCTTCGTCAGCGCGCGCAATTCCTCCAAATCCAGGGCAAGGGGAAGTCCATACAGCAAACAATGCCTGCCCACCACAGTGGGTTCTTCAAGTATACGAATCCATCGCCTTCGAACCCATGCCTCTCTTCTGCTTGCATCAATCCCTATAACAACCGGTCACTAGGTCAGCAATCATCGTTCGTCTCGTATCGCGTGGCCTGTGGGCAATGTGCTTGGTGTAACACGAGGGGGGCTGGGGGGCTGGCTGTTCGAGCTGGGAGGCCGTACTTTTTTGGTGATGACGAAGCTGATACCTGTTCACGACCAAAGTTAGCCTCAATCGCTCTTCCAATCCTCCCAAAACTGTGTATTGGATAGGCGCATACCTATTGCTAAACTCGAGCTCATGGCCAAGGCCAGGCCGATATATCTAAAGGACAGAAACCACAGTGTCAGTTGCGATGCGCCACCAGGGCTAAAACCCCCAAGACCTGTAAAAACAGGCTGCAGTTCAAGGGCAGCACCTACTTCTCCTCCAACATCATCTTCACAACAATACAAAAGAAGCGAGCGCGACGGCAGCAGCGAGAACGCGCTGCCTGTGTTGTTGTGGTGGTGGTTGCTGCGAACCGGAGCCGGAGCTACAAAGTTCAAGAAACTGTCGAGGGTTCTAGGAGGGGCAGCAGCCGCTCTCTCTCTCTCGCGCCGGGCGAGGGTCTGCAAAAAAAGAAGAAAGAAGAACAAGAAGAAGAATATCAAGCTTTTGGCCGTCTGCTATGCATTCGGTACGTCTTTTTCCAACAGCGATCGAGGTCGGCAATGCAATTCGTTTTTTTGTGAAGTTGTTTTTTTTCTCTCTGCTCGGTCGAGGTTTACGAAAGTATGCAGCGGTTTTCGTCTCGTCTGATGAGGACACGGGTGGCTCGTGGGTGTGCTCGTGGCTCGGCGGCGGCGGCGGCGGAGGGCCGTAGCAGCAAGCGTTACCTAGGGTTGGATATGCGCTGGGACTGACTGTTCGTGTTTGTTGCCGTCTGTGGTTGTTCCCCCGGAAATATCCTTGGTCAAAAGGCAATTGTCCGTCCCGTTTGTTCTCGAGAGAGCGAGAGAAAGAGACCAGATCAGAGTCTGTTTGTGTGTGTGTATGTTTAGCGCAAACGAATGTTCTGATAGAGTAGAGAAGTGTTGCTGAGTGGTAAGTTTCATTCGAGGCCCCCTGCTGGTGGTCGAGAGCAAAGTCTGGGGACGGGCTGGTTTCAAGAAACTCAACCAACCCCTGTTCGAGAAATTCTGGACCCCTAGGCCTGCACGCCTGACAGGGTCACGACACACAGTGCGCGGTGGCTTCTTTGGGGTGTGGTTGGCCTGCCCGCTGAAGTTTGGGTCGCGGGCGGCTCATCAGGGACAAGAGAGGACACGAGGCGGCCGCGCCACACAAGAGCAGCTTTTCAACTCTCTCTTCCTATCAACTCTAAATTTGAGGCTTGACACGAACAAACCCTAGATTAGAGCGTAGCTTTCCCATTTTGATATCTTCCCCTATACATAGTAGCTGCCAATCACCTGCCACAAGATACCAAGCCCTAGGTACGCCCCTTCATCTCAGGGTCTCTTCAACAAAATCTACAAATTGTCCCCCCCCCCCCAAGAGCTTGGAAGTTACAGCGTCGTCAGCAGCTGGAAATGAATCCACCCCTCCAAATTCCAGCTTGTGAGAAGCGCCTCGGCTCATGGAATCCCAGCAACACGCCGTCCGAATACCCACATGCCTGCTGACGTCTTGTTACGTACAGCACTTTTAAGTGCAACATATTCTAAATGATTTTTACAACTCAATATACAATATCCATCTACAACCCCAATATATAGATTCTCCAAATAGATGCCAGGTACCATTCGTAATACTCAACATGGGATGACATCGAAACACACAAAGACTCAGATGCACAGGCCAAGGTACCACAAACCCCCTCCACCATCCCTCCATCACATCAACCCCTCCCCTGAAGTTTGCAGATCCCATACATCACGTAACCCGAGCTTTCCTCCAGGGCGGCTTTCTGGAAGAATTCATCCATCTTACACTGTAAGAAATGCCCGTGCAATCTATCCAGACAAGTTAGCGAGACTCTCAATCACACCCCATAAAATACCACATGTATGTATATACTTACAGGTAAACAAATATGTGTTCATCATGTACAGCTCATGTCTGTGCGATCAAACTTTAAACCTCCTGTAACTTTCCCCAAGTAACAGCCAAGCTCCCTCCCTCTACTCATGTTCCTACACATCTCCAGCACTTCCCACCAACCCTGAAAAATCGTGGCAGTGCAAAAAGAAAACTGGATACCCATCTCAAATCACTTTGTACATTTCGTGTTAGTTTTCTTCGAAATCCCTCAACGCCCGCCCTTCCCGGTGCCAAAGCTCTCATACCCTTTCTCTTCACAAATCCAGTCAACTCTTTTCATATTCTTACATTATTACCTAAACCACCCTATCAAATCAGGCACGTAAGCCCCTTTCTCCCTCTTTCCCCCGTTCTCTCTCTCTCTCTCAGGATCAAAATCAGACAATCTGGACCTTGGGTAAAAAAGTTTCCTATCGTCAAAAGAAGATCGAAGTCAAAGTGACAACAAAGTCAAAAAAGGGTGACTGAAAGAAAAAAAAAAGAAGAGAAATAAAGCCTCAGTCCCACCCCCTTCCTCCCTTTCCACCACTCTGAAATCCATCTTACTTTTGCCAAAAAAAAACAGAAAACCTTCCCCCCATTCTCCAAATCATCAACATCTAAGTGACCTTGAACTAGCTACGTTGACTATCAGGCTCATAAAGATAGCCCCTTTGCGGCAACTTCGCCTGGGTTTATTTCTGAACCTAGCAAAGCCCTCCAGGTTGAAATGGACGAAAAAAAGAAAGTAACTCCCACGCCCGCCTCTAATGATTGATTCCCCAAGACCAACGCCATGACAAGCCTGCCAAAAAGCCGGCTTCAACCGTCCATAACCCCGGCCCATACCCGTCCAATGCAGAACTTTTTCCCATCCATGGTAGTGTTACAAATAAATGCTGGGTATAATAATGCCATGCTGTGGCCTGCATGCGGTAACGTCGATTCAGCGCAAAGCCGATGTATGTTGGATTAATGATGGTACGCCGCTGCGCAAGTAGTGTGGCCTTGTCGGCCCACGCACATGCAAAAGATTGCAAAGAGATAACGCTTCGGCAAATCTTCGCAGTCGTGATTGTCGTCGTCATCCTCGAAATGTTGCCGGAAACTTACCTGGGCATGTCACAATAGAAGCTGTCGATACTTCGCCGATACGATTACCTTCCAAAACAAAAACGGGATGGGGGTAAAACCTTCTCCTTCGTCGCAGAAGAAACATTTCGCGGCTGAACTACAACCGTGTCTTGAAAGCTCGCGCAAGAAAAACCTGTATGGAGCCTGCCGATTATGTCCGACGACGCTTGTGATCTATATACGTGTAAGTATGGGCACATCGTATCCAGGAACAGCGGGAAAGCATACCGGTTTCCTCAGCGAGGCTCTCTGCATCGTCAGTTCTGTATCGCTTTCCTGTAGGGCTTGACGGGGTGACTTCAAGGTCAGGATGTGCTTCATAGGTGATGTCTCCTTCTGCCTCATCATGGCCCTCCTCGTACTCATCCCCATCATTGCCCCAGTCAATCTCATCGCCATCTTCAGCTGGGGCCACGACGGAGTGCGGCGCGCTGTTATCTGGCGTAAATGAGTCATCTGCTCCATCGTGCTCGTCGTAGTCAATTTCATCGCCGTTCATGGTCGTGCTCGTGTGATCAGACGTCGTGTCTCCCGTGGCTGCAACAGACGGCCCATGTTGCGAATTCTTACTCATAGCGGGGGATATGGCTCGAGAGATTTGTGAGATCTCAGCTTGCCAGTCCGTTTCTAGGGCGTCCTCTTCGTTATCGGCCAGGGTGTCGGGAACTTCGGGCACGACGTTCGATATTTCTTCGCCTTGACCGTCGTCGCCTGCTTGCTCGTCGATTGTTGAGAGGCCGCCGTCCTGGTCAAAAGCAAGGAGAAGATCGTCATCTTGAAAGCGAGGAATGTTAGCGTCGCTGCAGTGAGAAAAAGTGATGCTTGATTGCGAACTGGCGCGAGAGTGAGATGCAAAACCATTGGTCGTCTGTAATGACACATCCAACATGTGGAAGTCCTCTTCTTCTCCCTCGTCATCCGAATAATCGATCATGTACTCCTCGTCGACGGAAGAGCTCGAAGGAACCGACCCAGGAGTTACTCCGGGTCCAGATTTACTTCTGCTGGTGCCCTCCAGCTCGAAAGGTTCGTCATCATCATAATCGATGAAAGATTCGACTTCGGGGGTGGCGAGCCGCGACAAATTGGCCGGGTTCATACTGGACAAAGGGAGATGATTGTTGGGGTGTAAGGAAAAAGGGGGTTTACCATTTGAGCCTGTTGTCTGTTCAAGCACACCATTGCTGGTGATTTGAACTTCCTCAGTTGTCTCCAGGTCCGTGATGACATCAAATTCCTCGTCAGCGTCCTTCATCTCCTGCTCATCCACATGGTCATCGGCAGGCTCATAAGAGACATCTTCTTGAGTAAAGTCCGAGGGCTTGCTGTCCTCAGCGTTCACAGTCTCGAGGATCGCTTGGTGTTCAGCCTGGTTATCATAGTCCGACTGCCCTTCAGCTGCTACCTCTGGCGATTGCGAATGTGCGCTGGGAGTACCAGCAACTTCCTTTTGGGCGGCATCGCCGTTCTCAGCCTCTGTCTCCAGCTTGAAGTCGTCCACAGTCTGTGCAGCAGGCGATACGCTAATATTGCGGCTCTCATGGTGGGTAGAAGCGATGCCATTGACCGGGGCCTCGTTTTCATAGCTATCATGGGCCATATCATCATCTTCGTCAACTTGGAGTTCTTCGTTGGGCCATCCATCCTGGTGGTCAGATTCGTTATGCTCAGAATGCTCGTGGTCAGAGACCTCGCTTCCTGAGTGATATGGCGATTCGCCCCCATACTTGGCCTCATCAAGAAGTTGTAGAAAGCGCTCTTCGCAGTCGTGCTGGACAATCAACTGCAAAACAGGAATTGAGGTGATCGCGGTGTCTTTTGCCGCCAACGCAGCGTGGCAATCCAGAAGTTCACGGAGTGTCCGGCTGAGAAACTTTTCACTAGACCTTTCGCCAAACTCGAGATCCAAAGAATCAAAACTGACCAACAGAGTGTCTGTAGGGGCGATCTCGTTCGCAATGACCTGGCGAAGAGAGGACAGGAACTGTGCAAGCGGCTCATCCAGCTTGTTGACATCTGAAAGAAAGTAAGAGTCTGGGTCGTCATTCGAAGTCCCAAACAACGAGTAATTCACGTCGTTGTAGAAGACCTCAACGTCAGGAACACCATGAAGAGAGCTGGCAAGATCCTCGATCGCCTTGTCAACTTCACTGAGGCCAGCTCTGGGTTCCTCCTCATGGTCCATGAGATAATCCTCGTCGTCATGCGCATGATTTGACCCGGCATCATAGTCCATATCGCTCTGACTGTCCATTTCAGGAACATTCTCCTTCTCGTCATCATCATCATGATCAAGCTGTTGATCGAAATCTTCTTCGGCGACAGGCTTCACTGAGTCAATGTTGCTTAGGGAGACCGCCTGGTCTTCGGGCGCTTGGGCCTGGGTTTGGCCGCTGGAGGACTCATGGCGAGGTTCGGACTGTTCTTCTGCTTCACGCTCTGGCTGATCCTCATGCTGAGGCCCAGACTGGTCCTCGGCTTCAAATTCTGGCTCGGCCTGGTTCTCAACTTCATACTCTGGTTGATCCTCATGCTGAAGGGCCAGCTCATCTTCCGCTTGATACAGCGGCTGCTCAGCATCTGTGATGGCCAAGTCTTGGACATTCTCGTCAGCTTTCACAACCTCTGTGGTCAGGCTGTAGTCCTCTTCGTAGCCGATCTCTTCTTGATATTCTAGGCCGGCCCCCGCGATCTCATCACCCGCCAGATCTTTCGCGGGTCCTTCAGCTTCAGCCGAATCTGTCGCGACATGCTCCAGGCGAGCTTCTTCTTCTTCTTCATCTTCATAGCCAATCTCGTCAACTTGATTGGCTGCACTCTCGGCAGTTACTGCATGGACACCTTGTTGGTTCTCATCTGCCTGGTCAAAGACTCCATCAAGTTGGAAGTCGAATCCATCGGCATCCAAATCCAGCACAGCCTCTTGCTCAAGCTGGCCCAAGGGGCCAGGGTCTACGGCCAGCTCAACCTGGTCCATGGCGAATATTGGGTGGAGATGGACGATATGTCAGTTTGAAAGCAGCCCGATGACGCGTAGGCTACGTTTGCTATTTGGTTACGAACGGCTATTGCCGTGATGGTGGAAAGCGGTGAGCTTGATACTGTAAATTCGCTGGGCTATCGACGACGTCACTCGCTGGACGTGGAGTTGATGCCGATTCCAATACAATGTACGGTCGAGAAGTCGGCGACGTTTCTCAAACGACAAGACCGAGATCGAGGGATAATGGTGGCGCACGCCTGGTCAAGTCGATACGACCAGAGATGGGAGCTGAAGTGGAAAGTCGAGTCTCGTTGGAGTACAGGTTACGGTTGGTGGTCAATTACTGAAATCAAGTCGAGATTTGGGCGAATCCAGCACATCGGCGAGAGCTCGAAGTGGCAATTGTGAAGGTTCTTGTTCAGGGAGCTCCTAAAACGATGGTGGGATGACGACCTTCGCAACCTGGAAGACTTTCAAAAACGAAAGTCGAGAGGTGGTCGAGTGAATTTTGCTGGTGAAGTCAAGCGCGAGACCTTCTGAAATGGATCAAGGTAGGCAGGTCGGGGCCTTCTTAAACTCTGTTGACGCGCGCGGAGCAAGTTGATCGAAAGCGTGTTTGTCAGAAAAGTGAAAGAGCGCTGGGAGAAGCGGCGATTCATTTGATTTCATCAAGTGGAGGACGGACGGCCCGCATTCAGTTTAGTGGCCTGGCACACACGTCTGGCAGCCTGGGCTTGGTCCGTGCCCACTGCATCCACATGTCCTCAGACAGGGGCAGAGCTCCAGCTTCTGGAATCTCACAGCGGTGACACGGCCAAAGTGGATGCCAGCTGGCAGCCCCTCGTCAGGCGTCAGGCACCCTCAGCTGCCACTGGGTGCCGGAAAGACCACCTACGCATATCGACCACAGTGTATCATTTCAAGGAGCAACCGAACCTAGGAGGTGAAGCTACACTTGCTGCTAACGGCTCGACCGACATCGACACCAACCCGACCTCCCCCAACCGACCAACCGTCCAGCTGTTGATTCAAGATGGTAGCCATCCCGAGATGCCGCACTTCAAAGCCAGCCCAGCAAACAGCTAACAATTGCGCCCCTAGGTTGTCCTCGCTGCGTCCATCTGCACTCGGGGCGGCAAGGCCGTTTTGGCCCGGTCCTTTCACGACATGAAGCGCACTCGTGTCGAAGCCCTCCTCGCTTCTTTCCCCAAGGCCGCCAACTCAGGCACCCAACACACCACCGTCGAGCAGGACAATGTTCGATTCGTATACCAGCCATTGGATGAGCTCTACATGGTGCTCATCACCAACAAGCAGTCCAACATCCTCCAGGACATCGACTCCCTCCACCTCTTTGCCCAGGTTGTCACCAGCACTTGCAAGAGCCTCGACGAGCGCGAAATCCTCCGAAATGCCTTTGAACTCATCAGTGCCTTCGACGAGATCGTCACCCTGGGTTACCGTGAGAACCTGACTGTCAGCCAAATCAGAACCTTCCTGGAAATGGAGTCTCACGAGGAGCGCATCCAGGAGATTATTGCTCGGGTAGGTCGAACATTGCTTTGTCAGGCTATGTTGGGTTCTAACACCGGTATAGAACAAGGAACTCGAGGCTACCGAGGAGCGCAAGCGGAAGGCGAAGCAGCTGGAGATGCAGCGCAAGGAGTCTGGAAGAGCCGGCCGCGCCGGTGGCATGGCTTCACGACCGGCCGTATACCCAACATACACCCCCCCTGTCCGACCAACTGTTACTGAGACATACGATACATACGAGGCGGAGAAGAACAAATCCAAGTACGCTGCCCTGGTGGTCTGGATATTTGACGGGCGGGAGCTGACAGAATTAGGTTCGGAGCGCCCAAGGGCAAGGGTATGCAATTGGGCAAGAAGTCCAAGACTACAGATATGTTTGAGCGTGTGAAGACCGAGCTGGGGCCAGTAGACGATACACCTCTGGTACCAGTTGCTACACCCTCTGCCCCAGAACCGGCTGCCGCTCCCCGTGTATCTTCTTCTATGGACCGGGATGCGATTCACGTTACAGTCAACGAAGCCATCACGGCCAAGCTGTCCAGGGATGGCGCCCTCAACTCGTTCTCCATTAGTGGTGACTTGACATTGCGCGTGTCAGATCCATCGCTCACCAAGCTCAAGCTTAATCTTGACGCGACTCCGTCACACGGTGCGCAGTTCCGCACACATCCAAATGTCGACAAGAACCTCTTCAACAGCACGAAGGCGATCCAGATGGCCAACACAGCGAGGGGCTTCCCCGTCAACAATGCTGTTGGCGTGCTGCGGTGGAGAGTGGCACCCAAGGCCGACGACACAAGCATCCTGCCGATTGCTTTCACTGTTTGGGTCAACAAGGGTTCCGACGGCAACTGCTCGTTGACAGTCGAGTATGAACTGTCCGGTGGGGATGAGCTCAAGGATGTCAGCATTGTCATTCCTTACCAGAGCGCTGAGCCATCCGTGGCTAGCTTCGATGCCACCTACGAGGTGTCCGGTGATAGCCTCGAGTGGTCCATTGGCACTGTCAACGAGGAGAACCCCAGCGGTGCTTTCGAGTTTGAGGCGCAGACGGATGATGAGAACGAGTTCTTCCCCATGCAAGTCCGCTTCTCCAAGACGTCACCATTTGTGGATGTTGATGTAAGTTCTTCTGCCCCCGGTTGTAAACACACAAAACAATATGCTGACGTTCCTCAGGTTACTTCGGTGGAGCTTCTCGAGATGAATGAGGAGGTAACGTTTTCCAAGGAGGTGAAATCGGTGGCGGACTCGTATGTGATTGAATAAAATGGAGGTGATTAGTATAGGGATGGATGGATGAATCTGTTGTGTTTGGCGCACTGAGCAAGCATGTGTCTTTTGGTGTCTGGTTAGAGAAGGCTTGGGGAGGCGGGATAGCTCCCCTAATAAAATGTGATTTGGCGTGTTTCTCCACGATACAAAATGACATGTGTAGAGGCTGTTTTGCGTGCTGTTGCTATGGTGTCTGTAGGCAAGCAATTCAGGGGCTTGACTTGGAAGGGCAGCACAGTGCGAGCGCTAGGGCCAATTATTTCATGAATTCCTTCCACTCACCTCATTCATCTCTTGAAGAGAGCAGGAGCGCTTTCCTACAAGTACCAAGACAAACAACGGCAAAACGACTCACAAAAAAAGGAATTGAAATTGGGAAGCGAATTCCTTGAACGATTTCGACCTTGATGCCTCTTGAAGCTAGAAAATCAGAATCTGAGCAGCAAGCACGAATAGGCAACTACCGTGTGTTTTACCAAGCCCAACCTTCTCTTTCCACGCGGTTCAGGTTTCGACTTGACTTACATATCTATCTTTTTTGGTTTTACAACAATTTCAACCCCGCCAAAAAAAAGTTGAGATAAACAAAACAAACCACCACCCCTGTTTTGGTACCCAAACCGCAAAAAGCCAACAACCAAAATGCCACTACAAGAAGAACCACCACCACCCCAACTCCCCCAGCTCCCCCAGCTCCCCCTCCTCTCCCAATCCCGCCTCTCCGCCGCGGCGCCGATTTCGAGCTCCAACCCTGTCGTGGCGCTCAACCCGGCCATCGACCTCACCGCGACGGTCTCGGATGGGGACAAGGCGAGCGACACGGTCTACGTCTGGCGGGCGAACGACCAGGTGGTGTTCAAGCACGCGGAGAGGAGCGGGGCGGGGGTCGAGACGGTGAGGTGGAAGGAGGACGGGACGTTTGTGGCGGTGGGGTGGGGGGATGGGGTGGTGAGGTTGATGGGGGAGGAGAGCAGCCGGACGGTGTATTGTATACGAGTTGGGGAGGGGGAAGAAGGGCGGGGGGGGAAGAAGATTGTGTTTTTGGGGTGGGGGAGGAATGTGACGGGCAATAGGAGGAGGAGGAGGAGGAGACGGAAGCAGCAGAGGGAAGGGGGAGGGGGGGTGGACATGGAGGTGGAGGTGGAGGTGGGAGTTGGGGGGAGGGTGGTGAGGGATGTTTTGGACTTGCCGCATGAGCTTACTTTTTTGGAGGTGGAGGGGGCGCTGCCGAAGTTGGGGCCGCTGCCGGTTGCGGGGGGGAGCGGGGATGACATGTTTTTGTTTTCGTCGACGGCGTCGCTGGATTTTGTGTTTAGGGGGTGCGAGGCGGGGGAGGCGGATGAGGTGCATGTTATGGTGGTGGGGATGGAGGATGGGGGGGTGCATTTGAGCATTTGTGACTCGTTTGTGATTGGGATGTTTAGGCATGAGCCGGTGGAGGGGGAGGGGGTGAGGGTTTGTGGGCATAGCTCGCATGAGGAGACGTCGACGCATGTGCTGTTGATGAGGCCGAGGGAGGGGGAGGGGAGGAGGCTGCATTTGGTGCCGATGGATCTGACGTTTGTGCATTATTCGCCGGTTAACTTGTCGTTGCTGGCGAGTAAGATGACGATGTTGCAGAATTTGCTGAGGTATGTCAAGCAGACGCAGACCCATATGACGAATGAGTGGAAGTCGACGAGGGAGCTCCCTCAGAGGTTTTTGAATGGGGTGGAGGATGATTTGAAGAAGGCGGAGAATGGGGGATTGAATATTGTTCAGGCGCTGTACCATACGGTGGCTACGGGGCATGTTTTCAAGCCGGTGAAGGAGTGGCTGGTGGATATTGTTGCTGAGAGGGTGAGTTTCTTGATCTGGTTTACATGGGCGATCTCTGACGAAAAATACAGGGTCATAAACGCTGGGACAAGGCGGTGCTATCAGGTTTGCTAAACCTCCGCGGCCTGGTGCACGAGAACCTCCTACCAGCACTTGAACGATGCGGTATCATTCTCAGTCGAATGCTGGGTATTGCCCGCTTCCACGACTCGGAGGAGGGTATTGGTTTCAATGCTTCTCAGATTACCAGACTGCTAGACATCGTGTCATGTCTAACAGTTGTTGCTCACAAGATTCTTCTCAACGTCATGGACGAGTTGGAATACTTCTCTGTTTTCTCAACATGGCTACGGCTACAGATAGACCAACAAGCGTCCTCGTCATCTGCCACCGAAGAGCTCACCGAAAAGGAAGCCACTATGGATCATGGGAAGGTTTTGACCTATATCCAGCAATACCTGACCAGCAGCCCGCTGGCCATGTATTTTGACCAGATCACAAAAGAAGACTACGTCAAAGACCAGGAGTATGCCGAGGACAACCCGTCCCTTTTACAGATGCTCGAGAAGCAGCTGAAGAGACAGGAGTCGGGGCAGCCTTATATGAGAGCGCTGCCCCATGTGGACTTTCTTGTCAATTATTTGACCAGCAGAGCCAACAAGGTGTTTCAGAATATTGCCGAGGCAGAGAAGCGTGGTGTCTTGTTTGGGAAAGATGCTGTGTTGGATGTTGGGGAGAAGATCTGGAAGCATGATGTTAAGTTATGTGTCAGGCCAGAAGATGTAAGTCTCTCTCTGGTTTTGAAGCCTGCGAGGTCACCAAACTTACAATAGATCAACAGGAGGCTACAGAGCAGACAGCGTTTACAGCGTTGGTTTCAGAAGAAGACAAAACTACAGGTAAGTTGCAAGATTCTGCTACATGCATGCATTGCTAACAGCTTTTGTCAGTATTTCTATTCAGGACCGTTATACGGGGTACGAAAGGTGTCAGTGAACTGGGCCCGACGCGAGCCTGTGGGCTTGCTGTGCCAAAGGGAAAGAGTGTCATTGACTTTGGCTTTCTTGATGAGAACTCATTGCTACTATTGTGTTGCACTGCAGGTAAGTCAAGCCCTTTCAAAACAGCACAGTGCTTCAAGTTGACCATTGTAATAGGCAACAACCCTGAGTATTCCCTCATTAAAATCAGTTATCGGTCGACCGCATTGCTGTATAGACAGTACGAGCCTGGTCAGCGCCCATCAACAAGGACTCTCGACAGGGATGAGCAGACACTGTTTTGTACAACAGGCTTCTCCCATCTGTCCCACTTCAAGCCCGTGCAGATGGAGGTTCAGAAAGCATGCAGACTGCGCGACGAGATACCAGGAAGGGTTTGCCTTGTGGGCAAGGACAGGGCCATGTACAAGACCTATGCGTTACCAAAGAGCTGGGAAGATGTGGACATGAACAGCCAGTGAGAACCGGCTCCAAATGCGCGGATAGAGTGCTGGCTCTTTTAGTATATCTATACGCGGAAGTAGGTATCATGACTACCTAGGTAGATAAACGTAGACCCATAATGTAGCAACATCATAATTAACCCTCTAGTGTATGTTAATACCCCTGAAAAAGCAAGATGGTGTTGTTGGACCTCGCCGCACTGTGCTCTTGAGAAAGGGGTCCAATAATAGCACCTAACACACTAACGGTTAGCGACGTCCCCCGAATGCCGTTAGCGTCATGCAGCCCCCAGAACGACCCGTCGGCCGGGCGCTGTGTGCAACTGAAACAAACGTCATTGGGCTGCTTCCAAAAGAGAGAGATGTTCCAGGTTGCACCCTCACCGATTAATCGTCTACTTTTGAGCCCGGCCATCTCGCAACTTCGACAACACCTCCTTGAAAATGACCGAGTGCTTCAAGTAGATCTACACGACAAATTACACGCGGCCCAGGGTCGTGATAATATCCAATCTCCACATCTAACAGCATACTCACCTCCGAGCATCCCGAATAATACAAACAGCTTTCATCAAAAGACAAAGCAGTAACTTCTACTACATTACATACGGATATTTCTGAGCCACGCCACCATCGAAAAGCTCTCTCGTGAAGAGGGCATCGACTCGGTTCGAGATGAACGAACCAACGATACCGCCCCAGGCGGCATTCAGCTACAAGCACACCTCAGCACCACCGCCAGTAACGGTGACAGCTCCCTCCACGACAACAGGCGGTTCCTCCTCCCAAGCCGCACCGTCAGAAAAGCAACAGCCCAAACCGACGACGGCATCTGTGCCCCGAGCCTCGGGTCCAGCCATCCCCGTGATCCTTAACGAAGCCGCCCTCGACTCTCCCACCTTCCGCTCCACCGCCATCCACTTTGGCGACCAGCTCGACGGCATCGAACGCTGGCTCGACAGCTACACCCGCAGCACCACCAAAGTTATCCACGACTTTTTGGCCCTCGAAGACACGATCAATGTGTACCTCTCCAAAATGACACCTCCCACCATGGCCACGGGTCCTGACTCCCCTGTCCTCGACGCGGATTACACGCTCCCTGCCTTGCGGAGGGCAGGGGATGGAGCGAGGGAATGGTGGGGGGGTATCCTGTCCGCAGTCAGAAAGCTCGAGCCGGTGAGCGTGGACCCGATTAGAAACTTTATCGGGAATGAGATTAGGGTGTTTCGGGAGCAGAGACGGAATTTGGAGGCGGCGCAAAAGACGTTTGACACGACACTAGCAAGATACGTGGGCCAGAGCAAGACGAAGGAGCCGTCGGCGCTGAGGGAGGATGCGTTTGCTGTTTTTGAGACGAGGAAGGGGTATTTGAAGGCGAGCATGGACTTTTGCCAGATGGCGCCGCAGGTGAGGGCGGGGTTGGATAAGTTGCTGGTGAGGGTTTGTGCCGACTTGTGGAAGGAGATGAGGAAGGTGAGTGGTGGTGGGGGGGGCCAGGTTAACAACCCGCTTCAGGCTGGGTGGGGGGAGGAGTTGGAGAGGATTAGGGGGTGGGCTAGGGAGATGGAGGCGAGTGAGGGGGTTTTTAAGCGGGAGCTGCAGATGGCGAGGAGGGATATTGGGGAGAGCACGTTGGCGATGGCGAAGCCGAGTAGGGAGTTGGAGGATTATAGTGTTAGTACGGTGCCGTATTTGGGGAGTAAGGGGCCGTTGAGCATTCAGAGGAAGGATCAGGTGGCGGTTGTGTCGGAGAAACAGGGGTGGTTGTTTTTGAGGGTCTTGACGGGGAAGCCGGTGAGGGCGAATTGGATACGGCGGTGGTATTATTGTCGGGATGGCATCTTTGGGTGGTTGATTCAGGGTCCTCAGGGGGTGTTGCAGGGTGATGAGATTGGTGTGCTGCTTTGCAGTGCGAGACCGGCTGTTCAGGAGGAGCGGAGGTTTTGCTTTGAGATCAAGACCAAGACGCAGACTATCCTGCTGCAGGCGGAGACGCAGGCGCAGTTGGTTGAGTGGCTGGAGGTTTTTGAGGTGGCCAAGAAGAAGGCGATCGAGGCCAGTATGGGACGGGATCCTAATACGCTTGTTGGAGGCATCGACCCTGCTTTTGTCATTACACCGCCTTCAATCCCGGAGTTCTCTGCCCGAACGGTTGAGAATCTTGACGAGGCTGAAAGCTCTGACAAGCAACGCAACTTGCCTGTTCCTGGGCCTGATCCGAATGCCGCGGCACGTTCTAGTTTCGACGTGGCGATAGGTCCGCCGCGCCGGTCTATTACGACTCACCTTGGAAGAGAGGAGGGGGAGACTGGACGAGAGCATGCCGCCCGTATCATGCAGAAGCTTGATCTTCACCGCAAGGCAACGTTTGCGAGCTCGATGGACACCATGTCTGCCTCTGGTACGACCGGTGCGAGCTTGATGACAAGTACGGCTTCGACACCTCAGGGGCAGCAGACGCCAACTCTCCGTCTGCCAACACTGTTGCTCGATCACCAGCCAGGCAGCCTAGCACCTGCGACTCTGGCTAAGCCTCCTATTGCAACCAGCCTGAGCAAATCAGCCATCCTGGCAAGCGCCAATAATACTGCTATCCGGCCCATGTCGAGCGGTGTTTTGGCCAACTACTGGGGAAGCAGTCCTTACACGGCGATCTACTGCCCTGCCGTTGGGGCACCTCCCACTCCTAAACCCTATGCTAATGACCCCTTTATTGCGTCAATGGTGCCGCGCACACCTACGTTTGAAAAACCTCAACCTCCTCCTGGTGGACATAGGAAAACACAGAGCGTGGGCACGACCCTCACGGAGCCCAAGGTGCCTGAAAAGACACAGAGCGATGCTCTTCCTGCCAACTACCCGCCTGAACTCAGGGCGCAGTATGCACAGTTCCGTCTTATCTTCCCTACAGCGCCTCCTGAGGAGAAGCCGGTGCTTGTCTTCAACGCGGCGTGGTCCAGCTCGCCGGTAGAGGGCAAAGAAGATCAGGGGCTGGCTGGCAATGGCCGTATTTTTGTCACATCTGACCGGATGTACTTTTATGGTCACCAGCTGGGCTTGGTGGTGGCTTACACCATCAGCCTGGACAGCATCACCGAGGTCACCTCTGCGCCAGGGAGGGACTGCGATTTTATCTTTTTGCATCTGAATCAGGACATGCAGGACACGACGTATGCCCGGATCGCGATCAAGGTGTTCCTTGAGGACTTTTTGCTGCTGCAGTCTCGTCTGAATCTGTTGATTGATGATTTGCAAGCGGCGGAGCCGATGGATCTGTCCGAGATTATCACCACGCTGCTTAACATGGAGAGGAATCAGGATGATAACATTCGGAGTCCGAGCGTGGAGAGCTGGGAGGAGATATCGTCCAACACTCCTATCGACGACGGGACGCCGTTTGGGAGGCCGGTGTCGAGACGGGTGGGCGATTTGAGCGGGAGGTACAGGTCGTCGAATCGATATCAGGGCAGTTCCAGGAAGGTGCAGAAGTTTCAGCTGCCTACTCACGCGGTCATGTACGAGCCGGAGGACATGGGAGCTGTGGTGGCGGAGAGGCACTTTGAGATTAGCGCCAAGGCGTGCTTTCATGTGCTGTTTGGGGATAAGTCCTTTATTTTTCCCAAATTGTATTTTGAGCGGAGGGCAAAGGAGATTGCGCAGGGCCCTTGGGAGCTGTCGGATCATGGCAAGATGAAGAGGGTGTTTAGGTTCAAGGTTGACTATGTGGACATGTTGGGACGGAAGAAGCCCGGGGAGGTGACGGACGGGCAGACGATTGATATATTTAACGATCATATCACGTATGTGGTTACGCACGTGAGGACGCCGTGGCATTTGCCGCACTCGCAGTCTTTTAAGCTGGTGACCAAGGTGGTGATTACGCACGTGGCGAAGAGCAAGTGCAAGCTGGCGGTGTACACGAGGACGAGCTGGGAGAAGGGGGCGGCGGCGTTTGCGAGGAACATGGTGGAGCGGCAGGCGCTGGACGATGCGAGGAAGGACGGGGAGGAGCTGGCGGAGGTGGCGACGGATCAGGTGAGGAGGTTGGGGGTTCACTCGAGGACGAAGAGGGCGATTCAGGTGTATGGGGATGTGGGGAGGAGGGGGGACGTGGTTGTTTTCAGCCCGGACGAGGAGCTGAGGGGGGATGGGAAGGGGGGGGAGATGGGGGTTCGGCCGAGGACGTTGGGGGATATGATGTGGGAGACGGGGAGGAGCTTTATGGAGAGCGCGATTACCAGTGTGATGATGTGGGCTTTTGCGGGGGTGAGGAAGGTTTTTGGGGTGCTGAAGGCGAATAGGGTTATACTGGTGATGTTGGTGGTTAGTTTGGGGTATAATTTGGTTAGCTGGGGGCAGGGGACGAGCACGTGGTGGAGGGAGAGGAGGTCGGAGAGGTTTATGCAGCGGTTGGGGGTGGGACCGAATTTGGTGATGGGGAAGGCGATTTATTTGGCGGATTTGGAGGAGGCGAGTAGGGGGTCGGCGGTAGGGATGGAGTTGGGGAGGCCGGTGGGGAGTCAGTGGTATGTTTTCTTTCCCTCTTTCCTTGGGTTTTCAATGGATGATGCTAATGTGTTTTCTAGTTACGACACCTTCCAAGCCATTGTCAACTCGACCAACCTCGACGCTCCTTACCAAGACGCCGGGGCAGGCTTCACCTCTGCTACCACCAGAGCAGCGGCCCGTCGTCTACGTCGCACTCGCCAGCGTTTGGGCGGGTACAGACACGATCTCCTGGTGGCCATGCGTGTGGTCAACGGCATCGAGCTGGAGATGGTGCAGTCCGAGTGGGAAAACTGGCTGGAGGATGAGAACCAGCGGTGTGAGCGGGTCGCGAGGCTGTTGACACACAATGCTCCCAAGCAGCTCTCTCAGGATGAAAAAGAGGAGGCTCAAAAGGTGCTTGGAGGTGGCGACAAGAATAGGAAGGATGCGCTTGCGAAGTGGCATGCTGAATACTGCGGGAGCTGTGAGGCTGATCAGAGGGCTTTGATGGCGAGTAGTCAGAGGGCTTCGTTGGTGAGGTGAGTGGGGGGTGGGATATATACATATTAATGACAGCCAGTCTGTGTTGCACATAGGGGCGCTTTTCTATAGAGGAGCAAAGAAGGCTGGGAACGTTTCATTTTACCTATTCATTCTAGGGGTAGCATTACGGGGGGTAGCAAGCATTTGCTTTTGAGGGGTAGCACAGTAGCAGGTAGCATATTTAGGAGAGCATTTTATTTTGTTTAATGGTAGAGTTTTCCCTTTTAGCTGTCTCTAGGTATCAACACAGTGGCGGGTTAGTTACGGAGCAGAAGTCTTGTCTTATAAAAGCTCTATTATTGGTTTCGGTCGCCTCCTGAAGATCCCGCGGCAGTGTTTACAGGTTAGGTATTGTGGAGAGCAAGAGGCAACGTCATCCTTCCCGGCGGATTGTCAGAGATGCATGAAATTTCTGGAGTTTGGCAGTGAAAGGGACGCGTAAGACAGTGGTTGTTCGGATTTAAGGGTTTAGCTAAGGTAGGCCCCTTTAAGCATGTGGTTACTATTTTGGTCTCTTTGACTTACATGCAGCCAGCCAGCGTACCCGACTGGGTGGCATGAGTTGCTTGGTTAATCATAATCTTGAAGATATACTAGACAGCAAAGTCTTGGAAAGTAACGGGACACTCACTGTCAGGGACTCGCGCTGGAGGTTCCTCCCGGCCGTTGCTGGCCAGCCTGCTGGCCCTCGACCGGTTCAACCCCCAGACTCCCCAGACTCAGGAGGCAGGCCTGATGGGCCATGGCCAAGGTGCAACGGCTCTTCTCGCCAGCAGATGCACAAGTGTCAGTCTTGCAGACAGACGAAGGCTTTCGTTTTTGACAAAGAAGGTTTGAGCCGGTGATTTGGCGTAGTGGCTTGTCTGTTTCCTAAAATAAAGACACGAACAACAACAATTCGCCATCGATACTAGGGACCAAGTGGGCTGTGTGAAGGGTGGGTGATTTTTTCGCCGTTGGTTAGAAGTGTTTCATTCGATAAATGCCGGGTGAGTGGTTGTTTGAGTTTCGCAATTGATCCTCACACCCAAGAAGTTGATCATTCGTTGCCGAGCAGAGGCGATAACAAAGTCTTTTGCATACCTACCTACCTTGGCTGTGATCATTCTTGTGGGACTTTGGAAGGGGGACTGGAATTCAAAGGCATTATCTTCATCCCTTCTTTTTTTTATTCATCTTTTTTAAAATCTTTTTGTTTTCTTATTTCCATTTTCGACATTTTCTGTCAAACCCAAAAGTAAATAATCATGGTCCGATTATCACCACTGCCTCTTGCAACCTTGTTGTTGGCATCACTCACCTCCGCACAATCAACCACCCTCTCCTCACCACTACCACCATCATCATCATCAACACCAACAGCCTGCAACAACTCCCCCGACCTCTGCTCCCGCTCCTACTCCAACATAACCCACATCGGCGCCCACAACTCCGCCTTCCTCCGCGATGCCTCCACGGGCAACTCCATCGCCGGAAACCAATACTACAACGCCACCGCCGCCCTCTCCTCCGGCCTCCGCCTCCTCCAAGCCCAAGTCCACCTCCACGATAACACCCTCGAGCTCTGCCACACCCTCTGTGAGCTCCTCGACGCCGGCTCCCTCCAATCCTGGCTCTCCTCCATAGCCTACTGGCTCTCCGTTAACCCAAACGAAGTCATCACCCTCCTCCTCGTCAACGCCGACTCCCAACCCATCACCTCCTTCGCCTCGGTCTTTGAATCCTCCGGCATCTCCCAATACGGCTTTGTCCCATCCAACACCTCCTCCTCCTCCAATACCTCCTCCTCCCCGGTAAAATGGCCCACCCTCTCCGAAATGATCACCTCCAACACCCGCCTGGTAACCTTCATAACAAACATCACCCCCTCCCCCTCCTCCCCCCACCTCCTCCCCGAGTTCTCCCACCTCTTCGAGACCCCCTACAACACCACCTCCCCCTCCCAGTTCCTCTGCGCCCTCGACCGCCCCCCCTCCGCCGGCTCCGCCTCCGCCGCCTTATCCTCCGGCTTACTACCCTTGCTGAACCACTTCCTCTACATCGACCTCACCTCCGGGATCCAGATCCCCAACGTCGACTCCATCGACCTGACCAATTCCCCTGATCTAACAGTCTCGTCAAACGCCACGACCGGCGGCAGTCTAGGTCGACACGCTGAGTTTTGTTCTGGACAGGGGCAATGGGGCGTGAAGCCGGTGTTTGTCCTGGTGGACTTCTTCAACCGCGGGCCGGCGATCGAGACGGGGGATAGGCTTAACGGGATCGAGGGCAAGGTTGTGGGGAGGGTGCCGCTGCCTGTGGAGGGGAGCGGCGCGGCTAGTACGGGGGATGCGGCGGGCGGGAGGGGGGATCTCAAGATGAACAGGGGGGCTTTTGGGGCGCTGGTGGGGTTTTTGGGGGTGGCGTTGGTTGTTTTGTAAACAACCTGTTCATGAATGTTTTTTTTATTTTTATTTATTCTCTTTGGGGTTTGGAAAGGGGGATAACATAGCATAGCATAGCATGGGCATAGCGAGGGGCGTTTGGGGATATCTTTGTAGGTGGGTAAACTTTGACTTGTTTGGTATTGATATTGTATACAAAAAAAGGCAAAAGTGAATATCTAATACAAACAAACAAATATGCAAGAAAGGAAAAAAAAAATGTTGCAACAGATAAATTGCGAAATTCCCCCATGGTAAATAAGAAGAAGGTTCCGCACTCAAAAAACATCGCAGAAAGTTTTCACTCTAGTCTAATACGCTCTGGGGTAAACCAGGCGCATCCTGTGACTCAAGGACAGCAAAAGAGGGAGGTTGAGCTGAACGAATCAGGAAGAAGACAACATATTGTGATGGGTAAGGGGAATCTGGGAGGGATTAAGGAGAGGGTAAGAAAAACAAGAGAATAGGCGAGGGCGGCAATCTTGGCCCAGCCCCGGGGAGGGAGAAAGGCAATAGCAACGACGACGACGACGACGACGACACCGATGACACCGACGACAAACGGTAGCAGCTCAACAACCTCGAGGATACGAACTCCGGCGTAGGCCCAAGAGATAACGCTAGACACTCCGTAAAGAGCAAAAGTCCGAAAAGCAAGATAACAGCTTTAGAGTTTTCTCCAGAGAAGGAGTGCTGCTGTCATCTGTCGTCGGCGTTGCCGTTGGGGAAGGTTTTTTTCCGCGAGCGGAATTGATGGTCTGAAGTGAGGTGTTGTGGAAAGGTGCAAATCGGAAAATATTTGCTCAAACAGTCAAGATTTCTGTGCCTTGTGGAGATGAGTGCACAGACCACCAAGAGGCTTGTGTTGCTCGGCTATAAGGGTTAGGGTTGTTTTGGTCAGTTTGAGGTTGGTGACCTTGGAGGATGACATGTGTTGCCTATTCCAACCTCGTGCTATCGTGGTATGATGAGGGATGTGGGATGGGATATCAAAAGGCATACCTAGTCTTGGGGTGTTGCAAATAGACAAGAGCTGGGCGTACTTTCTACTTGCTGGAAGATACCTTCTTGCAGGAAGGACTTGTCTTTAAGGCAGGGATTCTTCTTCATGGGAGGGAGCCTTTGTTGGTATCTAGTAGGGTCGCTCTTACCATTCAAGAAAGAACTGTTGTACCAGGAAGGAACGCTCATACATGGAAGGGAACTTGGATGGAAGGAGATTATCTCTGTTGCCCATGCGACCTTCGTCATAGGTAAGAAGGAACTCTTCACCTGAGGAGCTCGATTTTGCCAGCTTTAAAACATCATTCGAGAGAGCGTCTTGTCAGGGAAGGTGCTTCTCAGGTAACTGTCTTCAGGAGTCCTACAGTGGAAGGCTGTCTTGTGGAACTTGGCCTTGTGCCCCAAGACTGGTTGACCTTCTCAGGATCATGATATGGCCAAAATTTCCCAAAATTACGAGAACACCCTGGCATCTTCATATGGCTCGAGAACCTGCATTTCTAATACTCTACTAGTTTGTCCCTGGAAAGTTGTCCAACAGCAAACTGAAACTCGGCTTGTGAGAATGGCCATTATCCTGAGTATATTGTTCTTGCATAAGAGTTATGCCAAGCTTGTGAATAGGAAGTTATGAATGCTCAGCAGTCGAGGTGAGAGGGAGCCTGAGGGAGGGAGGCAGAGGAGAATGGGGGGGATGGTTTGGCAGACGTCAAGGGCGAGGAGGTGACGTGAAGGGATTCAGATGGCGTTGGTGTGGAGAGTGGCGTGGTTGCGGGTTGTGGACGGCGTGGGCATGTTGAATTAGGGTCTGGTGAAGGGTCCTGTGACACCGTAATGTCGTCCGGTCTTCACCTTGGTGTCCAGCAGGCACAAGCAGGAG
The DNA here is from genome assembly GCA_030512305.1 of Cercophora samala. Classification (NCBI taxonomy): domain Eukaryota; kingdom Fungi; phylum Ascomycota; class Sordariomycetes; order Sordariales; family Lasiosphaeriaceae; genus Cercophora; species Cercophora samala. The sequence goes on along the minus strand of JAULSY010000002.1, from coordinate 308,748 downwards.
CGGTGCTAATTCGCGGACAGAGCTCCGGTGTAGCTTACTTGACGATGTCACCATGCCCGGCACTTCCAGGGCCATCTTACGGCAGCCCCGGACAGATACGAAAAGCCCAACGGCTACTTTAAATCCGGAGAGTTCTCGCACGGCCATCAAGAGAACCACTTTGCTGGGTGGAGCGGTCCACTCGTCATGGCTCCAAGAACGTCTCGCCCCAGTGAGTTGGTCGGAGAAAGCCTGACAAGTAGTCTGGGTCGTCTGGTACCTGGGGAAATCAACATGTACTCTTTGTTGAAGACTGCGATACGCCGCTGTAGCATCTGTCAATACCTGATCATGTACCTACCAAGCGTGAGTCGCCACCAAACGTGCGCTTGCTCTTGTAGGCCGTCAACCAGTCCGTTGACAAAGTGGACCATGGGGATTCTCATCGAGATCTGGAGATATGGACCGGAAATGTCACCGGAAAGTCGATTGTGGATGTTATCTGGGGAAAAAAGGCCGTTGCAGATACCTTCTTGCCTCAAAACCAACAATACGTGTAGCACAGTACTACAATGCCTTTGGAATCCCACGGCCTGCGGTATCGGCTCTCATAAGGGAGGTTGGAGGGAGCTTTTCGCCTGGTGTTTGAAGTCGACGATAAATTCTTGGCCAGAGATGAACAAATCCCTTATTATATCAGTATTAGACATGGTGGTCTTGTTTTGTTGAGTCCCTCGCCTGTCTCTATTATCGCCCTGCCTGTTAAAGACGACTTTAACCAATAAACCTACCTCGTTTTTCAACAAGGTACTGCTCAAATAGAGGATCAATACTTTCAATATGTGTCTTGAAATCGCTCAGGGAGTACATGAATATTTCAATAATGCCCTGCAGTCACGCACATAACCAATGGGCGCACTCTTCAATGGAACGTGTTGGTGTGCATAGTGTTGCTGAGCCGCAGAATTACTTTGGAAGCGAGAGCGAAAGGATTCTATAGAGAAAGTCGTCCCCAGCCACTGGCATCTTACCAACTGAAAAACAAACCCGAGCACCTGGGTCTGGATGCATTCCTAGATGCCCAGTCAGCACACACGGCAGACAGGGACGTGGATTCGATCGATCGGCAGGGCTGAAAGCATTTGGCAGCTAAGTGATGTCTTCGAGGCGTTCCCTGACAAGGTGTTCGTTGTTGACTCGAGTATCCTCTGCCCTCTTCTGAAAACGGCAATGCATCGCGATGGGATGCGATTATGGCAGGTCGTCGGCACGCCCGTGAAAAGGCTAGTGCTGCTGTGTTCGATGGGCTCGGTGACGGTGACTTGGTAGGTCCCATGGGCCGACTTTGGCTTTAAGCTCTAGGACTTTCACCGAAAGGTCTGGCGAGTGCATCCGTTGAACTCCCGTCGAGCCCCTCAAGCATCATGGCAGGCAGACGGTGTAATACCGACCCCTTCTTACAGTCCAGTGGCATCCCACCCTTTTCTAGTGCGGCCCTGTCGAAGCTCGAGTCCTGCAGACCCCCTGCATCCCCTGCATGTCGTTCTCTTTGGGCCGGACCTGTGATAGGTCAGAGATAGATTGAGCCCTTTGGGAGGGTGTTGAAGCTGGAGCATTTGTGGTCTTCTGGAATATAGCGGCAGGCAGCATCCTTTGGCGACAAAGGGCGTGAGGGCTGCGGCGCGGCTAAAAACATTATGGAGGCAGCAGGTTCGGTTTTTTGCTGGATATCACGGTTTTCCATGATCAGCGGATTTTATGCTATGCACCTCCCATCGCCTGCTTGCTTCATGGGGGTGTCGAGGAGGAGCATGATAATTGCCTGCTGGCGAAGAGGGCGATTTCCATCAGAACGGAACCTCTCAGGTGGAATGAAGATTGAGAAGGGAGACCAGCTCCCAGAAATACCTACGATGCAGAGGATGTTTCTCCGGCAAGCGTTGCTCGACTCGCGCAAAAAGTATAAAACCAGGGCGTCATAGGGCTTGGCCTATTTGAGAAGGTAAAGAGGTTAGTGCGCCTCAGACTTGCATTCAAGAGCCCACGCTGCGGCTTTGGAAACCCCGCGGCTACTCGTCTCATTATTGCCAGGACCGGCCAACCCTTTTGAACAGCCACCGACACCAGGGCACGGCTCGTGGTCCAGTTGGGAAGGTCGAGCATTCCGCATTGAAATTGTGTCGATATCGATATTGATGACGGACGAAGCCATCCTACTCCATAATCCGGGGACGGTGATGCCATGGTAAGCCAAGGTGCAACAACAAACGGCAGCGCCATGACGATCATTCCGTGCTCTAGTTTGATCGTTCTAGCACCCACCCGGCTCCAGCAGGGCACTGGGGTGGCAGCGGTGCGCCCCGGTGGCTTTCCCTGATGTCGGGAAGCCTTCTTGAAATGCTCATCTGACCCGAGAGGACGGATCCTCCGAGTAATGGACAATTGAAGAATGAGAACAAGACAAAGAAAAGGGTCCCTCGGTGACGGGAGTCGGTGCACCTAGGTGGTGATTAATAATTGTTCTACTTGTGGCCGGTGGCAGGCTTATCGCGCAGCCTTGGCATGTTCTACAGCCCTTCTCGAAGGCGGCCAGAAGCTTGGATGGTTTGTCGAGAGCCAGCCGCCCCCCGGCTATCCCTGAGATTGCACCTTTCCCGCCTTTGCAGCTGCGCTTCCGTGCGCTTCATCTGGGCGGGCGCTCTGAATGGCTGAGCTGGGGTGGCCGCCGCGAGGAGGGGGTGCTTCTCCACACCTTCTAGTAACCCTGCTCGAAAAATCCCCCCCTTCCATTTCTCATTCCATTGTCACAGTCCACCTGCCCGCTAAAACACATGGTCTCGCACCAGTTGCCAGACTGCGGCATTCCCCCAACTCACACTTGCCTTAACCTTACTCTCTCCAGGTCCCGTCCTTATTAGTCCTTACGGATACCTACCGTCCAAAATAACCAAACTCCTGTGAGATCCGGTACAAATCCGTCCTTGCTCGTAGCCTTGTCCGGTCCCCTTCTCCATGCCTGGTGCCCTTTGATCTCGCCCCAGCCGTGGTGTCCCCGGGGGGACCAATCCCGTGGTATATTTCACGGCGACCACGACCCCTGTTCCATCCATCTTTTGTTCCCTCACCTTACCTAGCACCTAGCATTGGCAAGGCACAGGCACAGCGTCCAGTTCCCGAATCCTTCAAAGACGCACCGCGCATCATCTGTGGTTTGCGAACAACAGGTGCCGTGCGTGCCTCTCTCGACACACACTCGAGCCTTCTTGCTTCCGCTTCTGGCCCCCGTCTTCCTTCTCTTCTTTCCCGCCCACCACTCACTACACTACACTAACTACCTAACACTGACCACACTACACACACTACCACCACACTCGCTCACCACACGCACGAACCCGCCCACACAGCACAACGGGCGCACGCAGTGGGCGACAGAGACACACAAGACACCCGTCCAGGTATGACCGAGTATTGTTCGCTCCATCCCTTCCATTGTTTCCTTTGCTCTTCCTGTTCGACTCTTTCCAATCCCTCCCCCCCCCCCCTCCTGTCTCCACCCGCCTGCTCCTAGTCTGGAGCTCAAACCCACACTCGCACGCACACACACACCTCGACTTGATCCACGCGCGACCCCAGGCCGGAGAACGGCAGAACGGCCCTCAGTCGCTTGAATTGATGACTGGCCCCAACCCGGCACCTCTTTTCTTCTGCCTGGTCCGCGCAGTCCCCTCCACCATTCATCCTATCGCAAGCTCTTTGTCCGAGCCTCGTCTTATCTGATTGATCTTGTCGCGCGGCATGTCTAACTTGGAGCAGGCCGTTGAACCCCCCAATCACCCTACGACGGATTCATTCTGAACTGGGTTGGAGACCTGTCGACATCAGCGATAGACTTGCGGAGGTATCACGACCCGATATCTCTGTCGCCAGACCGTGGCGATCACCCTCTTGGTAGCAGCAGCAACAGCAGCAGCAGCAGCAGCAGCAATAGCATCATCCAGAACTCGACACTTCTCCGCGACGCATGCGTGACTGGCACTCGTCAGTTCTTGCATCGCATCTCTGCGCCGACTCGCCGTCCCATCCTCGGCCAGGCCTGGTGAATTCGATCAAGGCTGCGAGTCCAGAAATCGTCCACAAGACCCTGTTTTGTCGTCGCCAACCCGATCTCCTGTGGCGGAAAAGGCTCAAGTAGAGCATGGAGGATTCAATGGAGAGTGCAAAATGCAATGTCATATATGTCGACCGCGCTGTTTCTAAGGACCGGCATGTCCAATCAAGTTCCGGTTCATTTGGCAGCGGTGCGGCCGCAGGCGAGTGGGAATTCGGCTTGCAGGAGAACATCGGTCTCCTCTTGAGCGCTTTTGAGAGAGGTAGGCAAACAAATTCAATGTTGGTGAGCAGCTGTGGGCTTTGCTGACAATCAAGCTTAGTATTTTTATGTGGCACCGGGGGAGCTTGCCTTGACCACTGGCGGATGCTTTACTCGGAGCCGGCGACAAAATTCCGACCAACAATCATTTTCCTGGACATCCCCGCTCGAGAGCCAATATCAAGCAAGGAGCAATGGGAACTTGAACCCTCCGGGTCGGAGCTGTATGGGCTTGCGTTGCTGGAACGGATAGACACAGCCTCGCGTGCCAACAGTATGTCCAGCCTTGTCATAGTGGTCCCTATGATCACTCGGCAGGGCAGCTTGCTGAGCATCGATACCGAATCATTCAGAAGGTTGCGCCTTTCACTTGTCGATTTGGGGGCTACCGACGCTGCATTGAGCCCACTCAGCCATTCTTGCCTTGACGATATTAGGATACACGCTCGACGGGCGTGCAGACATGCAACCAGCCTACACGGAACCAACAACTTGGTCGGCGAGACAATGATATCAAGGCTTTTGCCCGACCTTTGTATTTCGGTTCGAGCAGGTGAGCGCTGCGGCAACTCAAAGGAATTTTGCATTCCTGCCGAAAGAGAAGCTCTTGTTTCGCACGCTATCGCCCAATTTCAATTCGACGCCCCAAAATTCAGCCACGAAGAACTGATGGTGGCGGCGTCACTCATCTTTGAACATGCATTTTCAGCGCCTGAGCTGGCCCCATGGCGGTTGGAGAAAGGTGAGCACTACTCGTCGCCATTGGCCCCTCTGTTCTGTCTATGCTCTGTATGCTGACCACCCTGACATAGAACAATTGCAGGTCTTTATTGTAGCTTGCTGGACCGCTTATAAGAAGGATGTGGCCTACCACAACTTTTGCCACGTCGTCGATGTTCTGCAACACATTTTCCACACTCTTGTTCGCATAGGAGCCTTGCCTCCCTATCCACCTGCCGCTGGCTCGACTTCAAGGCCACCCTCGAACTCCGAGTTCGCGCAATGTATCGAGCCTCACATAGCGCTTACACTTCTGGTCACCGCCATTGGTCATGATGTTGGACATCCAGGAGTCAACAATGGCTTTCTGGTCAAGACCAACGATCCATTAGCCCGGCTATACAGTGATCGGTCCGTTTTGGAATCCTACCATTGTGCTGCCTTTACCGATATTCTCCGCAAGTACTGGCCCCAAGTCTACAACTGCTCCAAGATGAGAAAGCTTGTGATTGACTCCATTCTGGCTACCGACATGGGTGTACACGACAACTACATGGCACAAATGAGGAGTGTTTTGGACAAGATTCGCAAGGCTCGTGAAGAGCAAAGGGCCTTGGAGGCTGGTCAAGCAGGCATGGACCGCAACCACTCGCCTTTCCACATGGATGTCGAGCCGAAGCAGACGCTGATCTGTGCGCTTTTGATCAAATGTGCAGACATTAGCAACGTGGTAAGTGGCTGCCGCTCATGGTAACAAAACACCTTGTCTTACCATTGATATAGGCTCGAAGATACGACACGGCCGTGAAATGGATGCATACTCTTGCAGAGGAAACGGCCGGGCAGCGAGAGAAAGAGAGGCTGAAGAACGTACCCACATCAGTCCACTCGTTGCCTGGCACTGACCAGTTGACTCTTGCTTCGAACCAGCTGTTCTTTATGAATAACTTCGCAGCTCCGCTGTTTGTGGGCGTTGCAACACTCATCCCAGAGTTGCAATTTTGCGTCAAGGCGATCGAGGAGAACAAGGTGAAGTTCGAGGCCATTTTGAAAAATGTGGATGAACATGAGAACTCGCCCTCTCAGATGGATTTCGCCAATGCCCAACGGCCAAACTCATCACAACACTCGGTCAAACCCGCAGCCGGTCGGTCGAACCCCCCTGAAATAAACGGCATCAACACAAGCTTTGACTTGGCGGACGACGACTCACATTCTCACTACGCCCCCAAGCAGCGATGCAGCGAAACGACCGAGGTGAGCTCGGCACCAGACAGCGCCGGCACAGGGAAGATGCCCCTATCACCCAGCACGCAGGGAACGAGCATTGTCAGCATAAATTCATCAGTCGACCCGCCTGCCAGCTGTGCTGTCACCAGCAGCACTCCAGATTCCTTCAGGAACCACGGGAAAGGGTCCTTCCAGCACCAAGTCTCGTCAGACAATGGGTACGTAAACGGTCATACCAATCGTGGTGGATCTGACACCCAATCCGGCTTGGACCCAGGTGGACAGTTGAAGAAGAAGCCCAGCTTCATCCAGAAGACGTGGGACAAGCTCATTAGGAAAGGCTCGAGCCCATAGCTCCAAGACGCATTTTCCACCTGTCAACGGAGTCACTCCCAGGGACTGGTCAGACGAGTTGAGTAGCAGTTCTCACTGCAACTCTCAGGTGCCCCGAGGGAACCCCCCTCGCACGCAGGCGAGTGCAAAAGCATACATTCGCATACCACACCACCCCTTTCAATCCTTGTCGAGACCTACTCAGTCACGAGGTCCCGACATGTGAAACCGCCCCTTTCCATCAGCCTGGCCCTGCAATGGTAGCTCATGTCTGATGAATGTGTACGAGTTAGTTGACACCATATGGGAGTTCGAGGAGCCTTGATCCGCATGTTACTTGAGGGAAATGCATTTGTATTGTATAATATGGGTTCAGAGACAAGCTCAGGGAGGCAAACCTTCTTCATTCTGTTTTCAGCTTTTTTGTTTTTCTTCTTTTTATTTGGTCCTTTTTAACCTTCTTCTTGGGCATCATTGATGGGCCCCTCCCCCTATCTATCTCTAGTGATTGGATAAGATAAGGCGGGACGACTTTTTTTGAAAGATTAAGATGTCAGGGGGATACCCAGGATTAGGGATTCTTGAAGTGGGTGTTTTATAAAAAAGGGGGTGGGACAGGAAAGCGGCGGGGGGCAACTCTTCAAAGGGGCTTGGAGATGGGTGGATGGGTTTAAAGGTATGGAAACCGGGGGGTCGGGGAACTATAAGATATGGATTGATTATACATAACGCTGCTTGATTGCAACAAGATTGTTGTCGTCTTCCTTTTTTGCTTGTTGTTTTTGGCTTGCTTAGTTTGTTGCGTTGTCTGTATTGCGTGCGACAGTTTGCGTGTTTTGATGTCTTATCGTTTGCCTTTGGGATTGCTTTGCATCGCCTGTTTCGTATGCCTTGACTTACTGGCCTCCACATGCATCACGACGGTTGTCGATAGTAGATATTGGTTTTTGATCATCTTGTTTCTTTGTTTTAATCCCCATTTCAGAAGCACAACAACAGAGCATGGACACAGAACCAATGAGCACACAGAGACACACAGAGACACACATGGAAGAGCATCAGGAAGACTTGACGCGGAAGACGACACATGGGAGACACACACACACACACAGTTGGTACGGCACAACAAGACAACACGCGACGACGGTTCAGGAGAGACACACGGGATGACTGTCAGGGCGCCCCCATCATCATCAGAATACCACACGACAGTCGAGACCACACGATATAGCACGACGACAGCCCGGGAGGAGACGTAAGAGAACAACACGACCGACAGCCCAGGAGACACAGGAACAAGACGACAGATTATATGCAGCCAGCAAGAGTACAACACACACCACGAGCCGATATGGCATTTTGAGAGAAGACAACAACAACAACAATATATGAAGACTACCACAAGCGACACGCCGGAAAACGAGGGAGGCGGTGGGGAGGCTAGCGAGCGGTCTTGACAAAATGCTTCGCAGAAAGCAACAAGGTGTGTTGCAATCCCTCCACTCCCCCTTTCTGCTTTGATAACGAGAATCTAACCTCTGAACAGGCCAGCACCAAGATTTTCACACCAGCACCAAGATAGCGAGAGAGAGAGAGAGAGCTTTTGAAAGCTTTTGGACGGAGGAGAACCGCGCACTGTTATTTTTCATCAGTTACATTTTTGTTTTTCTTTCTTCATGAGTTTAATGTTTACTTTTCTTTTAATCCTTGTTTTTTCACTGTTATACACCTAGAATTTGCAATTTGCTTTTTGCCATTTATTTACACCATTGCCAGGATTTTAATTTGCCCTTTTTGCATTTTTATATTCATCTTCAAATACTTCCCTTCCCATGATTCTTCTTTCTGGTTTCTTCATCTCCTTCTTCATCGTCAGTCATCACCCCATCAACCAACCTCAAAACAACCAAAAAAAATAACCACCACCCCCCCAAAATCATCCACCGCATTGTTCTTATTCTACACAGCCAGCCATGTTCAGTTTGTCAGGGTAGCAATCAGGAGTTATTCAAGATTCATTTTTATTCAAGGGGTTTGCATTTTATAGTACCGGGGGTCCATCAACAGCAATCATGTATCTACCTACATACATATTATACATTCTGTACAATCAGAATATAAAACCTGTTACCTATTTCAACCACCCAAGCTTTCCCCATCAATGCCAGCAGCAACATGCCAGTGTCAAGACATCTTCCCAAATTAGCAGACATCGCCCCCTTCCACCACCCTTCCAAAATATACCCAAACGGCCGGAACCGTCAGACACACACCCAGAATCCAAGACATGTGGAAATCGCCATGCTCCCATCAAAATGCCACAAGTCACACAGAATAACGCTCCTGGGTATCACCACATTTCCCCAATTGTCTCAGCTACACAAAAACGGCTTTTGGAGAAGCGCGTGTGACAACATCACCGAGTATCAAAATAGACAGACGCAAACACGCACGACGAATTTCAGCTGGTATCAATGTACGACTTATCATTTATCATTTACTACTACTGATTGTTCCACACAAAAAGAGAAACCAAAGGAAAAAAAAGCACAATTGTACAACACAAACCCAATGAATGACCCCCTTCGAATGCGCCATGTTACTGCCCAAGATAAAAAGCTTGACAAAAAAGCCCCAATCCAAACAATCAATCTAGCCTGCTAACAAGGCTAGGAATGCGCTGTGTTTGTACTATCTGTGTATGTGTACCTTCCACTTATTTGGCGAACCACTCACCGCCCAACCACCGGTTCAAAAAGTCGAGAGAGTTCTCGGGCTGGTCCATGGGAACCATGTGGCCGGCCTGGTACACCTGCATGAAGGTGAAGTTGCCAGAGGCCTTGACCTTGCCGTACTCCTTCTGGGCGCCAGCAAGCTTCAAGTCCTTGAGAGAGGCCTTGTTGAAGCTCTTCTTGCCGGGCCACTCAAGAGCCTCAGTCCAGGCCTGGTTACCGAGCCAGTTGCAAATGTAGTCGGCATCACCGGCATAGATGAGCACGGGGATCTCCTTGAGGATGTTGGGGACGAGGCGATGGAATGGCTGCATCCAGTCGCCTTGGAACAAGAAGTTGCGGTTGATGTCAAAGTTGCAGCTCTCGTAGCCCGAGACCTCAACTCCAAGAGCATCCATCACATCCTGCTGGTTGAGATAGTCGCTGATCCAGCCAAGAGCGCTGTAGCAAAGGTTGCTGCTATCTTCACACTTGCCACGGATATCGTAAACGTTCTGGCCAGTTCGCTGGTAGGGGCCAATGAGCGCATTGTTGCAGTAGATAGAGGCGGGGACGCAACTCCATACACTACCGGAGTCGTAGCAGTTCTGGATGAGGGACTGGCAGCGGGGAAGAGCATTGTCCATGCTGCGGCACTCGCTCTCGTCAAGGACGGCGGGGTAACCACCCTTGCCGCAAGCCATGGGGCGGTAGTGCTCGTACTGAGTAAGACCGTCGGTCAAACCGTTGCCGATCAGGATCGACTTGAGGTTGATGTTGCGGTTCTTGTGGGACAAGATTTCGGAGGCAAAGACGGGAATGTAGTGACCAGCATAGGACTCGCCAGCAATATGGAAGTCTTGCTTGGCGTACTCGGGGAACTGGTGGAAGAAGAGGGACAGGAGAGCGTAGACATCCTTGCCAGCAGCAATGGTGTTGCTCACCGAGTTGCCGGAGTATGAGTAGCCGACGTTGACGGGCTGGTCAAGGAAGATGACGCTGGCGTTGTTGTTCCAACTGAACTCGTTGTTGACAACCTTGAGCTTCTTATCAATCGAGGAAGGACCAAGCTCGAGGAACAAGCCAGTGAGGGAAGAGCAGCCTGGACCGCCGTTGAGCCAGAGGACCACGGGGTCGTTCTTGGGATCGTTGCGGGACTCGAAGAACCCTGGGCACAGTTGTTAGCATGTTGTAACTGAGTGGGATTGAGCAGTGGGATAGAACATACAATAGAACAAATGCTTGTCATTGGCCTCGTCATCCAAATAACCGCTGTACTGCTTCACCTTGTCGACAGCAAGCTTGGATGGGTCAACAGCCTTGACACGGAGGTTGAAGTCGGCAAGCTTGCCATCCACCTGACGGTGGTCTTCGCCGCTCTCGCCCTGTACCCAGAGCTTCTGGACATCGGCGCCCTTGACGACGTGGTCCCAGTCGTGGCGGCGACGGGCGGGCTTGGGCTTGGTGAACCAGTTGGAGTGGTTGAAAGCACTTTCTGGCACCAGGAGCTTGATCTCGTCCCAGAGGGCCTTGACCTCGGCGGTCATGCCATGGAAGGCCTCCTCAATGTTGGCGATGGGCTTGCCAGCAGCGTCAACGAACTGTTCGGCAAGTGGCTTCATGCCAGCCTGGGCCCGCTCGTAGCCGCTCGAGAGGACATGCTGTGTTTGCTGCTGGAACGAAGCCGCCGAGGCGACTCCGAGGAGCACTGTCGAAGCAGCAACCCTCATTGTAGATATGCGCGGATATCGATGGGTTCAAGCTCCGCAACCAAAGAGGGGTTTATGATGATAAAGAGTCAATTTGGAGATGGTGATGGATGGATGAAGGAGGAGAGGGAGAGAACAAGCTTGGGGGAAGATAGCTAATAACTGAAACAGCAAAGCAGCTGTTCCCGGAGTCGGGGAAACAGGCAGATCTGGGTTGCGCCACTGGCAGGTCTGGGTACCTTGCAGGTTGGGGTCACGAGAACGGTTGGCGGTCTACAGAAAATGCGGTAAACTATGCCCAAGTGAGCGGGCGAGGCTGCATTTTCTGTGCGAACCCTGCAGACCAGGGCGCAGCACCAATCAACTGGGCGGTTATCGACCTCCGAGCCCGATAAGCTTCGTCATTGCCAGGAGCTCCATGGCAACCGCACCTCTGCTCTGCTCTGCCGTGCCACCCTCAGCTGGCCACCCAGCCCCGCGAGATTCAGCAGGCGCATTGCTCTCAATGATGAATTGAGGCCATCTAAAGGGAGATGCATCTTCCCATCTCAAGTTCATCTCAACTTCTTGCTTATCCGTCCTCACCGCACGAAAGGCGCGGACGATGCTGTAAGGGTCGAGAGTAAGGCAAGTGGAGATGGCATTACGTCGGTCCAAGCCCAGCAATGCGATGCCAGCGCGCGCTGCAGTGACCCACCACCGTCTTGACTCACTATCGGTATCTGTTAGTGCACAACCCGGTGTGACTATCGCGGTCCCGAAGCATCACAAGATGTTGGTTCTTGCTGAGTTGTTTCCATAGCTATGATGGCAAAGATGGCCTCGTCCAGACCTTGAGATCCAGTCCAAGAACGGACAGTGCGTCTGCCAGGGGGATCACCAACGACGTGACCGATTTGATGTGTCGCGCTAGCAATCGATAAGGCCTAGAGTCAGCCAAGACTTGGCCCACCCAGATCTGCTCCGCCAGTGACCAAGATGGCGGGGTAGGATTTTGTAGAGAGAAACCAACTTTAGCAAATCTTCCTGTCCCACCTTCATCGCAAGTTGATGATTATCAAGCAAACTTCTTTTTTGAGTCTTGTAAATACAGTCACACTCTAGATAAATCTCTACTTCTAATCGCACCCAATCTCTCTCCATTAACTTCACACTTTCACCACATCCACACCCCCAAGCCCTCCACTGAGGCCACCTCCGTTCAAAATGGTCATCCAACAACCCTCCAACCAAATCAAACTAACCAACGTCTCCCTCGTCCGCCTCAAAAAGGGCAAGAAGCGCTTCGAAATCGCCTGCTACAAGAACAAAGTCCTCGAGTGGCGCTCCGGCATCGAAACAGACCTCGACAACGTCCTCCAGATCCCAAACGTCTTCCTCAACGTCTCCAAGGGGCAAACCGCCCCCTCGGCCGACCTCGCCAAGGCCTTTGGCAAGGACGCCTCCGTCGACGACATCATCCTCGAGATCCTCAAAAAGGGCGAGATGCAGGTCGGCGAAAAGGAGCGCTCCGCCCAGCTGGAGCGCGTGCACAACGAGGTCGTCGGCATGGTGGCCAGCAAGCTGGTGGACCCGAGGACGAAGAGGGTGTACACCACGAGCATCATCGAGAAGGCGCTGGACCAGCTTAGTTCGCAGGCGCACCAGCAGCATAATAACGACAAGAAGGACGACGGGAATAGCGCCAGCGGGACGCCCGCGACGGGGGAGGCGGGCGAGTCGAAGCCGCAGGCGCCGAAGCCGATCTGGAAGGGTGTGAGTGCGACCAAGAGCGCAAAGTCGCAGGCGCTGGAGGCGATGAAGGCTCTTGTGGCGCATCAGCCGATACCTCTTGCGAGAGCGCGCATGCGGGTGCGTGTTACTTGCCCGACCAACGTTTTGAAGCAGTCAGTCAAGGCCCCCAAGGCTCCTGCCGGGAAGGAGGACGAAGATGGAGAGAAAAAGGCGCCGGGCACAGTCAAGGACAAGATTCTCAGCTTGTTCGAACAGGTCGAGAATCAGGACGTCATGGGATCCGAGTGGGAAGCTGTTGGTTTCGTTGAACCCGGCATCTTCAAGGATCTCTCCGACTTCATCGAGAACGAGACCAAAGGGAGAGGCAACGTAGAGGTACTAGACAGGGCGGTCACACACGAGGATTAAAGGAGCAAAAAGTAAAACATGTACACCAAAATATCCCGATACCCCTTTTAGCATGTTTTTAGCCTGGTTACTGTTGATACGATTATAAAAGTTCTCTTGATTTTGCATCACACCAGTCGCCAACATGAAAGTAACAAGTCACTGGAAATGGTCATGTACTTTTTTCATATCTGCGCCTGTATTGTCATGCTGTGTATCGTGGTGGTTCCCTTTAGCAATCCGGCGACCTCCACAGAGTGTAGAGACGTCGCAAAGGAAAAAAAAATCAACCCGAGCCCCATGACCATCCTTTGCCTGAGATAACACCACCGAAAAGCCAAGCACAGCAGTGCCAAACAAAACCGCACGCTTCCCGCAAATATTTAACCACCCTTCTTCTTGGACACACCGACGGTCCGGCCACGGCGACCAGTCGTCTTGGTGTGCTGACCACGGACACGGAGGCCCCAGTAGTGACGGAGACCACGGTGGGCGCGGATCTTCTTCAAGCGCTCGAGATCATCACGGAGCTTGGAGTCGACACCGTTGGCGAGGATCTGGGAGTCCTTGCCATCGACAATGTCGCGCTGTCTGTTGAGGAACCACTATTCAGGTTGTTAGCTTGCTATTCGGTGCCCAGAGAATATCGAGGGGCAACATACGCCGGGGATCTTGTAGGCGGTGGGGTTCTGGATGATGGTGACGAGACGCTCGAGCTCTTCGGAGGTGAGCTCACCAGCGCGCTTGTTCAGGTCGACATCGGCCTTCTTGCACACCAAGTTGGAGTAGCGGCGACCGACACCCTTGATCTTGCTGGACTGGGGGTTAGCCAATGTCCAAGCGGTTTGCGACTGGTGTTGGATCGAACTCACGTCAAGGAGTAAACGACCTTCTGCTTGCCGTCAACGTTGGTGTTGAGCAGACGCAGAATGTGGTTGAAATTGCTCTGTGAGACTCGTTAGCTCGGCCCCTCAGCCCCGATGCGTTGCCCGCCGCTTGTTCAGTTTGCCCGCCTGCCCTCTTCCAGTTTTTGATATTGCCGAGCTCTCCGTTCTGGACAAATATCCCCAGTGAATCGAATGTTGAAAGCACAAACACCTGTGGCGGCCGACACAAGATACCAAAAGCTTGGTGCTTATCCGACGGGCCCGCTAGGCGAGTGTAGTCTGTTGACTGTGTTCTGGGTGCCATCGAGGTCGAAATTGATGGGTTTTCCGGCAAGGATACGCAGTTGGTGAGTTTTCGAGGTTGGAAGATTGCGATTGTCGATATTATCGTGACGGGCGACTTCTGGTTCGAAGTTCTCGATCGGGGAGGCGACGACGGCCACGATGCAGGAATTTCGCAGGCAGGCAAACTGAACAGCTGATGGCGATGGAGATAGACGTACCTTCTCACCCGAGACCAAACTCATGATGGGCAACTGTTGTCGAGGCTTCGCTCGTGTTGTCCAGACTTTGGTTGCTGCTCAGGTTTCGTAAAAAGGGTCGTTAGCGAATTTGTGAGCCGATGGGTTTTCGAATTGTGTGTGGTCACGTGTTGGGGGGGCAGAAATTCCAGAGCTCAGCACAGACCAACTAAGGTGAATAAGGTGGGGCTGTACCATCTTCGACTGGCTATGCAATCAGGGTTAGGGTTACTCGGCTCGGCATCAGCCCTGTGAGGGAGCCCAGAAGTTGCTGCAGCACTCCACGCCACCTTCTCTTCAGGTTCTCCAAGCATTCCTCAGGAAGCATGACCATTCTCATTGTCAGTTGCCAAGATCCTTCATTGTCATGCTCTACCTTTGGCTGTATGCTCTCACTCAACAGCTGAGCAGAACAAGGAACCGGTCTATCAAAGGTGTCCCGCAGTCAGCGAGATAGACAGCCAGCAACTCAGATCAAAAGCATTTCACATCTGCAAACTAAAATAGCTGGGAACTGGTGTGTGCCCCTGGGACTTCGACATGACGCAGTCCCTGCAACCAATGGCAATCCGATACTGCACGCGCGGTTGCTCGCTGGGTGGCTGAGCCGAAGACCGACGGTGACGTTTGCCAGGCGGGTCAGTCCAACATCGCGGGGTCAACTTGGGTCGGCATCTTCTTGTTTGCTTCAGCTGCCAATAACTCAGCCCCGTGTCCGTTTCCATTCTGCTGCGCCTGACTCACGGGACGTCAGCAGCGGTAGCCAAGCATTCCTCTTCCTGTAAATCATCTGCAAAGAAAAGAACATTCTTGTACATTTCCTTCCAAACCTCCAATCTGTCACCAAGTTGTCAACGTTGCCCCTCTCGCGCACCCAGGACTTCAAGATGCTCGACGAAAACCTTCCAACATTTCGGTTCAGGCCGTCGTCAGACGACCCACTCTCAACCATACTTTACTTCACTCAAAACGGTTCTGAGCCAACGCCTGAATATCTGCTGCGAAAACCAGACCCCGCGCTGCCGGCATCTCGCAACAAGTATGGCGTCGGCCTTTGCGATCCTTATAACCACAATGTTGTATATGGCGAGGTGAATGTTGAGCCGGAATGGACACTACCTACTCTCTCCGCGGCCGAGATCCGCGCACAAGTTCAGTCTGGCGCTCCTCCTGCGCCGGCGACAGCGATTATTCCAGATAGCTTCTCCATCCAGCTCTACGATCCAGATCAGACTATTGCGGTGAAGTTGATGGCAGGCAGCTGGAACAAGAGTGATACCTGGGAGTTTGAGATCCCGGTCCAGACATTCAAGACTCCCACTACGAGCGAACTTGACCGCGAGCAGCAAAACGCCTCCCCAGCGGCTGCTGATCTGATCCCGCGTATCATGTTCCGTTGGAAAAAGGAGGGCAAGCTTAGCAAGGACATGACCTGCTACATGTCAGGCAAGAACACCGCCGGGAAGAAGAGCAAGGAGCCGGATATCACAGTCGCCATGTACAAGGGATCACGAGAAAGTGCCATGACTCTCTACCAGCCTAACCTCCACCGAGTAGAGGTTGAAGACCGCAAGGGTCTAGAACTGGTCCTCCTCCTCGGCGCAGAGGTCATCAGAGACCTCTACCTCAACCCGAAGCCAGGACTGTTCAACGTCTCCGCCACGACCCCGGGGCCTATCCCCAACCCACAGAAGAGGAAGAACTCACGTCCCAATGTGGCAGCAGCAGCAGTGATTCCAACTCCAGCAGCCACCCCCCCAGCCGCCATGTCAGGAGCCTTGAACAACACCCCTCCAGCAAAAAGCAACACAATGCCTACCTCTTCCAAACCACAACAGCAACAACCCGTTCCAGCTCCGATGACGACGGCTAGCAACATCCCACCCCCACCCCCCGGCGGCCCAAACAAACAAGCCGTAACCTTCACCTCCACCCCCACGGCCTCCATCGAGGCAGAAACCCGCCGCCTCCAGGAACTCGTCGAGCGTGAGCAACGCGAGCGGGAGAAGGCCGAGCGCGCAGAGCAAAAGCGCATCAAGAAGATGCTCGAAGAAGAGGAAAAAGCCCAGCGCAAAAGGGAAGCCGAAATCGCCAAGGAAACCGAGCGTCTTCGCAAAAAGTATGGAGTTGAAGGTCAGGACTTGCCGTCAGATCGGCCTTCTTTGCCGCCGAGGCCGTCGTCTTCTGTGCATGGGTCTCCTTCTATTCAGCAGCAGCAACAGTTTTTCCCTCCACCTCCTCCGCCGCAGCAACAGCAACAGCACCAGCAACAGCAACAACCGCAGTGGTTGGGGGCTCCGGCACCGGCGCTGCCGCCACGGCCGGTGAGTGCCGGGCCGGGGTCGGGACCGAATCAACAACAGGGGCCGTTTCATTGTAATAAGCTGAATGTGCTGTGGAAGGGGGCGGGGCAGCAGTTGGAGAATGTGAGGAGCCAGGTGGAGAGTAGGATGAGTCCGGAGTTGCAGGCGAAGTTGAGCCAGACGCTGCCGCATCGGCCGGGGAAGAAGGAGGAGGGGGATGGGGGACGGAGGAGGGTGCAGAGGAAGAGGAGTTCGGGGTTTTAGAGGGGAGAGGTGGTGGGGGTGTAGGATATGAATGGGATTTGGGAGGGGTTTTGGGAGGATATCATATGGGTTGGTACCAGGTAATGGGTTTGGCGATGACGTTTTGCAACGAAATAATTATGAGATGTTAGCGAAGATTTTTTTAATTGATTATTATGTAACATTCGAACATTTTGAGAAAAGCATGCGGTTATTCTTACCCCTATTCATGGCTGGTGTTGTTGTTGGTAGTTTCTGGAATAAGCCGATGTTGTGAGGTTACCTGGCTCAGGGGGGGAAACTTGTTTTGTTTGAGTGAATTTTGAAAGAATTAGGACGATAACCAGCCCATTGACGATGTAGCATTTTTGGTTGAACCCCCCTTGGGATTTAAGACCGTTGTTAAAAGCTTGACACGATGTTCCCATTATCCATTATTAATTGCAGTTCATCTCTAGTGTACTGTATGTGTTTCTTGTCTCTTTTACTAAAAGTATCATCTGAACTTGATGCTACAGGTGATGTGTGTCTGAAAGAGATCCACATCTATACAGGCCTGACAAGTTTGAAGATAAAAAAAGAAGTACGAGAAGGATCTTTTGTGTCGATCCGAACATTTTGTGACCAGGCAGCTTGTTGCGGGATGGCTAGCTGTGGACGGGAGTGAGAGATACCGGGCCGTTTGGCTGGGTCGAGGGGGGGAAAAGGTGAAACGCGGGGTTTGGGAATAGAATGTGGTATATATGAGCAGGGGATTGATGGGGGGGAACTGTTAGAGGTTCTGGATGGGGGGAGGTTTTGGTGAAACTTGCTGGGCGGGTATTGAAGCTTTTTTGGTGGAAGGGGGGGGTAGGAGGGATGGGGGGTGGTGATGGTAGGGAGGTGGTTGCTTGAGGTAGGTGGGAATATCATGATGGATGATGTGTGGTTGTTTGATGACTTGTGTGTGCGAGTTTATAGGAGTGTAAGTGTACCGGGCGTACTTGTGATAAGTTGGGATAATCTTAGATTGCAACGTTTGACGAGGAGGATTGATGAGGTGTGAGGTGACTGCGGACTGTGCTGCTGTTCAATATATTTTTGGTGGGGGAGAAGCAATTATGGCAAGGCTGTGAGAGCCCTATGGAGGCGCTGCCACACACTTGCATGGTGATACGCCATCTTGACTTTGTGGCCAGGCGCGGGGTGTCCTGCTCAGGTACCGCTGCTCAAATGGGGCTCAGATGTTGTGAAGAACAAGAGATGAGAGAGACGAGAGACGAGAGAAATAGACAGCTCGTGATCTGAAAGCTGGTGTTTGTGATCGCCGGTCAACGGTGGACTCGGGAACCCCTGGTCTCCCTCCCATGTTAGCAAGCGGGTCGAGGGGCAGGGGCCAAGCAACCGACTTGCAAATTTGGCGCTAAGACCATTTCGGGTGCCACCACCACTTCCAAGCGGCCAAAGCGAGCGGCTACGACAGCAGCAACCTGAATCCGCAATCAACCTCCGCCCGCATCACGACCCTAAGTTTTCCCTCCAGGTCGCTCGTCAACAGCGACAAGACACTGCTGAAGTCGTCGCCTCCACCGCCTCGACCCCCCGATCCGCCGACCGAAGAGCTGCGAGCCCGTCTCCCGAGGCCGAATCGCACCGCCCGCTGAGGTTCAAGGAGGGGCCGCTGCCGTACCTGAATTGTTGGAACGCCTTGTTGGATTTTTCGAATTTTGGCCTCGTTGGACACCATCGCCGCCGAATCCGGTTGCTTTGTTGGAAGCGACTATTCTGTATACCGTCTCCGTTTCTCTGTACAAATCAACTCTCTGGGACTTGCGAGAAGATCCCGAATTATCGCTCCCTTTATCGTCGCTATCCCACGTCGAGAATCCCGTGCCCTCGACGCTGGACACCACCTCCTCTCCTGGTTGCTCTGCCAGCTATCCCTTCACGGACCCCAAAAACTCGACGAACCGGCCCTCGTTGCGGCTTGGGCTGTGAGGGCCTTGCAGATCTACTCCAGCCATGAATTTTGATTCAGGTACCGCCTACGCCGAGTCGGACGCCGACGACGAGTACGAGCGAGATATCCATGGAAGTTCGCCCATGGCCACCGATGTCGAGACTTCCCCTATCGATTCCGACCCACCTTCAGCCGAACACACACCAACCACCTATGGCTACCGCTCAAGCGCCGACAGGCTCCCAGAGACCATCATCTCGGAGTGGACAGCGGAAGAGTGCGCCGATTTCATTGCCTCAATAGGCGTTCAACAATATGCAGATATATTCCTAGGTACGCTTGCGCTGGCTGGGCCCCATGGATGAATGACACCGCTAACACTCTTTACAAGAAAACGAGATTGTGGGCGAGGCTCTGGTGGCCCTTCAGCATGACGATCTCAAATCCATGGGAATCAACAGCGTGGGCCACCGCCTGACAATATTGAAATCCGTCTATGACGTCAAAAAAGCACAGGATGTACCCATCGAGAGCGATCACTACATGCCGCTCAGTATGTGATAACCCCTCAATCCGGGAGGATGTGCTTGTAGCTAACACGAAGTCAACGTAGCTGCGGAAACGGAAGCTCAGTCAGCAAATGCCACGTTAAAGGACATCCAACATCTTGTCCAGCAACTGCGTGTTCGAGACGAGCGGATCTCCATGTTCGAACAGGACTTGCGCCGGCTGACGGACGATTTCAGGAGACTACGCGAGGACATGCTCCCCGCGTTGAGGCTGGCCAAGGACTACCAACAACCCTTACCAAACGATCCGTCATATCAAGATACCCTATCACCGCCTGCACCAACACCATCATCAGCCAACCAATACAGCGCTGGCCTCAAGAGGCAATATTCCACCAAAATGATCAAACTTGGGACTACACCAAAAGCAACATCACCAACCCACCTTCAAACGACACACAACCCTTCCATAGTCGAGCAGACCCTCGACCCTTCGGGAGCGGCAGACAGGGCAGTCATGTCGTCCTCTCACCTCGCAGCCATGAACGGGCAAGGCAGCTCCGTCTCCCCTGGATACCCATCACCAAACATGCCCTCCCCCACTTCGCCACCAACCGCCGGCCTAGCAGGCAACACTTTGTCCTCACGAGCCTACCGCTCTGACCAACCCCCCCAACAGCAGCAGCAGCAGCAACCACAGCAACCACCTTCTTCTACCAGAACAACCTTTTCCGAAAACGATCACTACGGCAACCAGACCAAAACCACGGCCGTGCCCGCCCCGAGAAGGATGCAAACCCCCGCGCCGGAGACACCAGGGTCGAGTAACTCGGTGGAAATATTCAAGTCTTTTAGAGTGAGCATGGATGATCCGTGCTACAAGGTGTTGCCGGCGGCGTTGAAAAAGTACCAGATCAATGCGCCGTGGGACCAGTACGCGCTGTATATTGTGTATGGAGACCAGGAGAGGTGCCTGGGGCTGGACGAGAAGCCGTTGATCTTGTTCAAG
This sequence comes from Cercophora samala, assembly GCA_030512305.1. Taxonomy (NCBI): domain Eukaryota; kingdom Fungi; phylum Ascomycota; class Sordariomycetes; order Sordariales; family Lasiosphaeriaceae; genus Cercophora; species Cercophora samala. Next base: position 288,165 of record JAULSY010000002.1, on the reverse strand, counting down.
CAGCTGGACAAGGAGGGGAAGAAGCCGATGTTTATGCTGAGGAAGACGAATACTGCGCAGGCTGGGGGGCCGGGAGGGGAAGGGGGGATAGGTGGTGGTGGTGGTGGTGGTGGTGGGGATGGAGGGGGGGGGCAGCAGCCGGGGAGTGCGGGGTTGGGGTCGGGGGGTAGGGGAGGGGGGATGGGGATGATGGGGTATGATCCGCCGGGGGGGATTATTTAGGGGATGATTCCCTGATGGGGTTTGATCGAGTAGGGTTGTGAGGGAAGAAAAGGGGTTTGTTTAAATTTGGGGGGGGGGTGTGTGGATGTGGGATAGAAGAAAGAGCAAGCGAGCAAGCAAGCAAGCGAGGGCATAGCGAGCGAGCGGGTGGGGGTGAGCAGCGCTGGTTTGGGCATTTAAGTGATTATTTGTGTGTGTGTGTTGATTGTTGTTGGATTTGGAAGAAAGGGGAGGGAAACAGAACCTGGGATCTTTTTTTGTGTTTTTTTTTAACTAGCAAAATAGTTGGAAAGAGGGGGGGGGGCGGTAGGGGTGGAGTGTTTGATATAAATTTTGAAGCATACTTGTTTTCTGTTTCCATACTTTGGAGGGATAGGTGGGAGAAAGGAGGTAGGTTTGTGAGATGTGTAAGTTGGGTAAGACGGTGGATGATTGGTTTTTTTCAAAAGAAAGAGAAGGAAGGGGCGGAGAGGGTGGTTTTTGGTGTTTGTGTGGGCCGCTGTGTTATGCTATGCTCCGGTTGAAGGAAAGATGGAAGGGAAAGACTTTTTAGTTGTTTGGATATATATTCAAGACAGGAAGTGTGAGGTGGGAAGGCATGAGGGGGTGGCATATATAATGGACAAAATCAAAATATATACCATACTCTGGTGAAATGTAGAATCCTAAGAACCTTGTTCCCAATAATAGTGGCCATGTATATTTCACGACGTGGATGCAACTAGAATACAAGACTACTTTCCTATCAAGTAGGCATAACAAAAGTCAATGCTCCAACCCCCATTAACCCCCCCCCCCCCTACATGCTTTAGCAATGATACCAAAGCCAGATAGATTTTCCTCACCAAAGCCATCAAATACCCCCTCCTTCCCCCCCCCGCGCGCCAAACTCCCAGTTCCCACTACCTACCTGAACAGATCAACCCCTCCTATACCCCCTCCCCGTAGTCTGCTGATTCCTCGCCCTCTCCAGCTGGCTCTTAAACTCCCCAAACAGCACCCTCACCTTCCCATCCGCCACCCACCCCTCCACAATCCTGTCCACCAGCTTGTACTTCTTCTTGAGCTTCATCCCCTCCCTCTCCGCCAGCTTCGCCGGCTGCATATACCCCTCCGCCATCAGCTGGCTCTCCACCCAGTCCTGCAGCGCGTGCTTCCAGTGAATCAGCGTGTGGGCAATCTCTGCGTTTCCGTTGCAGACCACGCCCACGTAAAAAGTCTTGTCCTCGGGGGGGATAGTGTTGCCGTCTTCGTCCACGTCGTCGGTTTGGGAGGCCTGCTGGGAGGAGGCCTCGGAGGAGGAGTCGCTATCGCTCGGTGGTTCAATCGGGTCGAGGAAATCCATCCCGAAGCGTTTCACGTAGGGCGTGCCAGAGAAGGATATCGTCCACGTTGCCGGGTGACCTGACCGCCCGCAGGCCTCGCAGTTGGCGCCAAAGACGGAGTCGTGGGCTGATGCGCCGACTTCGATGGAGGTGTACTGCGGCCGGGCGCGGAGGGCTTTGTAGAAATCCGGTTTCCAGACCGAGGAGGTGAATTTGGACGTGGCGAGCGCCCTGACCTCGTCGTCGAGCTTCTGCCAGCCGATGCGGTAGAGCTCGCCCGTCTTTTCGGCGAAGCCGGGGATGATCTTGTAGAGGACGAGCCACTCGACCACGTCGCGGAAGTGCTCGATGAGCTTCTTGCGGGCGTGGTGGGTGAACTGGAGGGGCATCTGGATGTCCTCCGGGGCGCCCATGGGCTCGTCGCTGTCGTCTTGGACGACAAAGTCGTCGAGGTCTTCGGCTTCGGCTTCGGTGCCCTCGTCGTCGGAGTCCCCTTTTAGCTTCTTGAGCGTCTTCTTTTTCTTTTTCTTGTCGTTTTTGTCCTTTTTGCTCGTCTTTTTGCTGCCGGACTGTGATGGTTCGGGGCCTTCGTCTCCTTCTTGTTCTTCGTCTTCTTCATCCTCGAACTCTGAGAGCGCGAGGTTGTCGGAATCTGTGTCATAAAGAGCTTTTCGTGGCTCTACTTCATCCTCCTCATCCTCTTCTTCCTCATCTTCCTCAATAATGGTCTCACCAGCATACCGGCGACGAAGCATCTGCTGCGCTCTCTGCTTTGCGGAAAGAGGCTTTCGTGGAGTCTGCGAAGAGCGCAGCCTCGGCGTAGGCGCGACCTCTTCCTCAGAGTCGCTCTGTTGCTGTTTGACCGGTGAAGAACCCCTGCGGATCAACCTCCGCTTCTTGACGGGCGAGGAGACCAAAGGCTGGTCGTCTGAATCGTCGCTATCAACCGCCAGCCGCCGCTTTCTGTTGAAACGCAAGGTAACGGGCGTGACGATTGGCAGATCATCCTCATCATCCTCGTCCTCGTCCTCGTCCTGTTGAGCTTGCTGTTTTTGTTTTGGGGTAGATTCCTTCGCGGGGCTCGGAGATGCTGATGAGGAAGAAGTAGAAACTGTTTTGGTGCCACGGGATTTCCCTCTTTTAGTAGGCAGCTGATCCTCTTCTTCTTCTTCATCATCATCTTCATCACTGATAACGACGGCCTTCTCTTTCCCTTTGGATTTCTGCTTTGTCGATTTTCCTCGCTTGGTAGGGAGCTCATCCTCGTCGTCGTCATCACTAATGACAACAGCCTTCTCCTTCCCTTTGGGGGTTTGTCGTGTCGACCTCACAGGAAGCTCATCCTCCTTATCCTCGGCCGCAGACGAGGACTGATCGAGCTCCTTCAGGTAAGTGAGCGATGGTCTTGACCTCGTCTTCCTCGCGCTGCTGAGTATGACCTGGGAAGAGGTCATAAAGTTGCCACCCGGAGAAGAGCTGCTTGCCGCGGCGGGAGGGGGTGGCATAGCGACCACACTGTTCTTGGATGGGGAGCCTTTTGTCGGAGTCGCTTTCCTTGGGGTTATCACAGCAGGCTTGACTCTTGGGCGGCCTGCGGAAGAAAATTAGCGATTATTTCTTTTGCGGGGAGAGAGAGAAAGAAAATATACCCAAGGTGGCCTCCAGCGTCTGCTGTTTCTTTTTGGAGGGCTTCGCCATTATTGGCTAGCCTGCAAAAAGCCGTGGTTTCTTTTTTGTGGGTGATGATCGCTGGGAAAGTAGTAGAAAAATGATCGTAGAGCTATGTATCGCGCAGTTAGTTAAAGTTGTTGTTTGGTGGGAAAAAGCAAACGAGGTCGAGGTCCATGAAAAGCTTTTGTAGGTTGATGAGTGAGCCGGTGCCTGGCTGTCCAACAGCGAATAGGGCGGAATCCAGTAGTTTCTTTCTCAACTTAAACTTGATCCCAAGTTGAGATGAAGAAACTTGCATCGCACTTTGAACTCCAAATCGCCACTTCACTTCATCAAGGCTAGAAACATAGAAAACGACTTACCAGGTACTTATGCCTGCTGTGGTCTTAGTTCTGAGACAAGCGATTTTTGACAAATGATGTTCGACTGTAACTCGAATAGCAGTGATCGATATCGATCATGTACCCTGTCGCAAACGAAAGTACCAAGTAATGGCCAGAGGTAGAGCGATGGCGATGTTGCTAATTCCGAAAACGGTTATGGTGATGCAAGCAGTTTAATTAAACGGACGCGCGTAGTCGTGGCGCTGAGGGAACGCGGTACCACGTGACCGAGGATTGAAGTTGAAACTCATAGTTGATCCCCTTTTTACAACAAGCCAAAACTTATTAAGGACATATACATACAGTACTCCCCTGGTTTGTTTGTCTAGCGCGGTACAGCCAAGCCCACTATCACTACTCTGGCAATTATCATCAAGCTCACTCCTGATTTGGTATAAAAATTCGAAAAAGACCCCGGTCAGCGAAAAGATATCCTCCACTCACAGAAAAAAAAAGCCGAGAGCCACCAACTACGGACTTTTCTCAGTGGTTAAAGCCCCCTGGTTCACCTCCACTGCTTGTACCGCGCTAGACAAACAAACCAGGGGAGTACTGTACATGCGTAAACAAGGTTTAAAAATACGGTTCGGATCTATTCCTCTAGATTTCTTTGTTTAAACCGATACCATGTAGCTGGTGAACGGCTGAGGTTCTATTCGTTTCGTATTTGCGCCTCGCAAAAAAAGACACACACAACCAACTCCTGCTTCCCATGCTTTATAGAAATATACAAGCCTAAGGTTGTCCGGGTACACCACGCTTCCCCCCTACCCCTTTTGCCTGTCATCCATTCGTTCGTCCATCCATCCATACATCCATCCACCCATCCCAGGCCTATGTGTTTCCCAGCCGTCCCAACATACCAACATTAATTAAACCCGGACACCAAGCCAGCCAACCTTGTACCTGATACCACCGCCAACCTCCACCCATTTCTCATAGATGCTTATTATACCAAATGAACACCTGGCTCCAATGGAAAACTGGACAGGATATCAAAAACCCCCAATAGTAGAATGTCAAAAGGGAATGCTCAAGATCGCGCCAGCACGCCCGCTTCCCCTTGAATTATGTACAGTTACTCGCACATGTATACTTTTTGTCGTTGCAGCAAGGAAAACCCCAGAGAGATAAAATTATCTCAATGGTACCTTGGCATCTTGAACACCGCGCGCCAAAACGTCCTCGAGCTTCCACCTTGGGGGCTTGACGACGCCTTCCAGACCGTTGGCCTTGCGCCACTCCTTCTCCGTCTCTGGGGTGACACCTTCTGGCAGAGGCTCAGCGCCACCGGCCAAACCAGTAGAGTACTTGATCTGAATGATGTCGCCAACCTCGTCGCAAGCAGCAAGGACGCGATCCAAATCTTCCTTGTTGTGAGCCGAAGAGACGCAGAAACGGGCGCGAGAGCTGATAAGAGGAGTGGCGGGGTAACCGACAACGACGACAGAGATCTTGCGCTTGAGCATTTCGTGACTGAAGGCAGCGATCTTGGCGGGATGGTAAAGCATGATGGGGATAATGGGCGAGTCGTCGTGGCCGTAGACAATGTAACCGAGACGCTTCAATCCAAGACGGAGGTAGCGAGAGTTGAAGGCGATGCGCTGGAGACGCTCCTCGCCCTGACCAGGTGCGATTTCGCCCGTGATAATACGCAGGGAAGCCAGAATTTGCATGAGGACCGAGGGGGCAGGAGATTCACCGAGAAGAGTAGCGGCGTTTGTGGTTCTGAGCTTGTCGATAATGTGCTTCTCAGCAGCAACATAACCACCGTTGGCGCCGAACGACTTGGTCAAAGTACCCATGAGGATATCAATCTCGGCCGGATCCACACCAAAGTAGTCGCAAACACCGCGGCCACGGGGGCCAAGGGCACCGATACTGTGGGCCTCGTCGACGTACAGGAAGAACTTGTACTTCTTCTTGAGAGCCAGAACACCGGGGAGATCAACCATGGTGCCCTCCATCGAGTACAACCCCTCAACAGCAACCAGAATCTTCTTCCAGGGGCGGTGAGTGCGGGGCTGACCCTGAGAGATGGCCTCGCGAAGCTTGGCCTCGAGATCACCGATGTCGTTGTGCTTGAACGAGCGGATAACAGCGCCAGAGAGACGGGCACCAATGCGAATCGAAGCGTGGTTGAGTTCGTCCGAGAGAATCAGGCAGCCCTTGGAGACCAAGGCAGGGAAGGAGCCGGCGTTGGTGACGAAACCCATTGAGAAAACCATGGCGGCAGGCTTGCCAACAAACTGGGCCACTTCGCGCTCAACCTCGACGGCGAGATCGTTGGTGCCGGAATCGGCGCGGGGGCTGGCAGAGCTGAGGCCATACTTGCGCACACATTCCTCCACGGCGTCGGCGCAGGGGCCGTCGGACTGGGCGAAACCGAGGTAGTTGTAGGAGCTCATGTTGAGAGTCTGGGTGTAGGTGCCGGTGAACTTGTAGGTGCGGTTGAAGTCGTCCGACTTGCGGTCCATGAGGGTGATGAAGCGGCCAGGAACACCGGTAGTAGGTCTGGCGAAGCAGTCGTCCAGGCGGAGCTTCAGTCTCCGGACGTAGAAATTGTCAAAGTCATCATTAAGAGGCGCATATCCGTTTTGGGCCTTGAGGGTCTGGTAGTGCTTCTTGTTGCCGAAGCGCTTGCCGAAGAAGTCGCGAATATGGCCGCAGAAAATTAGGATTAGGTAGCTGAGATACGTGGTAAGGACAAAGTAATAGGGAGGCTCATCCTCGATCGGGGTCTCGAGCGGCTGGCCGAAGCTCTGGCTGACGTGTCGGTGAGTGGGATGGAGCAGAGGACCGAACTGGGAGGCGGCGCGCTCCTCCTTGCGGGCCTCGTCGGCCGAAGGAGGCTCGAACAGAGTGGTTGGGGGCTCGTCGATGTGCTGCTCACCGGCAGCGGCGGCCGAGAGGGAGATGGTGGGCAGCGACATGGCGGAGGGCGACGAGAGCTGGCCTGGAAGCGGCGACATGGACTGCTGCTGTTGAGAATGCGATTGCTCCTTAGCCTTGGACGAGAAGAAACCAACGAGGCGGTTGCCCTTGGAGTGAGAGGCCCGTCGCTCCCCAGCCCTTTCTGACTGCGGCATACTGGTCGAGAAAGGGTTTGTGAGCTTTCGAGGCATCGAAACGGCGGGAGAAAATAGAACCGAGTGATTCGTACTGGAGATGGAATAGATGGAGTGGGTGACCTCGCCCTGTGGTGTTCTGCACGCGCGGGGTCTTTGAGAGCTTGCGAGTGGTGTTTTCCGAGGTCAAACAAACTCTCCTCCGCGAGGGCTGGCAGAACAGAACAAGAGACAGACGCGAGGTTGGAAGAAAAGGAAGGGCCTGGTCTTGTCTGACAGTGACAGGGCGAGGGATTCACGGATTCACGGTGGAAAAAAACAGGACACCCGACTTGAAGAGGCGGAGAGAGAGGCCGGGCAGGGCCAGGGGAGCGTCTCGCCAGGAAATTACCGGTCGCTGGCGGATGCCCTGGAACCAGGTGTGGATTGGGTGGTCTGCGCGCTGGGCGCTGCTAGCACCACCAGGGTTAATAAAGTGGAGGGGTCTGCCGTGTAGCCACCCGGTAATTTGACAACGCCCTGCAGCCCCCTGTCGCTCACAAGCTCACCACCACCACCACCAACAACACCATCTATGGTCCCGCTACCAGCCAGTCCCTTCCCGTGCCGAGATGTCCGGTGCCCTCCCGGGGCTGACTGAGGGGGCACGGGGGGTCATGAATTCATCATTATTCAGCTTTATCAGCGTCAGCACTTTGGATTCTATCTTCCATCTTGTTCTCTCTTGGACCCTCAGCACTCTCACCTCTCGAGTGCCTACCGCAGTAGGTAGGTGATGAGTTGGTCTACACTACTGTGTACAGTGTCTACCTACACCGGCTCCTTCACCCTGCATTAGCAGCATATCCCAATTTGGAGATGGTGATAATACGCTGTAAAAATTTGATGCCGGTCTGGTCCTGTATCCCGCCGTCCGTGGATCTCTGAGGGCGCCCGCCCAATCGGGGTCCTCGTTCACCCGCTCCCAGTGGCACTCTCTTGTGCTGTCACGCCCAGAGGAGCATAGCGCGATCGTGAGAGGCACAGAATCGCCAGAAATATTTCAGGGTCAGGGCGTTCACCAAGACAAAACACCAAAAACTCCAACCACCGAGAAAAGTGGCATGACCGAACGAGCGGTGTACAAGCCTACCACCAAAACCGTTTCCACAACGCCTACTTGTGGCCGAGGGATACCGCCTGGAAGGTAACAAAAAGCCACCCGGCGTCTGCTACCGTCGCCTGTACCACGGCAATTGCGTCAAGATCAGATGTCTTTTCCAACGGCTCGGGGAGGAGCCGGGTCGGCAGCGGGATTGTGTTTATCGCGCATTGAATCCCGATATGCCTACACTACATATCAGGTGCCCATGTGGCAGCCCCAATGTTACGCGTGTTTCTGAGACTGACAGACGCGCGCGGATGAGGTGAGCGGGCAGTGGTGGTCGGTGAGCACCGCCGAATAATTCGGGGCTATAAACGCTTGGAAGATCGGTCTTTGCAAGGCGTAGTGTACTTCTCGCACAAGAACTGCACTGCCTATAATATATTGATCCTCCCGTTATCTCGCGCTCTCGGAATCATTCTCCGGCCAAGATATGCTTGTTTGTTTCCGAGAACAAGAAAACCTGGAACCTTATTAACTTCGACATGTCGTTCGAAGCTGCGGGTTAAACAGACCGGTACCTGCATGACAAGCTGCCGAGCTGTGGAAGGGATGCCGCCGCTTGCATCATCCGTCAGTGGCCCGACTCCGACCTCCGGTTTGCGCTGCCTGTGTCTCGCCTTGCTGGAGCTTGCTGATTGCCCCCTCGGGTGTCGTGTGGCAAGCGTCGGCTTTCGCCGGACTCGGGTCCATAACCTTAGTAACCTAGGGTCGGGTCCAAGTTAGAGAGAGAGAGAGAGAGTGAAGACCATCTGAAGCACTTCCAATTCCCCGTTGCCGGACCCCGTTGGGTACATACATACATCATCAACAATTGTTTTGTTTCGTACCTCCTTTGTCGGTTGCACTGTGGAGTTGTCCAACACGCCACTCGCTCATTAAACATTGTGCTTCCAAATTCACCGGATATCCCCATTTTTCTTTTTTGAAGAAATACAATCCAAAACCAGTCGTGGTGGACACAATGACGGCATCGGAGCTCTGGAGACACTCTGACCCTGAGGGGACCCAGATGTGGAAGTTTTTGCAGCACGTAAACTCCAAATACGGGCTGTCTCTGGCTGATTACCCGGATCTCTACAAGTGGTCAGTCGACAATGTAGCCGACTTTTGGGGAGACGTGTGGCATTTTGCCGGCATCAAGGCTTCCAAGCCATTTGACCAGGTGCGTTTTCTGTGTTGTAGCTAAGGTGTAACCCCTGAATTGAGCCCCTGAATTGGTTGGCCCCATGGGTTCCCATACCACCCTATCACAGAAACCTTCCTACTATTTCCGAGTTGGGGTATGTTTACTAACAATGCCTTCAGGTCCTCTCTCCTGATGCCCCCATGTTCCCAAGGCCCGACTTCTTTGCCGGTGCCCGTCTGAACTTTGCCGAGAACCTCTTGTTCCCAGCCAACGCCGACGTCGACGAGAATGCCGTCGCCGTCATCACCGCTACCGAGGATGACAATGCGCTGACAGAAACAACATGGGCTGAGCTCCGCGACCAAGTACGCAGGTGCTCTAATGCCCTTCGTGCTGCCGGTGTAAAAGAAAACAGTGTCGTTGCTGGCTTTGTCGCAAACCACGTCCAGGCTCTCGTCGCCTTGCTCAGTGCTGCCACCCTCGGTGCCATCTGGACTGGTATCAGCCCTGACAACGGTGTCAGCGCCGTCCTCGACCGTCTCGTTCAGATCCGCCCTCAGGTGTTGTTCTCTGACAACGCCACCCTCTACAACGGCAAAGAATGGTCCGGCAAGGCCAAGACGCTCGAAATCGTCGAGGCTCTCAAGCAGCACGGCCTGGAAACCGTCGTCATCGTCAAAGGCCTCCCCAGCTTCGAGACCGGCCTCGATGAGTTCCGCAACCTCGGCGTCACGGCAGAGGAGTACGACAGCTTCCTGTCTTCCTCCGCCGACCAACCCTTGGTCTTCTCCCAGCTCCCCCCATCCCACCCCCTCTACGTCCTCTACTCCTCCGGCACCACCGGCCTCCCCAAGGCGATCGTCCACACCGCCGCCGGCACCCTCCTCCAGCACAAAAAAGAGCTCTACCTCCACTGCTCCTTGTCTCCCGCCTCCCGGATGCTGTACTTCACCACCACCTCCTGGATGATGCACCACTGGTCCGTCTCCGCCCTCAGCTGCGGCGCCTCCCTCGTCTTGTACAGCGGCAGCCCCTTCAAGCCCCACGGCTACCTCTCCCTCCCCATCCTCCTCTCCAAGCTGAAGGTAACCCACTTTGGCACCTCGGCCGCCTACCTCACCGCCCTGGAAGCGAACAACATCATCCCCGTCGCGGCCGAACACAAGCTCGACCTGTCAGGGCTGGAGGCGATCTACTCCACCGCCTCCCCGCTGCCCCCGTCCACCTTTTCGTTTGTCTACCAGGCTTTTCCACCTCATGTCAACCTGGCGAGCATCACCGGCGGGACGGACATCATCTCCCTCTTTGGCGCGCCCTGCCCTTTGCTGCCGGTGAAGGTAGGGGAGATTCAGTGCGCGGGGTTGGGGATGGCGATCGCGGTGATGGACTCGTCGTCTTCGTCGGCGAACCCGGAACTCATCACGACAGAAGGGGAGGAGGGCGATCTGGTTTGTCTCAAGCCTTTTCCCTGCCAGCCGCTGACTTTTTTCGGGGAGGGCGGTCAGGAAAAGTACAAGGCTGCGTATTTTGAGCGGTTTGGGGTTAATATCTGGCATCACGGGGACTTTGTCAAGATCCCCGACGCGAGAACGGGGGGGTTGGTCATGCTAGGCCGCAGCGACGGGGTGTTGAAGCCGGCGGGGGTTAGGTTTGGGAGCGCGGAGATCTATAATGTGCTGGCGAGGCATTTCGCGCGGGAGGTGGAGGAGGCGGTTTGCGTGGGGAGGAGGAGGGAGCGGGATAGGGATGAGACGGTTTGCTTGTTTGTTGTTATGAAGGAGGGGGCGGAGTTTGGGCAGGAGGTGAGAAAGAGGATTGGGGAGGTGGTGAGGAGGGAGCTGAGCGCGAGGCATGTGCCGGGGGTGATTGAGGAGGCGAAGGGGGGGGTGCCGAAGACGGGGAATGGGAAGAAGATTGAGGTGGCGGTGAAGCAGATTTTGAGCGGGATGAGGGTCAAGACGAATGCTAGTGTTGCTAACCCCGAGGCGTTGGAGTGGTTTGAGGGGTGGGCGAGGAGGGAGGAGGAGAGGGAGAGGTTGCCTAATTAGGTGGGTGGATGGCTGTTGGTGAGGGAATGGGGGTTGTTGTTTTGATATTTGTGGCTTGTTATATTTAGATTGGGCTTTTAGAGCAGATGGCGGGTATGATTAGATGTTGAACCTTGGTAGGGTTCCATAGAGCAATCGACTTGAACTGTTTTTCAGTAAACGGCAGCTGGGCATTGAGGAGGGTTGGTTTTGTCTGCTCATCCAACCTCTTGACACAGTGTAACAGACTCAATCTATCCAAAGTGTGAAAGCTCAATAATTGCATTGTAACCAAGGGATAGTTAAATCTACCATCTAGCTATGACGGTCCCAAGCTGAACCTCCAAGCATTATCAAATCCACATTATTCTACCAAGGCTTGTACCTCACTGTATCGTATCCATAACCACCATTCAATCATAGACCTCATGACCCCATCAAAAAAACCCAAAAGAAACACCCCGAAACAAAATACCTTGAAAAGAAACGAGATTTTAAACCACTGCCACGTTCTATACCTTGTCAACTCCAGAAACACCTCGTATACGTTATACCAACCCCCATCACCACCAAATCACTTTTTTCCCCCCTCTTCTCAAACCCCCAACTACACCCTCCCTCCCCCCCTCCCCCTCCCACTCCCATTAACAATAACCGGCGCCTCCCTCTCCCTCCTCCGACTCCCATCCACCACCACCGGCGCCCCCTCTTTAACCCTCCCCCCCCCCAACCCCCCACTCCCATTCCCACTCCCATTCCCCCCCCCTCCCCCAGCGCGCCTCTCCCTCCTCCGCTCCCTCTTCTGCTCCTCCACCCCCCCCCAATCCCCACCACCACCACCACCACCAGCACCACCACCACCAGAAGAAGAAGAAGCAGCAACCCCCTCCGCCAACCTAGCCGTCACCCCCCCCCCCCCCACCACAACCCCATTCAAACACCCCACCGCCCCCATCGCCACCTCCTCCGACCCAAAAGTGATAAACGCCGTCCCCTTTGGCTTCTGGCTCTTGCTGCTGATGGGGATCTCAATCTGCTCGATCGCTGCCCCGTAGCCAGCCGGGCAAAAGGTGTTGAGCAGGGAAGAGACAAACGGCTGGTCTAGACGGCGTTTGTCCAGCCCCAGCAGGATGATCTTGCGGTTTTCGAGGAGGATGAGGTCCGAGGTCGGGGGGAAGGATAGGGAGCCAAAGTCGGTGGAGGTTAGGGAGGTGATTGTGGCTGTGGTTGGGGTGGTGGTGGTGGTGGTTGTGTTGGTTGTGTTGGTGGGTGGGTAGTAGGCTGGGGAGTAATCTTGGTTGCTGGGGGGTGGGTTGGGGTAGTATTCTGCGTTGCTGGTGTTGTTGTTGTTGGGGCTGGGGTAGTATGTTTCTGCTGTGGTGAGGGGGTAGGCGGTGGGGTTGGGGATGGGAAAGGAGGGTTGGGGGGGAGAGAGGTCTTGGTAGAGGGTTGGGGGGTTGCTGGTGGGAATGGGGGGGTATTCTTGCGTGGCAGTGGTGGTGTAGGCTGGGTAGGCGGGCCAGTTGGGGGAGGTGGTGTATTGGATCGGGGAGGTGCATTCCGAGTTGCGTCTCATGTCGGCTGGGTTGGGGTTGGTTGGGTAAGTGGTGTAATAGGGGTCCGGGGCTGGCTGGGTGGCGGAGGGGTCGTCGACTACGCGGCCTCGTTGTTGGTCTTTGAGGAGCAAGATGGCGTGGTAGTCGTTGGGGGGGAGTTTGACGACGGTGGGACTGTCTCTGTTTCTGTCGTCGGCTTGGAGGCAGCGGTAGTGGAGGGTGTTGCCGTCCAGGAACTCTATCGTGAGGGTGAGTTTCGTTAGCTATGAAATCATAGCAACTAAAACAAAACGCCCAGTGCTTACTGTACGCCTTCTCAAAGTTGTCCAACCCCTTGACCCGGACAAAGCCCGCAGTCGGGTCATACGTCAGGCAGTAATCCACCTCGCAGACCTGAGAAACGAACGCCTTGAGGTCTTTCCATGTTGTGCTGTGGGAAAACTGCGAGGAGACACATGGTTAGCCCCAGAGCCAAGCCTCCCCAGAAAGAGAAATGCAGCTACATTTCCGATAGTGATGTAATATAGGCCAGTGACAGACCCCGGCGGGACAGTGACAAGAACCAGGTTTTGGTGATGCATTTGGTTGCGAGACATTGTCGACACAGGCGTGGCTTGATGTTCAGGGTCCAGTTAACTTGGTTCGGTTTGTCTGTGGAGGAGGCTGCTTGGGTTTCAGTCGATCGATTCTGCTAGACTGCCGACATACGAGGCGCTGGAGAAATATAAAAGGAGCGGTGCAATTTGAAGGTGAAGAAATAGGCAGTGGTCGACCGAGCTAATACTCCAAGTCAAGTGGACAAAGTGAAACGAACAAATATGGTAACGTGTTCAAGTCACCAGGAACTGTTCAAATGAAAGATTGAACACTAGTAGGCCAAGAAGACGTTTCAAGGTACGGAGCGAGCGTGAATATGTGGTATATATACTACACACCACTGGAGGCGTCATGGTTTGGGAGTAGCCGTGGAGCAATCGTCTCCTATGAAGGCAACCCCAGGCACCTCTCAACCAAAACATATCATACCACTGCCCGAACAGCTCGACCACCTTCCAAGGGGGCCTAAGGGCTTGCAGACGGCATCTTTTGTCAGATGTGATATCCAACCTTTCCGTCCTGAACTGCATATGGGCTGCATGCGCGATACAGTGACCTGGTGAGAGATCTTGGTCCGTCACGCCTGGTCCTTGTTGCTGTTTACTGTACCCAGTACACTGCCAACTGAAGATTACTCCACACCCCTCCAAAGTCTAGATTCTGTCAACAGATACCTAGAGACAGTCCATGAGCGTCTCGAACGTGCTGAGGATGCGTTGCCGTATGCCTGACAAGAAGGCATGACAAGAAGCGGGCCGAGAGAGACAAGGTGCTCCCGAGGACTACTGAGACAAGCTGCATGATGGGTAGCCACAGCACCGCTACACCGGGGGGAGTGTCTAAACGCAGAAGGTGCTGATTCTCGTTCAGGGAAACGAGGTAAAACGGGCCAATCATCCCCGTCAGCCAACTACCAGGTAGGTGGGAGCACTAAAGATCGTTGACAGTGTTGACAGGCCTGGATGACAGGCGGCTCAAAAGCCATGGCGGTGTCACGACGTTCGCCTGTGTCGTTTGGGTGCAGTGCTACACCCTAGGGGATACAGCCAGGGTTCGAGGACCTACTTGGGCGTTCCTCGTGTGGAGAAGCTGTGGCTAAATGTGGAAGGCGTCACCATACAGAGGGCCAAACCAGCCTTGAAGTTGAACGCCACCCTCTCCAGCTGCCCGCAGACAACCGGAACATGCCCCGCTCACACCGCTAGCCAGCGACTGTAAGTTCCCGATGCTGGCTGAGCAATGCTGAGATACCTCTCTGTAAATGCTTTTGTTGTTTGTGGCCAAGACAACCGCGTGCTTGCACCAGGGGTAAAAACCTGGCATGGGGTGCTGTTGACGATTCTCCCTGGAGAGAAGCTGTGATAACGCTGCAGGAATCCTGTAGGAAATCCATGATGGCGCCTATCTGGTTACTTTCGGGTCCATCAAGGGCAGCACCAACAGAACAGGGACTGGGACATCGAGCCTCCCCCCCACCCCAAGACCCCAAGACCTCGAGACTCCAATTCGCTACTGTTGCTTTGGGTATAGACTCTAGTCTTAAGAGCAAACATTCCTAGGAGGCAAACTGAAGCGGAGCTGCTGCGAGAACCCTGCCTAGGATGCTGAACTAGCGGCTGCGGAGAGCAATAGCTTTCACCCGAGTGAGCTCAAGATTAGATCTGTGGAAGAAAAGCAATATGGTGACGTTGGTAGTCTTGAAGTAACACCGCGTGTATGTATGTAAACCGCGGGGCTTTGCCCTGCCTTGTCACCCGTCGATGTGACGAGATTTGCTCTAAACGTGGTGGTTGCTGGTGCTGTTGGCTCCATGGTGGCCAGACTCGAGGTGTCCAAATCCGCTTAGGCTTGCATGATGCCTCGTCGGAACCCGACATGTCAGACGGCTACTAGCTCACGGCAGAGTTCCCCGGACCGCATTGCCCAATGGCAGCTATCCGGGTTCCTGGGTCTAGGGATCGTTCGCCAAGCCCTGTATGCTCACAACCGGGGGGGGGGGGGATCGAACTCAAACTTGCACAATTGAATGTCTTGGCCGGCGAGGCATAGTGTAAAGTTTCAGGCAAGTGCCGGAGTGCAAATGATGCAATGACGTTTATCTTTTGTGCACAAAGGTGTCCTCTAGCTCGCTGTAGTCATCGTCGTCTTCAACGGCTCTGGCCCTGTCTGGACCGTCGTCCCCAGCCGGAACAAGTTCGAGCGGCGACTCTTCCCGTGTCTCTGCTGCGAAGCTCGGCTCTGGACTGTGGTGGCTGGCCCACGGAGGTGCAACTTGGTCCGATTCGATCAAACAGCACAGTACGTAATGCTGGGCGTCCGAGAAGAAGAGCGACGGACCACTTGCCATATCAGACCCTAACCACGAGGCCCGGGGCTTGCCGCTTGTCTTGAGTCCAGGGAGGTGTTGGGCAAAGTCAACCGATCGAGGCCCTTCTGACAAGGGGTCCCACACAAAGACAAGACCATTGTATTGCTCTCCCTCACATCGAATGAGAAGTGTTTCGGCGACATGAGGGTGCCACGACAAGGCGCTAATGTTCCCGTGGAAGAGCAGCACTGCACGCAACTCTGCGGCCTCCAGATCCCAGATCCAGACTGTACCGGGTGAGTCTTCCAGCCGGGTGGCTGTGAGTGCCGAGGTGGGATCGAATAAGACGGCAGCGCAGCCTGAGACGGGCTCTGAGTTGTCCTGCAGACGGGGCGCCGGGGAGATGACCTGCGTCGTCCGCAAGAAGGTGTGCATGATAGGGCCTGTTTGCGAGACGCCGATCTGCTCTTGCCAGACCTATGAGATTCGGGGTCAGTCCATGGCCTCTCACACGTAGCTGCAGTGTAGTGATTGCTTGCTGTACCCACCTGGAGTGTTTCTGTGGAAACGACAGACTTTGGATGGCGAAGGCGCATCGTTTCTGTTACGGAAGCCATGTTGAATATGCACACTGACCTGCTACAGTCACCGACAGCAAGGAAACGGGAATCGGCCGACAGCTGCAGCACCTTGACACCAGCCCCAAGGGCAAAGTCCCTGTCCTCCAATGAAGGATTCGCAGGGCCTGACCAGGTCTTGAACAGGTGCCCATCTGACGTGTAGAAGATTACTTTGTGCCCCTGCGCAGCTGACTCCCACACGACGAGCCATCGGCCGTCTGGGCTCCATGTGATTCCCTGGGCGTCAATGGTATCAGGAGCCCATGATCTCTGTAGCTCTCTGGTTGGAAACGAGTGAATGCTTATCAGGTCCTTGCCAGACACTCTGGAAAGCAAGGCAAGATGACGTGTTTGCGGCCGAAAAGAAAAGCATCTGGAAGCGGACGAAGGAGAAAAGACCTTGGGGGTGTTGATCTCAGCAGCTCTAGACGAGGCGAGATGGAACAAGGAAAACTTTAGGCCGTATGATGAGATCACGCAGACCTCGGCATCTGAGGCACCGAACCCAACGAGAGCTGGCTTCGTGCCGGGCACAGAGGCGGTCCGGATGGCAGCATGAAAGGTGCTGTCAAGTGCAGAGACGACGCGAACTTGTTCAGGTCCGGCGATGAGCAGCAGGCGTGATGACGGTGACCACTGGAAGCCAAGAATGGGGCCGGCAAAGTCCTGGGGCAGTTTGATCACATTGACAACCTCCAGGCTGCAGACGGCTCTGATATGGACAAGGGAGGAGAGAAGAGTTGCAACATGCTGGCCGTCTGGACTTGGAACAGAGTGCGATGATGCTATTGGCAGCGTCAGCGAAGCCCTGCGTCCAGATGGTCGACGACTCGACATGTAGTGTCACACTCACACTTCAGGCTCCTGGAGAACTTCATGCTGGTATTCTTTTGAGATGATAGCTACAGGTAGATAGGGAGAAGATGGCCTCACACCGTCCGTCCCTGCAGTCAGTATAATAGTAATAATACTAGTAGTTCCAGGTTATCCTGCAACGCGTATGCAGGTAGCCGTGAGGACCTGATCGCCGAATGTGCTGATGGAAACACTTCGTAAGCAAGTTGCAGGATGCGTGGCTGTTGCTCGAGCACCAAGTTGGAAGCAAACTGATGTAGGATTGCTCGTGTGGAGATAATCAGTCCTGTCTGAAGGTGGTTGTGGGTGGTGATGGTGGAGGTGGAGGTACTTGATCGCGTTTGTCTATAACAAAAAATCATAAACGCGGCGTGCCTGAAGCTCCGTGCCCGGCGACCGGTGTACAGGAGCCTGCCAAGAATGGATCTCTTCTACGCTCCCAGAAGCTTGGGCCTCTGGTTCTCGCCGACATCCGAACATCTGGGGCCGGTCGGAGGTGACCCGCTTTTGCCGATTGCTCCTGCCTTTTGTGCATTTTGGCGGGGGAAGGAGCGATGTTGGATGGAGGACTTACCTACCTCCCGTGCCTCCCTACCTAGAACCTGGAACCTCTGAGTTGCTGAGTCACAGCAGCCAAGCATCGTCGAGTTATTTCCTCAATGCCAGGTCCTGAATCGGCATGCGGGCCTCGTTAATCTTGGATACCTTACATACCCGTCCGTATCGATATCTGTATCGATTGGATCAAACCTGATGTCACTCCGTCACCACTCTCGCTCACCTACCAGGTAGTCTCCGCGGAGTCGGCGCGGACCGAGTCCACTCCAGACGGGAACAAACATAACTTGGCCATGGTGCCCCGCCACTTTCTCCTTGTTGCAGAAAACAGCAACAGAATAGTTATCACTCACACTTTTGGTTACTATGGGAGCGGTTGCGCGCTGTCTGTCCCAGCGCATCCGGCTCGGGACGCTGCATGCGCCAGCGACGAATAGAACGCCTCGAACGACTTCATCACAGTTTCGAGGTGTTGCGTCCGCCAGCGTCGCCCATCCCTTCCAAGGGGTCCAGACGTTTTCTGCTTTGCCTGCCTCGCCTGCCTCGCCTGCGCCGTCACCAGCTGTCGACGAACCTCTCTCTCAACCTCCATCACCACACCGACTACTGCCCCCCAGCCCTGCTGACCGTGGCGGCTCCCGGGTTATTAGACCGACACCCCCGCCCTCATCGTCCTCTCGCAAGGATCGCATCCGCGAGGCCAGGCCCTTCTCCGATTTCCTCACGGATAACTTCGATCGCCAGCACGACTATTTGCGCATTTCCGTGACAGAGCGATGCAACCTACGATGTCTATACTGCATGCCTGAAGAGGGTGTGCCCCTCTCGCCTCAGAGGGAGCTCCTCACCACCCCCGAAATAGTGGTGCTCTCGTCTCTGTTTGTGGCCCAGGGCGTTACCAAGATACGCCTGACGGGAGGTGAGCCCACTGTGCGGCGGGATATTGTGCCTTTGATGCAGCAGATCGGAGCCCTGCGAGCCCACGGCCTTCGCGAACTCTGCCTCACCACCAATGGTCTGTCGCTCCACCGCAAACTGGACTCCATGGTCGAGGCTGGCTTGACGGGAGTAAACCTGTCTCTCGACACTCTAGACCAATGGCAGTACCAGCTGATGACGCGGCGGGCGGGATTCAGCGCCGTACAGAAGACTATCGACCGCATTTTCGAGCTGAACCGCGCAGGCGCGGGCATCAAGTTCAAGATCAACTGCGTGGTCATGCGCGGTGTGAACGACCGGGAGATTCTCCCATTTGTGGAAATGACGCGGGAGAAGGACGTCGAGGTGCGCTTCATTGAATACATGCCGTTCGACGGCAACAAGTGGAGCAAGGGCAAGATGTTCAGCTACCAAGAGATGCTGGACCTGATCCGCTCCCGGTATCCGGACCTCCAGAGGGAGGCGGGTCACAAGAACGACACAAGCAAGACCTTCCAGGTGCCAGGCTTTGTTGGCAAGCTTGGGTTCGTCACGAGTATGACCCACAACTTTTGCGGCACTTGTAACAGGCTCCGGATCACCAGTGATGGCAACCTAAAGGTGTGCCTCTTTGGGAATGCCGAGGTTTCCGTAAGGGACATATTGCGGAAGGTCAACGGGGGTGAGCCAATCGACGAGGCAGCCTTTGAGTTGCTGAGGCAAGCTGCGGTGGACGGCATGAATCAGCCCTCGTCTCCCACTGATCCATCACCATTATTGGCACCCAACTCGGAGGAGCTTCTCAATGTGATTGGTATGGCTGTAAAACGAAAGAAGGAAAAACATGCTGGCCTCGGCGAGCTGGAGCATATGAAAAACCGGCCTATGATATTGATCGGTGGGTGATGGTTCTCTCCCCTTTCTTTCTGGCATCTGCGCGCATTGGTTGGAGTCTAGAGTGGGAATATGGTACATAAAGTCTGTATATGAGGACATACATCTTGAGACCACCTACCTATTCACGACGCTCAGGGTTTCGCTTGTGCTTGGTCCAAACCGGGACAAGTTTGGCTAAGGAGCAAGCGTAGATCCGCCAGCCACCATCCAGCGGCACCGTTCTCGGTGGCATCATCACATCGGTGTCGCGCCAAGTACCAGCCTCGTCAACAAGGGACCGGCACCTCTCAGCGGTTTTCTGGTCCCGGGGTCGGGCAATATCTCTGCTCTCCAGCAGTTACGTCTCTTCACGAGCACATCTCGACATCTCCGTCAGGATGGCAAGGACGACAGTACCAAAGGTCCGAAACTGACGCATGTCACGTCTTCGGGAGCAGCGCACATGGTCTCGATTTCAGACAAGACGCCCACAAAACGCGTGGCCACAGCCAAGTGTACCGTGTACTTCTCCGACCCAGCGGTCCTCAGGCTTATCAAAGAGAATCAAATGAAAAAGGGTGATGTGCTGGGAGTGGCAAGGATAGCGGGCATCATGGCGGCGAAGCGGACGCCGGACCTCATTCCGCTGTGCCATCCCGTGGCTCTGACGCATGCCGAGGTGGAGCTGGCGCCGGTAGAAGCAAACATCGAGGACGGGACCGATGGCAAGAACAAGGGAGGAGCCATAGAGATCGCAGCCACAGTTGCCTGCGACGGCAAAACCGGCGTGGAGATGGAAGCACTCACAGCTGCATCTGCCGCTGCCTTGACAGTCTACGACATGTGTAAAGCGGTCGACAAGGCGATGGTCATCGAGGGCTTGAGGGTTGTTCTCAAGGATGGTGGCAAGAGTGGGAGGTGGGAGATGCCATGATGATGCTAGGAGGGTAACCGGCACACCGGCAGTTGGAAGCAATGGGAGGTGTAGCCGACAACGTGGATGCGGTTGAGGCTGACGGGAACATGATGGGGTGATCCCTACAAAGCACACATCATTGTCTGCCCTCGATTGGGGAAAGCAGATGCCATGCTGCCCTGATTCAGTAAGGCTGACTGATCGACCAAGGTTCTTTTGGCCAAGACATGACAGAAAGTGACAGCTCCGATCATGATCCAGCTAAACCATAGCGGTGGTGATATTGATGATGTATGCGAGCTATTTTCTGTATCTAGAGACCAACTGCAGCATCTGCCTGTTTGTGTATGCAGGGCATCGACCTTGTCTCTGCAAGAGAGCGAGTTTCTCGCTTGCTGGTTCTATTTTGCTTCTTTTGTTGACAGCTCAAAACGCACCAATGGATACACTGCCCAATGCAAGATGCTGTCGAGAACGAAATGCTTGCTTCATTTGCTTCTTTTGCTCTTGTGTAATGAACAAGAGCTGCTGAACAGGTCTCCCTACTCCTATCCCTCCCTTCTCTCACCGAACAGTTCTTTTTCCCATGTTCCAAATCCACGCAAATTCGGTTTGCCTGATCCTCATGACGATGCACATCTGCCAAGCCGAACGCCTGACATCTGTATGACGGCGACGATTAACTCCGAGATGTCACCCCCGCATCCGCAGCCGCTTCCCTACCTACGTACCAAGCCTCACATACTCTGTACCAAGCCTCACAATCCCCCCTCCCTCTCTTCCCGGTGCTAGGTCCGAATGCCCCCCCCCCCCCCTCGTGTGGCTTCGAAGCGCCGCCGGAGAGGGAGAAGAGGGGGGCTGAAGTATGTGTAACATGACCCCGCGCTCACCGGCCACCCCGCCATCAACCGAAGCCGGACCGAAAGGTTGACAGCGAGCGAAGAGCGAGAAAAGAGTTGTGCGCGGGGGCGGGTTGCATCGGAGCTCGCCGACATTCGCCCTCTGCCCGTTGAGAACGCTTCTCACCCAAACAACGAACTTTCGCCCCCCCCCCATCAAACACCAAGACAGCAGCAGGCAAGAACTACTACTACTGCGCGTCAACAATCAACCGGCATTGAGAACTGTTCTCTGTGTAAGACCGAACATCTGAGTGGCCAACACCCCCGTCGAAGGGATGTCGTTGGTCGGGCATGACGTAACAGCAAACCTATTGGGGTTAAGAACCTCATGTATGAGAGAGGAGACGAAACGTCGAGTCAAGACGACGAAAGACCTTTTGATCCCCTTTTTAGGTACAGTAGCCGGAATCCGCCCCGATGACAAGCGCCGTATTTATTTTTTTCGAATTTGTGACAAGAGAGGTGTGAAGTGAGACCCAGTTGAACCAGACTTTCTCTCTCTCTCTCTATCCAAACGGCGAAATAGCCAAGAACATCTCAGCAGAGTAAACACAACGTCAAAGAGGCAAGACGTCACAGGCAAAGTGGAATGAAGTTACAGCTTCAAACATTTCTAGCCAGAGAGAGAGATCTTTTAATATATACCTTATCATTTCAACAGTCCCTTCTATCACATCTAGATATTCTCATACCGGAACCGTTCCCGCCTCACATCCGACCATCAACCACCACCACCACCACCACCATTTCTATCCCGTACCGACCTCGGACTCGTCTCCCCCAACCAATCACCACCCCGCGATAACCTTCTTCTCTCCTCAGCCAATCATTTCCAGTCTATATGCCGTTCCCTTACCATTTCCCGAATTTGATGACCGCGCCGTCCGGCCGCGCCTTGCCTTCAGTCCATACCTTAGCGTACCACTTTTGAAATTTCCCTTGGCGTTTTGCTACACAGTGCCCCAAAATTCCCACTTTTTCCCCCATCCCTCATTGTGTGGAGTGTGTGTGTGTAAGAGCAGCACACGAGCAATCAGCAGCAACTCTTGTGTGAGATCTTCCCCCAAATTCTGATCAGATCGTCTCCTTTCCTTATCACTCGCATACCTCACTAAAAAGGCAGATCCTCCATCATCAATGATTCAATCAACGTCACACAAGCCCCTTCTAGATCATAACATCATTCCCCCAGATTTTATGTACCTGGGGAAAACTAATAAAAAATGAAAAACCGATTACTCGCGGCTCCCGCGCGTCATTCAAAAAAGAGAACACAAGAAACCCCACGGATAACCGTTTTTGGGTTTTTGTTGACAAGGGGGTGGGTGCAAAATGAAAAGGCATATGCACTGCAACGTTGGCTTTTTGGCTTTAAAACGAAAAAGTAATTATGCAGCTAACAGAGAAATAATTACATGAGAGAAATGGGAACTCAAGCTGTGTCGCGCAAGCGGGTAAATCCTTACGCACTCATGACTTTGTTAGATGCATACGCGGATATTAGCATATCCGGGGGAGTATCCAGATCTTATCTCCATCAGGCGAGGCTCAGCTGATGAATGAACTGGACCGGCCGCGGCGAGGCTGACCTGATTTGAGACATCACTCGAACACAAATCACCAGAGGTTGCGCATAGTACACGGTGTGTGCTTTATGGAGTATGTGAGTCACAAAGGTATACGCAATTCGGCTTGGTAACGTTGAGGTTGTCTCATTGGGGCCTGGAGGTGGACGTAAACTACATCTCGGAATTTGCCACCTTACCTAAGGGTCCAGTTACACCGTCTGTCATACAGACTACACCCGTTTCTTGGCGAGCATAGAACAGACAGTTACAAATCTACGACTACATCGTACAGAAAATCCTTGATGAGATGCAAATAAGCAAATCCTGATTATTACTTGAATATAAACAAACTCCCCGTTCAACGGTTAACAAAACCAGCCCGAAACTCCTTAGATAAGGGGAAAAGTCTCAACCCCTCCCCCCCATTCTTCAACCCGCTTGCTTGAGTCTTCAATAAAGATCTGTCCCATATGTCTTGTTTCCTTTGTTCGGCACATCCCCCCCCCCTTTCACACCTCGGTATCGACGAACCGCCATAGCCGCGCCACCCACCACCCATTACATAACCAAGCAGCACGAATTCTGCTTCTTGGCCGACTTGTAAAACATCTTGCTCTGCGCGCTCAAATCACTGCTCTTGGCCACCAAGTCATCCAGCTTCTCGCCACGTTGCAGGACCTAAAAAAAAAACATAGAAAAGCACATGTCAGCATAACATTCTGTTCCTTCACCGACTTCATGACCCCCACCCCCCCACGTTGTAGACACCAAAGAAAAGAAAAAAGGGACAACACATACGCTATCAATAGCCTTATGCAACACAATCTTCGTCTCGTCCAGTTCCTGCTGGATCTTGGCGATGCTGCTCGCATTGTTTGCGTCTTGGTAGTTGTTGATATACTCCTTCAGCGCCGGGAACGAAACGTCGCCGTTGTTCTTGGCGGCCTGGACGGTGGATAGTGGGACTTCGGAGAGGAACTGATCCATCAGCTTGGAGAGGACGCTGTGGGCGGCGATGTGGGGGTAGTCCTTGGTGATGACCACGCCGGCGACGCCTTCGGAGCGGGCGTAGCAGTGGACGACATAGTCTGCATGTGTTTGGAACAAACAACAACCGTTAGCATATGCAAACCTTGGGGGGACATTTTGGAAAACATACCCTGCTCCTCCACACTCTGCCTCTGCCCGGGCTTTGTCCGCTCGGCCACCGTCTTGCTGATCATGGTCATGAACTTTCCATACTCATCCCGCGTGAAGCGGGAGAACTCGCTCAGCTCGTGCTCGGCGCATAGCTGGATGGCGGGGGACTTGGTGTTGTCCAGCACGCCGACGTAGTAGAGCTTCATCTTGTCTGTTTTGGTGTTTTGTTGTGTGTAGCGGTGGTGTAAAGTGGAGCAAAGCGCGTTCGACCGCCCGCCAGCACCGGGATACGTAATACTGGGAATGTGTGTCTTCGGGGTTCGGGGGACCGGTAGGATGGGAGGGTTGACTGTCCGGCCTTTCTTTGGTGGGCAAGGAAGCGGTGCGGAGGTGGCAGAACGCGGGGGCAAGTGGAGACTCGGGGATGTGTCGTCGGAGCACGGATGAGACCGCCGGCTGTTGGTTCACTCGGGGGGGTCGGTGGGATGTGTTGTTGTTTATTGTTTGGTGTCGTCGTAGTCGTGGCAGAATTTCCGTTGTTTCTTTGATAACAGATGGGATTGAAGGGCTGCGGCTGATGATGTCGTTGCAGGACTGAGCCAACTGCCTGTGCTGACCCCTGTCACAGCCAGCCGACCGCTTGACCGCCCGCGTGGCCTTGTCCAGTGTCGGCTGAGGCTGGCCTCGGCGAATAGCTTACCCGTGCCGGCCGAGGCTAGAGGACGGGACCGCGCTATGACGGGAACATATCAAAATGGCTTAGACGCATATCATCTAGGTAGCATCATTTGAGATGCAATTGTCCGTTTCAGCGATTGTATGAACTGATACCCCCCGACACCTCCAGCTTGAAATGCTGACACTTAACCGCTCTTCCTCCCGTCCCAAGGATGAATCACATGTGTTTGTAACAGCCAAGTCGCAAAAGCTTTGTATCGGCTTTAGTCGAACGTCCACCATCTCACTTCAAAACCATTGACAGTTCCAAAGTGAATACGGAAGGTAGCCAACCTGGCTCAAGTCGTATCGCGCCGAGTCAGCGAAACTCGAAGTGCAGGCTATCCTTCTAAACGAAGGAGGCAGGAAAGAAGCGTGGCCGGGCCTCGACTTGATGGAAACACAAGGGTCAGGGTTCATGCAACTGATGAATGAGCCCGGGATTACGTGGGTACGTATCACAGTGTGACTTGGACGTTCCGGGCACGGAGCTAGACATCCCACAAGGCCCCGAACCGTTGCCGCCACTCGTCCGGCCGCTCTGGGTAGTGTAGTGGTTGGTGGCTGTCAAGTTGCTGTTAGGTGCTCGTGTGTTCATTGCTCTGAGCTGTCGGCGAGGGGGACTCGTCGTCATCTTCGTGTTCACTGGCGATAAGGGGACTTATACCCGTCTATCGCGGTTACACGATATCTTTAACCTGTGCTGCCAGTGTCGAACAATGCGCTGCCGCCGTTGGGCTTTTAAAAGGCCAAGAAAGGACAGCGGCGGAGAAGCAGAAGAGCACTTGCCGTTCAAGGCTTCCTAGACAGGGTTCCAGGGTTGTCTCGAGCGGATGTGCATTCCTTGCGCTGCACTCAACTCTGGGTCCACCGCTCTTTGCCCAGGCCGAGAGATCTGATGCTCCGTTGCTCCTTGCTCTCCTCGACGGTGCGTCGGTGCTTGCTTCGGATCCAGAATTAATGGACCCTTCTCACCCTCCTCCCCCCCCTCTGTCCGATTCATCAAGCGCTGCCAGATCTCCAAGCGACATGCGGTGTTCGTAATCCATAATAAGGAAGAAGGACAGCCTCCCCCGACCAGCCTGTCTTTGTCACTCCCACCTTACAGCCTCCCTCCCCCGTCTTGGACAATTCCCATATACACTACTATCTGTCGACCAACAAGGAAACTTCTCCTGGCTTCCTCCCGCGAGTTGCCGACTGCATTATTCGACCGACGCCTCCCGATATCTACCCTTTGTCACCACCGCCTCTATCTCTCGAGTGCATATCGACGAAGCTTCGATAAGCACTATCCAACCTTATTTTCCGGGGTCGAATTACACGTTCATTGCGAAAGCGGCGTAAGAAGGGCGAATCCCCTACGACCAGCTTCCCCCAACTCTCTCCACGGTCCTCTTGACCCCCACAGCTTTGCTGCACCACATCTCCGCATCAACACAGTAATCATGGCGACCGACTTCATAATGCCCCAGATGCCTATCCAGCAACAGCAGCCCCAGGCGCATCACTTTTACTCGCAGCAACCCCCGCAGCAGCAACCTTATCGGGCTCAGCAACGGTCTGCATTTCAGCCCACTCCGATTGCGACTCCTTATCAGCCTTCCACGCAGCAGAACAGCCAGGTATCGCCGCTCAGCACATCTGGCAACTCGCCAACTTCGCCCAAGAACTACATGACGCGCCAAATCCGGCCACTCTACGTACCGGCTGTGCTGCGCCCGACCGAGTTTCCATCCAAGGTGGCCGCGCGACCAAAGTCGGAGCATGAGCCCGAATCTCCCGAGGAGGAACCATTGCGTCACAGCAACAGCTTCATGAGCCTTGGTGGGTTGAGCGGAGGGCTGAGCGCGTCGCTGGGTTTGAGCAGACGGTCTACTGGCGATAGTGCCAAATACGTGGATGGAACCTGGAATCTGGACCTCTTTCCCAATCCGACTGGTACCCCCACCCGGAAGCATTGGAAGGTATGCGACACCCACCCATTCACCCGAACTCTTGTGTCCCTGGGATGATTTCTAACTCTGCTCTTGGTAGCTGGATTCGGAAGCACTTATCTGCGATCACGCGACCTGCAAGAAGTCCTTCAACACCTTCACCAGAAGACATCACTGCCGGCGATGCGGAAACATTTTCTGCGGCGCTCACAGCGACTATCAGATTCCCCTTGATCAGGATGCCAACTACAACCCACGTGGTGTTCCCAGCCGCGCCTGCGCTCACTGCTTCAACCAGTTCAGGGCCTGGCGCAGTCGTGCAAACAGCCAGTCCTCCAGCCGGGGTTCATCTGACGGGGGCAACGCTCCCGAGACACCCGTCACCCCCACCGCCGCCTCCCCAGTCGCCGCTATCGCTCCTGGCCTGATGAGGCCCCTCCAGGCCCGCGTGGCCGAGGTAGCACACAGCGTTCCCAGAGACTGGAATTGGAGCACCTTTTAAACGAAACGACTTGTGTGAGACACCTTTCCGGCGATAATCAATTTTATTTTCCCTGTTGCGCCACCGACGAGGAGGAGGAGGAGGATAATCGGGGCAAACCGCCGACATGAGAGACGACGACAGATTTCACGTCCACTAGAACAACAAGAGAGAACAGTGCACAGCACAAATCATAGACAACACATTTAGATTTTTGTGGGATTTCGACAAGTACGAGACGGAGAGAGATGACATTTGTCTCGGTTATGGAAGGGAGGGTGGAGGATGAAATTCGAAGAGTAATAATGCTGTCTTTCTTCGTTTAGCATTATCGCTCTTTGGGGCTCTTCCTCGGAGAGATTTTTCTTTCCTTCTGTTGTTTTTTCCTATGATATACAGGAGGAAAGATACCCAGTGGTCGGCGATGCATCGACACATATTTCTTTATGAGGGGGGTTGAAAGATTTTTGTTTTGTTTTTTTTGTTCTCTTTTCAGATGGTCACAAGAGTTTGAGCATGGCCATTTCCATTTTATTGTTTGCATTTTGTTCCGTTCTCTTTTTCTTGTTTTTTTTGGAAGCATTTGGCTTTGGTTCATTTTCAGGGGAGTTGGCTTGAACATTTTTTTAGCAAGGCGCTTTGGGAGTTTTCTTTTTTCTTGTCTTTTCGTTGGAGCATTTTGCGTTCATTGCATTGATGGATGGGATGTTAATGGGGGGGGCGGGTGGGAGGCGTTGTGTTATTTTACTTGGGGAAGGGGGACGAGAGGAGTAGTGTGTGATATAGTAGTAGCAGTCGTGGTAGTTGTTGTTGTGGGAGTCTTGAGATTCGGATGTTTTTTGCTGGTCCTCTTCAGAATGGAGGCTGGGTTTAATACGATGTTTTTGAAGGCGAAAAAGATTGCAATTGCTTTGTGTGAATTTCATCGTGATGTTTTTAACTGACTGAGCCAGTTGTTGAACCCCCTCCCTCTGAGGTCCCGTCGGTGTCGACGGCACGACCGGAGATCTCGATCGAGTGCGGGGAATTAATTGGTGACGACCCCTCCCTTTCCTCCTCCGATCTTATCAGTTGAGTTTTATCGTGAGGTGGTACCGCCAAAGGAACGCCGAGAGTTTGTGATCTTTTTTTTTCTTTTTCGAGCTTCACTTTTCTCTTCGAGGCTTGCGTGTTTTCAAGTGGGCTACCGAAATATTCATCCGATCTTGGGTTTTTTTTTAAAAAAAAGAAAACGGTGCGGTTTCGACGTCATAACCTACATCTCGATTACCAGCTGCTCGCCTATAACAAGACATCTGTGACACAGTCATCATCATCATCATCAGAGGGGAAGGGGGAAGGGAACAGTGAGAAATGGGTGAGTAAGAATAGACGGAACTAATGAGCTATATGGATGTATGTACGGAAGTGCATACTCAGATCCTCCTCCTCCTCCTGCTGCTCCGAAGGTCCCGATCCCGAGTCTCCCGGTGGGCTTTTCTGTTTCTGTGTACTTGAGTGAGTTACCATATAATTCACATGTCAGAAGGCTGTCAGAGGATATTGTGTCCCCTCCTTTCCCCTCCTCCTCTTCTGGTGCTCCATAGTCGTTTTTTCTCCTTCACTCCCCGATAACCCACACACGACATACGTCAAGAAACACTTGTAAAAAAGTGGCATGTCAATATGCTTCATCATGACATACACACATCATCAGTCACAGAACCAGGTATGTTTTTTTATATAATATTTTATTCATTTTCCATTCCACTAATTCTCTTCCCCCCTCCCTAATGCCCTTAAAAAAATTCCCAGTATTCCCGTTTTTCTTTTGAACCCAGTTTAGAAGCATTCTTCTATCTTTCTTTCTTTCTTTCTCAAACACTGAAAAGAAAGCATGAATGATCCCCAAAACCCCATGAATGAGAGACCGAAAAAGAAATGGGCTAATATATACAAAGTCGGGAAACGAGCCAGAGCTCATCCCTAATACCCAAAAGAGAAAAAAAAAAGTGTTCGCTAAAAATTCCCGACCCAACACCGGTTTAAATGCTTTCGTTTTGTCGTTGTCTCTTTCTTTCTTCTCTTTCCCCTTTTTTCTTTCCTTCTTCTTTTGTCTATGTTTTTCGACGGCAGAGTGAAACACGATTTTTTGCCACCCAAGACACATCGCTTCGCCATGCTGGATTGAGACTCTCAAGTGAATCAAGTAACTCAATGTCCAAATGTGGCATGGCTACAAGGCCATTGTGAGCCATTCCGACATTGCTCTATTTCTCATCTTGTCATATCCCATCGTCAGAGACAATTTAGTTTCTGTTGCGGAGGACACGGCCGTTCTTGCCCTTCTTGGCAGCACCATCGTTGCTCTCGCCATAGACCTCACGCTCAACGTTCTTGGCAGCCTCCCAGCCGGCCTTCTCGGCAATGGCGACGCTGTTGCTAAGGCGTCTGTTCTTGACGTTCTTGGCGGGGGCGTTGCTGCGGCGGAGGTAGCTCTCAATGAAGAAAGAGACGAAGAGGTAGGTCAAGGGGGTGAGGTAGAAGACGTTGAGCCAGATGGCAAAGGTGGTGCCGCTGGAGGTGATGCAGGGAGTGACCTGGCGGCCGAGGGCGTTCTTAATGCTGCCCACGAGGCCGGAGGAGGCGTTGGCGGCAGCAGAAGCGCTGGCGGCGGCGGAGGAAGCAGAGACAGACTCGCCAGCCATGACGGGGATGGTGTAGTAGATGAAGGAGTGGATCATGGCACCAGAGCCACCGACAAGGAACTGGGTAATCTGCATGGAGGTGAGGGAGCGCTTGATGAACATGGGGACGCGGATGTTGAAAGCGGTGACGGTGTAGTAGGTGTACTAGAATGCGGTTAGTGTTCTGTTTCGTTTCTCATCATCTTTTTGGAGTGAAGCTTACCATCATAGCGTGGATGAAGGAGTTGAAGAACACGAAGATCCAGATAGGAACCGACATGTAACGCATACCAGCCCACATGCACATCATGGCACCAGCGTGGTGATAGGTCTGGAGGGTCGAGCTGAACTTGCCCTTGGCAAGGATGATGAGGGTGTCAAAGACCTCGTAGAACTTGCTGAGGTAGAACAGCCAGCCGTAGAAAGCAAGACCCTCGTTCCACATGCGACCAGCAGCATAGCGGCTGGGGGCAGCGCTGGCGACCATGAGGCCGTCAGCGGTGAAGGTCTGCCAGCCACCAGCAGCCTCGTCCCAGAAGATAGCGTTGCCGGCACCACTTTCGCCGTTGATCTGGCACATGGAGTCGAGGAAGCCAGAAACACCAGTGGGGCCCAGAGGGCTGACGACGGTGCGGCGGAGGGCATTGAACATACCCCACCAGGTCCAGGCGGAGTAGACGGCGAGGAAGATGTTGTGAGCGATCACGAACCACTTGAAGGGAAGGGTCTTGCTGATGCCCCAGGGCTTCTTGCCCGTGGACTTGTTGTAGGCATTGAGGAGCTTGGCGGAGACGGCATAGACGGCGGCGATGGTCAGAGGGACCTTGGGGTCGAGGACGGCCTGGTAGATGTGGTCGGGGATCTCAAAGGGAGGAGCAAAAGAGGTGGTGCCGGGCGGTGGTGGGGGAATGAAGCCGGCATCTGCTGGGGGAGGGAACTTGAAGAGGGACCAGTCGGGCAGGCCCAGGGCGGCGGAGTCGAACGAGATCATTTTGGCTGTCAGTTTGGTGTGTTTGGTGAACTGACAAAAAAGGAGGAATGGAGTTTGAGGGTTGAGCAGTTGGAGGAGGGAGAACACGCGGCGGGCGGGCGGTTCGTTTTGTTACCCACGACTGCTTGCTGTTGCTCTACTTTTTCCCAACGCTTTTTTGCGATCCCGCCAATCTGCACGTCACACTGACAGGGGTCCTCACACAGCGGGGGGCCACTTTATGAAAGCGGAAGAGAAAAAAAAAAGACAGAGACAGGAGCAGCACGAGTCGAGAACCTCCAGTCGGTGCGATAGTGAAAGAAAGGAGAGGAGTGCCGGGAAAAGAAGTCGGGATTTCCCTTGATTATCATTATGTTTATCTTTTTTGGCTTTTTCACTTTTGGGACCTGGGCCGCCCTGGATTGGTATCCAGCTGTGCCAGCGGGCGCCCAGGAAGGGAGAGCCAACAACAAGATCGGCCATCAAGGGTCTCACTCAAATCCCGTCTTCACTGAAGAATTCGCCCTGTCGCAAAGCCAAAGGGCCAAAAGAGGACCCAGCGGCACGCAAACTGTCACTGCAGAATGTCACCTTGGGAACCTAAGGCACTAGCGCTTCAGGGTCCCAAGGGTCTGGAGATGCCCGAGAAAGTCAAAAAAATGGAGTGGTCGACGCCCGCGAACGCTACGAACGCTACGAACGCTACGAACGACAGGCGCTCACCCCAACCCCGCTGCCCGACAGGCCAGCGGTGCGATGGCAATTTGCAATGACAAGTGAAGGTTCGGATGATGCGGACTCGGGAATCCACCACTTTTTCCTCGACGGTGGAGGCAAGATCGAGCAGGCGCCGAGGGACAAGTGGAGTGAAGCTGAAGCCCGGGCTCGATCCGGCCCTCTGGCACGCTTTCCCTTCGAGGCTCTAGCCGACTGCGAGCCGAAAAAGCGGGTGCGACGCAAGGCGAGAGCGGAGCTTCCAGACGAACGAGATGCCGCCGACCAGACATCCCGGACATTGTGGGCATTGTGGACATCCACGATGGACTGCGATAAGATACTGAACGATCACATGTGATTTTGGACCCTGGTGGAATGGGATCAAGCTGGAAGAGTGGCGATGCGAGTCTGGAAGAACTTCTTTCTCATCAGGGTTCTCTTGCGTTGCCATCCCACCAATTTCTGCCACAAGTATCTGCCGAGGTGCCTATTGCGCGCCTTCTATTCGTCAATTCGATTCAACAAAAAATACAAAGACAGGCCGCCATTTGACCGCCCTCCCCCCACTCATCCCCAACACTTGCTGCATGAGGGCACAACAGTCTTCCCGCCCGCTTTTCCGGGGTTCTGCATATCAAGGGCGGCGGCGAATGCCTTGGCGTTTTTTCTGGAATCCCGTCCGTCCGTCCGCAAAAGCTTCATCAGATGTCAAACTTTGGGACGACCCACGGTGCCACGCCACGAACCCGTTCATGAGTCGAGCCCGTCATAGTATGTAGTAGAGTTTGCACCCAACTCCGTATGCAAACATCGAGGTGTCACCCATCTGAAATCTCATCCTTGATTCAGTCCCGCCACTTCCACAATGAGATCGGCAGGCGGGGGATCTTCCATCAGACGCCTGCCAAAAAAGGGACGGTCAAAGGCAAATGTATGATGAGATAATTGCGGTTCTGTGACAGCACCGGCCGGTGGTCCGGCATTCAAAGTGATCTCCGGGTCTCCATATCCGGCGCCGTCTTAGACCGATTCCCGTTGTTGAAGTCCAACGTTTATCTTATCCTTCTCCACATTCGGGCCGGCCCCACACAATTGTGCCCGATCTCTTTATCACTATCGACGAACGTTGAGACCTTCCATTCCAGGTGTGCCGAGAGCCGGTATTATGTCACAGATGACACTACCATCTCGATGTGTTGTTTGCCCTGGATATCTTGTTTGCATCATAGAACGGGGAGGGCAAGGGGACGCTATCGCTGAGAACAACCGCCCGCCTGCCCTTTGGATATATACTTCCAAAATTGCTGCTGTGCGTTTGACGCGCATGGGCGATGTTTCTTGTGTGCTTGTGTCTCGAAATCTGTTTGAGAGTCTGATCATGAACCATAGCTGCGTGTAATTTCTGCATTCTGATTGGTTCAACCTCAAGGTCTGAGTCGTAAAACGGCAGGTGGTGGTCTGTGCAGGCCATCAGGGTCCCTTCCCTGATGGCGAAAGCACTCAACAAGACTGAAGCAATGCTCCTTGAATATTGAATAAAATTCATCCTGTTACTAGAGGGCGAGGTGAGTCTTCGATATCTCGAGTCTACATACCTATACAACTGACTATAACAAAAGGCTCATGGGATCCAAAGTCCAAGCTGGTGGCAAACGCACGCCTTCAGACGACTGAATCATCCACCTGCACTGCTTTCGCGCATTCAAGACGCTGGAATGTCTCACAACTATCAAGACTCTGATCGATTGCTGACTGTCATCTTATCAGTTTCGCCGAGACTCGTTTCAAGCTTGAGCTCAGCCAGTCGCCGCCCTCAGCCAAGCCCACTCTCAAACGAAACTCTGTTTCTATCACTACCACACACTGAACTTATCGTCTGATGGTCTGACTACTGAGAGGAAAATATATCTGCAGTGTCCAATTTCGCTCATGAACCTCGTCCTCCACTTGGCATTCGAGAGTCATGAAGTTGGGCACCACAATGACGCAGTTGTTATAACTGAGATACAAGGCATGCTTATAAGATATATATCCCAATACGAATACGATTTTCCTTGTTCAACTCCAGGCTGTTGAGATACTCACACACTGCCTCCATATTGCCAGACGCCAGGCTGATCATTTTCCCCAGCTTGCTTGGGTACAAGCGCCCAGGTGGCTGCTATTCTATTCCCTTCTACGCTCCTTTGACAGGACGCTTGGTGAACTGCCGCAAGGCATTATTTCATTTTTATCTATCTTCTAATAGTTCTCAACATGCATTTTCGACAAATACTTACAGCCTTGACAGGCTTGGTTTCCTCGGTAGCAGGGGGTAAGTCTTCAAAAACATGTGTCTGGCTAAGCTCCCTTGCTGACATGGTACAGCACCAGCCCCTATCGACCATAGGACAACCATGGGAGGAGAGCTCAAGAACACAACCAACGATGAAAAAAGATCACTTCTGGACACTATTCTTCCTCCCCTGGGGAATAACAACATCATCCTCCCCGGGGCCGGCCTCAATGTCCTCACTGGCAGCGCCATCAGCCAACTTGCTCGGATCGCCGAGCTTGAGCTGGCGGCACTTGTTGAATCACAGTTTGCTCTGGCTATTCAACTTGAAACGATCAAGACCAACATTCGCATCAATCACTTCAGAGCCCAGTTCCCACAAGTGGTATGTTCGTCTTCAACACTTCTTACCCAGAACATCGACTAACTCCACGTTGATCAGAACTGTGTCATCTTGTGCGTAACAAACGTCCTAGACCAACGAGACCCAAACAACATCAACAACCGCTACCTCCTCAACCAGCTCCGCATCGACAACGGCTTCCCAGACAAGGAGCTTCTCATCATGGTCACTGACTCCCAGCAAATGACCGTTGTCCCCACCCCCACAGCCGTACCGGATTTCTCACAAAACCCAATCAACTCGGTGATTCCAGATCTGAACCTCAGTTCCATCATCAACAACACTCTCTCACTCACAGACACCCTCCCCCCCTCCCCAACCGACACCACCACCGCCATCGACTCAGAATCAACCCCCTTCCCCACCACCTCCACCCTCCCAAACAACGTAGGCAGCGCCGCCCAACCGACATCTTCCCCCACCTCCCCCTCGCCCACCCCAACTCAGCAGCGTGCCTCGTCCTTGGATCTCGGCTCCCTCATCCAACCCACCGCTTCCCCTTCTGCCCACTCCACCAGCAACAGCCGCAGACAAATCAACCTCATCAACCTCCCAGGGGATCTCTCCTCCCTCCCCAATAACAATCTTGACCTAAACAGTCTACTCAACCAATCCCTCCTCCTCCCCTTCGGCACCACCGCCCCGACCTTTGGGTCGTCATTGGGTTTAGTCCTGGCAGATCCAGCGGCTATTATCCTACCGGGACAAAAGGGGGTGTTTGTCGACACGCTTGCCTCGCTGCAGTCGAACTGTCTGGCGCTGCAGCTTGGGCTGGGGAATACCGGGTTGGGGCTGGGCGGGGTGGGGTTTGAGGGGCAGTTGTTTGGGAGTTTGGAGGCGTTGATTCAGGCTGGGTTGGGGGGGTTGGGGTTGGGGTTGGTTGGCGGTGGTGGTGGGGGGGGACTAGATTTGGGGTTGCAGCAGCCGGTGATTCCTCCGGGGATTATTGCTGCGAATCCGGATTTGGCGGATGATGGGGGGTTTGATTTGGTTAGTACT
Organism: Cercophora samala; assembly: GCA_030512305.1. Lineage (NCBI taxonomy): Eukaryota > Fungi > Ascomycota > Sordariomycetes > Sordariales > Lasiosphaeriaceae > Cercophora > Cercophora samala. The sequence continues at coordinate 253,217 of JAULSY010000002.1, read as the reverse complement.
GTGACGGATGGGTTGAGTTTATCGACTGAGATGGGGACGGAGACGGCTACGTTGACTGATACGACGACGACGACGACGACGGCGGCGGAGGAGGTGGCTACGGAGACGGATGATGCTACTGCTACGGAGGAGTTGACAGCTACTGAGACGGGTGTTGCTACTGAGACGGGTGTTGCTACTGAGACGGGGGGCGAGGTTGAGGAGACGGCTTCTGTGGGAGCTAGGGCTACGAGGAGGAGGAGGTATTAGGTTGCCCCTGACATTTCTGTTCAAAGTATGTTTATGACTTCATGATATTTGGCTTGGGGGTATGTTCGTTTGTGGGAAATTGTTGGGGCGTTTGGGGTGAGATTATTCTGGGTTTTTGGTTGACCAGATTGACATATATTCTTGGTCTTTTGTATATAATTTCTTGAATTGATCATAGGTTTCACCATTGTATTTCTCTTTCATTCTGTGAATTATGAGTGAGGTGATGAGTTACCTGTATTTGGGAAATATGGTTGTTTGCCCTGTCGTGGTATAGTTACACATTGCGTTGTGGTATATGAATGACCCCTGAGTTGGAGGTTACAGCTGACGTGTGTCATCCGTCAACTTGGAAATATCGCTAGGTACACCTATATGGGATGCTACAGAGAAGTTGTGATCATGCCGAGTGACACCTGATGATGTGAGTTCCAGTTGATATTGAATATCGGCTTGATATCCTGTAGTAAGATTCATCTCATCTCTCATTGGCCAATGATCAAGATGTCGTTTGCATCTTCGCCAAGACTGCCGGACTCAGTAGGAGCAACTTCTGTGTAAGAGGTTACGTAGTTTGAGCCGGTTGGGTTTGTTTGAGTGGCATGATGGCGACCAACTTCCATTTGTTGAGAAAAAATCGGATATTTTTGAAGAGTCGGCTTATTCTTTCATCTCTTGGGGGTTTGCAGTCTCTATGAAAAGATATGTAAGGTAGGAGATCATGGGAGTTGAAGATGTCATCCAAAACCAATTCCATCTGAAATGCTCTTTCAGACATGAACCTGTAACCGGTTTCGGAGGCATGATGAGACCAAATGCCACCGCAGAGGGATTTAATGGACTCGCCTGCCGAATTGCCCCTCAATCGCCTCGCCCCTTTTTGCCCCGCGGCCGTTGAATCGCAGCGGACTGCCCCGCGGTTGCGATTGCGATTGCGATTGCGCTGCCTGCCCCCAACCGCCGTGGCATTGTAAATATTCACACACAGACAGGGGGGGGGCAAGAAACATATTTTCAAAGGTGTCACAGTAAAACCTCAAAACATCCACCGCTATTTTCATAGTAGCAAGCAATTACGTCTCCATTTACCCCGGAATCTACAGCTGCCAAGTTTCTTGTTACCGTCACGGTAAGCATCTCCCACTCTCAGTGACTCAGGCGGACCCCACCACAAAACCCCGCGCTCAATTCGCCTCGCCTCAATTCAAGCTCGATTGAAGAATCGCAAAACAACGAAACCTGAGTGTCTCTCCTTGGAATTCCCCCAACGACTGAAGCAGCCGTGTTTGCCTACAGAAACGAATAATTCACCATGCCGACTACCATTATTCTTGGCTCCCAATGGGGTACGTTTCTATATTGTCACTTTCGTCTGAACCACCGTTACGGTCAGACGAAAATTTGCGGTCGGAACTGTCGCTAACCCTAACCCTTAAACTCTAGGTGACGAGGGCAAGGGCAAGCTCAGCGATATCCTTTGCCAAAAGGCCCAGATCTGCGCCCGCGCTGCTGGAGGTCACAATGCTGGTCACTCAGTTGTGTAAGTTACCCGAGAGTTACTTCCCTGTTGTGGAATGAATGTCGATTTGCTAACGGGACCGGCGGGTGTTTGTGTAGTGCCAATGGCGTTTCGTACGAGTACGGAGATACCTCTATGCCCCTGACTACCGTCCGACGACACGCGAATTGACTTTTGTGTTTTCTACCAACAGCTTCCACCTGCTCCCATCAGGCTTGATCAACCCCGACTGCGAGAACCTCATCGGCTCCGGCGTCGTCGTCAACGTCGAGGCCTTCTTCAAGGAGCTCAATGCGCTCGAGGAGAAGGGTCTGAAGCACGTCCGGGAGAAGATCCTCATCAGCGATCGCGCCCATGTCAACCTCACACTCCACGCCGCCGTCGACAGGGCGGAGGAGGCCCAATTAGAAGGCAACAAGAAGATTGGCACCACCGGCCGCGGTATCGGTCCCTCATACGCCACCAAGGCCAGCCGCAAGGGCATCAGAGTTCACGAGATCTTCAAAGAGGCTGTCTTTGAGAAGAAGCTCCGCACTTTGGCCGAGGGGTACAAGAAGCAGTTCGGTGATCTTTTCGAGTACGACGTCGAGGAGGAGATCTCCCGCTTCCGCGAGTACAGGAAACTGCTCCCCAACTTCGTTTGCGACGGCCCCAACTTCATCGACCAGGCCCAGAAGAGCGGACGGGACCTCCTGATCGAGGGTGCCAATGCCTTGATGTTGGATATTGACTATGGCACATACCCCTACGTCACCAGCAGCAACACTGGTTTCGGTGGTGCCGTCACTGGCCTTGCCTTGGACTACAAGAAGATCACGGAGGTCATTGGTGTCGTAAAAGCTTACACCGTATGTCCTCTGTTCCTCGCCAAGATCTTATCACGGTAGAAATGCTGACACCTTGACAGACCAGAGTTGGCGGTGGTCCCTTCAAGACCGAGGACCTCGGTGAGGCCGGCACCAAGCTCCAGGAGATTGGCCGCGAATGGGGTGTTTCCACCGGCAGGAGACGCAGATGCGGCTGGCTCGACCTTGTCGTGCTGAAGTACTCTCAGCTCATCAACAACTACACATCCTGGAACTTGACCAGTGAGTTTCCTGCTGTACACCAACACTCGCCGGTTTATGACTAACAACTGCCTCAGAGCTCGATATCCTGGACACCTTCCCCACCATCAAGGTGGCTGTCGCCTACAAGGACAAGGAGACGGGCGAGATCCTCGAGCACTTCCCTGCCGACCTCGACTACCTCGACACCCTCGAGGTTGTCTACAAGGAGTTTGAGGGCTGGCAAACACCCATCACCTCTGTCAAGACCTTTGAGGACCTGCCCGCGCAAGCGCAGGCTTACGTCAAGTTCATTGAGGAGTTCACTGGTATCCCCGTGAAGTGGATCGGTACTGGCCGTAAGTTTCTCTATATCTTGATTCCATTATTGCCCCTATTCTGGGTGCTAACAAAGTGGTGTCAGCTGCGCGTGACGACATGATTTACCTTTGAAAGCAAAGCAACATGTCTGCTTCGGCAAAGTTTGCGAATGATTGGAGAGCGTTAGACTCATAGATTTCCCTCTTCTTTCTGTTTTCCTTTTGGAAAGAAAGGGGAAGGTTGGTGCGGGGGGGAGGGGTTGTTGTAAAAAAGAAAATGATGGGGAGACAATGGCGTCCCTTTTTTTTTTTTTTTCCTGTCCTGTTTGTTTACTGTTACATACCACAAGGTACATAACCTTTTACCAAAGTCATGGCGTCCCTGCGGAACTTTTTTTGGGGGTCGAGGCTTTAGATATCCCTTTGAAAAAATACCCATTTTAGATTGTTGACACCTTTTTTCTCTTTTTGGTTGGTCTTGATGAGTGAGTCCTGTGTGGATGTGTTATTTGCCCTGGGTTGGGGATAAGGGGGGTTGTGATGTATATTTGGGCAAGAGTTGTGTGCGATGGATGTTGTTCGTCTCGTTTTTAATCATATACACAGAACAAAAGCTTACCATAGCTTGGGAAGTGACAATGTTTGAGTTGTCTATCTAAGGTAACAGAGGTGTACGATTCCCTGTCTGGCCATATCTACACTGACTACCTACCTTGTACTCTTTGCATCATGTTCCCACCAACATTCTTAGGTCTTGTACATACTATGTCTGATTCAACCCAACAGAACCCACCCGACTCACCTAAGCACAGATGCCTTATGTATACACTGGGACCAACTACTACAGCCCACTCCCCCACCAACCGCTTTTTCTTTTTTCTTCCTCGGTGATATAGAAAGTAAGGGTTTTCCATTGATACGTATACTTATTTCTTGACCCGGTTGCTATTGAAAGCCTTCTGCCGTAGTTTCATTTGTTATACATGGAAGTGTTTCGGCTGGCTGGTTGCCTCTTCTGTGGATGTAAAGATATGGGTTGTGTGTGTAGTAAGTCTTTTGTTTTTCACCATATGCTACGAACGGTGTGGTGTTTGATCCACATGGATCATGCTGGTCGTTATATCCTCGTGTTTTGGTCTTTTCTTTTGTCTCCTCGAGATTGGTAATACCATTCCATATTGTGGGATTTTTATGAGGAGAGGGGGGGGGGGCGGGGCGGGGCTGAGGAGTAGGTACGTAGGTACTGCCGTTTCATGGATTCTGTCTGTGTCCTGGCTATGTTCATGGTTGAGGGTGTGAGCGGGACGAACGTGGATATAAAGGTGTGGTAAGAAGCAGCCGTGACACTGACACCTGAGTAAGGAAATGCTATAGGTGAAGAGGTGGTGGGCACGGGGGGGTAGGGTGGATTTATCTGTCGCTTGCCGAACTTGCCCGGCTTTGGATTCAAGGAAACGAAAACCTAAATAGACTCGTGATGGTTACGATTTGGGGAGGCCAAGGGGGGGCGCTTGATGGGGAAGGAGTTCATGAGATATATTTTACACATGGCAGCCTCTGTTTCTTTGGGTTATGGGTAGAGAAATAAATTCCATTCCACTTCAGGTCGAGGTGGACTTTCAAGGGTCTAATATTCTGCCATGTAAGTGTTTGTATCTTGGGCTGGAAGTCGTTGTAACGTACCTTGAGGGTCCAGGGGTCTCAGGGGGGCATTCTTGATGCCGTTGTTTACCTAGCCATTCAAGGGGTGGGCTGGTGGACGTGTCATCTAGGTACGCTACCTAATGGACAAAAGAAATAGAGACTGCTACTAGGAATGAAGGCTGAGAGATAGTTGATAGCCCTTGAAAGATAGTCAGTAGCCCTTGAAAGGTAGTTGATAGGACTTGAAAATGATTACTGGCATTTCTTCATCTCGTAAGGCCTTAGTTTTACCTCGCAATCTCCATTTGTTGCTACCGACGTGTGAACGAGAAAAGGTAGAGTTCCTAGAGCTAACATGTCCCGCATTCTGCCCCGTTTCAGGTTCTTCGGGCTCTTGCCAGCCAAGTATGTAAGGCATCTATGTTCGTGTGGCTTGATGTAGTTCCTTGGGTAAGGTATCTTTTACCGGTCCCTGCCCTCGAGGTTGGCAACTCCCCTCCGGCATATGCTCGTTTCACACCACCATCCTCACAGCTTCTGTCACTAGTGAAACGGAGGCTGAGTTGTTTGATCTTGCCTCTTTTGTGCCGGATTCATGACCTTGACGTAAAGCCTCCTGCTGCCATTAGTCGAACATCACTTCCTGCCGTGTCAAAAGAATCTGCGCGGCAGGATAGTCATATCACAGGTCATAGCGATGGAGGGAAAACCAGTAGAACTCGTCGAGGCTGTATAGAGAAGGTCATGGTTTGGAATAGTCCGGCTTGGTGCTGCAAGCGCACGGGCTCGGGGACGACCATATGGGACATAGCTCCTCTTCAAATGGAATTCCATGATGGCGTTGCCGTCTAGTGCCCGTGAAGAAGAGGGGCGTCAAGGTGGAAATTTTCTTCTTTCCCGCGTGGCTGCCCTGCCCAGGCCAAGCAAGAAACTAAATAGGATAGTAGTCGGAATTGAGGTGGTTGAACGAGGTGTTTAAGCGACCACTATTGTGTTTCGAGATGATATCATGTGAAGTGAGGTATATAGCTCAACAAACATCAACACCTGTTGCCCCTCTATTCCAATACTACCACAGGTAGTAGAAAAGGACCCAGCTCGAGTATTGCTCGAGGAGCGGTGAGGATGCAAGATGTTAGACGACGGTACATCCCCCGCAGCGGCAAGAACAATGGTGGGCAGAAGACAACGTCGAATGCCGGTAGTCACCAACCGTTCCTGGTTTGCCTCCATCTTGGTTCCCCAGCACCTGTCGAAGAGCATTGGCTGTCAACAGAGCGGACAGACGCCTGTCGTGACACACAGACACACACACTTGAGGTATAAGTGAGAGTGTTCTAAGCCCGTTACAGTCTAGAGGCTCGAGAGGCCCCTCTTCTGCTCAAGATCGAACAAATCTCGGTGCGGCATTCGCAAAGACGGGAAGGGATGCTAAGACCGTGCTTGCAGTATGCATAACAGTATGCAGAGCACGGTGTTTTTTTGTGTGTTTTTCTTCGCTTTCGCAAGCTTGACTTGGGTTTTGCTCCCCTCATTCTTGATCGGGGACGCTCATGTGAAGAGAGGGGCCGGCCGGGACGGGCAATGTCTCTGGCCTAGGTTTGTGATGCCGAGGCGCTCAACAGGCAAAACGTCAAAGCAAACATGGCCGGCATGAGAAACAAAACTTGACAGGCCAGGAAATCATGCTCTGGGAGTTCTGGTTGACTATCGCACGGTCGTGGTAGATCGTGGGCTTTCCCACTTGGTAGCAGTGTCTGAGCGGTGCTAGTAACCTGGTAATTTGAACAGACAAGACGCCATCCGGTAGTGAGTGTACATCGTTGATATTGCCACTCCATCAACCGGTGCTCTTTGTGCCGATGACAGTCTTACTTGCGGGGTGGGAAGCAACGTGCAATCCTCTCTCTCCTCTTCGCTCCTCCCCTCCGAACCGAGAGGTCTCCTGAGGTTGTGCTAGACGGGCGAATGTAACCATCTTGAATCGCGATTGAGTTAAGAGGTAGCGCTATTGATGGGGTTGTGGACTCACTCAAGACAACGTCGCCGAGAGATAGGAAGCCGTGCATCACCACTGTAACAAAGCACCGTGATAAGTATCTTTGTGGTGTCTGAGGACCCTGTGATGGTATCACGTTTGGGCAAAGGCCATGAAACGGAGGTGGGGGAGATGCTTCAGAAAGCTTGGGGTCCGGGGGGAGGTCTGTACCAGCCGCGGGGTTCGCTGGATGGTTGGTGCACGCAGCTCCGACGCACAGACCATAAATGATTTATGTTGCAATGAACATGAACATTGAACAGGTCCCTTCAGCCACCAGCATGCATTGCAACCAAAATCCACAGAATCTTCGCGCCATCAGGTTTTGCTCTTCCCAGCAGCCTCCAATCGTTCGCCGTGGTTGGTGGCATTTCATTCAACATTTCCAATGGTACTGCAGACGCGCGCTCCCAGCACAGCAGGGGTCCATTAACCGAGTTCGATGCCAGGTACGCGCCGCAACGGTCGACTCCCAAGCGCCTGTCCTGTCCACCGTTTTACATATTGACCACAGCACGTTATCACTCACGGCTATTTACTTGTGAGCACCTGGTCGGCGATCTGGGACGATCTGAGATGAGCCGCAAGGGTCCCCGACAATGCCGATCTCAAACCGTTGAACTCAGGATTGTGTGATCGACGACTTGGGCTCTGTCGGAATTTTGATGCCCTGCTCTCCGTTTTGAAATTTTACTTCTCCCAAGCAAGAATTCGAAATGTAAGCCTCCGGCCTTCTGGGAACATGGAGACGAGTAAGAGCTGGAGTTCGAGAAGGCGACAAGCTTGGCATCTAAGCAGGGAAATGATATGGATGAGCAAGAGGGAGCTGCTAACTATCAACTGTATGCCAGTACTCTCACTTTTCAGTAAGAGCAAGCCACAAGCAATATCAAGTTTGCCCGGGTCGTCTGACTGCACTGCACTCCCTCGCATGTGTATACGCATATGCACTACGCTTACATATCGTTCAAGCCACCAAGCCTCACTCAAAGCGCTGGTAGGGACAGATCTTACTGTGGACGCCGAGAGGCTTGCTGCCATGAGCGCCTCGCTGTCATCATACCACTTCCTACTACTCAAGCTTAGCGGTCAACAGCAAGCCAAGATACAAGAAAACGTGGAAAACGGGAAGCAGACCTTCCTTTTTGGGTCCCATTGCATCACCAATAGACGAAACACACAGCGCCACCAACTCTTGCCTCGAGCCCCTTCAGACATCAAGGCGGCCTCTGCTGAGGGAAGGATTCAAGAACCTTATCTCACGCCCCCACAGAAGCCACCGACAGGAATAATGGCCTCTGGGAAATTTACCCCGCCTGTCTGTGCCTGGGAGAGATGCGCCTCAGCGGCAAAGGACAGCAAGACCTGCCACTTTCATGAAAGAGACACCAGCGGGTAATCTGAAGAATCTTCAACAAAAAGATAACATTGCAGCGTAAGTGGGGGGGAATGTAAAAAGGGGCAAGAGACGGACAAAAGAAAAAAAAGTTGCTCAACTTGAAGATGATCACGACGTTGGAGACGTAGGTTTCTTTTTTCTCTTCTGCTAACTTTGGAAATAGGTACCGATGCTACCTAGTGGGGTTCTTTTTTCTGTGTCAGGTTTACAAGCTCGGCATTAGGTCGTACAAACCACACCAAGGGCGGGATCCGATTCGGCTTCCAAAGACGTGGGTGAGACGGGATGATGCTGCAAGTGATTGATGAAGATTGGGTATTGGCTGGCTTTCGCCCAGGCCAGTTCAGCTCAAGTCCGGGAAGGATCCACGCACACGGGACGTCCTCGACCTCTGCCTCTGCCTGGAAGCCTTGAAACTCGAAGGCTTCTCAAATACGATGCAGCGCCGAAGCTTCTATTCCTAACTGCCGGCGCACAACACAGCCAAAGACGTTACAAAAAGACGGGATCAAGGCCTCGGTGAATCCGCCAGAAGCGAGCCGGCACAGAAAACGGCCGGCCAGGCAGCTGGGCCGCACCTCAGCTGCTCTTCTTTCCTGTTCCACCGATGCTTCTATGCATGCTGGTAACTGGTGGGAACAAGAGGAACTGGTGGGTGGATGGATGACTAGCACCCACTTTATCGGTTCTCGAAACGGACATGCTTGATATCATTGTTTCCACCATGGAAGTTCGTTGGCGGCGTAATGCTCTCAACCTTCCTAGGAAATATCATGACTTTACTGTACCACAACCGTTGCGCACCGATGCGGCGGAGTTGTACATTCATCGGATTTTCGGATTTGTGCTGGCTACTATCAGAGTCATCACTATCTTAGAGGACTCCTGTGGGTTGGGGATTGATGGATGCAATCCCGTCAGGCTGGGTGTAAGACACCAAGCATTATAGTGGACCCCCCAGCTTGGCTGCCACGCGGGTTTCCGTCTTCATCACTTCTAGCCTGGTGAGCTACACCATTTCATACATTCTAGCTTCTTGGAAACACCACTCGGACAGAGTCTCTCCTCGAATGAAGTTCTACAGACAGCCTCTGTAATCTTGGTTTGCTGTCCCACCTCAGCTAGCACCCACGCTATCTTTGGTGACGGCATGTCCGTGACGATAGAGTGGGCGCTGTCGTCTCCACAGCGGGAGCTCTGCCACGTGCTAGCGATGATCGCCCCTCGTCCATCGCCGTTCTTCGGTCGTTGACTTGCATTGACTTGAATCAATAGGCGAAAATCATCATCTCGTAAAGTTGCAAAGAGACATTAAAGAACAGTTATGCCGGAGCTTGCCGTCCAGGCCATTTCTGATGGGGGCAATCTTCAGCATGTTTATTTTCCATCAGCTGTTGTTGTTCTAGGAGACATTGCCCGGACCCCTTATTCTACAAGCTCGAGACTCCATCTCATTACACACCATGACATAACCACGATACAAACCAAGGATGCCTTGGCTTGCCCGGGCACAACAACAACAGAGACGCAAGGACGGGGACATCCGGAACACCATCACAGTCAAGAGACTCGGAATCCGCCCTGCTTCCATCCTCATGTGCCGTGTCTAGCTCAGAGACACACGGCCGGGCACAGTTGGGAAGAATGGCTTTGTCTTTTTCCCCGGAGGCACAGACCACCAGCATAAACGACGCCATCGTCAGAGTGGACGGGATACCTATGTACACCACCATCTATGATTCCTAGAATTCTAGGTTCTGTGCTTGTTGTATGCGGTGGTGGGTGGGTGTTGAAGAGAGGGGGAGTGGGAAGCAAAACGGTCAGATAACCGTTACCCATCCGTCGTCACAATAATAAACGGTGCCCCCCCCTGATGATTGCAATCCCTGGGGCTGGAAAGGGAGAGGTTCAAAAACAGTTGCCCAAAGCGATCCCTGCCAATCCCATTTCTGGACCTCTGTCGTCGTGCCATCGGCGCCATCACTTCAGCAGCGAACCCCACTGCAGAAGCAACAGGACCAGGGACATGGACAGGGCTGATACCTTTTATCCCCTATCCGTAATTAGCGTTGGGAGCCCGCCCACGGTGCGCCATCCTCTGCTCTGCCTTTCCAAGTTCCCGTCTCCCAAAAGACTGTCTCTCCCCCTCAGCGGAAGGTCAGGAACGGTGGTTCTTTTGCCTGAGCGTTGAGAGGCGTCTTAATAGAAGCTGTTAAGACCCCATTTTTGTGTTTTTTTCCTGTTGCTCACCCTTTTTTCCCCCCTGAGAAACCCGCGGTCCAAGATTCTGGATTTCTTGTTCCTGAATCTCACTCGAGGAAACGAAACGCCGCAGTGACTTGTTCCTCCTGCCTCTTCCTTCCCGTGGAGACCGGACCACCCCGAGACCTACAGACTGCTGCTCACCACCAGCACTGCCATCATCACCTCCAGTCACACCGGACAGCCTGCGTACTTCCTACTATCCCGTTGTCCCTCCCGACACATCCTTTACCATTGGACGACTGGACGACACAATTGGTTCTTCTCTCAGCATCTCGTGCATCCAACCTGCCGTCTCGACCGAACCGTGACGTTGCGTCGGAACAATTTACGATTCCGCCTCGCAGACAGAGCTGCAGACGTGCTGAAGAAGAAGAAGAAATCCACCCACACACGTCGCTGAAGACGCGCCAACGAAGGGGACCGCTCGAGTAACGCCAAGGCGCTCTTATTTCGGTCCACGGGACCTTGGACAGCTTCTCAGCCAGGAACCGGCCATTTTAAGGGCCTCTCTACCAAGCAAAAAACAACCTCGACCAAAAACCCGCCGATTTGCCGTCGCCATTGTAATACCTACTTTTGCGCAACCATGCCCCGCCTGATTCTCTGGGATCTTCTACCGCATTGTTGATACACCTGTCTGAAACAACAGGGCACCCCCCTTTTCACCCAAGGTTGACCAAAAGATTGTACATACGAACGGGACGGGAGTAGCAACTTTAATAGTCTGTTACAACTACCGGCCAACAGGCAGCAGATCTCCCGGAAAAGCCAAAACGACTTAGACTTGGACGCCGTCGACGATTTAGTCCCACAGATCCTCACCCGCAGGAGCCACTCGAACCATCCATACACTGCAGCCTGCAGCTGGGACGACCAAGCACACACACACACACACACGCGCGCGCGCGAACGAAAGGGACGAGAAGTTCAATTGAGAGAGAGGAAGAAGACAGGATAGACCGGCCATACATATATATATAACACCACATGTTTAGCAGATCATCTAGATCGCACGCCAAGAAGACTCAGGGTTTTGCGACGGAGCATCAGCGAAGGAACCACGACAACTTCGAGCGGGCAGGACTCTCAGACCTAGGCTCCGACTCGGCGACGGTGCGGTCTGGTGGTGGCGGCGCTTGGAGAACAGACTTTGGCCCGTCGAACCACAACTACTACACCGGCAGCAATAGCGCTGCGAGGTCTTACGGGGCGCCGTTGTACCCGGAGAAGAGTAGGTTCCCGTTCTCTTGTGTTTCCCTGTCTGTCCCTGGAAAATGCCCCTCGCTGGGTCTCGGTGGTGACCGTCCTGATTTGACTGCGCCGTATCATCACGGCCGCACTCTCTGCCAGTCAGGCCAGCAGACTCGGCACCGAGCTTTCTGCGCCGTGGCTTGCCACCAGTAGAGAGAGATATCCACAACCGGTGAACAACGGCTAATCCACATTCTTTCGCCACTCTTCTAGGTCTCTCCATCGCATCAGGGACGCTTCACACGCCATCGCATCGCTCGACGGCCTCGGTCAGCTCCAACAAGTCGCGCGAAAGCAACGCCAGATCTCTCGCGACACAGAGCGCCATGAATTCAGACAGGACCCGTTCGCGCAGGGAGCGCACCTTTGTGGGCAGCGAGTGCGCCGTGTGCGAGGAGCCGTTGGAACACACCCTCCGCGGCGAGAGGATACTGCAGTTCTCGTGCACCCATGTGGCCCACGAGGCGTGCTTCTACGAGTTCATCCGCGAGTTCGATTCACAGTACTGCCCGACATGCAATGCGCCATTGCACCTAGACACCAGCCGCGGCGGCAACGTGCTGGATATAGGTAAGGACGTCGAGGAACGAATGCGATTATGGAAGCAGGTTGGTACTGACCCGGCCTTTGTTTGGTGCTTTTAGAAAAAATCAGCAATATGGTGCGCGCAGTGTCAGTAAATGACACCAGATCACAGGGAACACCCACTCCAACAACACAGCACTGGGACGACCAGGGGAGACCGCAGAGCCGAGGGTCGAGCGCGCGACCTGGTGGTGGATCGAATGGCCATCGGGACGCTCCCAGAGGAAGCCAGCGTGACAGTCGCGATAGTCGGGAAGCGCCGCCTTCGGATCACCGCTACAACGGACCAAGACACACGCGGAGTGACAGCGAGGCGACGGGTGTTGCGTCTTCGGGGGGATACCCAGAAACGACGCAGAGCGGGCCACCGCGACGACACGATTATGATGTTCAGGCTATGGAGACTTCGCTCGCCAGCCCCCGGACAGTTACTCGAAATCCTATTCCCGCGCCTACGGTCACGGTGCGATCAGAGTTCCCCACCATCACGAGGTCACGACAGCAGCAGACACTCACTTGTTTGGTCACGGTGGAGGTGCCAGATATCAAGTGGCGGCCTGATCCAGAAGACCTGCAGGCCGCCCCTCCACCTTTGGCACCGCCACGGGCCGAGGAGCAGTTTCACAGAGCGCCTTCACCGGCGCAAAGTGCGCCGCGGTTCTATCCGTATGAGTCGGCAGAAGTGCTGGCTGAGATGACGGAGAGCCTGCGCAACCGGGTAGATAACTGGCACGGTTTGGATTTCAGCCGGTAAGTTGATATGAAAGCGAGGTTTCGGGGGGAAACACTGGCTAATTGAAGACCCAGGTTTGGCAAGCTGCGTTTGTACGGCACACTCCGTGTAGGCAAAGACAAAGTATCATGGCAGGAGCTCGAGTGCTTCCTGTTTGCGGAGATGCTCATTTGCGTCAAGGAAAAGAAGTCGGCGCAACAACCGTCACAATGGGAGGACCAGGATGCGCCACGAAAAAACACACGCTGCACGCTCAAGGGGTCGATTCTGATCAAGAAGCATCTCAACGAGGTGTCCTACAGCGGCAGCATGGATGAGAATATTCTTACCCTCAGCTTATCAGTAGCCGAGCTGCCTCAGTTCCACCTTCGGTTTGAGAACCGGAACCAGCTCAAGCTGTGGCAGCAGGCTCTGTTGGATCTCAATGCTGTTGAGACCTCGCCTGTACGCAGCCCCGAATATGACCGCGGCGAGTTTTCAGAAACAGATGAGGATGACTGGCAACGAACACCCGGCTCTGGTCGACCACAACGAGTGTCGTCTCTGGCTTCGTCATGGGGCGGCGCCAAGTCGGCCACCACTGCGCCGACCGAGTATACCAACTTTGCGCGGAGCCCTCTTCTTCCCTCCATTCACGTACCTGTGGATGTTGTGGTGGTGGTGCCAATTTCGGCCTCGATGCAGGGCGTCAAGATCAACCTGGTTCGTGATGCTCTCCGGTTTATGGTACACACTCTTGGCGACCGCGACCGGATGGGTTTGGTGACATTTGGATCATCTGGCGGTGGTGTACCCATCGTGGGCATGACCACAAAGGCGTGGCCTGGATGGAGCAATGTTCTCAACTCGATCAAGCCTGTTGGCCAAAAGAGCCACCGTGCTGATGTTGTCGAGGGCGCCAACGTGGCCATGGACCTGCTCATGGGTCGCAAATATAACAACCCCATTGCGACCATTATGTTGATCAGCGATGCTTCCACCTCGGACGCTGACAGCGTCGACTTTGTGGTATCGCGGGCGGAAGCAGCCAAGATCACCATCCACTCTTTTGGGTTGGGTATGACCCACAAGCCAGACACCATGATCGAGCTGTCTACTCGGACAAAGGCGTCATACACCTACGTAAAAGACTGGATGATGCTCCGAGAGTGTCTTGCCGGCTGCCTCGGCGCTATGCAAACCCTCTCTCATCAAAACGTCAAGCTCAAACTCAAACTCCCCGAGGGCTCCCCAGCCAAATTCCACAAAATCAGCGGCGCCCTCCAAATCACCAAGCGCGCCACCGGCCGCGATGCTGAGGCGTCTATCGGCGACCTCCGCTTCGGCGACAAACGGGATATCCTTGTGCAGCTCGTCATCATCCCAGACAACGCCTCCCAAGAGCAACTCCCTCAAGACCCATGGGACAACATCGTCTCCGGCCTCGAAGCCCTCGGCGGCCCGATGGACCAGGACGAACAGAGAACCGTTTCGGTAGAGGAAGTACCCCTTATCCAAGCAGAGTTGATCTGGGGTGATATCCTCCGGGATGGCACCTCCCAACACACCCGGCCTTCGCTGCTGGCCATCACCATGTTGCCTGCCTCCAACTCCAAAAAGTCCTGGACCAACTCCCAGCCCATCCCCCCTCATCCGCACATCGTCCAGCGAAGAATGGAGCTTTTGACGTCAGACATGCTCACCCGGGCATTGACGTTGGTATCCCGGGGCCAGCACGACAGAGCGCACACGCTGCTCAACGAAACGCGGTCCATCCTCAAGGGCCTAGGCAAAGGCGGGCTACCACCCGTCCCGCCCCTTCCGCCCTCAGGATCGAACAAATCCCAACCGTCAACCCCCCACCCGGACCATGCCAATCCCTCCCCTACCACTGGCACCCCCGATAGGAAAAACACACCCTCCCCTACATCAGGGAATCATTCCTCTTCTGGCAGCTTCCCGCCCGTCCCCGGCCAAATCTCCCGCTCCCGCTCCACAGACGGACTGGGGGTTGGCTTGGGGGGGATGGGAACCGCAGCCGGGATCGACACGAACACCGTCGCCGCTTTGGACGCGGAGCTGGAGAGCAGTCTCGAGTGGATTAATCATCCGGCCGTGTTTGGACGGGACAGCAGGAAGGCGGTGCTGCAGGCCATCGGGGTGATTAGCAGCCAGCGGGCGTTTACGTTCAGGACGCCGATTGAGAGCTTGTGGGCGGGGAGGGTGTCGGGTGTGAAGAAGCTGACGGAGAAGAGCAGGGAGTGGAGGGAGGAGGGGGGTGGGGAGGGGGGGATTATGGAGGAGGCTTGATCTTCCCCTCCCCTGATGGATTTGCTTGGGGGGTTTGAGGGCCAGCCATGTTGGCGTTTCTATTATTATTTTTTATCTACCTACACTTTTATATCCGCTTTTTTGTTGTGGTTGTTGGTGTTGTTGTCACATCTCTCTATCTCTTCTATCTCGATCTCGAATACCCTCTATTCTATACTTTTCAACCCCTTTTTTTTCGTTTGGTTTACGTTGTTTCTTGTTTGAGAGGATTGGAAACTCAGATTTTTTGTTGGGAAGAGATTGGGGGGATAGGGGGGAGGGATATATATTTGTTTGGATGAGATACCATTCTGCTTCTTTTTCTTTTTTGGATTACCTTATTTTTTCGGATTTTACTTTTTTATCTTTTTTGGTGTGAAGACGAGGGGGAAGAGTGGAGGATAATTCTTTTTTCTTTTTGTTTTTTTGAACAACCAAATTTCACCGTACATGGTTTTTTTTCTCAGCCAATTTTTTTGTTGTTTCCTTTATTGTATACGGTGGTGGAGGGTGGATGGTGGGAGGTGGGTGATGGTGGGGATGATATGAACTTGATGTTGGTCTTATGTACGCAGTTCTGGTTTTGGATGGGAGGGGGGGATGGGGGGGTTGGATAGGTTGGTGGTGGGTGTGGTATGTGAGATGATTAAAATATATCCTTTTCATGTTTTGTGCTTTTGGTATAAGGTCCTGATCTGTGAGTTATGAAAGTATATCGAACAGATAACTCTTCGGCTTCTTCGGTGACCATACCGGTGTGCGGAGCTTTGCGGGGAACGGTTTTCTGCACGGAACGGCCCGCGGTGAGACTAACAGTTGCAAGAGTGGAAGCGAGAGCCGGGGCGCTCTGGGATTTCAACGGCTTTCGGTTTGGGTTGTCAGTTGAAGACCGTTGTGAAAGAAACTGGTGGTTTTGCATACACAAGTGAAACAAACAGTTAATGGTATATTGACCCGGATCTTGTAGTCATTTGGACTGTAGATAGACAGTGTAGGCGCCGGGTAGTCACGCACACTCGGTGTTGCCAATGTTTGGCTCATGACCCCCAGGCAGGCCAAGGCGAGCGGGAACCCACATTGGGCAGCAGCAGCAGCAGCAGCAAGCATGATGACATGACAGCATCGGGAGATCGCATCTCTCTTTTTTTTTTTTTGGTGTGTGGAAGTGTGTTCAACTTGAGCAGAACCAGGTAAAATACAGTGTTTTTTATACATCGAGATCTTGGTTATACAGCAGTGACATCGGCAAGCGGCAATCAACAAATTCCGCCGTTCAGCTGGTTAAAAAGGCGCGAGGATGCCCCTTGCCAATCGCCACGTCTATTCCTTTTATCAGATGGAAATGATAATCTCTGACCAATCAGATTGGCGCAGTGACGGTTCGGGCGAAGTCGCTTGTTCCCCTCCTTCCCGTGGGCTGGAGCTGTGGGGTCTGGCAACCCCCCCCCCCCCCCCACCCCTGGTTCATTCGTTTTTGGTCCCCGAAGTTTCCCAGGGTCAAGAATCTGTAGGGATTCGTTCCAGCAGCTGCAAGAAATGGGGATGGGTTTCTGGAGGGGTAAGGGTTGCTTGCTTGCTGTGTGTGTGTGGGTGGATGACCGAGGTTTTTTACCATTTACAGCATCTGAAACCTTTTTTATCACTTTGACTCTCTGCTGAAGTGAATGGAGTGAGTAGGTGAGGGGGGATTCAGTTCAGGCAGCATTTCTACCACCCACCCACCTCACTGCGGACACACTGGACACCGAAACACGAACCGACACGCACCGCGAAGCAACCACTCACGCTAGGCTCTTACTGCTCTGCTGATTGCTGAGGTGAGGTGAGGAGTTCTCAACTCACCCTACAGTGGGGGGGGGGTTGGTTTTCGGGTACCTTGGGGGAACTCATAACTCGGAAACCCTTTTGAATGCGCCAAATAAGGCAGGCTGTCTTGTCTCACCTTACCTGATCAGGCTTTTTGGCTCATCTCATTCTCGGGGGGTAACCCACCTGACTTTTTTTATCTCAGATTTATTTCTACATTCATTTTTTTTTTCGAATCTTGAAGACAGACTTTTATCGGCACATTTACCATCCGGAAGATGAAACTTGGTTGCGGTTGGGGGGGAAAGAGTCTATTTTATTTTCATCCTTCCGGGCTTTTCTGTTGATGGTTGGAGGGGCATAACTGCCGCGGCATAATATCGAGACAGGCAACTGCATTATATTTCAACAGAGGCAGCCATCATGGCGGACAACCAGCCGCTCCTGGGCAACAGGGCTGAGGATGAATACGGCTCGACGATATCCAGTCAAGATGGGGGTATTGAGAGGATATCAACACCACCGGGTACAGAGGAGGGAGAGGAAGATATCCAGGATGGAGTGCGGCGCATCGAGGCGGTTTCGAGGTTGTGGTCGAAAAGGGGGTTGATGATTGCTTACTTGGGGTGAGTTGCCCCCTTTTCTTTTGGTTGCCAGACACAACACACAGTACTGACAGAGAGTGATAGCATATTCTTTATGGCTTTTACCACATCACTCGAGGGGCAGGTGACATATTCGCTTTCTGCGTTTGCCGTCAGCTCGTTCAACAAGCACTCGTTGCTGTCGACGGTTTATGTGGTCCAAGGGGTGGTCAATGGTATGTTTCTTCAACATGGGTCTTATACGGGAGTATGAGTGCTTACAATAATGTCTACAGCTGTCATCAAACCCCCTATGGCCAAGATTGCCGATGTCTTTGGCCGGCTCGAGGCTTTCTCCATCTGCATTGTCCTCTGCGTGCTAGGGTACATCCTGATGGCAGCCTCACAAAACGTCGAAACATATGCCTCGGCGCAAATATTCTACGCAGCCGGCTTCACTGGGTTGCAGATCTTGCAGCAGGTCTTCATCGCCGACACCAGCGACTTTCTCAACCGCGCCTTGTTCTCGAGTTTGCCCGACAGTCCGTTTCTGGTGACTGTCTGGATAGGACCAGCCATCGCTGCGCTTTTCCTTGCAAAGAGCACATGGCGGTGGGGATACGCCATCTGGACCATTATCCTCCCCCTGGCCTTCTTGCCTCTCGGACTTAGCTTGTTCATCAATGGCCGCAAAGCAGAAAAGCTGGGCTTGGTACCAAAGCGGCGTGCCATGAGCACCTCCTCAGCCGACAACAAGAAGCCCTCAGTAACAACAGCGGCCAGGAACCTCTTCCAAGAGCTCGACGGCATCGGCATCCTCCTCTTCTCCCTCGGCCTCTCCCTCATCCTCATCCCCCTAACTCTCGTCTCCCGCTCCAAAACCGGCTGGCACGACCCCCACATTATTATCATGATCCTCAGCGGCATCTTCCTTCTAGTCCTCTTCCCCCTCTGGGAATCACGCGCCCCTCACCCTCTTTTGCCGTTGGAACTCCTCAAATCCCGCACCTTCGTCGCCGGCTGTTTATTGGGCTTCTTCTACTTTGCCGTCTTTTACATCGCCGTCCAGCCCTACTTCTACTCTTACCTCCTCGTCGCCCTCAACCTCCCCGTCACCAGCGCAGGGCCAATAACGCAAACCTTTTCCTTCGCCTCCACCATCGCCGCCATTGCCGCGAGTTTAGTCATCAAGCGTCTCGGCGGCGAGCCCCGTCCAAAACCCTGGATCGTCTTTGGCGCAACAATCTACACCCTCGCCATTGCGCTGCTAATCCACACCCGCAAGAGGGGTGTTTCTGAACCAGTGCTTTACACAGCGCAAATGTTCCTTGGTGCTGGCGCGGGACTCATGCACGTGGCTACCCAGCTCGTCGTCCAGGCAGCTGCGTCTTCCAGTTCCAACCTCAAAGGCAGGAATCAGCATCAATACGTCGGGGTGGCGACAGCAGCGTTCTTGACGCTGGTTCAGGTGGGCAGCGCGGTGGGGAGCGCGGTGAGCGGGGCGATTTGGGGGAGGTTGATACCGAGTAAGCTGAGGGAGTATCTCCCCGACGCGGTCAAAGGGGAGGCGGGCAAGATTTATGGGAGCGTGAAGGAGGCGGTGTCGTATCCGTGGGGGAGTCCGGAGAGGGAGGCGATCGCGAGGAGTTATCAGGAGACGGTGGAGGTGCTATTGTGGGTGGCGTTGGGGGTTTGCGTGCCGGTTTTGGTCATGGCTTGGGCGGTGGGGGATTTTAGGTTACGGGGGGGGGATCCGAGGCCGGTGGTGGAGGAGGAGGGGAACAACAACCGCAGATCAAGGTGGTGGAGCAGGTGGTGGTGGGTTGGGAAGAGGAGGGATTGATTGAGGTGATAAGATGGATATTATGGAGGGATCCGAAAGTGGTCTCTAGACATATGTTCAAGCGATGTTTTTCTTGGGATGGGATTTGGGCAAGGTTTGGGCAAGATTTGGCTTGGTTTTTCGGGTAGCATTACTTTTTGCACAAAGCGTTGAATGTTGTTGATACCACCACGGTTTGTTGAATAGCTTGCTTGGATTTGTTGGATGGTACTGTACTGTTCTCATAGAAATACACTTGTCGCAAGACATTATCCATCACCTACCTCCCAAGACCACCTCCTCCCATGTACATACATCCATCCCTACCACTCAACTCCATCTTTTGGCTACTAACTCTCAAGTCTCAGTTCAGCCATAAAGCCAATGTTGGAACACAAGAACCAATCAAAACAACAAGGGCGTGTGGCTCAGTTGGTAGAGCGTTCGCTTAGCATACCCACCTGTATGCGAAAGGTCCTGGGTTCGATTCCCAGCTCGTCCACATCTCTTTTGCCCCTTAGAGCACCATCCTCTTTTCTCACTCCAGATATCTTTTTGCACCTCCAAGATCCCAGAGAGCCGTATTGGTTCATAAGCAACAAACGTACACCTTTGGGGTATAGAAGACAATGAGTGTTTCAAAATGTCAAAATAAACTCCATGATATAAATATGTATGTACATACATCTATTTTCCATATTACTCCCCCCCCTCCCTTCTCTACCATTTATGTACACCCCTCCCCCAAAATACCAAACCCAACGAACGCCTCGCTTCTCCCCCATGTCATACAACTCCTTTACCTACTTCCCCCCATCATAAATATCCCCCACCCCGACCCCCATCTTCCCCAACCTAGCCACAAGCATGGTATTCTCCCTCTGCAAATCCCCCACCTGCCCCCTCAAAATCTCAATCTCCTTCCTCGCCACATCCCTCTCCGCCCTCGTCCTCTCCAGCTCCATGGCCAGATCCGCCCTCTCCTCCCTCTCCAGCGCCTTCCTCCTCTTCTCCTCCTTCTTCTTCTCCTCCTGCACCTTCTTCTCCGCCAACCGCCTCACCTCCCTCTCGTACTTCTCCCTCTGCTTCGCAACCTCCCTCTCGTGCTTCTCCTTTAACCTCTGCAGCGCCGCCTCCTCTTTGGCTTCCTCCGACTCCTTGTTCTGGTGGTTAGGATGCCGCCTCTGATGCGACCTCTCCAGCTTCGCCTGCGCCTTCTTCATGCGTTCTTGCAGCTTCTTGAGCTCCTTCTCGTGCTGGCTCGACAAAGAGGCAGAGTGCGACGTGTGAGCTACCGAGGTGTTGTCGTCGTTGGAGTGTAGAGAGGAAGGGGATACTGAAGACAAGGTGGAAGCCACGTCGTTGTTGTTGTTGTTGTTGTGGTTGTTGTTGTTAGAGTCGGCTTTGGATAGTCCCGCTGTTGCTGCTGCGGTGGTGACATCATCATCACCCTCCGCGTTATGACCCTCTGACGCGGACGCAAAGCTGAGTTCGGATGAAGTGTCGCTTTCGTCGTCGTCGTCGTCGTTGGTCAGGCTGTCTTCGTCTTCGGTGGCAATGGTCGAACCGGCGAGGGTAGCTACCCTAGACGCGACCGCTGAGCCGGCTGCCCCGAGGGCTGATGCTATCATACCGTAAAAACCGCTCGGGGGCGTGATATCCCCTTGTTTCTGATGGTGGTGTACTTCCCCGTTGTGATCCGTGTCACGGAGTTGGTTCAACACCGAAGCATCAACCACCCCGCCGTTTGGCTCCATCTTCTCAGGTTTCTTACCCTCGGCTTTGCTCAGCTCCTCCTCTTCGGAGTTGACCTTATGATCCCCATTAACTACAGTCTCCTCCTCCTCACCCCGTTGCTGCTGAGCCTCAAACCACTTCAGAAACTGCCCCGCATCATTCACAATCCCCCCTGGCGTCCCCTTCTCAACCATAAACCTCGGCACACTTCCCCCCGGGTCACTCCTCGTAACCATCAACCACTCAATCGCCATCTCCACATCCTCCTCCTCACTATCCTGCCCTTCCTCAATAGCCTTCTTCGCCGACCTGAGAGCGGCCTCTTTCCCATCCTTGGCATCATGCTCACCCCAATCACCACTCGATCTCGTCCTGCGAAGCGGCTTCACTACGGGAACTTCCCTAATCACTTCCACACTCTCATACACACCCCTGATAAAGCCGCTCCGGGGCGGACAATCAGGGTGTTCCACCGGCCGGCTCACAAGCATAAACTGCCTCGGCTGCCTAGCCTTCTTCTTCTCCTCCTCTGCGTTCTCCTTCCTCTCCGGAGGCGTGATATGCAACGCGACAAAATCCCTCGCCGTCGTCGGCCCGCCAAAACGAGCCGACACTTGAAACACTACATCACCACCCCATCCGTTAGTTTACCTCTCTCTCTCCCTTTACAGTTTGTTCCCCTCCTGGCATATTGGGGTGATGAATGGGCAACATACCTTCCACCAACCCCCCTTCCGTCTCCACCCTCTCCACCACCCTCTCCGCCCCGATCCCCCTGATGTTCCCACACCCGGGCTCCTTCCCCTCCCTCTCGCACCTTTGTAGTGTTTCCCTAAACTCCCTCCTCAACGCCCCCTCCCACTTTGCGAAATCCATCCCGTGGTGCAGGCTATACCGTCCAAACCAAGCCCCTTTGCCGTCTTTGGCCGAGAGCTTGTAGACGGTGATCCCGTGCGGGTTGTCACGGGGGTTGGTCTTGACTTCTTTCCACTCTTTTCTCAGCTTGTCGATTGTGGCTTTTGTTTCGGGGGAGGAGGAGAGGACAGAGGTTAGGTCGAGGGTTGTGGTGGCGGTGTCGGTTTGTGAGCGGGGACGGGTGGTGCTGCTGCTGGTGGTGGTGGTGGTGGAGGAATGGGCGGGGGAGGGAGGGATAGAGTCGACGAGGATTTGGGCGTTGGAAAAGGTGTCGGTTATGACGGTGGTGATGATGTTGGTGTCGGTGCCGGAGGAGAGATCGGTTGTCCAGGTTAGGGGGGAGAGGGATTGGAAGGGGTGGTGGTGGTGGTGGTGGTGGTTGGTTGAGCCGCCCATTTTGGTCCAGCTAGTAGGGCAGCCGCCTGTGAGGGTAGGTAGCGAGAGATGGCGGTGATGATGGTAAAAAAAGAGAAGGAGAAGAAGGAAAGTAAATAAAAAAGGTAAATAGGCAGAAAGCTAAGGTACGATCGATCGTCAGGGGTCCAATCGCAATCTACCCTCTCCCTTTCAATATCTGTGTGTGTGTGGGAGTCTGTTGGTAGCGGTTTTGTCGTGTCACCTCTAAAAAGGTGTTCTTCTTGTTCCGTTTGTTTGGGGCCGCTGTGCCGTCTGACAATACGAGCAGAGACACGGAGACGGAGTGGTAAAAGAAAAAAAAAGGGTCGGGTACTTTTGTTGTATGCGGAACCGAGCTGAGTATAAGATTGCAGGAGTTATCTCGCAGAAAAGAATAATTCTTATTGATTTCAAGATTCCAGACTTTTCCGCGCGTTATTTGATAGCTTATAATATGATATGCCTGTCACGAGCTCTCTCTCTCTCTCTCTCTCGAAGCTTGCTTTGAGCTTGTCGGGCATTATAGCATTTCGTAGGTGTTGACGTCACCACAAGGGTTGCCCCTGCTTCACAAACGTCACTCTGGGCGGGTAGCGCGACAAGGCTTCGGGAAATCATCTGGGGTAAAACTGCACTAATTTTGGCTCGGAATTCAGGGGGGTACATGCTGTCATATTCTTCTGGAAGCATCAGGGAACTCTTGTCATGTCAAAGAGATGTGAATAGCATCGTGTCTGTATTTCTTATATGCAACGCAACGCAATGCGATATAATGACCAAGCAAGCTGCCCTCGGCTCCTAAAAAATCGTCTAAACGCACGCCTGCCCATGGATCCCAACAATGCTACCTATACATACATACACACGCACGCTTCTGCAAACCAATGTCCTCCCTTTTCTCTCCTTTCCTTTGCTTTCCCAACTCCAACCGCTTGCCATATCAAAACTCACTGCGCCTACTTGCCGACACCGTCTTCCCAAACCAAATACCAAGCAATATCCTAGCAGCCCCAAGGACTTTCAACTCACAAACCATACAAGAAGGCGCCTTTCAACCTTCTCTCCCCGGTTACTGCATCGTCTTCAGGAACCCGTCTAGATCGAAACTCTCTTCGTACTGGCTGTTGTCCCACAGCTCACCCAGACCATCCAGCCAAGCTGCCTTCTTGCCCGGTTGTCGTACCTCGCCAGTCTCTACATCCACCATGTCCTCTTCCCTGCCTTCTAGAGCTTCTTTTGGTTTGTCCGATATTAGACTTGGGCCAGAGTCGCCCAAGTTGAACAGGTCTAGAATCTGATCTGTGTCCATTGTTGCCAAGCCTGCGTTTTGTTGATTCACCACTGTGCTGGCCACGTCGATCTTGAACCGCTGCAGGCTGAGAATCTTCTCTTCCAGAGTGCCGCGAGTGATGAGGCGGTACACGTTGACCACCTTCTTCTGCCCGATACGATGGGCGCGATCCATGGCCTGAAGATCCTTTTGCGGATTCCAGTCGTGCTCCACGAAAATGACTGTGTCGGCACCCGTCAAGTTCAACCCCAGACCACCGACACTGGTGGTGAGTAGTAATACGTCATAGGAGGGGTCGCTGTTGAACTTGTTGACAATGTCTTGGCGGCGGTTCGCTTCGACTGAACCGTCCAGTCGGAGATATTGTGTCGAGGGAAGCATGCCCTTGAGAACCGTGTTTTGCACCATGTCCAGCATTTCTTTCATCTGACAGAAAATCAGAGCACGGTGAGGTTTGATAGGCGTGTACAGTGGGTCGCTTGACTCCTGACCTTCCACACCAATGCCGCACTCCACCAAAAGATCTCGGAGCGCCGTCAGTTTTGGTGCATGCGCCGGATCTTCCAGACTAGTGCCTTGCTTGGCCAGGAACTTCTGCGTATCGTCATAGGACTTGTGACCTGGCTTCATGACAAGGGCCGGAGAATTGCAAAGCTTGCGCATGTACTGCAACGCCTGGAAGATGTGCTGCTTGGCTTCCTTGTCATCCCGCCCAGCCTCCTCCGTGATGGTCTTGGCTTCCTTCTTGGTAAAGTCTTCAAAGAGCTTGAGCTGGAGGTCGCTAAGGTCGCAATAGTAGTTTTGCAGAATCTTGGGTGGCAGGTCGTTGAGCACCTCCTCCTTGAGACGACGCAGAAGGAAGGGAAGAACCTGCTTGTGAAGAGCCTCGATGGCCAATGCACCAGCTTCTTGCTCCTTGGAAGAGGCCTTGCTGTTGCGACTGTTTGCAATGGGCTTTGCAAACCGGTCCTGGAACACCTTCTCAGCACCGAGGAAGCCTGGCATGAGGAAGTCAAACAATGACCACAACTCCAGCACGTTGTTTTGAATGGGTGTGCCGGTCAGGATGAGTCGGTGGTTGCTTGCGAGCCGCTTGACAGCCATTGAGAGCTTGGACTTGGGGTTTTTGATGAGATGGCCTTCATCAAGTACCACATAGTTCCAGTTGTACTTTTCAATGATTTCGATATCGTTGCGGCAGACATCATATGATGTGATGACAATGTCCGTTTTGTCCAGAGTATCCTTCATAGCCTTGCGTTCCGCCGGAGGTCCGACATAGGCCGTGACACTGAGGAAGGGAGCATATGCCTTGATCTCTTGCTGCCAATGCCCGGACAGTGTGGGCGGGCAAACAATCAGAGACGGAAGCCTCCTGACATCAGGCGAACCCGTCTTTGCATACTCCTCGGCACGATTGTGGTGGTCGCTTGCAACGATGCAGATAGTTTGCAGCGTTTTGCCCAGACCCATGTCATCGCAGAGGATGCCGTGAAGGTGGTACTTGTTCAGGAAGTGCAGCCAGTTCACACCCTCCTGCTGGTACGACCGCAGCTCGGCCTTGATGGCGACGGGGATCTGGAAAGGTTCCACCTTCTTCGGGTCAAGAAGCTGACCGATAAAAGTCCGCTCTCTGTCACGACCCTTGAGCAACTCCTCTGAAAGCCCGGGTGGGTCAGGAATGCCCGCCTCAAGCGGCACCAACTTGACCAGTGTGGCAAAGGATGTGGTGGCGATGAGTCTGATCTCGTTGTCCGAATCGCTCATGCGGCCCAGCACGGGCACGATCAGGAAAATGACATACGGCAGGATCCTGTCTCCCATGACAGCGATCAAGTGATAGATCACCTCGATGGCGCCCTGGCGGAAGTTGAGATCCAGCGGGTTGTTGATGGATGGCAAGACCTTTTCTACCAGAGTCGTCATGCCTTCGATAGTGATGACACTGCAAATCGTTGCCATGCACTTGGCAGCCATGTACCGGAACACAGATAAGTCTGAGTGTAGCGCCTTGATGACCAAAGGCACCTGCTGCATAACAAAGGGATGAAGTGCTGGATGCAGTGTTGGCACCATGGTCCGGATGACAGACATGGCATCGACAATCTCCTGGCCAAAGGTACTCTCTGGATCCCTTGCCTCTGCTGGGAGGGCGCCGGTGAAGGCCCTGACCAAAGGCTCTTCCATAAACGTCTGCAGACTTGGAACGCGCGCCAGGAGATCAGCACCAAAGCTATGGGATAGCAACTCCAGGGCCTCCTTGGCACCGCGACGAGTGATGCGAGCGGCCTTGGCCTCGCGTGCGAATTTGGCGGCATCGACGTGGTCGACGCGGTCCTCTTCCTTTTGCATCGATAGAATGACATTGGTCTTGTGCGCGTGAATAGGGAACTCGGGCGTCTCGGCAACTTCGACACAGGAGAACTTGACCAGGTTTGCAACCACCTTGTCTGCTGGCCCTCTGCGTCCAGACTCGGTAAAAAGCTGCACGAGGTGTGCGATGGTGGCAGCTGACCTGCCTTGAAGTTCTTGGTTTTCCTCAGTCTTGATGCTGTCCATGATCGCCTTGATCAGCGGACTGGGCTTCTTCGGAAGGACACGGATAGCCACAAGAGCACAAGCCGCAGCGGCCTTGATGCGTGCATCGCGGGCCTCCTTGGCCGATTTCGCTTCCTGGATCGCAGCAACGGTGACATCGCGGGAATCGATAAGTTGAGGCAGGGCGATCATCCTCTGGCCGGGTGCCATCGCTTTCTTGAGTCTTTCGAAGTCATCAGTGACAACCTTGTCGGCATTGGCAATAGAGAAGGCGCCAGGCCCGGCTTCGGGTTCGCCTTGTACTACGACGGCAAGACTGGGCAGCTTGTTGCTGTGGACTTTGCCGTGATCGCGGAAGAGATTGATGAGCTGTTGTGTTTGTGATCGCACGCGTTGGACATAGCTGACCAGATCGCGATAGTGTGACGGACGCTCCTGGTCGATGATCTTTTGCAACGGCTCGACAAAGCGGGCAGCCATGTCTTTGCTGGCACAGTTTGATGCGTACTCCTGGATGACCATGGCAGCAGCGAGCTGGGACGATGCAAAGGGAGACGACAGACTCTGCGCGATGGCAGCATCATAGGAACCCAGGCTCGAGGGCGGCAGCATTGACATGAGCAGTCCCATCGCCTTGGCCGCAGAAACGCGAGATCGGACCAACACATCCATGCCGACGAGATCAACATCGCCTTGCATCATGTGGCCGTCAACATCGTGAGTCTGTGTGGTGGGAGGAGTATCGTCCACCTTGGTAGACTTCCTGCGACGCTTCGTAGCCCTTTCAGCACCCTCGGGAGGCGAGGACCGTCTGATGCTGGGAGCAGGGATGCCGCTCATGGAATATGTACCACCAGATGGCTTCTGGAAAAGTGTCGCATTCATGGGAAGGGGGTGTCGTGGAACGCCGATAGGGTGCATCGTGAGGAGCATGAGCGCATCCACATGAGCTCCAAACTCGTCAGCGAGAATGGCAGGATTCTGTCCAAGGTTGCGGACAAGCGCATTCCACAGCTCGAGAGACATGCGAAGAGTCTCTGCGTCCCTTTCGACGAGGATATTCTGGAAAATGAGACGTAGGATCCTCCCATTGAGCCAGCCTTGAGAGGTCTCCCTGCCCAAGTCCACAAAGGTCATCAGCGCCTTTAGCACAGCAAGGCGCACAGAAGTGATGGTGTGGCGAAGGAAAGGGTAGAGTCTAGGAACAAGAAGAGTAAAAGATCTCTCTTCATCCTGCGATGCCGAGAGCTTCATCGCTTCCAGGACTTCTGGGAAGCTGCAAAGAGTAGCGAGCAGATCCATAATCTTGCCGGTAGACGCACTCAGGTCATCGCCCAAGTTGGAAAGACTCTCCCAGACTATGTCGATGAGGCTGTCCAGCGCCTGTGGGCGCATGGCTACAAACTCCTTCGCCATGGGAATCAATGTCGCCGCGCTGGCCGAACGAACATCATCATCCATGTCGCCGAGGCCTTTCATGACAGAGCGGATGACGCCGTCAATCATGTCTCCATCCTGAAGCAAGAGGTCCTTGCGAACGGCAACAACATATCTCAGGCCGACCATGCCACCATGGCAGATAGCCCAAAAGTTCTGCTCCGACGGCAGCCCCTCCTGCATCACCATTCGGTACAGTAGTCGATATATGGCGTAGACGGACTGCGAGCTGACATGGCGAAGGACGGAACCGAGAGTTTGACCCACAGTTTCTCTGATAGGGGCCACGGATGTGTCGGAACTGTAGTCAGTAAACTTGTCGAGCATGAGCACGCAGCAGAGCCTGCATGCGAGGTCGTCCAGCCACTGCCCGTTCAACCTGGTGTTCTCTTTGATCGACAGGCCTCTACGCCGTCCTGCGCCAGCGCCATGTACTCTCACCAGTTCCCTTAACCCCATTGCAGCTCCATGGCGGGTCTCCCATTGCGGGTCAAACAAGTCAACCTTGAGAAAGTCGCACAGTCGCTCAAAGGGCCACTCACTGCCTTCCATGGCATCATCGACCTCTAGCTCCGACTTGATGGGCAAAATAGGACCTTTGAACTCCGAAACAACTTTGCTCTCCTCATCCACGTCGGCCGGTCGATCGAGGCTGAAGTACTGGGACATTTTCCCGTTCTTCTTGGAGTCGGCGTCAGTCATGGACACATCGTCGCCGAACCCGTCAGAGCCTGCAGTTGTCGTGCGACGAATAGACAGGTCTCCGAAGCCGGCCTTGCCCTGGGCAGCTTTTTGGGCCTCTCTTTTCCGCTTTCTTTTAAGAACGTTGAGTTGGCGTGAGCTGAGCTTACCCTCCTCTGGGTTCTGACTCTGGCTATCAGTCGCCAGAGTGTCCTGCTGCCCGAAGCCGTTGGCACCGCCAGGCCCCTGGGGTGTCGCAGGGCTGCCGGCATGGTCGCTGAGGACGGGCATCTCTTCGTCGTCAAAGACCCGGCCAAGAAGACCAAGTCTGCCGGTCAGTGTCTTCTTAAGATGGGCCAGTCGTTTTTGTGGATCTAATGCTGCAAGGGCATAGTCGACAGGGCCGCCTCTCAACAAAGGCCGGCCATACTTTACAATCTTGGACATGTCAAGGGCATCGAGGCTGTAGAACTCGTCCTGGTCAAGGATGGAGTCATTGGCTTCCTCCTTCTCCTTCTTGACAAAGCCATTTTCGGCAGCTGATTCTGTTGAGATGCCCTCATCGGCGGCATTAGGTTCATATAGGGGTGCATGTTCAAGGATTCTGCCCAGGGCTTTGGCAGCAGTGCTCCGGGTCTCCCAGTCCTTGTGGCGCAGGTAAGGGACGACTCTGGAGAGGAGGTTGAATAATTCGTCAGGGTGGTGTTTTTGCCAGTCTGCGAGCTGGTTGACAGCAGTATCCCTGATCAATCGGGTGCTGCCCGTTTCGAGGATCCTGTGGCAATGGTGTCAGTGGACAAGACGATCACAAAGAACGACAGACACGGCATGGCAGGCAACACAGGGACGTTGCCCCGTAGCGCAGCAGCGCATGTTGTGCAGGTGCCGTGTGTACACTGAAGCAGGCAAATGAGGTTGAGGTGCAGGGTTACTCACGTAACGAGCCGGTCAAGCCTGTCATAGAAGGTATTAGTAAGACTGGGCAGAGAGAAAAAGGAGTGGATAATACTCACCGAGACGCCATTTCTGTTTCATATCAACGAGGACAATACACTGGGTTAGTCGATGCGAATCATGGCACTGCATTCTCCTGGTCAGCATGGTGCTCTGGTGCTCTGGTGCCTTTCTTCGAGATCGACGGTGACAGTGAAGGTGAGATGCAAGTAACCAGGCTGCTGCAGGCTGCATCTTCCAGACCCGTGCAAAACACCGCCTGTGATTGGCTGGCCAACATCAGGGCGGATGCTTGATTGCAGCTTGGTGGGGTGGTGTGGTGCAAGGGGCCCAAGGCGAGGCGCGCTGCCCGACGAGATCACAGATCTCTCCGATGGGACCGAGACACGCCAACCCGATTTCGCATCATCAACAGCTTTTGCCAGATCTCTTGACAACAACAACAACAACAACAACAACATCAACAATATCAACACATTTTTATGTTGTATGCATCCAGAGTTGTTATGTGCTTGTGTTAAGGGTAGAGAAATGAATGAATGAAAAAAAAAAGGAATAAAAGTAAAAGTGAATGGATGACAAGGGGGGTCGGGATCTGACATACCTGAGACTGCCCTTGAGAATAGCCTCAAAAAAGTCAAATGCCGAAATGGTCGGGGTCCGCAGACTGTGGGTTGCTGGAAAGTCAAACTTCTCAGGTGACAGGAATGAGGATGGGGCACAATGTGCGGATGTGTGCTTAATATGTTGGCATCAAAAAAAGAGCCAAGGTGAGCCTCTCGGTGACAGGTGAGGGTCGGCGACGGGCCAATGAGAGGCCGGGATGTGGAAGGCTTGGGCTCAGTGTGACCTGGGGAGCGACGAGTGCAGTGGAAAAGTCGGGTGGAGGGCAGCTGGCTGGTCTATAAAGAATATTGGTTTAAATTTATAGACAGCGGGCTCTCCCAACGCTCCTTCCCGGGCGGCTTGCAAATTAGCGTGGTTCTGGACACCCTTGTCCATGCGCGCCCCCCCCCAAATCCCGTGCCCACTGGATCCCCCCTGCCCTGCCCTGCCTTCATCATTTTCGCGACGGGACTTGCCTCTTTCCACCGAACCTCAGCTCGTGGCAGCCTTCTTCCCTTTTTCTTTCTTTCTTTTTGGGTCTCCCGTCGTGCACCTATCACCTGCAGGCATCTTTGAAGAACCATCCATTCCCCATGTTGGTTTGGTTTGCCTTTGCCTCTTGATAGACGCTGTAACCTTTCTTCCCAAGGTACTTAGTACTCTGAACCGGGCATTCTCAGCCACTGACGACGTACGAAGACCGGCATTCTCGTCAGAAATGATTCCCCGCCAAAAAAAACCACCGCCCAAAAGTAAAACCAAAACGTGGGAACTGGGAACGTGTCCAACCCAACCCAACCCACGGAACCTTTTTTCTTTCTTTTTTGAATCAACACCTAGGAATTGGAGATGGCGTCCTCGGACTATGACGACAAGGTTTCCTACTGTATGTGTGGGCAGGAAGGCTGGATGCAGCAGGCAGGCACCATTCGTGCCGTCCCGTTTGTGCTGTAGTTGTTGGCGCTCCATACCGTGCACAGCAGGTTTCGTTTTTGATTAAAGTCCAAAACGTCAACGATGAACATGAAGTCCTAGAGGGCATCGGACCTGGAGACGTCTACGGACTGTCAAAACCAAAGTCCATTGCAGCAGCAACAGGCGACGGGCTGGTTCGGGACGGCCTTAGTTTGCCCTTCATTCGAGCTATGCTATCAGACTTGCGGTCCAACACGGGCTTTTAAGGTTCAAGTCTGTGGCATCTTCGCATCGAGCGAGGTCCGAGGGGAACTCCTGTCTCGACTTGTGCCCATTCCAAGAAACCACAGATGCGTTGCTCATGAGACAAGCGATATACTATGCACCGTCGATCAGAACGGGACGGGAGTCGTTCGATACCCTTCGTTCATTGCACTCAGCCAACCTGACAGCAAACTGTATTCTGATATGTCATTCTAGACCTCGGAGGGTCTCTGCGGAAGCAAACAACCGCAAGAACAGGGTTCGTTTGATGTATTCGAAGTTCCAACGCACGTAGACGCTGCGGGACACGCAACAAAGAAAATCTGAAGCCACCAGATTGAACTCCAAAGCTTCCAGACTGGATCACACAATGCTGCCTACCGTCTTGTGCCATTGGAAGCCTGCTGGAGGGTCACGTGCTGCTCTGCCAAGGGCTGGTCCAAGCTTCTATTCGAGGAAGCACGGACTCACCCACGGCGCGCGACACACCGACCAGGACGCGTTGGGAAAGGTCCCCTCATTCGGCAGCCGTTTCGTCCCTCATCGCGAAATTCAAATGACGCCGACAGCAACACGGTGCTATCTCAAGACAGTATCTTTTGTTTGTTGCACTCGATTGATTTCAGAAGAGTAGTGGCCGTATTTTCTCCTTTTTTTTCTGACTCGGCTGTCGAGTCGACAGCACCAGAGACAAGATGCATATCAAACAGATTATTATCCAGGGCTTCAAAAGGTGCGACAAGTCGGTCCAAACGCGTCGCCGTTACCATCAAGCTAACCTCTACCTACGTGTCTCACAGCTACAAGGAGCAAACCGTCATCGAACCTTTCTCTCCAAAGACCAATGTCATTGTCGGGCGCAATGGCTCGGGCAAGAGCAACTTCTTCGCTGCGATCCGATTCGTTCTCAGCGATGCCTACACCAACATGAGCCGTGAGGAGCGGCAGGCTCTGCTGCACGAAGGATCCGGCTCTGCGGTCATGTCGGCCTATGTCGAGATTATCTTCGACAACACCGACAAGCGTTTCAGCGAACCGGGCGACGAGGTGGTGATTCGGCGGACGATTGCCCTCAAGAAGGACGAATATTCCGTCGATCGAAAGGTCCAGACCCGCGCAGATGTACTGAAGATTCTCGAGACGGCCGGCTTCGCCAAGGAAAACCCATTCTACATTGTACCCCAGGGTCGCATTGCGGCCATCACCAACATGAAGGAATCCGAGAGGCTCAACCTTCTAAAGGAAATAGCGGGTACCAACACCTATGACGACCGGAGGATACAGTCCCTCAAGATCATGGCCGAAACCAACAGCAAGCGCGACAAGATTGACGAGACCCTGGTGTACATTAAGGAGAGACTCAGGGAGTTGGAGGAGGAGAAGGATGAGCTTCGCGACTTTCAGGACAAGGACAGGGAACGCAGGTGTCTCGAGTATGCCCACTGGCATCGTCTCCAAAAGACCAACGCCGAGACTCTCGAGCAAGTTGAGGAGGCTAGACAAGGCGGGGCAGGAGCTTCTTCCAAGGATCGGGTCCAACTTCAGAAGACGGAGAAGGAGATTGCTGTTCTGGATCAAAAGTCCCACGAACTTAGGCAAGCCCTGGAATATCTCACTATTGAACGGCGCCAGCTGGACGACGACCGCAAAGACGCCGCCCGAGCACGCGCCAAGGCCGAACTCAAAACCAAGCATTTGGACGAGAGCAGGCATGCTCGCGAGCAGACACGACAAAGGCAAGAAGCCGAGCTTCAGGACGTCAGGCAGAAGATTCAGGAAGCCGAAGCAGAACTGGCCAGAGTGCAACCCGAGTATGAGAAGTTGAAGGCCGAGGAGGCCGAGATCAGGACGCAAAGAGACTCGGTTGCTGCTGGGAGAAAACGACTCCTTGTCAAACAGACCAGAAGCAGTCAGTTCAAAAACAAGGCGGAACGTGATGCATATCTCCGGAATGAAATCCAGGAGGCAACATCATCGCTCGGTCTGCAAAAAGCGAACGCCATGGATGCGAGGGAGCAAGTTCAGCAAGTGGAAAGTTCAATCGCGCAGCTTGAGCAGTCAATTCAGCATATCAGAGCCAAGATGGAAAGCTACGGAGGCAACCGCACGGCTCTTTTCGAGAAACTGACAAAGGCTCAGGAAGCCCGAGAACAGCTTGAGGAGGAGAGAAAGCGGCTTCGTCGTGAGGATGACAGGCTCAGCTCGCAGATCGGTAGCACCAGGATGGACAGGGACCAAGCAGAAAAACATCTTTCTCATTCCATGGATTCGGCGACATACAAGGGACTCGCGACTATTCGAAGGCTTAAGCAGGAGAAGAATATCCCTGGCGCTTACGGAACTCTGGCAGAGCTTATGAACGTGCCAATGGATGCGTACAAGCTGCCGGTCGAGCAGGTCGCAGGAAACAGCCTGTTTCACTACATTGTGGACAACCAAACCACCGCGACCATGCTGTCTGATCACCTGTATAAGAGTTATGGTGGTAGACTTACTTTTGTGCCTCTCGAACAGATTCGCCCAAGGCAGGTCAAGATGCCCAGGGCTTCTGATGCTCAGCCCCTCATCAGCAAGATCGAGTTCGACCCATTATACGAGAAAGCGTTCCAGCAAGTATTTGGCCGGACCATCATCTGCCCAAGCTTGGCTATCGCTTCTCAATACTCGCGCTCGCACGGTCTGGACGCCATCACTCCTGAAGGTGACACAACCAACAAGAGAGGCGCGATGACGGGTGGTTATGTCGATACCAGGAGGTCACGTCTGGATGCGGTTCAAAAGGTCAGCACACTGCGTGAGCTCTACGAGGCACAGCTGGCAGATGTTGCCAAGATCAGAAAGGAGATTGAGGTGATAGATCAGAAGGTTACGGCAGCAAGGGGCGAGGAAACCAAGATTCAGCAACAAATGCGCCGATTTGATCAAGACTATGACCCTCTCAAGGGCGAGCTTCAGAGCAAGAATTCGCAGCTTGAACGACAGCGGGCTCATCGCGAGTCTGCGTTGTCACACCTGGCCGAGGTGGAGAAGAACATGAAGGAGCTGGACGACTCCATTCTGGCATCGCAAAACGAATTGGCGCAGGACTTTAAGAAAGCCCTGTCGGCGAGCGAGGAGCAAGAGCTCGAGCGCCTAGGCAATGAGCTGAGTAGTCTGCAGAAGGAGTTCAAGGCGATCAGCACGAAGCGGATCGATCTTGAGGGTCGCAAAAAGTCTCTTGAGCAGGAGTTGAACACCCATCTCCGACCTCAGGAGGACCAGCTTCGAAGCCAGGCTTTTGAGGCAACGACCGCAGGTGGCACTGAGAGCTTCAAGGATGCTCAGAAGGAATTGAAGAAGGCTCAAAAACTGGCTGCCGAGGCGGAGGCGTCTTTGAAGGAGAACGAACAACAGACGGAACAGACAAGCAGCGATCTGACCCAGGTAGAGGCTCAAAAGGCGCAAAAGGAACAGGAGCTCCAGGAACTGCAAAGGCGTATTGAGCAATACCAGAAGAAGATGGAGAAGGCCATTCAGACAAGGGCTCGCCTCATCAGCCAGGCTGCTGAGTACGCCAAGAATATCAGGGATTTGGGTATTCTGCCCGAGGAAGCTTTTGGCAAGTATGAGAAGATGAAATCCGAGCAGGTAAGCAAACTGAATGGTTCATATGAGTTGATTGGGACGCTAGCTAATACCCTTCTCCACAGATCGAATCCAGACTCGCCAAGGTCAACCAAGCCCTCAAGAAGTACAAGCACATCAACAAGAAGGCGTTTGATCAGTACAACAGCTTTACTACGCAGAGAGACAACCTGCTCAAGCGCCGGAAAGAACTCGACACCTCGCAGGCCTCCATCGAGACGCTCATTGAGCATCTTGATCAAGAAAAGGACGAGGCCATTGAGCGTACCTTCAAGCAGGTGTCGAAGGAGTTCTCCACCATCTTTGAGAAGCTTGTTCCAGCCGGCCACGGACGACTTGTGATTCAGCGCAAGGCGGACCGTGGCAAGAACAGAGCTGCGGATGACTCTGATGAGGAGGGTGTGACTGGTGTTGAGAGCTATACTGGTGTCGGCATCAGTGTGTCTTTCAACTCGAAGGTTATGGACGAGCAGCAGAAGATCCAGCAGCTCAGTGGTGGTCAAAAGAGTGAGCTTTCCTCGACCGTTCAACTCTACATATGTATGTTGCTAACCAACCATTCTATAGGTTTGTGCGCTCTCTGCTTGATTTTCGCTCTGCAGGCGGCAGAGTCCAGTCCGTTTGTCATTTTCGACGAGGTCGACGCCAACCTCGACGCTCAATACCGCACCGCAGTGGCCAGTCTCTTGCAGTCCATCTCGGAGGAGCAAAAGACACAGTTTATCTGCACGACTTTCAGACCCGAGATTGTACATGTCGCTGACAAGTGCTATGGTGTAACATTCCACAACAAGACCAGTACGATTGACTGTGTAAGGACGGAGGATGCGCTCAACTTTGTTGATGGGCAGAAGAAGTAAATGGTGTATTTGTGGGAGGACATGTTTCATGGGTGCTATGTATGTTTGTATGTTTGTTCATGCGTTTAGGAGGGAATAAAAGGGTTGGCGTTGGCTTGTGTACGGGTGGTATAAGGGGTGTGAGGTACATATCTAAGGGTATGGCTAAGTGTTTTGCTGCTTTGAAGCGAGGCGAGCGAGAGGCTGTATGGGGGGGCTTGGCTGGGTCTGTTTATCTGCTATATGGAGGAGTGTAGTTATTTGGGGTATGGTTTATAATACAATGGTTATTTGCTGCTACTTATACAAGTATTTATTGACAGTCTCAAAGAAAGATGGTAGTTCTCTGCTTGGTTCGTTTTGGTAAGAAGTATTGGAGGGTCATTTTGTCAAGACGTGTGTACATTTGAACCGTACTCCGTAACCTATGCAATATCATGACTGGGACTGGGGACATACCTTTTGAATGGATGAAGTCGGCCAGACGATATTCACAGGACATGCTCAGGGGGCAAAGGAGCAGACTGGCACCCCCTTTTGGGCAGCTAGGCAGCTTGCTTGGGAGCTTTGACGCAGAGGCTTCTAGAAGCTACCCCACCATGATGTTGGTTGATTGACTGACTGCGGGGCTGTCAACCTCCCAAGTTCGTCCCCAAGCAGTTTGGTCGATCAACATCTCATCGTTTGTTTGTTTTTTGTTCAACTCTCTCTATTTTCACGACTTTGTCTTCCCAGAATAGAGAACTGGCGATAACACACGAAACAACCGCAACCATGCCTGTTGACTACAGCAAGTGGGTAAGTAACATCACCCCCCTAACCAGCCGCCCCCCCCCCCCCCCCTTACACGACCCAGCCATGTGTATTGACCGACCCTGACGCGACCAGGACGCCCTCGAGCTCTCAGACGACTCGGACATCGAAGTCCACCCCAACGTCGACAAACGCTCCTTCATCCGCGCCAAGCAGAACCAGATCCACCAGCAGCGACAAGAGCGCAAGCTGCAGATTGAGCAGTACCGATACGAGCGCGTCGTCAACAACGGGCTCATCTCCCGCATCTCCGGGCTGCTCTCCGCCCTCCAGTCCCACGCGGACGAGGCCAAGACCAAGAACCCCGCCGAGGTGGCGTTCAGGGCGGTGATGGAATCGGCCGCGGGGCTGGATCCGAAGGATGACCAGCCCCCCCCACGACCGGAGGCGTTGAAGGCTGCGGTGGGGGGGGAGGAGCTGCCGAGTTATACCAAGATGATGGCGACGCTGCTGGATCAGGTGAATAAGGCGTTGGATGAGAGGAAGGTGGGGGAGGGGGAGAGGTATGAGGGTATGGTGGGGGAGATTGGGGAGCATTTGAAGAAGGTGGAGGGTTTGCAGAAGGAGTTGGAGGTGAAGCTGGCTGAGTTGGAGAGGGAGGAGGGGAGGAAGATTACGAGTGAGGGGATTCATACTGGGTTTGACTCGACGCATATTAATAAGTCGTCTACGCCGGCGACGGGGGCGGGGGCGGGGCCTAAGGAGAGTGGGAAGGTGGAGTTGTTGAATCCGAATTATACGCCCCCTGAGGCGCTGCCTGCGCCGAGTGAGGGAAGGGAGGAGGATGACGATGAGGAGGTGACGGCTTCGCCGGCGGCGGTCAGGTTTGCGAATATCAAGTCGAGCGAGTATAGGGAGTCGCATGCTTGGTTGAGCAGCCACCCGGAGATCTTGACGGAGAAGGAGACGGATGGGATTCTGGTCATGGCGTTTGATGCCCAGCTGGAGAACAGGTCTGATTACGCACGGAACTGTGTGCACCAGGCTTTGCTCATCCAGTACTGCCGGGCTTTGGGCAGGGACGGGGTTGCTCTCTTCTTCAAGCGGATCACCACGCCGGGACACAAGGCTCAGGAGGTCTTTTACAAGGATGTGCAGGATACGTATATGAAGATCAAGAACCGGTCGAGGGAGATTAACCTGCAGAGGGCGAAGGATGAGGCGGAGGGCAAGGTGGAGGGGGTGGAGCAGATTCAGCTTCATGCGGTTGATCCGGGGACTGTGATTAATATCAGGATCCCGCCGAAGGATAGCGATGACTTGGATGTGCAAGTGGGGAGGGCGATTTTTGAGAGCTTTACGCCGGAGATGCAGAAGGCGTTGGAGACGGGGAGTTTGGAGGAGGTTAATAAGGTGCTGGGGAGGATGAGTGTGGAGGATGCGGAGGAGGTTGTTGGGAAGTTGGGAGAGGTAAGTTCTTTTTGATGATGTGTGTTTGGGGAAGGAATAATTGCTAACGTGTGAACAGTCTGGTTGCTTGAGTGTTGAACAGGAGGTTATTGATGCTACGACTGAGGAGGGCAAGCAGAAGATCAAGCAGTTGGAGCAGGAGGCTAGGGAGGATCACAAGGAGCAGGAGAATAAGGGGCAGGAGGCCAAGTATGCTGATGATCCGGAGTAAAGGGGGGGTTGTAAGATTGGGTATGGGTTAGGTTTGTGTAATACACGCGAATAACAAGAATGACGAGAATGTTCTTGAAAAGTGCCTACCTGCGTGGATGTAGGATGTCTATCATTTATACTTTATGTGCCCTGACACCACCGTGATGCCTCGGAGATTCTCATCCCTGACTATGCTGCGGATGAGCAAGTAGAGACTGCGAGCTTGAGTATGCCTCTTGAGATGTTGGGTACCTTAGGCGTTGGGACACGGTCGATATATCTTGAGATAGATATGTCCATGAAGTGAGAATGTCTTTCAACTTGTAGAATGGGCCTATGCATAGTTTTCCGACTGCTCGCTATAGTACTTGGGAACTTTGGTTCGGGTTGGAAGTCCCTTGGTTTTCGTCCACGACATGCTGCCTTGTAACTGAATCTTGGATAGAAACTATTCACATGTCAACAATCCAACCTTACTCTTCAACAAAGCCAGTCGTGGCTTCCCTGGACGTACCTTCCGGCCAAGAAGAATATACCCGGGTATATATATTTCAACTTCTCGACCCAAACCTGAACCCTCCCTTTTACAACACACTTATACCCATCATCCCAGCGTCAAGCGCGCTCCTATTCCCATGAGCCCAGTGGCTTTCCAAGCAATCTCTTCCAAGTCCACGCTCTCGTATCATTCTCCTGAACAGATTCCATATTCTTTACATTCTTCCAACAAGATTCGCGAATCCCTTGTTTCCTGAGCAGGTCACCAGTGATTGTCCTCCGGGGTCCTTTTTTCTTTCATATCACATTATTTGATTTATCGATCACCACTTTCTAATATTCATTAGATTTGCACCTTGCGACTAACATGTTGGCGCAGGTCAAATTTCCGACCTATCCTTACTCCAACAACTGAAGATATTCCGAGCACGACAATCTCCCGTCATGCTTCCTCTGGCCTTCCCCTTCTCGACAAGTTGGGGGTTTCGGTCCCTTGACACAAACGACTCAGCACCCGAAGCTGGGGGAGAGGAAACATCCCCCTCCACTCTTGCTAACAGCTCCCCTGAGAATAACACCGGTCAGGATTCTGCGCAAGCAACCGGTTCGAGTAAGCCTTTTCGTCTCATAAGTCACCTTTCATCCCAGCTAGCCGCTAACCCCTAGAAGACATGGCAGAGCCTTCCCCCAGCACCAATGCTGGTCCAAACACTGTGGTCATTCATGGTGACTCTGACTCTGATGATGATGAGGTGCTTGATGTCAGCAAGATTTTGAGACAAAAGGCCAACATTCCGAAGCCTTCATTTACCAAAGCAGCATTGGTCCCCCCTCCTCCTGGAAGTTTGGCTGCGGAAGCCCAGGCACGACCCGTCCCGGAGACACCGGTGAAGAAGCGAGGGTTGGGATGGTTGGACGAGAGCCCGAGCACTCCAGCTGTGGGCATAGACACGATTACAGATACGCCGATTACCATCCCAAGCACTACGCATACTGCTCCTCAGGAGAGCATTCCGCCCCGGGCTATAACAACATCGTCAGAGACCCGGCGTGAGAATGACAGGTCCAAGAGAAGCAAAGAGGAGAGAGAGCGGGAGAGACTGAAGACTCTTGAGCATATCAGGAACCTCCAAGCCAAGCGTAAAGCTAGTAAGCCCCGAGCTTTTGATGATGGGACGTTTCAGGGTAGCCCCCCTAGCTCGTCAAGACTGCCAGTTGTCGACTTGAGAACACCCTCTGCGACAAGCAAGGCGCCTTCTGCGGCAGCTACAATCTCGTCCCGTCGCTCAAGGGAGAAACGGGAAGATCGAAAACGGAGAAAAGAGTTGAAAAAGGCTGCTCGTCATGCCAAACAGTCTCGGCAGGAATCACAACCGTCTCGCCCCCCTCCTCCTCCACCCCCTCTTTTCCAGACAGCGGAGTCTAGAGCTGTTGACCGGGAGATTTCAAAGGCCATTCGACATACCCCTATCACGGCAGGCCAGGCTGCCGAGCAGAGATTGAGGGAGATCAAGGCCCGAGGAGCGGCGGCCTATCAAGGCGGTGCGAATAGGGGCCCTTTGACAACTGATGTAGGCCGTGAGAATAGGGGCCCTTTGACAACTGATTTTCTGGAGGAGACAGCAACCCAGGACCCTGGTGACGCCGTTTTGCTCCTGACAAAGAGGCTCGCCGAAGCTGAAGCTGGGAAGCGAAAGACCACGGTTGTCAGAGGGATGGAAAGCGGTGATATACAGCGGGAATCTCGGCCTTATGGTGCCCCTCGGGCTCAAGCTGCTGCTGCTGCTGCTGGACCGAGCCGGCTCCAACAGGTACGTGATGGTGCCCCTGAAGCCATCACAACTCCAAACCGTCGTCAGAAGGCTGAAGCGTGCGAACGCTGCAGCCGGATGAAGAGAATGTGCAACCGTGGACAGCCCTGCTCGCGGTGTCAGACGGCAGAGGCGCGCTGTGTCTACCCTTCGAGTGTTGGCCAACGGGATACCCAGGCGGCGGCTTCGCAGCCTGAGAGACAGCAGAGGGAAAGTTTTGTTGAGCAGCAGTACCGACTGTCTTTGCCCCAGCCTGGGTTTCGAGAAGATGAAGGTATTATGCCGCCGCCACCACCACCACCACGACCACTACGACGGCCTGTCAACAATCAACCCCGACCTCCGCCGCCACCACCAAGAAGCCCTAGTTTCTCCCCCTCCCCTGAGCCAGAGTCCCCCTCTGTTGACGCCGTGTCCGCCATGGACATCTTTGGCTCAAACCAAATCATTTATCAATATGTTGTCTACAGAACCCAGAAACTCCCTTTTGTCGAGGGAGAGGAAGACCCAGAGGAGAAGAGGGGGGACTACGCCATCCGGTGTAGCGAACACAGCAAGTTGGGTGATGCCAACAGGCAGGTGATGCTGAGGATGAACAAGGCGAAAAAGGGGGTTTTGGGGAGGGGGTGGAAGTACAGGCCTGGGCTAGACGAGGGGCAGAGGCCTGGGCTGGCGGATGGGAGGGTTGATTATGGGGTGGAGGGGGGGGTGGAGTTTTACTGGGTGGAGGTTGAGACGAGGGATTTGGCGGGGGTGGTGGAGGTGAGGGGGGGGAGGGGAAATGGGGAGTTGATGGTGGAGCGGGTGGCGGGGGAGGTTTATCAGAGGAGGAGGTGGGATGTTTGGGGGGTTGTGGTTGTGAAGAGGGAGGATCACAGTGCGCGGAAGGCTGAGAAGAGACTGGTGTTTGACTGTGGTGGTGTGGAGGATAGGGGGGTGCAGACTGACGCGGAGGATAACGGGGTGCGGGGTGAAGAGATGGATATTGACGTGGAGGGTGAAGTTGAGGTTGAGGAGAACACGACGGTTCAAGAGAATGTTGCGATGAAAGAGAACGTGGTGATTGAAGAGGACGTCCAGATGGCCAACCATGAGGTGGCCGGGACCGAAGACACCCAAGCCGAGCCAGCCGGTGAATCCCAACTCACAGGCACAACCCAAGCCGAGAGCCAGACCACCGCCACATTCCCGCCAAAGAATGACCTACCCCCCTGGCACCACGACTACTACGCCGACTCGGACGTTTCCTCCTCCGGCGACGACGACGACGACGCTCACACCTCCCCCTTCAACCTCATCCCCCCCTACAACCAACCCACCCCCCTCCCCCTCCCCCCTTCAACCAACCTCCTCGACCTCTTGACCATAACCCCCACCCTCCACGGCAGCTTCAACAGCCTCCACCAAGCCAACATCGCCGCCTTGAGAGTCCTCCTTTCCGAGGCTAGACCTCGCAACAACTACATGAACGACGCCATCCACTACCACTCTGTGTTCAAACCCGCCCAGCTCTGCAACTTTGAGGAGGCAGGGCTCGACAATGAGATGACCAGGGCGTTGTTTAATGTCACGTGGCGGCCGCCGGGGGACACACCTACCGAGAAGTACAAGTGGGAGTTTGAGGAGGTGAGGGTGTGGGTTGCGGAGACGGAGTTGAGGGGGCCGATTGACTTGAGTGATTTTGTGGTTAGGGATGGGGAGGGAGGGGGGTGGGTTGTTAGTAAGGGGAAGAAGAAGGCTGAGGAGGGAATGGGGAAGGGGAAGGAAAATGGGGTTGGGAGTAGGGGGGTGGTGGTTGAGGAGGAGGAGGAGGGGGGGGAGGCGTCGGAGGAGGAGTAAGGGGGGGTTG
Source organism: Cercophora samala (assembly GCA_030512305.1). Taxonomy (NCBI): domain Eukaryota; kingdom Fungi; phylum Ascomycota; class Sordariomycetes; order Sordariales; family Lasiosphaeriaceae; genus Cercophora; species Cercophora samala. Next base: position 210,897 of record JAULSY010000002.1, on the reverse strand, counting down.
AAAAGGGGGGAGGGGCCTTGAAAGATAGTCAATAGGTGTGAAGGGGGGGTGATTAGGGGGCGAAGAGGTGTGGGATAAGTGTATTTATGGGGGGGGCTAGGCGTGATATGATAGTGGACAGGCGTTGTATGATAGTGGGTAGGCGTGTACTTCGAGAGTTCAGGCGTTTATTTAGGGGGGTTGGGCGTTAAATGATAGTGGTTGGGTGTTGAATGATAGTGGGAAGGCGTTATTAAGGAGAATGAATGGGTTTAATTTGAGATAGGGGCGTTGACTTTGAAAAAGGGGCCGCTGATCTGTTTTAGGGGGAACGTGGATTTGGTCTGGGGAAACGAGACGTTGATTTGTTCGTTGAGGGGCTATGATGTTATTTCAGAAGAAAGCATTGCCTTTCAAGGGACTGTGAAGGGAAAATATGAGACAATCATATTTGCTTCGAGTTTTTATCCAAATAAAAACCAAAATCTATCGTTGTTTTACTTAACGTTCTTTTACCGTGTAATGATCTTTAAAACTCATTCGAATAAACCGTGTCAACTAGGTAAAAACCAGCCCTTAGCCTAGCCATCTTGACATCAGCGTGGAGTTTAAAGACCAAGGATCTTGGCCCAGAATTTACCAGCAACGACGAGGCCGACCTGTCAGCGTATCTGTGAAGTGGTAAGAAAGATACGAGGGCCAGGAGCCTATCATTGTGGTTATTAATCTGCGGTTCAATTAATATGATGGATCTCCATTTGAAGTGCTGCTACCATCATCTCGGCGTCTTTCGATATAAACTACACCCTGCGTCTCCTCCTGCTCTCCTCAGTTTCTCCTCAGACTGTACTTATTCTTGGAAGTCATGGAGATACAGTGAAGGTTATTGTCAAGATTTTTCTGGATTATTTATGTGTCTTCTTGTTTCCTTCTCCTCCGGACTGCCCAGACCTATCTGGAAAAGCGACGACAGGGAGCTTGTCGTTCATGTTGTTTCGTTCTTTCCCAGAGCGAACAGCCATTGGTGGACTTCAGGACGGGGCGGCTGTTGCTGTAATGGATGGCGTCGTTCATGTAATTGTTTTTAGGCTTGGGGCTTGTTGATGTCCTGGAGGAACTTGAGGGCGGAGCTGTAGTGAATGGCGTCGTTCAAATAGTTGTTTTGACCTAGGGTTGAGGTCCTATCAGAGTTCGAAGGAAGGAGTTGCGTTCGGATGTTGTCATTCATGTAGTTGTATTTCCACTTGGATTTCTATTGACAGCATACCTAGCATACATAGCAGGTGCTGTTCACTGTTCGTCGGTCGATGTACATTATGCTCAAAATTCTATGCATATATGAAATGAGAATATCCAGAAAGCAGCTTCGTACTCATCAGCAAAAACATTGATGAGAACCCCCCCTTTTCCAGTTCAGTGAAACCACCTCGGTGACATATGCAAGGAACTGCGTCACATGCAGTCAATACACCCTTGAAAGGCCTAGATGCCGTGATAAGGTACCCGAGACTCGATGTGGTCAGCATCGGATCTCATGTGCTCATGGCCTGACCTAGACTCGGCAGCTGCACGAGAAGATGGGTGGGTAGGGCTGACCGGTCAGAGGCTTGTTTGTCCCGAGACACCCACACCGGTTCAGAGGATCCCGATTAGCCGCGCGAACGGAGATTCGATCATGCTCTGAGTGCCAAAAGTGCACTTTTCCATGTGGTATCGGACCCGAGTCACTGACGGTCAGGCAAGTAGAAGGTTGCAAATCACACCCGAGAGGCAGCTGGGATACGCAGCAATTGTATCCAACAGGAGCGGGCCGATATCGTATTCGGCAGATGTGTGAAAGACATTTGTGTACTTGTATTCCGACTCTCATCCGAATGCTTCAATCCGAAATTGACATGGTTGAGCCGGCTGGTGATGTGTTGCGGAATACCCGTGGATGGCACCTTGGGGTGATATCGAGCCTTGGTTCCCTGAGGTAGGCAGAGACGAGTATCTGTGACTGTACAACTTATCACCATGTCGTGCCAATTACGTATCGACTCGGGAACGACACCCATATCAACGACCCATTCGAATTGATTGCGTGCAGTCAACATGCATTCCTAGGTTTTTGCTTGGAAGCGTTATCGGATGCTGATTAGGTGCTGGATGGGCCGCTCCACACACGCCCCTCCATTCCGCGAATAAGCGTGCGTTTCTGGGCTTCTCACCGCTGAGAGCGCTGTAGGGCCAAGGCCAGATCTGCTGAAGCAAGCCCGGGTCTAGGCGGTGCTTGGGGGTTCCAGAACCTGCAAGGTCGCTGGAGAGAGGTTACCTCATCAAGCAGCAAAAGTAAATCTAAAACACACAATCGCACACAAACTTGGCTTTTTACCTACCCCATCGAGCAGACGGACCAGAAAGGCCATGATCGGCAGCCTGGTGGCACATACTTTGTCCCCCTCACGCGCGTCATTCCGTCTTCGAGCACATCGATTCCAGTTCCGGTGAGCCAGAGAATGGCTGCAACAATGCCCGCTGCAACAATGGACGACGCCGCGAGGCTCGTGTCGGAGCTGCACGACAAACTCGCTGAGCTAGACGGCAAAGTGGCCGCCTACCAGCGCGACATGCTGGCCGAGTTTCACAAGCACATGGAGGACTGTCTCAAGGACTACCCAGACGACATCTCCAAAAAGGTGTCGCGAGTCATCGCCGAGTCAATGTCCAGGTACCCGGCTCTCAGTCCGACCAGCCACGACATGGCCGACTCGCCCGCCACGAACCATCATACGCTTAAGACCCCAGGTTGGAAGGGCCGCAAGTCGCCTCCCCCGGTTCTCCCCCACACATCTGGCGTGCCAAAAGAGGGTCCCCGGAGTCCGCACGAGCGAGAGAAGGAGTTTCAGGGTGTATTCACGCCGACATACCTGCCACTACTCGAGAGCAATGAGCGCTCCTCTTATCGATCACCACCGACATCGCCGGTATCGGTTCCCACCGTTGTTCAGCAGCAGCAGCAGCAGCAGCAACAACCGCAGCAACCACCACCACCGCCACAGCAGTTCCCACAGCAGGAACTGCAGACACCAGCCCCTCTGTCTGTCGACAACGTCAAAAAGGTGGAGGAAATCAAGAAGCCCGAGGCCCCTGTTAAGGGTAGGCCGGATCCGATTAGGCGACTGACCGACCGATCCACGTCATCGGTCGAGTCCTCGAGCAGCGACTCCAAGGTGCGCAGAAGCGCACTTCGTCGGAGGTCAAGTTCCGTCAAGGGTGCTGCCAGCCCAAGACGGGTGCGCTTCGACTTTTCAGGAGAGGAAGTGTTCCCGTCGTCTTCCCCGCAGCAGGCAGCCAGCCCTGTGGCTATGGCTGTGGAAGATGACGAGGCGGACAAGCCCAAGGCTGAGCTTCTGCCTGTTGTCGAAACGCCAGCCACCTCGACAGCTGCTGTAGTAGAGGATGAGTCACCCGAGCCAGAGGAAGACTACTGCGGAACATCGCTCCTCGATGTTGAAGGCGAGGAAGACTTTCTCCCAAGACCTAAAAAGGTTTCTTCAACCCAAGCACTGCAAGCACTTACCCGCAGCCCGTTAGAAGAAGGTTCATTTTGGACTGTTGTTAACGCGAATAACAATGAGGAGTCTGGGAAGGTGAATGGTCAGAAAGAGAAAGAGAAGGCCAACACTCCAGCACCAGCTCCTGTCAAGGTTGACTCCCAGGTTACCCTTCGACCTATCGACGGTCCCGGAGAAGATACTCCAGTCAGCGGCTTGCTCGGCTCACCGATTGAAGAGCTAGAACAGTATATAGACGACGACGAATCCGAAGAGGAATTTCTGTCCATGCGGCCCAAGAACTCCAAGAAATCCCCCTCGCCAGGCGGGCAAACGCCTTTCAAGTCACCACCGGCTTCTCGGTTCTCATCTTCCAACCAGACACCCATGTCATCCGGGACATCCAAAACTAATGGAAAGCAAGACGTCCTCGAAGAAGACCCCCTGTTCGACTTTGAGGATGGCGAGAACGGAACTGGGAAAACAGAAAAGTATCTTCCCGAACAGGAAGACGATTCCGATGACGATGACGGAGTGGAGGTTCGTATCCCACACCGACCTATGAGGATGACACCCACGCCCCTGCAGACGGTACTCGAGGACGAGAACAAGAAGCACTCCCGCACAACCAGTCTGCCGCCAGTGTCACCGTCGGCAGTATTATTTGGTCACAGCGTTGGGTCATTCAAAGGCAATTCTTTTTCGCTCAATCCCATCAAGAACACGAAGCTTTACGATGAGATCGCCGGGCTGAAGGACGTCCACTTCTTTGTCGGTAGTGTCGACGGACGTAGTGGTGCCGAGGCAGCCGATATGGGGAGTTACAGAGCGATGTCGAAGGGGGTTCCAGTTGTGCCGAGGAGTTTCACGGAGAGGTTGGCGATCGAGGAGGCGATGGAGCGGAGGAAGGAGGAGGAGGATGACGAGTAATCAGGTCAAGCGGTGGTTGTATATGTTTGCTTGACTTGGCTGGGTCTTGGGGTGTGTGTCAGTTTTCCCTAGTTACGGTTGCATGGATTGGAGCGATTGCATTATTTTCGACATTACCGGGGTTTATACATGGTGTTTCCTTTTCTTTTGGGAGCGGGGGTCAAAGAAAGGGGAAGAATCGGGGAGCTTTCAACATCATGAGGGGAGGGGACGGTGTTTTATGTGGTTTTTGTATTATACTATAGCTGCATTATAAACTCGGATAACGGTAATGGGGGTAATGGATCGAGATGAGGGGATGGGAGTAATAGGGTAATGGGTGCTTTGCGGAATGGGATTGAGCGGAAAGAGATGAATGAATGGCGGAGGCATACAGTACAGATTCGATAGATATAACAATGAAGATCTGATGTTGCTTCTGCAAAAAGCTCGCCGACATCCACACTTTATTTGATTGTTGTGTCTGGCGCCGAAAACCCGTGGGTTTTGCGAGGATTCGAACGAGGAAGCTCTGGGGCTGAGCAGCCGAGGGGGGGGACTTGCCCCTCGACCAGCAGGCTGACCACTTGACTACTTTGGGGTTTTCGTCAGAGTGTGCTGCTGTCCTCGTTGTTGGAAGGTGTGTGCGGGAACTAATATATAAACCACTGTTGGGGAAGGAGCAGGATGGTGGTTATGAGGAAGGAGCAACATGATGGTTATGGGGAAGGAGCATGTTGATTGAGGAAGGAGCACCGGAGCGGGGCCGGTCGGCATCGGGTGGCTTGCACCGTTTGGCACGGTCCAAACGGCCCGGCACTGGGGCTTGGGTTGAGGCCGACCAATCAGATCATGTTGCGACCGTGTCAAAGACATTTTGACTTGGACTTGTCCGTGCTTGTAACCCCCCAGGAGGGCAAGGTAGGTAGGTAGGTGGTGTTGCAGTGTGGCCTTCTGAGGCACGACTGGCACTGTACCTACTTTTCTTTCCAACAAAGCCGAATGAAACTACTGCCAATTGGTACTGCCCCATGCTGACAGGTGTTGTTTGACACGGATTCTTTCTTTTGTGTGTGGCTGGCTTATTCAGATACGTACAGAGCGTAGTGGCTTTTTTTTTGTTTCCATTCGAATTGCTACGGTTGCGACGAAGAATACCCGGTGTCGATCGAATTGATTGATTACCCACGACGACGAACCGCCACGACGGGATTTGAATTCGAGGATACAGACAGAAGAGCATGACACGATAGATATTCTTTTCAAGCCCTTGAGCCCAGTCGGCGGTTACGCGCAAGCGGGCGCATTCACGACATCCTTACCTATCTTGATCCCGACGATTACCTCCACCACACGACGACGATCACGACGACAATGCGCTCCATAACCTCCCTCCTCGCCGGCCCCCTCCTCCTCTCCCTCTCCACCGCCTACACCCCCCTCCCGGACTCCCTCATCCAATCCATCACGCCCCCCCTCCCAACAGACTTCGACATCCTCCCCTCGCAACCCCTCTCCCTCCTCTCCCCCCTCCTCATCCCCCGCGTGCCTGGAACACCAGGCCAAGTCCGCGCCCAGGAACACTTTATCAAGTTCTTCACCAAACACCTACCAGAATGGGAGATTTCGTGGCAAAACAGCACCGGGACGACACCAGTCACAGGCGACAAGCAGGTTCCGTTCCAGAATATTATACTGCGGAGGGAACCACCCTGGACGAAGAAGCGCGGGCCAGGGCAAGCAAGCTTGCTGACGCTGGTGGCGCATTATGACAGCAAGATTGAGCCGAAGGGGTTTATAGGGGCGACGGATAGCGCGGCGCCGTGCGCGGTGCTGATGTACACCGCGCGGGAGATTGAGAAGGAGCTGGTGAAGATGTGGGGGGGTCAGGATGGGGATAAGGGGGGGGCGGATGGGAAGGGGAAGAGGGGGGAGGATGTGGGGGTGCAGATTTTGTTGTTGGATGGGGAGGAGGCGTTTGAGAGGTGGACGGATACGGATAGTCTTTATGGGGCTAGGTGAGTAGTGTACACTGGGGGGGATACACAAGGGGGAAAGGGGAGAGATGCTAATATTGAGGAATAATAGGTCACTGGCGCAGTACTGGGAAGCGAACCCCTACCCGGCCATGTCCAAGTTCAAGAACCCGATGAGGCAGATCAGTCTGTTTGTCCTGCTGGATTTATTGGGGAGTGCTAGCCCGAGGGTGCCGAGTTATTTCCAGTCGACGCACTGGGCGTATCAGAGGATGGCGAGTATTGAGGGGAGGATGAGGCAGATGGGGATACTGAAGACCAGCCCTAAAGAGCCGTTCCTGCCGGATGGCGGTAAGATGTCTACGCAGTTTGAGGGGCAGGGGTTTGTGGGGGATGATCATGTCCCGTTCATGGCGCGGGGGGCGCCGGTACTGCATTTGATTCCTACGCCGTTCCCCAGGGTATGGCATACGATGGAGGATGATGGGGAGCATTTGGATATTGAGACGTTGAGGGACTGGGCGTTGTTGGTGACGGCGTTTGTGCTAGAGTGGATGGATGTCGGGAAGGGGAAGGCTTGAAGAGGAGGAATGAGGTATAACAGGACTCGTGGAAAGGGGTGGTTATTGTATATACTCTATAACTTTGAGGGGAGAGGCAACATATCAAGTTGAAATCAAGACGTCAAGACCTTGAACAGGATCTAGAGATATTCTTTGGTGGCACTAAAACATCGTGACTGTCTTGCCACTTTTCTCGTATTGTGCGGTACCACCCTTGGCTCAAGCAAGAAGACTGAGGTTCTCGTGATTTCTATCCTCAAGACAACCTGGACATGATAGAGAAGATATGTCGACTACAAAAATAACACCAGGTCTTCTAGAACGCCCTGGACCTGGCAGATCCGAGTGGGGCGGGCGCATCGTGGGGTGGCGCGGATGGCGGGGCGGTGTTGGCCCACGCAGTCACCCGTCAACCCCACCAATTACTGCATGTGCTGGAGACGGCGCTGCGCCTGAAGTTCCCAGAGACATGACCTGCCGAAAGTGTTTCGTCCGACTTTGAAACAAACAATCAGCCTTTGGTCCATCTCATCTCGGAGGAGCCCATTCAAAACTCAACCGTTGCACCACACTCTCGGCGTGACAGCTGCCCGCCTTGGTCAACCCTCCCTTTTAAAGCACTCAGGGGATCAGTCGTCACCGACTCTCCGACTCCCCTCTTCGGAATCTAGAAAGCGCGTAAGGTTGGGCTTTTCTTCCTCCTTCAAGCATTCTGCAGAGACGCATAAAGCATCTCTGCAATAGCCAAAGACGGCTTCTCACGAGTCTACCCAGTCTCCCACGCCCTCCGAGACCCAACGCCATCTCCTCCGAAAGGCAGCCACCGCAGGAGGCATCCTCTTCAACCGAGCCTACACCTCGAACCCCCAACCCCCGCCGACTCCGCACTTCGTCGTTTCGCACCCCGAACGGACACCACAGTCAAGCTCACAGAATCAGCAAACGGCAAACATGGACGGCAAGAGACATCACAGCTCTTTCCAGCAGCTGGAGAAGCTCGGCGAGGGTACATATGCGACAGTGAGTCAGGCTGCGTTGGTGTTTGTGTACTTTGTGTAGCTTGTTCTAACTTGCTGGATAGGTCTTCAAAGGCCGCAACCGCCAAACGGGCGAGCTCGTCGCTCTCAAGGAAATCCACCTCGACTCGGAAGAGGGCACCCCCAGCACGGCTATCAGAGAGATCTCCCTTATGAAGGAGCTGAAGCACGAGAATATTGTCGCTCTCCACGATGTCATTCACACGGAAAACAAACTGATGCTCGTCTTTGAGTACATGGACGGCGATCTCAAGAAGTACATGGACAACAACGGTGAGCGCGGGATGCTCAAGCCACATATTGTCAAGTCTTTTATGTGGCAGCTGCTGCAGGGCATTCACTTCTGTCACGAGAACCGAGTCCTGCACCGCGATCTCAAGCCGCAGAACCTTTTGATCAACAGCAAGTTGCAGCTCAAGCTCGGGGATTTCGGTCTGGCTCGTGCCTTCGGCATTCCCGTTAACACCTTCAGTAACGAGGTTGTCACGCTCTGGTACCGCGCCCCGGATGTTTTGTTGGGAAGTAGGACGTACAACACGAGCATTGACATTTGGTCGGCGGGCTGCATTATGGCCGAGATGTTTTCTGGACGACCTCTGTTCCCTGGTACTACCAATGAGGATCAGACGATCAGGATCTTCAGGATTATGGGCACGCCGACGGAGAGGACATGGCCGGGATTGTCGCAGTTCCCCGAGTACAAGACGACATGGCAGATGTATGCGACGCAACCGCTGCGCAACATCTTGCCTCAGATTGACGAGAAGGGCATCGATCTTCTTCAGCGGATGCTGCAGTTGCGCCCAGAACTGCGCATTTCGGCGGCGGAGGCGCTGAACCATGAGTGGTTTGCCGAGTTTCACCAGCCCGCGCACCCGCAACAACACCACCCTCAGCAACCCATGATGCATCCTCATCGGGGCTACCAGCAGCACACTGTGCCGAGCCAGAATGTCTATGGAAATTACCAAGGTTAGGGGCCGGGGCCGCATTTTTACTCGGGTGGTTATGCGGTGAGGGGGCCAGAGAGGAGAGGCTATGCGGTGAGGGGGCCAGGGAGGAGAGGTTATCCTGTGAGGAGGCCAGGGTGGAGAGGATAGTGGATAGGAAGGGGAGTGGTATACGTCTAGCCACGAGCGAGAAGGAGGAGTCTTGGGTTTAGTTCATTTTCTTACGTTGTATGATGGGAAATGATATTGGCCTTGTTTTTTTCTTTCCCGCATCTTTTCTGTAGCGTCAAGCGGAGGTAGTAGTAGCAGCATAGATAATCTCACGCGATACCCATATGTGATAGCAAACCATATGTACATGCATCAAGGATTCAGCTTTTCCATAATATCGATTTGGTAAGGGGAGACAGAGGGAGGACCCCGCTAAGAAGCACATCACACCCCGCTAGCGGCTTATCGATAACCTTAATTTGAGCGCATGTCTCCACTTTTATACGTCGCGCTGTGCTGCGCAAGTGGTGTCACTGGGGGCCACACAGCACGACACCTATCGAGCTACCCGTAGGCGCAAAGTTGCCTTTTTGCTTTTTGAAACCTTGGGACTTTCATTCAAACAAAGAACCAAACTCGCAGCGACCTCACTTTTTTTTTAATCGCTGTCGTGTGTGCAATGGGAACAACCCTCGCCGAGCCGCTTTTTCTTTAGTTGATTTTGACTTTGATTTGATTGAAAGCTACACGACCCCGACCCGACTTTCCCAGCGATGGAGTCGCGCAAAGGTATGTATGCAAATGCGATGCGACACACACACACACACACACACATCCGGAACGCGCGGTTTGATAATAATGATGATGATGATGATGTATGCTGATTATTGTGTGTAATGATGAATAGATGAGGAGGCGACGATAAAAGTCGCTTCGGTGAACAAGAAGTCCATGACGCCGTTACGAGGGGGGGGAGGAGGAGGAGGAGGAGGAGGAGGAGGAGGAGGGTCGACGGCGGGAAAGGACGGGAGGATCAAGCTCAAGAGGCCGGGGCCGAGGTTGGTGAAGCCGGGGAGCTGGAAGGAGGGGGGGGTTGTGGAGGGTTAGTATACTGTCTTTCTTGTGCTGTTGTTGTTGTTGTTGTTGTTGTTGCTGGGGGTTTGGTGCGGTGCTAATGATGGGAGTAATAGACGACAAAAAAAAGTCGAAAGAAATCACCGCCGCGTCTCCCACCCCGGTGGTAAACCAGCTTGACGAATCCTCCCGCGAAACATTTACGACTGGCCGACCGCTCGACGATGTACCCGAGCTGCAGTCGTGCAAGCACTGCAAGCAGGGCGTCACTCGGATTGCGGCCAAGGAGCATATTGCGCGGTGCTTGAAGATCAAGAAGGAGAAGGCTCAGAGGAAGAAGGAGGCTAGGGAGGCGAGGGAGCGGGCGAAGCAGCAGGAGGAGGCGAGGAAGATTGAGGGGGAGAATGGGGTTGGCGGGGGGGAGGATAGTGATGAGGATGAGGAGGTCAAGGTTGGGGGGGGTGGTGGGACGGCGGGGAAAACTGCGAAGAGGGTGGCGGGGAAAAAGACGGAGGTTGGGGGGAAGAAGAGGAAGGCTGATGGGGAGATGGGGGGGAAGACGAAGAAGAAGAAGGAGGAGCCCAAGGGGAAGGTGGCCAAGCCCAAGGGGCCGGTGGATGTGGAGAGGCAGTGTGGTGTTACGCTTGCGAATGGGCTGCCTTGCGCGAGGAGTTTGACGTGCAAGAGTCATAGTATGAGCGCCAAGAGGGCGGTGCCGGGGAGGAGCTTGCCGTATGATATGCTGCTGTTGGCGTATCAGAAGAAGAATCAGGCCAAGCAGCAGAAGGCGGCGATTGATGCGAATGCGCCGTTGGAGGATGAGGATGATGTGAATGCCGCGGCGGTGGATAGTGATGAGGAGACGGCGGCGGTGATGGCTGCGTTGGCTCATTGGAATCCGCAGCCGGTGGTTCCCCAGCCGGTGTTTACGCCGATTAAGAGGCAGTATCAGCTTTCGAGGCTGCATGAGCAATTGCAGACGGCTACTAATGGTGGGCGGGTCAATATTTTCAAGGTCAGCGGCTTCGGTGCTCAGAGACTGCCGGAAGGGCATCCGGGGCTATTCGACGGCGAGGATGCCCCCGGTGAGCCTGACATTATCATGGGCGGCACCGACTTTCAACGACGCTCGTCGAGTTTCAGCCTTTCTGGACCACCGCAACGGCGGCCGTCGGTGACAGGTCGGGCTTAGAAAGCTCCGGCTGGTATTGCATCGTCGCCTCCACCCCAGTTACCAAGAAACCAGTCAGCGTCTCTCCCTCCCCAGCGACGAGCGAGCCACCCGCTTACAGAAACAGGGTCGAACACTGGCACGCTCCAGGGGAGACAGCAGCAACCGCAACCGGAGCCGCAACCACAACCACAACCGCAGCCGCGATCACAACCACAACAGGCATACCCAACACCGGTTCTAAGGTCGGAACCTATGCCGAACCTGAACCCACGCCGGCAGAGGCCATCTCTGTCTTTGAAAGTGCCCAAGTCTCGGCCACATACACCCAACTTACCTTCTGTCCCATCTCCCCACGAACAAGAGATGGCGGTCTTACTGTCGCGGCCAGGGGAGGCTAGACCCAGGCAGCAGGGATTGCCAACGCCGGTTATTCCTCCTCGACCATCTCCACTTGAGCAACCTGAGCAACCCGAGCAAGAGGACTCACTAGTCTCTCAAGAGCAAGCCATCATACTAGGGAGACCTGCACAACCGGCTACATCGTCACCGGCCATGCAGTGGGTACAGGTTCCGGCGGCAGGCAGTCCGCAGACCATGAACCCTCCTCCCACTCCCCGTCTTGGATCGGAGGCGGGTTCACGCCGGGGGTCAATAACAACACGGCATTCTCCTCCAGTGCTGCCCATGACTGAACCCCCAGCCAGACCTCAGAAGATTGTGACCCTACAAGTTCCTCCGCAACGAAATTTACTCCAGCAGCAGCAGCAGCAGCAACAGCGGCGAAGCTCACTTTCATCTGGTCTTCCATCTAGCCCGGTAGTGCCGTCTCAGGCAGCTGCATTGGTGCCTCCTGAGCCGAGCCCAGCGACACTTTTGGCATCACCTATCGCACGGCCTGCTTCACGACAACGACCCACCCATATCCAAATACCACCACCCCAAATACCCGCAAACTGGGCAGGAGTGCCCCCCCATCTTCGGCTTCCAAGCCAGGTCTTGCCATCACAACAGAATGCACAGTTTGCATCGCGCCGCTTCTCACAGCCGCATATCGACCCGTCCACTAGCCAGGCAGCCCATTATCGACTTGCCCAGTTCCGGGCGATGCAGCAACAAGCTGGGTTTGCTCTTCAGCAAGAGCCACTGGCCCCAGGGTTTGCCATGGCAGGACCAGCCCACCCTATTCCTATGATACGACGGGCGTCTGATGCTCAGCCGCCGGTGTCACCGGTGTCGAGGACGATGTCGATGCCATTGGCAATGCCAGGCTTGTCACCGTCTCAGGTCGAGGCGAGGTCGAGGCAGTTGGGGTATGGTGATTACGCAACCGGGAACCCGGCAGTTGAGTTTATGATGCAGCAGACGCAGGGGCTTGTTGGGTACCCTAATCAACAGCAGCATTATCAACAACAGCAACAATCTTTACCACATCAGCAGAATCCGTTTCAGGGCCAGCAGTAGGAGGACATGGACTGTGATGGGTGTCGGGAAAGACGAGTTTGTGGTGCACACGACGCCAGGGTTCGCTGGGCATTCTGATCAACAATATTATCGATATCCACTGCGTCAGCAAAATCCAGATCATGGCCAGCATAGGGCTGGCCTAGCGACATATCCTTTTCGGTGTTTTGCCACGATGAGAAGTCGTGGGTTTTCGAAGTTATATACCCCATTTCCATTTTCATTTTGTTTTTCCCGAGGTTAATGACATTATCTCGATATCGCTACCATTATATCCATGATTTTTTCGGTTGGCGTTTTTGTTCTGGCTTCCGGGAGAGCGATCAATGGGGATGGATATTTTCCCGCAGCATCAAAGGTGGAAGGGGGAAGCGAAATGGCGTTTGGCTTTCATGTTTTTTTTTCTTTTCTGAAAATTGTCTTGTTTTTATTTGAGTTTTTCTCTCTTCTTTTGGTCAAAAGGCTGGGCTAGCTCTGGATTTGACATGAGGGATGGATGGCTGCTATGCTTGGCTTTTTGAGGGTTGCTGGATTATGAAAGGGGGGGGGGGGTTAATTCTTTGGGGCGGGACGTGTTTAACTAGTTGTTTTATTAGAGAAGGGTGGTGTATACTATAGGATTGTTGTTGCAGGATGAGAAGCAGAAATGGATAATTTTGAGTTCACTTGCATTGACTAGAGTGAAGGTATGTATGTGGTGGTGGAGGTATGGGGGGTTAAGGGGGAAGGTAGAGGGGTGGGGTGTTGAGATGGTGGGTGTTAAGAGGTGGGAGACTGCGAGTAGGGGACATGAAAAGATTTGAAAGGGCGTGTGGCTCAGTTGGTAGAGCGTTCGCTTAGCATATTGAAAAGAAATGAAGCTTCTCGATAAGAGATGTGGAGTTCGAAACTGATATGCGAAAGGTCCTGGGTTCGATTCCCAGCTCGTCCATTGGTGATTATATTTCCTTTTGCTGTTTGAGGGGGGTTTATACTTTTTTGGAGGAAAGTTAAAACTGGTGGGATTGGCTGTGATTTGGGAGATGATGATGTTGTTGGTGGTGGTGTGAGGTTTTGAGGGTTGCTGCGGTGGTAAGAGATGTAATTGGTGATTCCTTTTCGGGCAGTCTCTTTCTTTTTGTCTGGGACGTGACTTCTTACATGATGGAGTTAATCTGTAAATGGGCTTCGATTCATCGTTACTTCTCGCCGTCAATATGGCAGACTTCAATCGTCCAAGGGAAGATAGTCTCACGACCGACCGAGACAGACCGCGACAGTGACTTTTGTAGCTGTTGACTTCCCTCTTCATGGTGAGTCGACCTAGAATCAGATAATTAGACACTTTGAAGACGAAAGTAAAAAGAAAGAAGGACAGGTCTGTCCAACTCCCCGACGGTTCGACAGATGACTCCAAGACCTGCTTGCTTGGTCTCCAGGGAACCAACCACTTTTCCACCCTACCTCCCCCATCACCACCATTACCACCATTACCACCATTACCACCATTACCACCATTACCACCATTACCACCATTACCACCATTACCACCATTACCACTCCCCCCTTCCCTCCCACCATCACCACCACCGTCACCCGTCACCACCGTCACCGTCACCACCCCCCTCTCCCCCCCGGCCCCGATCACTCACAATCACCCCTCTCTCCCCCCCGGCCCCGATCACTCACAATTACCCCTCTCTCTCTCTGGAGCCGCTTCTCCGTCGTTCGGTTCAACCACCGTTCGCCGCGATGGACGAACAGTTCTACCGACCGATTTCGCGTCGGGTATTTCCGTGCGTGCGCGCGCGCCCGCCCCGGGGTAATTCCCAGTTGTGGGGGTTTGGTGTGAGGACCCAAGGTCAAGGTGGGAAGATGAAGGGCCCAGGGGGTTTGCTCGCTTTATGGGTGGTAACAATCTGGTGGTGATCTGGTTGGGGGTTGGGGGGTACATGAGTTGAGTTTTTAGGGGGAGATCGGGATGATAATTCAGGGGTCGAGGGAGGATGGATGGATTGTGATGTGGGATGTAATTATCAGGGGAGTAGTGTGGTTGGTGGTGGTGATGTCGGGGGATGGACTGGACATTGTTGTTGGGTGTGATGATGGTGTTTGGGTTTTTATTGGGGGAAATGTCAAGCAGATTGGGGATTGATTATTGCACTTTTCTTTGACTGATGGGTTATATTTTGTGATGTACATGTTGTTTTTGGTAGACGAGGATAGAAACGACAGGAACCGAGCTGTGGGTTTTGTTTCTTCTACAGTCTGCTGATTACCTTTTCATCTAAACACTGGAGTTTTACTGTTCAGTTTCGACCTCTCGAACCTTTATACGCAAACACTCCAGGAAGCCAATAGAAGCATGTGAGAACCCTGCCGGATTTCGGTACTCACTCATATCCAAGTCCATCCCAATTCACAGTAAGCTCTTAAACTTATGATTCCACCGTACCTGCATCTTCCTACACTTATAGAGCATGCTTAAATATATGTAACATGTGAAATCCACGATTGCACAAAGTCTCCTGCACCCCACAATCGGGAAGAGCCAGGGGGGGCCACCACGCTAAGAAGCGGGATGACGTCGTTGGTTCAACACCCCGAGCTCCCCCCACAACGATGGCATGCCGATGCGTTCATCTCTTGTAGCATTGCAACGGGAAAAAGAACATGCTACCGAGGTTGTTTGCTTCACGATAGTTTTTGTCCTAATAAGTTTGCATACCGCCGTTCTTGCTGGCATCCCTTCCCCATTTAATTCCCTTCAATACCCTATTGAATTCCTCCTCTGAAGCCTCGATCCCATCTAGCTACCTCATTTCCTGTTATTTCCCTGCAATTATACCCCCCCCCCCCCCCCCCCCTCTTCTGGTCCTGATATCAAAAATGCCCCGAGCATCCAAACTCCTCCCCTCCCTAGGCCACGCCTCCTCCGGCGCCGCCGGCACCGTCATCTCCACCCTCCTCACCTACCCCCTCGACCTGGTCAACACCCGCCTCAAAGTCCAGCGCCAGCTCCGCCTCGACTCCTCCCTCTCCGAGGAAGAATGCTACCGCTCCATCTTTGACGCCTTTTTCAAAATCTACCGCACCGAAGGCGGCCTCTCGGCGTTTTTTGCCGGCTTGTCGACGGATATCCTAAAGTCGGCGGCGGATTCGTTCTTGTTTTTTCTGTTTTATACTGTAAGCCCCCTGCCCCCTGCCCCCTCCCCCGTCACTGGTTCATGGTAGTAAGGGCAAAATGCTGATGTAGGTAATGAATGGGGTTAGTGGTTCCGCGCGAGACGCCTCGTGGGCCGTCACCCGGATCTGCCTTATTTACGAGTGATAGAGGAGTTGGCCGTGGGAGCCGCAGCTGGCGCGTGCGCGAAATTGTTTACGACTCCGGTGAGCAATGTTGTGACCAAAAGACAGACGGCGTCGCTGCTGGATCGGTCGCCGAGCTCGTCGCCTACACGGAGGCCGGCGCAAAAGGGGTTTTGGGAGGTGGTGAGGGAGATTCAGGCGGAGAAAGGGGGGGTTCTTGGGTTGTGGGCGGGGTATTCGGCATCTTTGGTCTTGACGCTCAACCCAAGCTTGACATTTTTCTTGCAGGCGATACTGAAGAGGCTGTTGGTGGATAGGAAGAAGTGGGATGATCCGGGGAGTGGGATAACTTTCCTGCTGGCGGCGATGAGTAAAGTTGGTGCTACGGCGGTGACGTACCCGTTTCAGATTGGAAAGGCGAGGTTGCAGATGGGGCATAAGAGTAGTAAAGGCGAGGGAGAAAAGGAGAAGAGGGGCGGGATATTCACTACTGTGGCGAGGATACGAAGAGAGGAGGGGGTTAGGGCGTTGTATGATGGGATTGGCGGGGAGTTGTTGAAAGGCTTTTTCAACCACGGAACGACAATGTTGACAAAGGATGTGGTGCATGGGGTTATCATCAAGTTGTACTGGATTGTGGCTGGGTTCTTGGTGCAATGGCCTGCCTTGAGGAGGATATTGGTGCAGAGAATGAGAAAAAGAAACGAGAAAGGTGGTTGGCAGCTTGTTGGGAGGGGAGTGCTGGCTGATTTGGTAAAAGGCGGGAGGATCGGGGCGTCAATGATGCAAACATGATGATGATTGTGAAATGGTTTGATTGTTATATAGAAGCATGTTGGGTATTTGCGGGGCGTTCCAAATAAAATGATTTACACGGTAAAAGTTACAGTGTCCTTCTTGACCGTGTTAGCTCCTCCCGCAGAAAAGCCAGTGCCCTCTCTGCGTAGCTCGACAAGGCCGGGACGTATCTTGTCTTTCTCTTTGCCCTCCTTCTCTTTCTTGCTGGGTTTGGACTCTGTCAGGTTAGCTTCACAGACGTAGCACAAGACCGGTTCTGATGACTTGGAGGAAGGCTTCATGAACTGGTCGACGCAGCTCTTGCAGAGGACATGGCCGCATGGTTTTGCCAATGTGGCTCTGGATGAGTTGGTGAGGCCCTTTTTACAGGCCGGGCATATTCTTGTTGTCTTTTTGGTGGAGGCGTCGGTTTCTTCGGTGAAGTGGACTGTTACGAGAGTGTGGAGGGAGTAGTAGTGCGGGTTGTCTTGCGAGCTCGAGGGACATGTTGGTTGAGTTTTGGACTTCTTCTTGACTTCGTGGAGGGTGTTGTTTTTGTTGGAAGAGGGCGTTACGAATGGTGACCAAAATGAGGGCAGCGTTGGTTTGGCGGCCTAATTTGATGTTAGTTGTCTAGTCGGAACGTATGTTCTGAGATGACGGCACCTTTTCACTATCAATCGCCCTCCTTGCCTTGGCTCTTTCCTCAGAGACAATACGTGCTAGTTCGTCTTCGTCAAGGGCGAACTTGCGCTTTTCGCCCGTCTTCACAGTAGGGTCAGGTGTCCCGTTTGAATCCGATGGCGTTGCCTCAGGTGGCGGCTTTTCGGTTGGTGTAGACATTGACGTCGACGACTTCCTCCCATCGCCCCGAGCAGCAGGTTTGAGACTTAGCCCGGCCTGTGTCAGCTCAAACTCCCGAATAGCTCTCGCCTGAGCCTCGGCATCAGCACGCGCTTGTTCCTCCAGAGCCTCCTTGTCTTCCTGCTCGCGGGCCTTCTCGTTGCGTTTGATTTCCTTCTTTTGGGCGAGGATGTTGCTCAGGGCGCATTCACGGCAGAATAGATCGCCGTTGGTGCAGGCGACTGGATCGATGGCGGGTTCTAGGCATAGCCAGCAGGAGGCAAACGGGAGGAAGGAATCGCGGCCGAGACGAGCGGTGGAATCCCCCCAAGCCGCGCGAGCCATGGCCCGCTCGTGGGAGGTGAAGATGGGACGGGTGGTGTTTCTTTTGCCTGGAGAGTTAGTCTACATCGCTTCTTATTCTTGACAGGGCAATGCCTTACTGTGTGCCATGTTTGCGCGTGTTGATATCTACTGCTGATATCTTGATGTTTGGAAGACGTCGCAACCAGCAACAGAGCTGCTGTCAAAATAAATGTGGGCCCCTTTCAATCCCGGGGAAAGCTTGGCACTGACCCCCTGTCCTGTCTTTACCAGGGGGGGGCGACAGGGCACATGCTAAAATCGGCGCGGGTCGCGTCCTTTTTTCTGTTGCGGGCAGCGGGCCGCGATTTTGAACTTTTTGTCTCCATCTTTCCGATCGCTTGATGATTGATGTGTGGGCCCTCCTCTCCTCGTGGGCGACCGACAAACCTGCTGAAGAAACACTTGAACCTTTTGTTGGCTCTGCGCCGTTTCTTGCTTTTTGCCCACCTCTCACACACCCGTCCTTTTTACGGTCGGGTCCTAGGTTACGACTCCCATACTTTATATCTTGCGCTCTCTATTTTTTCCCACTTTTTGTCGCTCTCCATATATCCCCCGCGGCAATGGAATAGACCAGGTTCACCTTTTTTTTTTTCGACCTCAACAAAAAATCTCTACACCTTCCTGTTTTTAACCGTCACAGAGTTACATCGGGCAACAACATCCGGCCGTTTTGTCTCTTCTTTTTATCGAGTCTCGATCGACTTATAAACTCACCTCACCCACAGATCCAGATATATCTCACGGTTGTTTGCTTTGGTAATAACGACATTTGAGTTTTTTTATATCCCAGATCGTTATTAAACTCAAATGTCAGAGCAACAGTCGTCAGAACTCCGCGAAATGTCGCCGTCGCGGCCGCCGGCAGCGCAGATGCCGAGCCTGTCGATGCGCGCAAAGTCGTCGATGATTATGGGACTGACGGGTCTGATCTCGCGCTGCTTCCTGCACGGGTTCAACACGGTAGAGACGCACGGGCTGGCTCAGTTCAGGGAGCTGTTGGACAACCGGGCGGATCCGGAGAAGAGGGAGAGGGGGCTGCTTACTGGTATTTCTCACCTAGTTTTATCTCTCTGTTGTATTAATATACTTTTATGTGTCGTAAAAAACAAAAGTCCGCTGACTTGTATGGTTCATAGTCTCCAACCATGTCAGCGTGTGAGTGAACACCTTTATATGCTGTGACATAAGATAAAGGTTGAGACTCATAATTTCTATCAGTCTTGACGACCCCATGGTATGGGGTTTATTGCCTCTCTCATACGCCTTTAACCCCAACAACCTCCGTTGGACACTAGGCGCACATGACATCTGCTTCAAGAACCAGTACGTTCCCTTTTCCATATTTTTTCCACATAACCCCCCAGTTATCAGCCATCCATCATCAGCAATAAACTAACCCCCATCCTAGACTCTTCTCAACCTTCTTCACCCACGGCCAAGTCCTCCCCTGCCACCGCTCCAAACACTCCATCCACGGCGGCCTCTTCCAACCCTGCATGACGCAAGCCATCCGCCTCCTCTCCCACCCCTCCCCCTCACCCCCCTCATCCCCGTACTACACCACCACCGGCACCGACAGCATCCTCTCCCCCCTCAACCACCCGCACTACCGCCGCTACTCCTGGGTGCACGTCTTCCCCGAGGGGTTGGTGCACCAACACCCCGACGTCGACCTGAGGTACTTCAAGTGGGGCGTCGCGAGGCTCATCCTCGAGTCGGAGCCCAGCCCGGACGTCGTGCCGATGTTTATCGACGGCACGCAAAAGTGCATGGCGGAGGACAGGGGGTTCCCCAAGTTTCTGCCGAGGGTGGGGAAGAAGGTGAAGGTCACGTTTGGGGGGGTGCTGGATTATGAGAGGACGTTTGGGGATTTGAAGGCGAGGTGGGATGAGTTGGTGAGGAGGGAGAGGCTTAAAGAGAAGGGGGAGACGAAGACGGTGGGGTGGTTGTGGAAGACGCCTGTGGCGGTGGTGGCGGCGGAAAACAAGGATGGACAGGAAGGGGGGGGGGGACAGGTTGTTGGGGAGTTGGTTAGTGAGGAGTTAAGGAATGGGAAGGAGGCGAGGGAGATTAGGATTGAGGTTGCGAGGAGGATGAGGGAGGAGATTTTGAGGTTGAGGAGGGAGAGGGGGGTGTACAAGGAGAGCGACGAGAGCTTTGGGAGGGCGGAGACGTGGGGGGTGGATAAGGGGGAGGGGGGGAAGAAGTATAGGAGTCGGGTGGATGGGAGTCAGATTAATCAGGATTAAATCAACCAAAAAAACAAAAGAAAGAAAACAAAGTGAAAATAACAGGGCTGGAGTTTGTTGGTTTGTACTTGTATTTGTACTCTTGGGCGTGGTGTTTTGGCAAAGATAAAAAAGCAACGATCAGTTATGGGAGATAGAAATAGACAATGGGAGGAGAGCGACTTTTTTGACACACAACAAATTGTTTTTGAGGATCATTTGCTTTGGCTGGAGAAATATTTCAAGGTTGTTATGCCACGACGTGGTCGAAAAATAAAATAAAAGAAAGAGAGGGCAAAAAGCTCACCGGCCCGCTCCCACCTATAGGTGGCAAGACAGGCCGATTACGAAAACCTCTCGAGAGGTTTTACTCGGCGGGAATCGAACTCGGGGGCTATCGGTCGCAAGCCCCCGGCGGTGGGCGAGCAGACAGCCCCGACACCCTTACCACTTGGCCACGAGGGCTGTCGTAGGAAAGGGTGCTGGGGCTGCTGGTGAAAGTTTGTGTGCGGGAAGCAATATATATACCGTGGTTCTGCTTCTTGCCTGAGGCTGTCTCGTGGTGGGTGGTCGATGCTTTAGTTGCAGAGGTTGAAATGACGAGAGTGGTAGGCAGATGCTTCGATTGTTGTGGTGTTGTGTTTGTTTTGTGATTGATTGCTGTCACTACCATAGGTAGATGTAGATGTCAGGGTGATCAAGGCTCAATGGACTGTAATTAGTGTAGGGAATATTTCTCCATTTCATCTTTGGATACCTATCCTGAAAGATTCATCTTCAACGTAGTACTCTTGTAAGCAGAGTATAAACACACTTGGGGACCTCAAAACAGAGGATAAACCACACCTATCTGCTCACGGATATCCCTCCTGCTTAATCCAAACAGGCGACCCCCTATCCGGCGACCCCTCTGGCTCGATAGTCTTGGCCAGTAAATTCGCCAATACCTTGGACTGGTACATCCCCATCTTCGCCCAGATCGTTTCCAATATCCCCAACGCCCACGTCCGGTAATGCCTTGGTATCCCCGGTGCCACCCCCGCGACTTTGATCTCGAATAATAATGTTGGTATCCCTGCAATACCAATCACTGCACCACCCTGCGTCTTGTCAAAGTACTCTAGGTGAACAGACTGGAGATTTGGATGTCGGTAGTGTGTTGGGATGGATATGAGTATGTCTCGCACAAGACGGACGATGCAGTCTTGTATTTGCTGTACTTTTTCGTCGGATATGAGAGAGGAGCTGCTGCTCGGAAAGCGCTGGACGCTTTCGAGGAGAAGCTGGCTGATCATGATTCTAGCCCAGCGATAATGATTCCAGATACGGGCAAAGTACATGTCGGTGTAGATGTGAAAGCGGCCCTCAAAGACCGCTTCTGGTGGGAAAAAGTTGTTGCTGACTTGCTCTTCAATGACAATCCATGGCCCCTCCTGGCGATTTTCCCAGGCGGCAAACTGCGCGTCTAGGGCAAGAGCTGTGCGGATCATGTCCGTGGTAGCCTGTTGTCCGTCGATAAAGTGTTGACTTCGTACATAGCCGGATAGCTTGACGAATTCTACCACGGGGAGAATAAGCTCGGTTGATGGTCTGTCTTTCGGTGTGGCCATGCTGGCGCCCATGGAGAGCCATTGCTGGAATGGTGGTGGCAGACCCCCTTCGCTGTTTTGTGGCTCTGGTCGGGATGGGATCATATTGTTTGGTTCCGGTGAGTTATACTGGAACGCGCCCTGAGTAGACGCTATCATGGAGAAGCATAGTTGGAGGAGTCCGCGGAGGCCTTCAGATTGGGATTGGTGGAAGGGTAAAAAGCTCGTTAGGATGGCAGCACCACCCATGATATGTGTTCGTGCTCCAGGGGCTGGTTTGTCGTCTCTTCCACAAACCATCTTGGTTTGGCGTTAGCAGAAACTCAACAGCCAAGCTAGGTTATGGTACTTGCCTCGTACATGGCCATCATGACTACAGCTCGGAGGATGAGATCGAGATCGAGCTCTGGAACATGCTTTGCCATGATGGAGGACGATATATTCTGTAGCGCACGCCCATAGTGTTGTTTAGATATCGTGCTCAGTTTCTTGTCGCCTCTGATGTTGGACAAACTGGCCAGCCCAACGGCTGCCATGATTTCGCGCGTTATGGCCGAGTGGACCCATGGCCTTCCTTGAAGCTCCTGTCCAACCTTGGGCTCGTCTGGAAGTCCTATCACATAGTGCTCAATGTAAAACTGGATGGCCCTGTCGACGGCATTGATGGGTATCTCCTTTGTTACTCTGTACCCCACTTCGGGGGCTTCTCGTTTGAAGGTGATCACAGATGAGGTCGATTGTGGTGACTGTGAGGCTGCCACCCGACGTCGTGTGCTGATTAGAGATGGTGTCGATGTCGACGTTGGCGAGGTGGTGGAGGAAGAAGATGTAGATGACGTCGGCGAAGAGCCCGATGCTTCTCCTTGCTCAGATGTCTCCGGGACACCCCACTGCTGATGTGCCCTTTTTATGACCTTGCTGCTCTCATCCCGAAACATCAACGAGAGCTGGTCTCGGTACCCGGGACATGGCTTACCCACCCGGATGCACTGCGCACACTGAGGGCGGACCTTGTCGCACTGCGAACCATCACATGTCGGTCAGCACAAGGTCCGGAACCGTTCCACCGGGACACTAATCAAGATGGCCCAACACAGATCTGACAGATGACAGACCACCACCAGGGGACCCGCGGATATCGGATCTCTTAAGTAGCGGGGAGGGGACCCGAAGCTCTGGCCACATGGCCGGCGGACTGGGCCGAGCCCTACCTGGGCAGCAGTGGCCGGCATATGTAGTCTGATGTCAGGGGATGGGGCTAAGTACGTAAAAGCTCACCTTGATGCGTCTTGCTCGACAGTTCTGGCAGCCCTGTGATGCCTTTCCGCAGTAAACCATGGTTGATTTCGGTGTTCTCGCAAACAAAAAGCCAGAAGGGGTATTCAGTTCGCTGCCGGCATCTCCGCCCTTGCACTCAGTTTGGCTGCGTCACTTCCAGATAACGGCGGGGACTCGCCGGTAGTTAACCGAGCAGGGAAACCACTTCGTCGATGAATGGGAAATGGCGGACAAATGGGCGGTCACTCGTGGGGAGCTTCCATCGGGCAGGTCACATTCGCTTCGCAACGGGGGTGCGCATATGCTATGCTATGCTATGCAGCAGCGTGATACGGGCATCACTGCTGGTGGCAAAGACGGACGGGTTGAGAGTGAGCTGAGGACTGACTGCCCGTGGGACTGTTGGAGAACGGAAATCTCGGTCTCTTGTACCCTGGGAGACGGGGACACAAGGCCAGCTTGGCATAAAAAAAAAGGGCAACGAGATGATCCACGATCGGCACCCGCTTGTGATGTGATATGATATCAAAATAATTAAGAGAAAGCGAGGGGGGTTGAAAATGAAGCAGATGAGAGCTGCCTGGCCAGATGGTAGGTGGTCTATGGACCCCGGAAATAACGGTCAATTACCCACCGACAGCTGGGGGGGGGCTCTAGGAGACTGGACCTGGGAGTGGGAAACAGGCAGCATTTTCAGTGGCATCGTGGTCCTCTAATCGACAAACTGTAGCGCCGTTGGGGATCTCGCGTGCTTCTGCCAGGTTCCCCGCCATTCCCTATCCGAGTAGCTGCGACTTGTCGCTAGCCACGACTGCAACTCTGGCGCAGGTATCCGGAACACCCGCTGCTCTGCCGGGGGTCAATTGAGCCGGCCGATGCGCCGATTGTCAATGCGCTGCGCCGCGCACAGGCCCGGCAGCTGCCATCCGGCAGCACTAAGGCCAGCAAGATGCGGGGGTGACACCTCTGACGCAGCCTTGGTGTCTTGGAGTATTGGGGACGCTGACAGCATGTGCTTGCTTGTGCCCACACAAATACTGACAACATTTTCCAGCTTGCTGTCACCGGAATCCACGGGGGGGCTAGTTCACCACCCCGAGTCCGATCCCGGACCGATCATTCGGATGCAACGGCAATGTTTGTCTGAAGCCCAGCGTGTTTCACTGTGAGCTTGGTGATGTTGTGGTAGCAATGCCCCGCATGGCCAGCAGATAACCACCGGAAGACCCGCCCCGAGATTCGAGTTTTTGCTGGTGGTTTGATCGAGAGATTGGCTTCTTCAAACGACGCCGATGGCATGTTGCTGGCCGTTTTCGAATGATCTGCGGAGGATCTCTATCTGAACCAGGGGAAGAGGGTAATGATCATGACATGGCACAACCACGACGACATTACGGTCCACTCGGTGTTGGTCAGTGCCGGCATCAGCCCCTCCCCGAAAACATAACCCCGGACTCCGGGCCGGCCATTTGCCAAGCATCGGGCGGGGTACAAGAGCCAGAGCTCCGGCCCGAGCTTTTGCCCCCGTCTTCCGGACCCGCCATCCCGTCTTGATCAACACTGAACTTGCATAATGGCAAGTTCTCAGCTCTCTTCAAGGCAGCTGCTTTTTGCGGGGAGATCTGCGGGGTCTAATGCAAACTGTCAAGAGCTTTGATGACAGCGGGTATGCACAGTTTTGAGGCAATCTTCAGCATGCCCTATAGCTACTATGTCAGTGGCGTAATAGCTTGCCCTAGTGGGATGGAGAAAAGATACTGAAGATTCGTATACCTATACGGGCTGGCTTTTAGCAGTAGGGCATGGAAGGCTATCTGATCCATAGCTGTGAAAGGCAAACACAGGGCAAACTCAGACAGGAAGCGAGTGGAACGTGGGCCATAGTCCACCCTCAAGCAGAGCTTCTCTTCCGAGCTTCTTCAAGTCAGAGTGTCCGAAACCAGATGGTACTGGATCTCCTGTATATAGATAGATAAGAACCTACTCCGTATTTTCAATTGGTGGCAAGTGGCTTGAGCAGTCCAGGAGAGTTTAAAGTGCTGTGGTGAAGTAAGTGGATGAATGAAGCAAGGCAAGTTCCGTGGGCCACACAGTGTGGGGGCAGGCGGCCCGACCTTACGCAAATCAATTTTCTGCGTGTGTTCAAGAATCCATCGACCTGATTCCCAAAGTTTCGCGACTGCCGCAGCCGCTCCTCAACAAGCAACACCAGGTCACCCTTCCCACTCTGCTGAAGCTCCACCTCGAGAATTCAAACCAGCCATCTTCTGTCTTCTCATCGACCGTCCCGTCGACTCAATCATCCATCGACCTTTGACGTCTTTGCCATCCATCAACCCCCTCCATTTCTTCTTTGCCAGCCCTTCCCCTCTCCGATCCCGATCCGCGTCCTGGTGCACTTTTGCAAACGCAGCAGACGTCCAGCTCCGTTGCCAACCCAGCTCTGATCTCGGAGCCGGCTTCTTGAAGAGTGCGTGTGCTCCATCCTCCGATCTTGCTCTCTTCCATCCAGATGCCCCTCCCTGCCCCTCGATGCGTCTTTTTTTCTCCACTTTCCGCTGACCTCACCATTTCCAGAGATATCCTCACTTCTCTCCGGCGCCACACAAAGCCTAGTCACCTCGTCCGACTCTGCCCCACGCCCGCGCCGTGATTTTCCATCTACCCCGTCGTCATCACTTCTGTTTTCTTTAATCATCACACACAAAACCAACAGCAATCATGTCGACAAACGGTAATGCTAATCACCACGAGCAATACGCTGCCACCGGCCCAACCACCTCAGAGTCGACTCCCCAGATCGAGAACTCGCAGAGCGACCTCCCCAAGGATGAGATCGGCTGGTACTTTGTTGAGCAATACTACACAACCCTGAGCAAGAACCCCGACAAGCTTCACGTAAGTCTGTCGATATCTATGCCGTTGCAATGGCTTGGTGGCTAACGAGCAATGTAGCTTTTCTACGGCAAGAAGTCTCAGTTCGTGGCCGGTGCCGAGGCTGAGGTCACCACTGTCTGCGTCAACAGACCTGTAAGACTTTCCTTCCGAATTGGGTTTGTGCGTGTGTATCGAACTTCTCGAAGCTAATTGTCTGCCAAGAACATCCAAGAGCGCATCAAGCAGCTTGACTTTGAGGATTCCAAAGTCCGCATCTCCAATGTCGACTCCCAAGGGTCTTCCGACAACATTCTCATCCAGGTCATTGGCGAGATCTCCAGCAAGGGTGCCGAGCCCCGCAAGTTCGTCCAGTCTTTCGTCCTTGCCAAGCAGCCCTCCGGTTACTTCGTCCTGAACGACATTCTGAGATATATCGTCGATGAGCCTGTGGAGGAGACTGATGCTGCCGCTGATGTGCCAGTAGAGGCCCCTGCTGCCACCGAGGCCGCCCCAGCCGTCGAGGCCGAGCCCACTACGGAGGCTGAGGTTCCCGCCGAGGAGCCTGTCGCAGAGGAGAAGGAGCCGGTTGAGTTGGACACCGCCGCTGTCTCTCAGAAGCTCGAGGAGGCCACTGAGGAGGCCCCCGCTCCTGCTGCCGCCGAGGCTCCTGCCCCCGAGCCCGTCGTCGAGGCCCAAGAGCCGGTTGTTGAAGAGAAGATCGAGGCCCAGCCCACCCCTGAGAAGGTTGTCGAGGAAGTCGCCGAGGAGGAGGCTGCGAAGCCCGAGGAGCCCAAGGATCCCGCGCCAACCCCCGCTGCTCCCGCCACTGCTGCTCCCGTTGCCGCCCCTGCCCCTGCGGAGCCTCCCAAGCCCAAGGAGCCCCCCAAGCCCATGACCTGGGCTAGTCGCCTTGCCGCTTCTGCTGCTGCTAAAGCGGCTCCCAAGCCTGTCATTCCCAAGGTTGCGACCCCTCCTGCTGCTGCTCAGGCTCGTGCCCCCGTTCCTGCTCAAGCCCCTACTACCGCTCCTCAATCAACTGAGGCCGCCCCTGCCGCCCCCAAGGACCAGGGTAGCGAGTGGCAAACCGCTGAGACCAAGCGCCAGAGCCGCGCTCAGCCTACCGCTGCTGCTGCCCAACCCGAGAAGGAGGGAACCCTCGCCTACATCAAGTTTGTTACTGACAAGGTGAAGGAGGCTGATCTCAAGGCTACCCTGGAGGCTTTTGGTGAGGTGGTGTACTTTGACATCAACCGGACCAAGGTAAGCAACATCTCTCAAGGGGAGTGCCAATAAATCAAACTAACCTAGTTTTACAGAACTGTGCTTTCGTCGAGTTCAAGACCCCCGCCGGCTACACTGCTGCTGCCGCCGCTAACCCCCACACCGTGAACGGCGAGAATATCGTCGTTGAGCCCCGCCGCCCCAAGTCGACCGCCTATGGCGGGGCCGGCTATCCCCCTCGTGGCGGTGCCACCGGTGGTCGTGGTAGCCGTGGCGGGTACGAGTCCCAGCGCTCTGGCAGCCAAGGCGGTGGCCGTGGTGGCTTCACCGGACAGGGCCGCGGCGGTCGCGGTGGTGCCCCTCGCGGGCGCGGTGCTTCTCAGGCTACCGCTTAGGGAGCGATTCCTGCTTAGCGGTGGAATTACTAGCTGATCGAAGACGCATATATTGTCAACGATCTCCAGAAGTCTCAAGGTGAGCTGTTGGCAAAAGCAGTGCTGGCATTCATCTTTACACGCCATATGACGGAGTTGAGGAGGAGGGCGGGCATTCTACTTGGTGCGTCATGGAGTCACGGGGTTTGATTAGTTAGGAAAGGGCAAAATGGCTAAGAATCATGGTTTCTTTTTTCTTGATGGCAATCCGGCGGTGCAGTGTTGTGGAGTTGTGTGTTTTTTGCTGTTGTTATTCTTGTTCTCGTTGCTGGAATCTTGGGCCATGCATTATACTTGCATAGGCACTCTTTACCCCGACCACACCCCTTTGCACACACACATCACACACATAACAACAGGTTGTCATGGTTTTACGGCATCGTTACAGCGTTGGGGGAAGGGGGGGGGGGACGGAAAACGGTAGCATTGTATACCTCACC
The DNA here is from genome assembly GCA_030512305.1 of Cercophora samala. Lineage (NCBI taxonomy): Eukaryota > Fungi > Ascomycota > Sordariomycetes > Sordariales > Lasiosphaeriaceae > Cercophora > Cercophora samala. The sequence goes on along the minus strand of JAULSY010000002.1, from coordinate 182,903 downwards.
GGCGGGGGGCGGACTGACCTGGATGGAGCGAGGGGCTGGTGTGGGGGGGAAAAAGGCAAAAGACAAGGCATGAAATATTGACCTAGTGTATGGTATGGTATGACATGGTACGGAAAAGAAAAATGGAGGGAATAGGGGGTTGGAGGAGATCAAATGGATCATATTGCTTACGCGCTACTACAAGAACCTCGACAGATTACCATACATCACATTCTTCCTAATAATCAAAGGGGGCAACGGTTTGCCCTGTACAAGTAATTACGTTGGGGGGCAAAGGGGGGAAATCGAGGGGAGAGGAAGAGGGAAGAGGAAGGTATGAATTCCCATAAAGCGTAGTTGAGACAGTAGGTATTCATTGAGTATCGTTTCAGCTTTTGCTTGTGGGTATGGGGGGAAGTCTTAGGTACCTTTAGAGTAGGGAGGTTTATAAAAAAAAGGATGTGTAATGGTAAAACAAAGAGAAAGATTATTTTTTGCAAAAGAATGATTTTGAGTTGCTTGGTTGTTTTGTGAGTGTGAGTGAGTGAGTGTTTGCGGGAGGGGGGGGTTGGTTTGGTGTGTATGGAGGTAGGGAGGTTTGTATGGGGGAGGGGGGATGTAGATTGGATGGTTGAGATGGGGGAGGGGAGTAGATGGAGGGAGGGTCCTACGTCTCGGGAAGTTCTGCTTTTAGGGTCATGTATTGGGAGGAAGGGGCGAGGCAATTTTCGTTGGTGGTTCTGATTCTGATGGGTTTGGTGTTGTAGACATGTATCCCGGGTTGGGTCTGGCGGGTTACCTCAGGTCAGGATATACGATACGGAACAAATGATGGGGGTTGTTGGGGAGATGTAGATGTGATGGGTTAGCCAAGGTAAGGTAGTTGGGTGGCTTCGAGTCTCTTTCCGAATGCTGCCTTGCTTGAGTAAGGTAGGTATGTATGTATGATCTGGAGGGTAGGGGGTTGTGTAGAGACGGTTGTTATCAGAATGGAGCGAATATAGCTTTTGTCATCCATTTGTTATTTTTTTTTTTTGCTGTTTTTGTTAAATCCACCACGCTTATAACAGATACCACATTTCATCTTCATATGCCATTCTGATACTTGTATAGTTGGCAGCTGGTAGTTCATTGATGTTGTTGTTGTTGTTGTGGTGGTGGTGGTGATGGTGGTGCTGGGCAAAAAAAAAAAAAGCAAACGCTGAAAGAACAAACAAACGCTGTGTGTGGACGGGCCAGGAGTCGAACCTGGGTCTTCGCTCATAACTCGGGAATGCAATAACCGCTATACTACCGCGCCCACACACGAAACGCTGATTTGGGACTCGAAATTATATACTAGGCGTTAGGTTGAGGGCTTTGGTTGGGGTTGGTGGCTTTTGGCTTTGGTTGGGGTTGGTGGCTTTTGGTTTTGGCAGCTGGTGCGTGGGTGGAGGTGGCGTTCGTGTTGACGGACTTGGACGGAAGGTTAAAACGCCTCGTTTTTTTCCCGGTGGAATGAAAAGATAATGGCAGTCAATGGTAGTAAAGTGTTGGGATAGCTTCGTGTTGGATGGCAGCCTTGACTTTGGTGGAAGTGTTTGATATCTAGACGGGGATACATGGCATCAACATGGGAGCTTGTGCTGAAAGAACGGTTTTGCTTGGGCTACGGTGGTGTGATCCCCAAGTCAAGATAGGAGGTTTTCCCACATACTGATCAGGGTCTTTTTCAGATTCTGAACGGAAAGGTGAAGATATGGTAATGATAGTGGGATATGTTCCCGCCTGACTGGGCGAAGTGCCACGAGGACATTGCCTGTCAAAGTTCCAGAGATGTGATGGTGATGTGAAGCACGTCAGATCCCAAAGAGGCATGTATGACACTGATAGGTAGCTGTATCATGTACCAGAACCACATCTTTGCTGTGTTTGGTTGGGAGATATCTCCTAGGTACTTCCTTCTGTTCACAGAGTCATGTGTGTTTCAGTTCATGTAGGAAGACTTATTTGGCTATTTCAACGTCTATGAATGCTTCTGCTTCAATGCCTTGCGAAGATCTTAAAGTCCTAGTCATAGCCCCTCGACTGTTGTCGTCTCGCTGTCAGCCTCTATTTACACCTGACTAGATGTAGCCGAGTCACTTCGCGTTGACACACCTCTCACCTTTTCTACGGCTACCTCGGCATGGGTTTGACGAGGTACATATCTGTCAGTATATGTAAGCAGCCACTGATGCCCTGCTTGAATCCCAATAGTCCTATATCCCGCAGCACATGACGGTGATGGTGGTCTTAGTGGGTCAGGGTCCGATAACGCCCCGGATCCATACCAGGTAGTTGCCCATCCCACATGGGGAGGCCGGCACTTTTGGGGAGCAAACGGCGATGGCGTAAGTAGCACTAACCACTTGCTAGTCTCGCCCGTGATGTTTCCGAGGCTGTGGGGGAGGGGCTGGGCTAGTCCTGCAAAAGGAGCGGAATGTGGGAGTGTGGCCAACGTTTGGGCACAGATAGTATGTAGTCGGGCCTGCTGTCGGAAGAGCTTGTCGGGAAAGGGTTAGTTTGTCGAGACTTGGATGGGAGAGGGAGGTGTAAGATATCTAGGTGGGCGGTGTTATCTTTGCTCCGTCTTGTTTGTCTGTTGGACATAGGTCAACCTCGTGATACAGGTGATTCTAGATGTCTGGAGCTCAGATGAACCTTGATGGCTACCCTCTAGGGACTCTCCTGATCTGGTGTTGATCATCTCAGCAGGCAGGCTGGGGTTGGTTGGATCTGTGTTCGCTGCCGGTATCTCCGCCTGTGACATTCAGTCCAGACAGGCGCGCGGCCAAACCATGGTTCGTACAACGAGAAGCAAAACTAGGGTCTGTATCCGGTAGGTGAGTGGCCGTCAAGGTGTGACTCGAAACAGAATAAGGGATGTGTGTTTTTCCTGTCGAGCCTCAAAACAGCAAGCATCTCCGCTGACTAACTGGGCGTAGCCATGTAACCCCTGACCTGACACTGGCCGCCGGAGTGTTACACCACGCGGTGAGGTTGATGCTATTATAGCATGTTTTATGCCGTGTTCTTGCTCCGTTGTCGCTTGCAACCTAACGGATAGGGTCAACAAACATACGTAATACAATCCACACAAGAGGAGCTTCTCTAGGCTCGTATACAACAACAGTAAGCCGTCAATATCCTCTGGAACAAAATGAGTTTTCAACGGTCCAGATTTGCAAATCATGCAAAGGTGAGATCCGCCTTCCTGTCTGGTACAAAGGTCTCCAGACATGGACCCAGACTGGCGGAGCGATACTAATCGCCAATGCTTCGGGACTTGCAAGCAGCTAATAATGAATTCCCAAAAAAAGAAAAAGAAACGAAGGAGCGAGAGAGAGAGGGAGGGAGAGAAGAGGAGAGGAGACTCTCAAGGGCCCGGTCCAATCCCCCGACGAGCCGAATCATGGTTGTGTTTTGCTACTCCCACCTTCCCAAAAGGAACACCGCACACACTTGGATGAAAATTGAATGCAATGAATGGGCCCAGCGGAGGCCCACTCGGGCGGGTCCCCGCAACAGTCTGTCATTCACTTATTACACTACATACCTAGAAGACAAGACTTGGACAAGCTTCAACAGTTCGTTCAACTTGCGTGCTGCAGCGAGATGCAGACTGCCGGTGCCGAGAGGGGAGTCGGTAAAGTATGTCGGTATGGTGAGCAGACGGAAGGCCAGTCCCGGAATGGCTCTATCGAGATGGTGGTTGATTGATCGGCAGAGGGTGATGAGATGGCTTCAGCTTGCGACCTGCCAAGTTCAGCTCGCTCACTCATAAAGCCATTTCGTCCCGCGTGGAGACGACCAAAGTTCATGAGACAGCGGGAGGATTGCTTCACCTGCCTTCTGGAAGGCAAATATCCAGAGAGCATCAGTGCGGCACGGGGTGCTTGTCGTCGGGGAGAGCGATGGGCAAATAGGACGTATTGGGCGATTGGGTATCATGAGCCTGCGGCGTAGTTATACTAGATAGTAGAGAGAGGTACAGTATAGGGCTAATTCGTACTCAAGCCATTCTCGACGATCCCCGGCATCTGGCGCCCCCGGGAGCATGGCGTTTCCCCTCAACCACCTACCTGGAACAGTCTAGCCTAGCTGCGCGGAATGGCTGCGAACATCCCTGTCTCGCGTGGTGATTGGCAACGAAACCCCCGGTGCGCCCATCGGTCGACAGGGCATCTCTTAACAGATGATTCTGCTTGCGGGTTGGGGGTGGGGTAAGAATCAGGGTTGCAGATAGCCACAAGAGCCAAATGAAGTCGAGAGAGCACGGCAACCATCAGCCATCTCAGTGACCCAGTCGGGTAAAAAAGAGACGGGTCTCGGCGCTGCATCTCCATGATATGTACACCAAATATGTACTGTAGTGTATGTCGTGTCTGTCAAAAGTCCGTCCCAGGATCTTGAAAGGAGGAGCCACACAAGCGAGCCGGGTGGGTTTTTCAGCCCCTCCAGCGGTTGTGCCAAGGAGTCATATTGGGCACATCTTCCGCTTCCCGTCATCTTTGCCCGTTACCCTTTACTTCTTTCGCCTGTCTGCCTGTCTGTCTGTCTGTCTGTCTGTCTGTCTGTCTGCCAGTACCTTGCATTCCCTATTCCCTATTCCCTATTCTCCTACCTATTCCCTACCTTACTATTTCGCTATTGCCCTATTCATAGCGCCGCCTGTCTTTTCCATTCTTTCGCTCACTCACTTTTACATACCGATCTGCAGCAGACTAACACAAACGCCCATCACATCACATACACATACGCATACGCAGACACACCCACAGAACAGGTTCCCTTGCACCTCGGCTTGGGTGCTTCCCATATGCTAAGCTTTCCTGCCTTGGCGGTCTCTCCACCAATCCGATCCCTCTCAAAGTCAGACTCAGTGCATGGTAAACCCGCCAGCAAGTGTGCGTCGCTGGATTTCAAGTTCATCACCGGCCTCAAACTCTCGCCCGGGGGCTCAGCGTAGCAACCGGGCGCGCCCTTTAACACAGCCCGACCCGTCACCATGCCAGTGGGGAACGACCCAAGATATCTAACAACAAGGAGGGCGTCACCACCACTCGCGACACCAGTCTGGGTTAGGCAGAGTGGGGGAGGGGAGGATTCCGTCTTCATCGTTGGTCGCCTGTGAGGACGACAACGACAACGACGGCGACGACACCCGCTCCAGCATCACAGAAACTGTCACGTGTCCCATGGAGCAAAGGCCTGGCAATGCCTTCTCCCAGCACAGCGGCGACGCGAGCGAGGCGCCCCCTAATGGGGGGATGGGGCGCCCGCGCCGCATGTCCATGGAGGAGGATATGTTCTACCGGGAAGTCATGACGTCGCGGCCCAAGAACCCGCCAAGTTATGAGACGGCCATGCAGGCAGCCGTGGCGGCCGAGAGGAGAGCGATGGCGATGGCTGCTGTGGAGGATCAGGAGGAGAGGCTGCCGCAGTATTCATCAGAGTTGAATATCGAGGGCGTGTTTATGCGCAAGATGGAGATGGAAGACACGATCAAGCGGGCCGAGTATCGGGACTGGAGGATGGTCTATGTCGAGCTTCGGGGAACGGCACTCAACGTCTACTCGGTTAAGAAGGAGCGTGGATGGTGGTCGTCAAAACCGGATGCCCCCCATATTGCGCCTGATAATCCGCCATGGGTGAAGAAGCATACGTTGGAGCGGAGCTACAGTCTGCTCTATGCGGATGCAGGGATCGCGGCGGATTACAAGAAGTGGGTTCAACCCTGTTGCTTGACCGTGAGATGGGATGGCAGCTGACATGAAGAACAGGAAGCGATACGTCATCCGGCTACGAGTTGAGACGGACCAGTTTTTATTGTCGTGTTTTGAACTGAGCACATTCGTCACATGGCTCGACAGGCTCTATGCTGCCATTAATGTGGCCGCACCCATCGATGAGCGCGATTTTCCTAGGGATTACAGCATTCCACGGATCCAGAGGATACGATTCTTGCGCGGACAGCGACCGCCACCACAAGACCACCTTGGCAGGCAAGCCGACCAGCGACGACCTGATGAGAGTGATGAGGATGACAGTGAAGGGGAGGGGGAGGGCGGTGAACCACCAGATCACAGAGGTGGCGGCGGACGCGGACCACGACCAGCGGAGTACCCGATCACGGCGAGGTTATCGATATCGTCATACGCGAACGAGAACGTCGACCCAGAAACCGGAAAATGGGTGCCAGAACACGGCTGGACCATCGCCCACGACCAACTCTATGCCCGACTATGCTACGCCGTGTTGCTGTTCAAGTCCCCACGGAAGAGCAATTACATCGTCTCGCGAGGCAAGCGGTGGTGGGTCGACTGGGACAGCGGCAAGATGGTTCGGGTACTGCCCCCGGCCTACGGCGAAATCGATGTCATGGGCCCATGGCAGGTCATTATGACCGAGAACCGGAGGATATAAACCCAGTTCTCATCACATTTATCTTCTATGTTTTGTCTTGCATTATACTCACACTTGACAATTATTTTCTTTTATTATCTCTGGGCGCGGAGTTGCGGGTTCGAATTAGCGGGAGCATATCTGGGACACAATCTTTGCGTTGCAGCAAATGGCATCTGGACGGGAAAGGAGAGACGGATGTGTCTTGAGTCGGGCGAGCATTATACCATGCGTGTGCGGGTTGAGTTTTCATATTTTTGTGGGGGAAAAGAGGAGGGGGAAAATGCGTTTGATTTTCTGCTAGTTGTATATACCCACGCGCAACAGATACCACGTATTATAAGAAGCATAATTGACCGGTTGCCGGCACCAAGACTTTTCGTTGGTGGGATATGTGCTGTTTACTATCAACACTGTTCCTTAACCCCAGAACTTTGACGCGGCATGCTTCTTGTTCTCCTTTGCCGGTGGTCACCAGCCTTACTTTGAGTATTGATTTTGGTACTAGAAAGAATCAGATAAAACACGTTGCCTGCCCAACTGATTCAGTTTACGCCTAAAACTCCCTTGGCCGTCCCTGTCATGTCTTTTCATGACATTGGGTGGTATATATATCCATAGATGGAAAGCAAACAAAACACGCCTGCTCCCATCCTCTTCCTTCCATTCAACAACCCCCCGTCTTCTCACGTACGTATACCAAACCCCTAGGTTCTTCCCACCCATCAACCCCCCACCCCCTCCCCCCTAGCCAACTCCCCCTCCACCTCCCTCGCCTCCCTCTCCAACTCCCCCACCACCCCCCCCAAAACCTCACTCGCCCCCCTCACATCCCCCACCCACCCCTCCACGCCCTTAACCAACCCCTCCATCTCCCTCCTCTGCGCCAAAATCTCCCCAAACAACCTCCTATTCCCCTCCTGCACCTCCCCCAACCTGGCCCCCAAGACCTGCTTCTGCTCCTTTAGATACCCCCTCAAATGCGCGCCCAGCACCACCTCCGCATCGAGCGTATGAGGCGGCACCGGTTCCCTCCCCCCCCTTGCTAGCAACCTCCTCCTCTCCTGCGCCTCCGCCACCAAGCCCTCGAGCTCATTCAGCTTGAGCACCACAGAGCGGGTTTCTAGTATCCGCTCAAATTCTCGGTTCCAGAGGGTGGACAGCCGCTCGATCATCTGCCTGTGGACGTTGTCTAGGGTGCCGGGGGCCTTTTGGGCGATGGTGGGGAAGCACTCGCGGAAGTTGGGGGGGGAGAGCTTGTCGAGGGTGTGGGCGGTTGTTTGCTGGAAGAGCTGGCGTAGGCGCTGCGCGCGGGGGCCGGGGATGATGGGAGAGGTGGGTTCTGGGGGGGGTTGGTCCGAGGGGATGGGGTCTGAGGTTGGGGCTGGGTCTGATTGTTCTGGCTGCTGTGGTGGTTGGGATTGGGATTGGGATTGGGATTGGGATTGGGACTGCTCTGCTGGTGGTGGTGGTGGTGGTTGAGAGGGCGCTTCTGGGGCGGGGAGCATCTCGACGTCTTCTTCTTCTTGTTGTTGCTGTTGGTTGTTGGGTTGGGGCAGCGGTGGTGGTGGTGGTGGTGGTGGTTCGGACATTTTGACTGCTGTATCGACAAAAAAGAAAGAAAGAAAAAAACTCGGTAGCGGTGGGCAGTTGGATGGGTAGTTTTAGTGGTGATGGTAAAGTGTTGAAGATATCCGTATGCCAGTTGGAGTTTAAGCCGATGCAAAAGTCGCGTCGCGTCGCGCTGTCGCAAAGTGCAAAGACAAGCATTTGCGGGGGCACCAAAAAAGGCGACCCCTCACTCCCTGGAATGTACACAACCACACAGCTACTGCACCCGCCAAAAAAGCTTCCCCTGTGCAGCTACGCTTGGCTTCAAGACCCTGCAGGACTTGGTCAACCGCCCCTTTCTTAGCCCCTGAACAGTCTTGTATGTACCACATGACAAGTCAAAGATGATCGTTAACAAGAACAGTGACATATCATTGTAATCTACCACGTACGAAAAAGGTATCAACACCCTCCCCTCTCATATTTTGAACATTAACAAACAAGCACAAAATCCCTCCCAACATCATCATTCACTTTGACTGTTGACGTAATAAACCCATCATCTCTGCCCAGCCCATCGTGATCATCCCCAACCCGAAATGTTTATATACAGTCCAAAACCAAACATTTCTCTGACATGCCCCCCCCAAATCATGTCTCATAGTTCTTTGCATGTCCCCCCTCTTGTACCATTTTCTCCCAAACCCAAAAACGCCTTGCCTTTACCAACCCCCACCAAAAAATCAATAATCATCAACCGACGTCCCCCCTCTCGTGCTCGTATCCCCCTGCGCCCGCCTCTCCATCCTCCTCCTCCGTCTCCGGTCAATAGCAGCGATATCCCCACTAGTAAACGTCGCTTGACTACCCCCCGGACTCGCAAGAGAAGACATCGTCACCGTGGCCGTATTCGTCGGTGGTCCCCCCGACGGCCCCGGTTGTCCCTGAAGCGGTGCCTGCCCAGGTACAGGCGGCGCCGCAGGTGGTCCGGAATAATAAGCCGAATCCTTTCCTCCCGGCGGTCCTCCCGGTCTCCTGCCTGCTCCATAAGGCGTTGACAACGGTGGCACAGAATCGTTCCTCTCTCTGCTCTCTACCCTTTGCTCGGCCGCCGACTCTGCCCTTCTTGTGCTGCTGGGTTCGCGACGATACCGCCTGTTAGTCGGCGTCTCCGTCCCAGAAGAACTGCTGACCGAATCCTGACGGCGGCGTCGCTGCTGCTCCCGCCGAGCTTCTTCCTCGGTCAACATTCGAAGGGTGATGGGTCTTTCAGGGTCGTCACCGAGGCCTATCCTAACACTGGCAACCGGGTCCCCTCTCCGTCGGCGATCCTCGTCCTCCTGCGCGGCCAAGGCACTAGCTGTGGCCGCGGCGGCAGCTGCTGCTGCTTGGGGATCGCGGATTCGGCTGCGGCGACGACCGCCTCCTCTGTTGGGAGAGCTAAAAGCGTCACTGTCTGATTCTTGGCGGAGGAACCCCTGGGGATCAGAGGGCATGGACGGCATGGCAATCGGGTCGCCAAGGTTGTTTCTCGAATTTGGATGCGAAGTTCCCGAAGAATCGCTCGTTGGGAAAGGCGGACCAGGCATCGGAGGTCCACCGGCCGCCGCTACCGGATAAGCAGGCGGCGGTCCGGGATATCCTCCTGGGGCCCCTTGAGGTGGTGGACCAGTCGCCATAGGAGGAGCTGGAGGCGGTGCGACGCTCGTGCCAACACTAGACGGCGGCGGGAGTCGAGAGCCAGGTGGTGCTGGGTCATATGGCGTGGCGCCCCGGGGTTCAATAGAAGACTCATCGGAAAGCATCGATGTTGCTGTTTCGGTGTACGTGACGGCTGATGGAGGCGGGCGATTTCGGTGTAAACGTCTCCTCGACTGCTCTCGCCTTGGCGTAGCAGGACTCGAGTAGCCGTCGCCCGTATACCTTGATCCACGACGCCCTGAGCGCCTATCATCTTCCTCTTCCCGACGTCTTTCATCCTCGGCCCTCAACCGTTCCTTTTCTCTGTCATCCGGCCTGCTCTTGTTGCCGCTCATCCTATTGGCTAACCATCCCAAACCGATTCCAGCCAAAAAGCCCTTGCCCGCTCCGCCAGCACCAGTGCTCGGCCGTCTTTCCGAGGCTCTTCTCGAGGGGCTGACATAGGAAGAGTAATCCGAGGTAACTACGGTGCTGTCCATTTTCGAATTGCCAGTGCGCGAGCGTCTCGGGGGCGTGATCGGGCCTCCTCGTCGTTCATCGGCAGCACTCAAGGCAGCCGCAGCCGCAACCGGGTTGGGGGCGGGGAGAATAGGCGATCGACGTCCATCACGCTGGCTTGGTCTCCGCGGGGGCACAGTTGACTCGGTGTAGCCAGTGTAGCCTGTATAGTCAGTGTACTCGCTCTGGGTAAATTCACTCCGGGGAGGAGGAGGTCGGCGGCCGCTTCGCGTGCGGCTTGGGGTTTCGGTTGACACGGCAGAGTAATCATCGCGACGGTTGTCTTTGCCTTTGCCAAACATCTTGGACACAAGCATACCAGCACCAACACCCGCGCCGGCGCCCAGAATCTTATTCATGAAGCCGCCTCCACTTGCGCGACGTCGGTCAACCGGTTTCTCATCGTAGTAGCTGTCGGATCGGCGGGAAGAAAGAACGGTAGTAGCGGGTCGTGTGGTTCCAGTCCGGGTGCTTGGGCTGGGACTGCGACTCAAAGCTCTTTCCGTGTCCTGGTCCTTCTTGTTCTTGCGGCCTCGCAAAAGTGCAATGGCACCAGCTCCAGCAGCCAACGGACCCAGCCAGCCCATGCCTCCACTGGATTTCCGATCCGAAGTCACCCTGCTGCTTGTCACCCCAGACACAGTGGTACCACCACCCCCTCCGCCCATGACCCATTCCCGTCTTCCGTAATCCTTGAAGTCGAGAAAGAAGAACAAGAGAAACAAGAATCCCATCCAGACAGCGAAGAGAATGAAGGTGTACTTTGGTGAGCCATAGAGCGTGAGGCCGAGGGGCACCTGCACAATACCGAGAATAACAATGGACCGTCCGAACCAACGGTGGAGGTGCACCCTGAAGGACCTCTGTCCCGATAGCTTCTTGATCAGACGGCCGCCGAAAGCTTGAACGAGAATGAGTACATAAATGGCAACACCGATACCATGGTGCGGGTTCGTGAGGTTTCGTGGCGGTCCAACGGCAAAGAATCCTAGCGCAAACACAACGGTGCTGAGGGCCACAGCCAATATCTGCAAGTAGGCATGGAAGCGGATAGCGCTGCCTGGTCGTGCCGTGTAATATCTCGCCAGCAACACTGCGATAGGGATGATGAAGAGGAAGGTGATGGCGGCCAAGACGCCATGTCCCAGTATGAGACTGTGATATTCGGTAACACTTGAGAAGCGGTTGCCCATGCCTAGACGTTATCAAGCCGCCCGTTAGTATCCAGCACTGTGGGTTCCCAAATCTATGGTCACGTACCATTGTACCGCATCGTCTCAAAGTTCAGCCCCTGAAGATTGGGCAGCAGGAATGTATTCTTGGTAAAGTCCCATGTCCCATCGCCCACGCTCAGGGTGTCGGACGAGTAGGAACTCGACCCCGGCGGGGAGAGGGAGTCTGCCGGCGCCATGGCGGCGGTGGGCGGCGACGTTTTCGCTCAAGCAAGCCGCGAAGTGCTCGCTATGGGTAATCCAGAGGAATGAATGGACAATCTCGATCCGTGATGGGAAAATGCGCAAAAATCAAAAGAGAGTGGGTATTATGCCGCTGGAATGTCGCGGTAACGGGACCATGGACGTGGTGACGAGTTCCAGCGTAAGGTATTACACTACCCAAAATCTGGCGGTGGAAGGAGGCTGGGATGGCGGGGCAACCGGTTGGATTCCGATTTGTACTTGGGTGCCAGCTGTGCAACTCGGTCTCGGGCGTGGAGCTGGTCGTCGGCAAAGGTTGAAAACCAGCGAAAACCGGGTGGTTGGACGTCAAACGAGTGCAAGACGACAGGGAATAGCTTCGTTTTCCAAGGTGGACATCGTCATGGAGGGAACGTGGAACATGGAGGACCCTGATGCTGTTCAGCCTGCTTTGCCCACAACTAACAAGTCGTTGCTACGGAAGCGAGCTTGGGCCACCTTCCCAGCCCCTTCGCGCCCCCTTGTTTAGTGGGTCTGCCGCCGGTCGGTTTTCTGGGGTTCTTGGCGCGTCTGTCAATTGATCTTGGTGAGGTGGGGTGAGATAAGATAAGACGAACACCTCACTTCAGATGAATTGACTTCAGATGATGCTCATGCTCTCCATGTTCTGTCTCTTTCGAATAAAGATGGCATCGACCTGTCGGTGGTCATCGTAGAGGCTTGGCGCCAATTGATACGAAATACGATTCCGACATGCATTTCCAACCTGTGGCTGACAGTGGCCAATACTTGGTCTGCCCGCCCTATCAATAACAAACCACACAGCCTTGTCGCAGAGCTATCACAGAATGGTCACCGAGGTGAAGAGTTAAAAGACTTCAAGAGATGGGCAGTTGTAGTTCGTCGATTGGAAGGCCAGTCTCCACCTCTTTTCAAGACCACTGAACACAGCATCTCGAAAATGGCAGATGATGGTGCCCCTGAAAAGAGCACGTCTGGCCCTTCACAGTACGCCACCCTTTCGTTCCACAAGACCGACACCATCCGCCTATTGGGTTTCCCAGACGACATCAAGTCAAATGTGGAATCCTTGATCGCCACCGTCTGGCAATCTGGTATTCAATCCACTGGGACATGTGGTGAGGCGTACGAGTTCAAGTTGAAAGGGAAACCGTGGGGATACTTTGGCAGTCAAGATGCTGTTGGGGGAATACGGCTGCTTCGGGATGTTCTCGCCCTTCTTTACGAACAATCTTGGGAGCTTGTCACCTCAGCGATATGCAGCCGGCGATATACCGCGAAGGACACGCTAATATTCCGAAAAGGCTCACCTCCCCCATTGGCGACTCCAGCACAGCCTGCTGAGTGGCTTGGGTTAGCGACGACCTTCTACGACAAGATTCGGATTGTGTATGACGCAAAGAACAGCGGATATCCAGGAGCCGAAGCTGATCATGATCATCTGGGTGTCATTATCACGAATCTCAAAAAGATGCTAGAGAGCCTGGATTACTTTGAGAAGGGTGACTGGAGCCATGATTCGTTCGAGTTCAAGCTGAAGGGTCGGCCGTGGCGCTCAAGAGGGGAAGCCTCTGTCAAGATGCGGTTGCTTGTCTTGCGGCTGTTGGAGACAATGGAGTCGATGGGCTGGAGAGTGTATGCCACCATCCTGCAGCGCACTGGGACCGATGAGGATCGGATGATGGACACTTGGTATTTTGTGAGAACGAGACCAGGTGGTGAAGATGTCACTTGATTCCTTTGGAAAATCTATCACTCCTTCCTCTACTAAATTACAAGGCGGACACATCGACCCACACGGCTGCCTGCCCAAGCCGTACTTGCCTTCAGATTGCACATAGGCGGGTAGATAGGAAAGACCGCTACTGCTCTTTCCTTCCGTCAAGCGTGGGATGAAAGATAATCACGTATTCAAATCATCAATCAATATCGCTCGCTTACTTTGATTGGACGCGCTGATGTGTCTTATGCACAACGGCTTCACCATCGCCGAAGCCGGAAACCCAAAATCCCTCGTGTCTTTTATGCCTCAGCTTCCATGTCACCAGACTTGAACTCGTTTACAGAGTCATTAACGTATATTTCTTCAGTTCAGCTTTTAGCTGTACAAACATTCTGGGGTCATTCTGCCCTATTTTGTCATCAAAGGGATCCGAAACCTCAACCAACACCAAACGCCCAGGAATTCAAACTCAGTGTGTTCCCAATTTTAATGGTCCCGGCCGTACCTCGTCTGATACGACGCGGTCCTCTTCGCCAGCCCAGGTCTCGGGTTGACACCCTCATACCGAAAAGCACCAACATCCACCCCCGAGTCTCTCCTGTCATGTCTCCTGACAGAATCGTATACTCTATCTTCCTCCCGTCTAGGCAGCCGCTCAGTTCCTAGCCTCACCCGTACGGTCTCATACTGTCTATCTCTGTCATCGCTGGCAGACGGACGCCTGAATCTTTCCTCCGTCTTTGGAGCATAAGAGACAGGAGACGAGCGGCGGTACGTCCCAGAGCCACGCTGGCGCTCCTCATATGTTTCCTCCTCGTCAAAGACGTCTGAATCGTAGTCACCAGTGCCATACTCTACATACTCAGCATCATCATCCCGACGTCGGTCAGCGCCTCCGTCAAGGAAGCTGGTCCGTCTCCTGTCCCCTGTCCTCTCTGACTCATACCGGTGAGGGGGCGAGGTTGGAGCAAAGCTATTACGTCTTGCTTCCATTCCCTGGACACGCCTGACCCCAGAATGAGGGGTTTGAAGAGGTAAGGTGGTTCGCCGAACAGGCTGTGGAGGAGCCGGCGACTGATGCCGCAGAATTTGCGGCGGAGACTGAGGCCGGCTTCTTTCTGGGAGCATCATCTGGGGCATGGTCGATGAAGACACCGCCGCCGCAGTCAGACGCTCAGCCAACTTGATGGCGTCTTCGTGGGCAGCCGCTCTCCCCGCCTCAAAGGCGTTTTTCTCGATCTCCTGGACATCAACCCGCGGTCGCTGTTCCATGGGGAAAAGCGGAGGCGGTGTAGGAGCATACATGCGCTCAGTGGCCATGTGGTGGCTGATAGAATGTCGTCGCCCTTTGACGGCGTGACGCTGCCGGGGCTGTTGCTGCTGATGATGCTGCTGCTGCATCATGGGTTGCGCCGGCATTTGTCGCGGGAACTTGGGTGGCATGCCGTGCGCTGCGTTCTCCGTGAAACGAGGCGGAGGGGGAGGGTTGTTCACCACCACATTGTTCGGCTTCCTCGGTCCAGCGAACTGGAGGGTTTCGGGGAAAGATTCCCCGGAAACAGCAGTGTCTGAATCGTAGTCTTCCTCGTCCTCGCTGAAGACTGCAGCGACAAGAGACTCGTCTGTGCTTGGAGAACCGGGAGGAAGTGCGAATTGCGGGGTGAAGGATGCGCGGCGCTGTGGAACGCTCTGTCCGGTGGGCTGTTGCTTCAGGATACCAGGCTTCTGGGAGGGCTGGGCCACAGTCACGATAGGACCACCATTACCGCGGTATTCCGTTTGCCGCTGGGCCTGGCCCGTTTGCGCTTGGGGATGCCCTTGCTGTAAGGGGACAGTCCTTGGTTGGCTTTGGGCTTGAGCCGGAGGTCGAAAGTGAGTCTGTTCACCCTGTGGCTTTCCCTGTTGATGCCCTTGAGGATACCCCGGAGGGTGGCCTTGGGGATGACCTTGGGGATGACCTTGAGGATGGCCTTGAGGATGGCCTTGAGGGCGATCTTGAGGGCGGTCTTGCGGATAGCTTTGCGGTGGCATTGGTGGCTGACCTTGAAAACCCGGACTGTCGCCTCTGTTGATGGGGTTTCCTCCTGCCTGGGGAGGCCCATTCCGTGAAGCTTGAAGTGGAGGCTGGGGTGTTTGGCTATATTGCCGGTCACCTGGCGGGGCATGCGAGGCATGCTGATGTTGATGCTGTGGTGGGCCGTGGTCCTGGCGATGTTGAGGATGTGGAGGTGGTGAAGCATGTTGAACATGCTGCGGTTGTTGTTGCTGGTGATGCTGGGGGAAGCTCTGAGGAGGCGACTGGAACCGCACATGACCATCTTCTCGCACCTCATTCTGGTAAACATACCTCGGCCTTGCTGGAGGCTCTTCAGCCCTGCCATACATGAGCGTATGCAGATCCACCCCGGGTTTTGGTGCGGTCTTGTAATAGGCCGTGACACTGATTCTTTCCTCCTTCCTCTCGCTCGAGCGCGAAACCGGCGCTCCTCGAGACTTTGACCTCTTGTCCGAGTGTCGGCCATGGTGATGGTGCCTCGAGCCCTTGTGGTCTCGTTCATACCCCCTGCCATGTTCTCTGGAGCTCTTCTCTTTCACCACAACGTAAACCTGGTCTTCGATTTGCTCGACTTCGGTCTGGTAATAGACACCGAATAACTGCTCAACCTCCTTTTGCACCGTGGTGATTTGGTACAGAACATCCGCGTCTAGCTCGTTCAGTTTGTGAAGCACTGGGACGGTGGTCCGGTTCAGCTCCCGCACCTTCGAGACAACCTGGTCGCTGGAAGTCGCTGGGATATCTATGCGTTTGACGATTTCCCAGTCGAGTCTCTTCCCAACCTTCTCGAACCGAACGACATACCACCGAGTGAGTTTGTCATACATCTCTTCGGCGGTTAACGGTGTTTCTTCCCTAATATCTGAGATAACGGCCGCCGGCGTGATAGAGGGCCTGGTGTGTCGAGCGATGATGGGATTCCCGATTTGTTGGGTCATGACTGGTCCGGCATGATATCGAGCAGTGCTCGCGTGTGGAGGGACGGCGCCAACATTCTGAACAGGACGCTGTGGGGGAAGAGGCCGTCCAGCAGGAGGCATGCCTGCATGTCTTTGGGACTCCTCATGGAGGGTAAAGAAGTCACCCATATTGAAGGACTTTGAGGGTACAAGGGGGTAGGGCAGGCTCTTGAGGGTACTTCTCAAGTTGGTGGTCTCGGGCCAGCCAAGCACGCTCAGGGGCAAACAAAACAAGTTCAGGGGTGAGAACGTAAAAGGGGGAAAGGGAATTTTGATCTGCCTCTTTGGTTTGGGGTGGGTGCTGGGAGCGGGCTGTGAGGACTTATACCCAGGTTTCTGGGATCGGGCGACGGAGTTGGGTGTTGCGCACTGCCGGATTTGATGCGATGAAAGCTGACAAGAAATGCCGGGCAAAATGCAGTACCAGGTGCGGTTCTCTCAAAACGACACAAGTAAGGGGCGGAGTACTCAGAGTCTGGGGAACTTGGCAACCAGCAACTTGAAGCGGCTCAACATCAAGAAGAAGCAGGGCACTGCCGTGTCTTATACCTTTGCCCGGCATCTATGTACTGCAACCCAGACACCACCACACTGTGACGCAACAAAAGATCCCAACACGGAAACAGGTGTGTCGGTCACCAGGCTGTTTACTGGGTACGATAATGTCGTCGATCGCGATGTGTACGGTGGCCTTGGACTTCGACTTCCATCTACAGGACCCTATATCAAGGACGGCAAACTGCAGCAGCAAGGCGACCGTTTTGATGCATGTCGGATGAACATGTTGGTTACTTGGATCTTGGGTTGAATGGCAGATGAACGAGCACTACAGAGGGACAGGACAAGTCTAACGTCTTGGTACATGCAATCTTGGTGTAAGTGGCAGCTTATCAAGGTACCTACCTACTTGACTTCATCCCCATGTAGAGCAAGGTCTCCAGTTCTCGAACCACAGACGCCATCCCAACAAAGTGGCAAGAAAAGGATAAACAATACGCCAATCTTTCGGCTCTACATGCATCAAATTGATGACATTGCCTTCAGACTGCCTTTGCCGGGCGAACAATTGCGAACCACCACCATACGAGTCAGGTAGTTTGGAATGGATGCCTTATTCAGAGGCACTGCAAATCCGGGCAACGAAGTAGCAAGGCCAAGTCCTCTAGGCTGGCATGTTAAACAAGCCGTAGCCACAATATCGACCCTGCAGCCTTCTCAGTTTCTATTCGCTCTCTCGGGGAATAGGTTGGCCACGGGCACAGCGCCTCTTGCTTTCCCCGCATATTTCAGATTTTTCCCTTCTTGTTGCCCGAGCTTACGTCTCGCCGCACAGGTGTTTGATATTATCACCTCTACCCTCTAAGGGAACGACGACGAATACCTGTACTGACCTGAGCTACAATAGTTATGTGCAGGTGTGTATGACGGCTCGATGTTTCACTCAGAAAAAGCACCAAATCTTCACCTGCGAATCTTGTGCGGGACCGAAAAGGAGAGCTTTCAATGTTCTATGCTACCCCTCACCTGCCTTACACACCTTTTTTTTTTTTAGTTTCTGGATCCTTCACCTCGATCAATGCAGCCCTCAGGTTGTAAACCACCAACTTCCCTGCATAACGCCTGCCGCCTCCCGATTGCAGCTGACTGACTCTCAAGCGTTCCGGGCGCTCTGGAGCGTGCCTATCGGTAACCCTCTCCGACGACGCGCATAACGAGCCCCATCTTCCTCTTGCCCAGCTTATAGGGAGCTTGGATCTACGACGCCCGAGAAGCCTTGGTGTGGAAGACACACATAATGCGGGCTTGCATCGAATAGGTGGGGGGTTTAGACGGCCCGTCCATTCACCTGAATCGCCACCAGAAAGACAAACAGCCACACCTACAGTAGGTAGGGAAGGACAACGGCGGTCCTGTCTCAAGTTGATAAGCATATTTCGGGAGATGGGAATATCATTTGGTGGCTATCACGATGGTCTGACTGTTTGGGCGCTGAGCAAGTATTGGACATGGTACGGCATGAGGTGGGCAATATGGGGAATGCAGGCTCGAGGACCAACACACTCGGGTTGTAGTTGTCTACGCCTTTCACCTTTACTACATGCCGGTAGGTTGATCCCGGACTGCCTACCCTGTTTGAGAATGCTCTCTTTTTTTTCTCGAACGATAAGCGAGGCTCGGCCAAGGTGCGATTTCTTACGGGGATTTAGGAATGCGGCTCATTATTCAAGGCAACGGTTGTTGTATCTTTTTCCAGGTGATTGGATTTCAGGATTTCATGCATGTCAGATTTGGGCAGCAGGGTCAACACCATTAGCTGTCGAACGTTATCGTCATCATGATCTTGATATCTCAGCACTTTATCAAAGAAGCGGTCAATATCTAATCACGATCAACGACACCACTCGTGATAACGTGAAAATAGATTATGTTTAATCTACATAGGGTACTTTTTGTACACCTTTACCCCCCGTTCCCCCATCTTTTCTTTCGGGTCGGATCGTTGCCCGACGTGGCTTGCCTGTCTGTCGCTCTCGGAAAGAAAAGTTAGACAAGGCTGGGTAACACGAGACAATGTTTTTTTCCCTTTCCTCCCTTCCGTCCGGAGAATAGGGCAGGAGCCTGGAGCAGATAACCCCGGGGGAGGAGGAATATGATCCAGAAATAAGCGAAAAGTGGCATTTTTTGTTCAACGTTGGACAGACAGAGACAAGTGGGATCTTTTGGGGGATGATGGTCAACAATGGATGGGAGGTAATATACAACTCGTAGAGGAAAGCTGGTCTCGGTGGACACAACATCATGGATTGGGGGGGTCGTTGGCGGGTTTTGATAATCGTAATCATCTCCCCTCCAGCAGAAATATCTATCGTATCCATGTTGAGATACCTACCGTATCGACGTGGGGAAAACCACAAGCCCATCATCCATCATCCCCCATCCCCCATCCCCCATCCATACCGCCCCTCCCCTCCCCGGCTACCTACCTACCTACCATCAACAGAACTAAACTGCTCATCTCCAACTCACTCACACAAGAATCACACACCTCCATCTGTTTCTTGTCCCAAAGCATCATGGCCTACCTATACCATGTATCCCCCCCCCCAACCCGGTCAGCTTACCTATCACAACATCACCTTCTCAAACCCAACTATGATCGTCTGCAAATCCCCAGCAAAACATATTCTTACAACACATGTCGCTTCTCATTAACAACACTGATCATCCGTCAATCCCCTGCCGGCATACACTCTATGCGCATTTAATATCAGCACATGTGCTACAACAGCCAGCCCCAAAACAGCGATCGCCTCCCATCCTTCACAAAGCCAGCCTCGGCGAAAAGTCCATAAACAAATCACCACATATCTCTCTGCGTCAACTTTTGGCTTCATGTGATAGATGGATTGATTGTCAAAGCTCAAGACCCGACGTCAAAACAAGAGCCTCTAGAGGCGCGGTACGACCCTGTCACAGCTCAGACTTACACAAGTCAACAAGACACAACGTTGATCCATCACAGCAGCACTCGTGAGACATGAGGGTAGTAGCATAGCTCAGACTATTGCAGCAGCAGTGGATCTTCGTAACCACAGCCTGAGCAGTTGATATGACAAAGCTCAATGTTTACATAATTCGGATCCAGGTTTGATCAGACACTACTTGGTGTCACAAGCGCCGGGCCGGCCACCGCGAAGCCAGATGTCGTTCAGCCCACGTGTTTTGATGCTCAAGCGCTTATCACAACATTAGCACTGATTCAACTTTGTACAGTCACACAAATTCAGTAGAGAAGCAAAAGTAATCTAAACTCTCTTGATTTTCATGACAATAACTCTCAACAACCAATCCGCCAACAGTAAACATTATGGTCTATATGTACATTTCCCGAATGCATGTTTTTCCCCAATCAACCACCATGATTTGCTGCTCACTCCTCGCCTTCGTGATGCTCGCCTTCGTGGTCCTCGCCCTCATGCCCCTCGTCAGCATGCTCCTCGTCAGCATGCTCCTCGTCAGCATGCTCCTCGTCAGCATGCTCCTCGTCGGTGTGCTCCTCATCGGCATGCTCTTCTTCAGCATGCTCGTCCTCATGGTGCTCTTCCTCAGCATGCTCCTCACCAGTGTGCTCCTCCTCGGCGTGGTCTTCCTCAGCATGCTCATCCTCGGCGTGCCCTTCTCCCTCATGAGCTTCCTCTGATGACTGCTCACCCTCCTGGGTCTGCTCACCCTGAGACTGTTCCTGAGACTGCTGCTCCTCAGATTCGCCAGTACCATCTTGGACAACTCCGATGAAGCCAAGCTCCTCGTCAGAACTGTCGCTGGCACTCTCCGCGGCGCTGTCATCCAAAGTCTCCTCTGGGTTTGCCTGCTGACCCTCAGCAGAAGCATCCTCATCCTCGGCGTCATCATCTTCATCTTCATCATCCTCGTCGTCTTCCTCGTCGAGATCCTCTCCTGGAGCAACCGGAGAGCCATCCTCAGGCAACTCGTCCAAAGGGCTGGCGATGATCAAAGAGGCTGGATCGACTCTGACAATGCTGACAGGCTCGCAGGTGGGGTTGCGTGGCTTGCCGCCAGACACCCATCCGACAGAGTTGTAGTAGTAGGCGCTGTACAACACCCAGCAAGAATGCCAGTTGCGGAGCTGTCGCATGATGCTGCCGTCTGTAGTCGTAGCGTTGGGATAGACATTGGGCCTGAACTTGGAATCGTCGTAGGGAGCCGCGATGAAAAGAGCGTCATTCTCCCACCCAACCGGCGTACCAGCCTGGGTGGGCTGTAAGACACGTGAGTTAGAAGATGACAGAATGCTGACAATCGAGAAGCAGACTTACTGTAAACATGGGCAATGCGACATTGCTTCCGGGCTCAAACACGAGGCTCATGGGCTCGGAGATGGTCATGGGACCCTCAGCGGAGATGACAGGTAGCCACCATGTGAGGAAGCCAGTCTTGGATGGTTGGCCATTGACGATGGTGTAGTTGTAGTAAAAGCTCAGGGTGAAGTTATTGACGTCGTTGGAACCGATGCAAAGGCTCTCAATGGCAGCACCAGCACGGCACGTGGTGAGATATTTGCCCACAAGGGTGTCATTGTCGGCAGCAACGACTCGAAGAAGAAAGGGACCCGTCTGATTGTAGGTTGTGCCTTGGAACTGAGCGAGGACAGAGCTAGAGGATGCGAGGAGCGCAAGGGTGTTGAAGGCGAGTTTGGAAACCATTGTGATGTAAATGTGAACAAACGAGAAAATTGATGATGCTGATATCTCCTACAACAAAGTCCAAAAATGGGGGAAGCTGGGCTGTAAAAGTTGACTGCGTTGGCGATGCTTGATGATGATTGACGAAGTAGAAGAGTTCAAAACTACAGAAGGGAGTTGAGAAGAGATGTCTTATAGACGCTGGGGAAACTGGCTTCGTTGCCGACCCAGACGGAGGGTGACGGAGTCTGCTGGCCATGACAGTCTCGTGGAGGGAAGGAGTGCAGTGCTTGATCTGGAAACAAGAGCATGAGGAAGTGTCAACGATGGAAGGAGGCCACCTTTGATGCTCTGATGGCAAGATATATCCGAGATATTCAAGAAATATGTGGAAAGAAGGCGGCTACGTGCCTGCCCAACAGCGTCCAATATCGGCCGATCGGTCACAATTCGGTCCCGCCAGCTCATCGGCTCAAACGAAGTCCATGACTGCCGTCTTCTTTGGTCCCTTCCCAATCTCATATGGAAAGCAGGATGCATTTCAGCCGTGATGACGTCTGCCTGCTGCCTCGTCTCTGACGGGAAGGAACGGAGGTGAGATCAGCTGTGTTGACACCAGAGAACTGAAACCATCTGTCCCAGGCAGGCAGTCAACAGAAGTTCAACATGAAGCTATTCCGAGCATGTGGGTCAGGGGTAAATCAACAAATGCTGTCGGTGACCAGGCAACTGGATGTTGGTCGATCCGATAACTGTCCCCCATCGTCACTCTGAGTCAATTGATCAGGTGGGAGAACAACATGACAATGTCGCTCAAGTCAACGGCTCACTTGCATGCAAAACCAGAACGCCTCACAGGTGATGGCGCCGTTGTGGTGTTGCTGTGGCTCTGTGGCTGCTGTGTCACAGGCAAAGCCAAGGAAATCCCAGCACAAGACAGAAGCTCGAGCACATGATTTGTGGACCGAAGCAATGCACGGCCTTAGCGCCATCCCCACAATCTTTTGTTCAGCCAACCACAGCGGAAAACGGCCGCAATTGAGAAACTGGGTCTTCTGCAAACACTGTCCAGACGTCATCACCAATCCCATCCGCAACAGGGAGAGTTGGAGACACACCGTACAGGACAATTTTTTTTTACCACGACGATCAGCGATAAGCTCTCCCACTCCGCTAGGGAATCAGCTACGATTGGCACCAAAAATAAAGAGAGGAATAAGCAACAAACGATACCCTCTCAATCAGCACAACGATAGCTGTTTTCGGATTGGACGCTTGATTGGAAAACACGGCCGAGACCTCGTGTCTCATCACAGCGCCCACCCACCCCATTCGGTGAATACATAGACAAAATGGCGGACACGACGGCGCCCATCGAGACAACGCCTCTTTTATCAAACAATTCATCCACCTCCTCTGCCGAACCCCCATCATCCCCCGAGTCTGCCACCCGGCCTCCAAAACCACAGCGCAATGTCACCTTCAATCCAAATCCCGTCTCCAAGACGATCGAGCCCGAGCAGGCCTACCGCGCCCAGATAAGAACAGCAGGGCACCACCAGCACCAGCACCAGCATCAGCCGCCCTTGTCGCCCTCCAGCCCCTCCGCCATTAGCACCGGTGGGCTCGGGGGTGGCCCGCCCATGCTGTCTGCCCTAAACAATAAACTCCGCCGGCGCAATAGTCATGGTAGCGGAGGACCTAGCGGTGTACTTCCCGTGGCGGGTGGCCCAGGACATCACCTACCCAAGATCGGCCCTCAACGTACTACGAAGAACGCTCAGAAGCTCAAACTATTGCCGACCCCAGAGCTGGAAGACGATGGCGCGGATGAGGAAAGTGGCAGAGAGGTGTACTCGCAATACACTCGCATCAAAGACCCAACTGCCCGCAGAGATGCAGCCCGGCTCGGCAAGGCCGATCGCGAGACACTGCCCAGAGTCACAGCCTACTGCACGGCGAACCGATATCAGATGGATGGCCTTATGAGGTTTCTCAAGGGCAAGGGCAAAGGGCGTGGCGCAAATCCGAAGCTGATCGACGAGTGCATTTACTCTCCGTACAGCTACAGCTCTAAGCAAGTCGAACACTCTCGGCAGGAGCAAATCATTCAAGTCCACTCCACGCCCGAGCGACGACATTCCACCGGCGAAGTCCCTGGGGCAGACGGCGAGGGCTTCCATCAGCAAAACCTCATAGACCTCAGAAACGAGGCTGCGGAGGTGTATGGTTCGCAGCAGTACGGCGACGGTACCCAAAGTGTCGACGACCTACAGCAGTTGGATGAGAGTGTAGTGGCCACAGAAGGCGGTGACCGTCTCCAGCCAGTCGACTTTGACATCACTGTTCATACTCCGGAAGTCTTCTTCTTCAACTACGGCGTGGTGGTAATATGGGGCATGTCAGCTAGTCAAGAGCAGAGGTTCCTAAAGGAGATCACCAAATTCGAGCTGGAGAAGCTGGGTCCGGACGACGTTGAAACAGAGAAGTTTAACTTCTACTACACGCACGAGTACCAGCCGCGGATATACAACGACTTCATCACGTTGAGAGACAAGAGCAATTACATGACCAAGCTGGCCATCTCGCATGCTCTAGCCCAAAGTGTCAAGGTACTTGTTCCCTTCCCCCCTTGTGTCAGTCATCCCCCCACTAACAAATTTAGACCTCCCTCTTCGAGGAACTCATTGCCTCCACCATCGAAGACTGCAAAGACATCCCCTCCCAACTCGCCCTTACGGGAAAGATTGACCTGTCTCGCAGACAGATCAACATGCAGATTGGCGAGCTGTTCATCTTGCGTATCGGGGTGCACCTGAACGGATCGGTGCTGGACACGCCCGAGCTGTTTTGGGTCGAGCCGCAGCTGGAGCCGGTGTATCAGGCGGTGAGGAGCTATTTGGAGATGGACCAGAGGGTGGGGTTGCTGACGGAGAGGCTGGATGTGATTGCGGACTTGCTGGCGGTGCTGAAGGATCAGTTGAGTCATGGGCATGGGGAGAAGTTGGAGTGGATTGGTGAGTAACCCCGTTAAACTTGTAATGTGTTGGGAAGGTGGTGGGAGATTGCTAACTGGAGTTAATAGTTATCGTGTTGATCGCGGCGGAGATTGTGGTGGCGTTGGTGAATATCATTGTGGATTTGTATGTGGGTATTGATTAGTGGCTTTGGTGTCGCCGAGGGACAAAAGAAATAGAGGGAAGAAGAAGAAGCGTGGTGGGAGAAGGAGGAGGGTAATGAGGAGGGAGCGGAAAAGGGGGGGCATGGCTGCATTTGCTTACATATATATACACTTTATGTCAGTTGTGGAGTTTGGGAGTGGTGGTTTGTCTGCAGGGGACATGCATAAGGCATAGGCTTGGAGTTTTTTTCTTCTTTTGTTTCCTCTTGACATTTTATGTTTATCTCAATTTCAAGACGAGGTTAACATGTATTTGAGTGTCATTGCGATAGGGAACAACGTGTGTGTGTGTGTGTGTTGGTGAAAAGTGGCATGGTGGTCATTCTACAGCACCTCTTACAACACATTCATCAACTCTATCAAGCCTTTTATCCCTGCTCTCAAACACAATACTCACCGCTGTCTTCGGTTTTGATAAGAAATAGATATCTAGGTAGTAGCTACAGTAACAAACAAAAAGAAGAAGACCAGAATCAAAAAGAAACCCCATTGCACCAGGATAATGTACGCCCAAAACACCCCTTTTCTCCATGGTCAGCAAGTCAACAAGAAATCGCTCCGTGACCATTAACCATTCATGTCCCTTTGTCGTTCCCAAACCCATAGAAAGCAAAAAAGAAAAAAAAAGAAAAAGAACAACAACAACACAAGAACGACGGGGGGCATCAAGAAACTGCTTTACCCGTAGCGATGGTCAAACAAACGCCTGTTCTTCCAGTGGAAGGGATTATTCTCCTCATCGTCTTCTTCCTCTTACTCCTCCTCCTCATCCCATTGTTCTTCCTTTTGGTTAGGCTGCGTTTCCAGACCCGCTTGCTTGTCCTTTTTCACCCCTCCGCCGAGTTTATCAGTGCCGCTTGCCTGTGCCTTTTCACCAGTATCGCCCTTCTCGTGAGACGTCTCCTGATCCACAACAAGCTCTTCGCTCACCAAATCCATTGGCGCACCCTCTCGCTCCTCCCCCGTTGCATTGCTATCCCGATTTTCCGCTGTTGTTTCCTCGGCCTCCACAGCAGGGGCACTCTAATCATCCTCTGGATTGGGCTGCGTCTCTGGATCGGTATCATACTCGCCCATCTCCACATCCCCTTGGTCATCCTTTTGCTCCTCCTCCGTGGCATTCCCAGTGCCATTCTCCTTGCTCTTCTCGTCCGCCTCCTCGCTCTCCTTTTGTCGCTTCACCGCCTCAGCCTCGGCAGCAGCAGTGGCAGCATCGTACTCGCCCCTCTCCTTCTCATACTGGGCCATATTCTCCCCCGCCCTCGTCTCAAACTCCCCACGCTGTGTCTCACTGAGATCCTTCCAGCCCTGAGCAAGCTCCTCGTCATCCACCTCCCGTCTTGAATCATCTTCCTCGGTCTTGTCGTCGGTCGCGTCAGCAGCGGCATTGGTGGCACCAACAGAAGCAGCCGTGTTCCTCTCGTTGCAATAAAGCTCAAACGCGCTGTCCGGCTTCTTGGGCGGCTGATGATGCACCCCATTCAACCCCCTATTCGCCATCGAAAAAGCATCACTGCTCGGCGAGTGGCTCGCCCCCGGGTTCTGGCTGATAAACTGGCTCGCCGTCAACGACTGGCCCCCGTTCCCACCGGCCTGGCTACCCCCAGCCTGACTCCCATCTCCCCCAAGAGGCAAGATGCTCGCCTTCCTATGACCGCGCTTCAACCTCAGCGGCTTTTCCTTGGGCTGTTTGTTCCAACGCGAAGGAGTTAGTCGACCATACTCTACTACTACTACTTCATCTCTCTCGTTTTGTGACAGGTTGGAAAGAGTGATCATGGCGGCAGTGGCGCCGCCGTTTGTGGTGCTCAGTCTTGGCGATAAAGATGATGGACTTACAGTCGGTGGCGGGCTCGGGCTGCCGTCAGAGTCCTCCACGTTTGTGCTCGTGCGCTTGGCGAGTTGCTCGAGCAGGAAGACGCGCTCGAGGCGGAGCTTCTCGATCTGGCGTTTGAGGCGGTTGATGCGGACCCTAGAGGCATCGTTGGCCTTTTCGACCTCGGTGGTGCGCTGGCGGAGCTTGTTGCACT
Organism: Cercophora samala; assembly: GCA_030512305.1. Lineage (NCBI taxonomy): Eukaryota > Fungi > Ascomycota > Sordariomycetes > Sordariales > Lasiosphaeriaceae > Cercophora > Cercophora samala. The sequence goes on along the minus strand of JAULSY010000002.1, from coordinate 156,159 downwards.
TTCTGCGGTAGGCCTCCTCCACGGTTGGGGGGAGGGCAGGGGGGATTGCGCTTGCTGGGGAGAGGGCGAAGGTTTGGTCAGTGAAGTCCTCCATTTTCGAGCGGGGGGGTTTGTCAATTGATGGTGATGATGATTATGATGGGAAACAGATGGTGTTTAGGGTAGTGAAAGGCCAGTAAAGCTAGATTGGGAGTTTGACGTAACGTACCTGGCGCCATGGTTGACGGTTGTGAACTATAGTCGACCGGCGGATTACAGTGGCGTTGAGAATTGGGGAAAATGAGAGAGTGTTGGGAGAACTAAAAAATAAGAAGTCGCAAGAAATAAAGATTGATGAAACGATAGCGAGGGCGTAGGCAATTGATTAGCGTAGAGTTCCGATAGCGTATGGGAGCTCGGAGCACCTTTTGAAGGAAGCAAGAACGAGGCCGGGAATGAGGCACTCGGGATGGATCGCAAGACGGGAGACGTGAGAGTGCAGGCGCGACAAGGCTGAAAGGTCCAGACAAGGTCCACTGTTTTCTGGGGAGTTAGTGAAAGGGTGGGGTGCTGACTTAGCATGGCAGGGGAGCTGGCAGCTGCACGCACCCCAAGGCTGCCTACCGCCTTGTGTTGACTTGAGCTCTGCATTTCCTTCAACTTTTTTTGCGGGCCTCCACAGCGGGAAACAGCGGGCAGCTTGGACATCGTTTGGTTTGACTCGCTAACCTTGGGAACGGTTCGACACCTCCTATCCATTCTAAGCCTCGCAACCCGCGAGAAAACCACCCACAGCCATGTCTCTCAACATCCCAAATGCGCCCAACGCCGGCCTTTTCAAGGGCGGCTACAACAAGTAAGTTTTATTTATCCCAAAGCTTGTGAACGCTGCCTGCCCTGAACCCCCCGCCTCATCTCGTCTCTGCCCCACCATGCAACTGTTGCTGCCCCTGAATGGCATCGCAACAACACACAGCAACCCAGCGCTGACCCATCTGTTGCTTTCTTTGTCTATAGCTACGACTCTGAAGATGGAGCTGTCCTTCGCAACATCGATGCCTGCCGCGCCATCTCGTCGACGGTCCAGACATCGTTGGGTCCCTATGGCCGCAACAAGATCGTCATCAACCATCTCCAGAAGATGATCCTCACCTCCGACGCCGCCACCATCCTCCGCGAGCTCGATGTCGTCCACCCCGCCGCCAAGTTGCTCGTCATGGCCAGTCAGCAGCAAGAGTCCGAGATGGGCGATGCCACCAACCTCGTCATCGTCCTTGCTGGCGAGCTTCTCAAGAAGGCCGAGGAGCTTCTGCGCATGGGTCTCAAGACATCCGACATTGTCACTGGGTACGAACGGGCACAGAAGATTGCTCTCGACTTCCTTGACGAGCTCGAGATCGACAAGGTGGAGGATATCCGGACCCAGGACGAGCTGAGCAAGGCCATCCGCACCGTCATCGCCAGCAAGCAGAACGGCAACGAGGAGTTCCTCGCCAAGATCGTCGCCGAGGCTGTCCTCGCTGTCCTCCCCAAGAACCCAGCCAACTTCAACGTCGACAACGTCCGCGTCGTCAAGATCATGGGTGGCAGCTTGGAGCAGAGCCGTGTCGTCAAGGGTATGGTCTTCCCCAAGGAGCCTAACGGATCGGTGAAGAAGGCCAAGAAGGCCAAGGTCGGTGTCTTCACTTGCGCCATCGACACCAGCCAGACCGAGACCAAGGGCACAGTATTACTACACAACGCCAAGGAGATGCTTGACTTCACAAAGGGCGAGGAGACACAGCTCGAGGCCGCCATCAAGGAGCTCTACGATGTCGGCATCCGTGTCGTCGTTGCGGGCTCCACGGTTGGCGAGCTGGCCTTGCACTACCTCAACCGCTACGGCATCCTGGTCATCAAGATTCTCAGCAAGTTTGAGCTCAGAAGAATTTGCAGAGTCGTTGGTGCCACACCACTCGCTCGTCTTGGCGCCCCCATGCCCGACGAGATGGGTACCATTGACGTGGTCGAGACACAGGAGATTGGCGGTGACCGGGTGACAGTCTTCAGACAAGAGGATGAGGCCACAAGGACAGCTACTATTGTGCTCCGTGGAGCCACACAGAACCACCTTGACGACATTGAGCGTGCCGTCGATGACGGTGTCAATGTTGTCAAGGCCATTACAAGGGACGCCAGACTGGTGCCCGGTGCTGGTGCCACAGAGATTGAGCTTGTTGAGAGGATACAGGCTGTTGGTGACAAGACTCAGGGTCTTGCGCAGTACTCCATCAAGAAGTATGCCGAGGCCTTTGAGGTTGTGCCAAGGACTCTTGCTGAGAGCGCTGGTCTGGATGCCACCGAGGTTCTGAGCAGACTGTATGCTGCCCATCAAAAGCAGGATGGCTGGTCTGCGGGTGTCGATATTGAGGTATGTTTTTTCTTGGTTTATTTGATATGAAGCTTGCTAACATTGGCACAGAACAACGACGGCACTTTTCTCTTGGACGCCGAGGAGGAGGGCATTCTCGACTTGCTGGTGACCAAGCAATGGGCCATCAAGCTCGCCACAGAGGCGGCCCGGACGGTGCTCTCTGTGGATCAGATCATTGTTGCCAGACAGGCTGGTGGACCCAAGCCCCCTGGACCCAACAAGGTGAGTTCTTGTTAGATGATGATGTGTCATTGATGACAGAATACTAACGGGTTATGACAGAACTGGGATGAGGACTGAGGGATGTGCGCATAGCAAATTACAAGTGTCGTGTGTGCTGGGGTTGGGGTAGAAAAATGATCAAATAACTGGGCGGATAGACTAGAGGAAATGTGAATGTACAATGTCCATGTCCAGACTTATTTACACGTCGTTCGTCACGTTGATGTGTCTAGGGTGATATCATGGTCTTTGGGATTGCTCTGGACAATTCCGCTACCTTTGCCTAGCATTTTTCACACCAGCCTATTTCTCAACTGCCCTTCTCACCATCTGGCCACCGAGTACTCACAGGGACGCTCATCTTGTGTACATATACAACCATACTCTTAAGGAAGTCAAAGTAACTCCCTATCGTGACAATTGCCTTGTGCTTCTTCAACGATGATAATCCTGGGCTGGGAAAAGTTGAAGACAACGTGAATCGTAGCACAACAGGACGTTCAGATCTCGACATAGGTCTGATGGCTCCGAGGCTCGCGCAATTCAGGGCCGCTTAAGACACGACACTTTGCTTGCTTCGTAACAATTGAAAATATGACATCCCAGGGTCGCGGACTGGGTTGGGTGATGACCATGCGTTAAACAGCAAGATTGTCTGGTGGAGAATCTTGGAAAGTTGACGCCGCGAGATGTGAGGAACTTTCCAAAACCAATCAACGCAAAATCAACGCCCGTGAAACTGGATTCCAAACCAGAAGAGGCGTTGTTCCCATAAACATGGTAGGAATGACATTGCATGGGTCGCGAGAGATGCGAGCCGAAATCACACTCACTTTTAAAAACAAAGCAAAGCATATTTCACAATGAAAAAAATGTCAGCAGCGACTATCTAACGAGGCCCAGTAGAACATAATAAACAGGCTCCGCTAGCGAAAAAAGGCTGCTGGGCTGTTTTACGAACCCTTCTCTGGGCACAGATAAATGATCATGACGATTTTGGAAGAGATAAAATGCCCTGATGATAAGGATTAAGTGCCGTGAAGAAGAAGAAGAGAAAAAAAGAGTTCCGAAAATTTGGCGACCAAAACTTTCTTAAGTACCTCTGGTGGGGTAGATAGACGAGCTAAGCAGCAATTGGCAGGCGGTGAGCCAGAAGCTTGGACCCTCCCCTGCAAAAAGTTGACGGGAAGGTGTGGTTCGCGCGGCTTTGGGACGAACCCGCCCGGCGAGAGAGAGGAATTGAAGATTGAGAATCGAGGCGAGAGAGAGGACAACCAGTTGTGATCTCCCACCCCCCCCCACTACCACCCGAACACCAACACAAGGGGATATCAAAGGCAGCACCCGACCCGCTGAGGAGGAATTGACAAATATATTAAAAAAAAATGATCTCAGCGGCGCCAGGTAGAGGGGCGACTGCTCTTCTGAGGGGTAGGTTTTGTTTTATATTTACATATTTCCCATAACAAACCAACAAAGCTGACGATATCTCCATAAAAGGTTCGCAAAGAGTCTGCCTCCAATGCACCCGATCCTCCCCCACCAGCCCCCTCCTCCTCCGATCAACAACAACAACCACCACCCTCCTCCCTAAACGCACCTTCGCAGCCGAAGCAACCGCCGCCGCCCCAATACCAGAACAACCCACCACCACCACCACTCCTCCTCAACCAACACCCTCCCCCTCCCCCTCCCCCTACCACATCAAATCCGCCCTCATCCTCACCCGCCCCCCCTTGTTAACCCGCCTCCCCACCCCCTTCGAATCCTCCTTCTACCTCTACCAAAAACGCCTCAACGAGCGCCTCGTCGCCCCCTTCCGCAAGGACTACTACTTCAAGCAAGACACCGCCCACGACCTCGAGTGGCGCATCAAGCTCAAGGACCGCCACGGCGTGCCCGCCAAGGACATCGGCCGGTACAACCCCCGCGGCCGCATGGCCTGGAACGACGAGGTCCTCGTCGGCTCCACCGCCTCCTCCCCCGAGACCCTGACGGAGGTCCTGCTCAAGGACGCCGAGGTCAGGGTGAGCGAAGACGGCGAGCTGATCGCCCCGGAGGAGATCGTCCCCGTGGAGAAGCCCATGCCGCGGAGGACGGAGGCGGACGAAAAGGGGGATGAGACTAGGTTGGACAGGAGGCTGGACGAGACGTTGTATCTGGTGGTGAAGGGGAGGGAGGGGAGGTGGGGGTTTCCGATGGGGCAGGTTACTACTGAGGAGGCTTTGCATCATGTTTGTTTTTTTTCCTGTCCCCTTTTTTTTGTTGGTAGATGTGGAGACTAACGCGAGAAATAGACCGCCAAGAGGGCATTGGAAGAGGCTGCCGGTGTCAACATGAACACCTGGATCGTCGGCCGCGTCCCGGTGGCTCACCAGGTGATCGAGCCCGAGATCGAGCCCGAGACCAAGAGGCTCGTCAAGAGGGGGGACAAGATTTTCTACCTCAAGGGGAGGATCATGGCCGGGCAGGCGGATCTGACGGGGAATAAGCTGGGGCTGACAGAGTTCAAGTGGGTGACGCAGAAGGAGATGGAGAAGGTGCTGCCGAAGAGCGTGTGGGAGAGCGTCAAGGGGATGGTGGAGTTGAGGTAGAACCAAGCTTTTGGCTATTTATCTCGGGAAAGAAATGGGGGGTTGTATGTATGTGTATGATTTAAGTTTTGGAAGAAGATGCGGAAGGCATGCAAAAAGAAAACAAAAAGCAAAACATTCAGGAAAAGGCATTTCGGGGGGGGGGGGGATGTTTTGTGAGAGGTGGGTTGGGTGAGGTGTGTTTTGTACAATAATCTATGAAATGGGGACTTGTAGAGGGTGTGTATAAAAAGGGTTTTTTATTTTTATTATGTTCATGATATTCTGTTACTGTGTTGGTCAAAGTAACGGTAGTGAGTCAAGTTCATAGGCAAGTGGCTGATGACATCCAGAATAAGTGAGTGAGAGGCCAGCTCACACAAGCCCTCTCATAGTACTATCAACTTGCCCGTCTGAATTTATCTGGCCGTAGCAGCCGAAGAACCTCAACAGCCAATGATTATCTATGATTGTGAATCTATGTGTGCCCTCTTACATATCGAAAAACTACATACGCGCAGTGCAGTTTTATGAATATCTTGACAAGAATAGATTCCAAGTGAGAAAATGTAATGACACACAGTCAGATCGAGTTTCCTGATCAAGTCACACACCATCATTGTTATCCCTTATTACCACAGTACTATCACAATAGTATCACAAGTAGTTACACATTTACATCACCCACATATCATCGCCACACCACCCACAGCCAACAACACTCTCGACTCTCATCCCCTCAACACGTTCAATTCTCACCCCACTGCCTCACATGTCAACCCCACAAGTCTATGTAATATTCATACATATAACAGCAAGCCTTGATCCGTAGTGCAACAGATATATACATTTCCAGACCCTATCAAAAGTCATCAACTCCTATCCACCAGGCTCTGCTAAGCACGAAAAGCCCGTTACAGACCCCCATGCAACCTTTGCTGCTCCAGCTTCCTCGACAAACGCCATTCGACTCCTTGATAAAAAATAGCAACCAAGACCAAGCTAAAAGAAGAAAAAAAGAAACGAAAAAGAAATAAGCTGTAGAGGATAGAGGATATCGATACACCTTCCCCTTCTGAAAAAACACCTATTTATCCCCCTCTCGCCCATCCAGATGAATGTTTAGCCGTTGGGTATCCTGGTATGCCCATACGCAATGCCCAAACCGCTCCCCCCGTTATGCTCCATGCCCATGGGTGAAACGCCGTGTTTGATGAGAATGTCTGCAACCAGCAGTCGTGATCGTCGTGGTCGAATCTGTGTTAGTAATTCTAGTCGTCATGCGCCGTACCGTGCCGTGGTCCCGTATACGAAAAGGTGTATGGTGAAACGAGTAAAATGCCTCATATATCTATCAATCAACCGATCAAGACCTCAAGCCTTAAGTGAGGCGACTGCTCGCGCTACCTCCTGGGACGCTATCTTCTCCCAGCTGTGCTTCGTTTCTTCAGTGACCGCCGAAGGATCCTTGACTTCTTCGTAGATCAGACGAGATATATCGCGGTTGATCTTCTCGTATTGCTCTGCAGTGAGCTGTCGATCACGCCAGTGAGGCCGAAGGGCTGTCTTGACGATGCTGTTGATGTTTTGTTTGAGCTCAAGAGGCAAAGGGCGCGTCGGCGACACATTTTCGGACCTTGGCAGCACAGCAGACCGGTTGCGCCGAGGTTGGGGCTGCCTAAGCTCCAACGGTCGCGGATGCGGGCGCCCGCGAGGCTCCGAATCGCTGTTCTCGGGCGAAGATCGGTTATCGCGATGTGCGTGCTTGTGTGGTGAGGTGGCTCGGGAAGGTTTGATAGAGCTGGAGTTTGATGATGACGCCCGCGTTGGTGAGAAGTTTGCTGGAGGGTAGATAGGCGTGATGTGTGAACTGAGCGTCATGTGCGGGGAGCTAGAGCGCACACGGGGAGGGGTAATGCATCCTTGGCTGAGAGGAGAAGGCGACCGGGCAGGCGACGAGACATCATTGGCACCCGGGATGGGGCCATAAATATGTCGAAGGGTTTCTTCGTCTGAAGGAGTGCTCATCTCGACCTCCTTCAGGAGCGAGGATAGAAACGAAGGGGGGACATCGGTAGCAGTCCGTGAGGCGGCCGCAGGGTTTGCTAATGAAGTGCCATTTGCCTGCTGGGGCGGGTTGGAAGGCTCCGCTTCAACTCTTGCGGCAGTCGACGATTCACCATTCTGAGCTGTCGGCATTCGTCTGGTTCTTGGTCGCTTGAGCTTCCTCTCGGGCTCTGGGTGCTGTTCCTCATGGGGCTCGGCCGTGCCGGAGCGTGACTTTCTCTTCTTGCTTTCGGTGGTATCCCTGGCCTTTTCCAACGCACCCCAAGCCAGTATCTCTTCTCGACTCTCTTGTGGAGGTGGCGGCGGCGGGGCTGGGCGAGCGAGAATCGGCATGTTATTAACGAACACTTCTCTTGCCCCCAAGCGACTCGCGATGTTCAAGCGTTGCTGCCAGCGTTCGTGTTCCTGCCTCTCTCTTTCTCGTAGTTGCTGTGACCGGCGCAGGCCCTCAAAGACGACCTGATCGTCATCGTCCTGGTAGTCAAGGTCCAGCTCAAGGGCGTCCCAGATCCGGCCCGTAATACGGCCCCAAGCGCCCTGCCATTCGTCGGAGCGAGCCCGCTGCCTAGCACGCCGCATGCTGGCTTGGGTGCGAGGGAAGTAGTACAGAGGGCGTGCGTTGAGGCCATTCCCGGCACCAGCAGGTTGAATGAGCTCGGGACCAAGTGAGTGGACGCATTCCATACAGAACCAGGGGCCAGCTGGGACCCGGTCGAGGCCAATGCAGTGCGTGTGATAGCATGCCTCGCATCCGTCGCAGAGCAAAAGAACCTCTTCGTGATCGGCCGAGTTGCACACAGGGCAAGGGTTGCTGACCACCGCCTCTTCTTCTGGGTTCTCGTCTGCCCACGCTTGTGGATCGAACTCGGGTACCTGCTTCTTGTCCTCGACTCGACGGGTGGACAAGTACTGGCCTAGTGAAGGGGTATGCATCAGTCAACAATGCACTTCTTTCATGGTTACGGAAGGTGTGGCAAAACTTACCTCCGATTTTGTCGTAGACTGTGACGACATGGAAGGTCTGGCGGCAGATGGGGCAGCTGTTTGCCTTTTCGCTCCATTCTCTCAGACAAGTATCGTGTAGCATGTGCCCACAGATGGGGATCTGTGCAACATGGTGCTCGCGGCCCTCGACCGGGAGCTCTTGCTTGCTATTAAGTTCAGCGAGAGCATCTGGATCGGTGGCAGCAAGACGTGCATGCTCGGCCTCGAGCTCCTTGGAGAGGTGTTGTTGGGCGGGGGTTACCGCATCTGGGTTGCTTTCGACGTCTAGGTTCTCCAGACAGACGATGCACTGGTCAGCCATGGTGTTGGCGGATGGCGTAGTGAGCCGAAATCGAAATCCCCAAAGCTCAAGTGGCGCTGGGGAGTCATGTAAATGATCTCCTCAGCACGGGGTAAAAGGTGTCAAAAAAATGGAGGATTGAGCAAGAGGAAGAGGAAGAGGAAGATGAAGAATTGAAGAGCGACGTGAGACGATCGCTTCAAGTGGGTGGAATTCCACAGTTGAGCCGGGTGAGCACAGCTTGATTGCCCGTGTAAGTGGTGGTTGTGGTGGGCGTTGGTGGGTGGTGGTGGCGACGGGTGGCAGTGGGTGTCCGTAGAGGCAGACCTGCCTGGGGAGATAGGCGGTGGTGGTAAGGTAGGTAGTGCGGGTGTGCGGGTGCTGGGGTTGGGAGGCGGTGCTCTGAGTGGACTGCTGGAGATTCAAAGAGGGGTGCTCTGAAGAGTGGAAAGTGAGGAAAGGGAAGAAAGAAAGGCTGCGGACCCGCGAGGTGCCTTTTTGGCGGCGCCCGTGTTAGCGCAGTGAATCTGGGAGGCACGGGCCAATCAAGGAAGACGCCGTCCACAGCTCAGGGTGACACTGGTACACTTTTGGTACTCTTTCCAGTCACGTTGTCGAGCTGTCGAGCTTACTGTGTGCTTCCTCTGAAATAGGGAGAAAGTAGGTACCTTGATGAATAAGGCTCCTCCTAGCGATAAAACTTAAACTTCCCCAACCAGCCACTCAATATCGGCTATCTCTCGAAGCTTTGGTCACTCCGGGACCCCACGAGAAGGATGATGGCGATGATGAAAACAAGTGGACACCGGAAGCCCTTCCTCTCTTATTGTAAACATCCAGAGAATAGAGGAGATTAGAATCATTAAATTCACCAATTGATTTGGACGGGGCCCCAACTTAGCGGATGTGGTATCCCCCCCTTTCGAATTATTGCCTTCTGCACCGCAATACTCCCTCACTTCTCCCAGAACAGAAGTGACGGAACGTTTGAGACAGCTGCCGCGTGCCAAGCCGACGCTGAGGATGTCTGTTCCGCCCTCCTCTTCCGAACCAGGTTCGCACGCTTTGCTGAAACCTGTGTAAACGCCGCTGCCTCCGAATTCTTTGCTTCCTACGGAGGAGCCTGAGAGACACCCCAGCGTGCCTATCATGCCACGTTAGTGTAACCTCATCTAGTACCAACAGTTCACAAACGTGGGGCGCCCAAGTTAGTCATCCTGGTGTAACTGTGAGCTCAGGTTCTCATGCCCGTGTATTCAAACTTCACTTATCACTATCGAGAGTTCGAGGTAGCTCGATGAGTCCTCGTCATATGACGTGGTCCGGTCGCAGCTGACTATTCCTCCCCCCCCCCCCTCCAACTCCCCAAACCATCGTCCCCCAAAGGCGGGGAATTGTGGTTTCATTGTCAAAGACTGACTTGGCCTGAGCTCGGCGACGGGAATGCAGAAGCGGTAACTCGGGATTCAATGTAGCGAGACTGCAACGAACAAAACAAAGGTGCCATGGCGAATCGTGACATTTGACATCTGCGCGCTCTAGAAGCTTGCGATCGAGAAGTTTGCTCCCGACTATGGTCGTGTTGAGTGAGGGAGCGACGTGCTGATGCGCTTCCCTTCTATACATCATTTAAGTGACAATCGTGAACGAGACCGTGGACTCGCCGTTGCTCAAAGAATTCTCATTGATCGACCCGCCGTACCCAACGGCTGAAATTGTGTACTGCAGAGCCTCCGTTGTCCTTTTCCATGACACCAAACCCAGAAGCCAAACCATGCCCATCAACGCACTTAAACTTCAGTGATCTCGCGAAGTCTGCGGAGAGTCGACCGCATAGCGGCAGCAGCAGGAGTACTATCGTCGGTCAGCCGGTTTCCTGTTTGTGAGTTTTCGTGGAGACAACATACGCAACGACGTAAGCACCACCAGCCATGACCTTCTTGCAGGACTTGCAGTTCCAGATACCGACGGAAGTGCGGCGAACGGAGTCCTTACCGCAGAAAGCTACAGGATGTGTTAGCAATTTGTGGAAGCTTTATTTGAGGAAGCCACGGGGGTCCATGGCCCTCACATGCCGGAGAGGGAACATACTGCAGGTGTATCTGGCGTGCTGGGACACTTCCTGCTTCTTGACGAGCTTACGGAGCGAAGCACCGTATCTGAGAGACAGTCAGCACCAAATCCATCTTCTTGCTGATAACCAAGTTCCAAAAGGCGGGCGGAAGCGTCGTCGACCGGTCGAGTCCTCTGGGACATTGGCGGTCGGGTTGCGCGTCTCAAAGAGATCGAGTTGTTGTTCTTCAAATCGAGTTGGGGTAGTCCAAAACATATAGCCCCTATCCAACCAAGCAATAGATTCCCGAATGAAACTCCAACCCTCAAGACCATCATCCGCCGTTGAAAGTTGCCATCGTGAGTTCCACCACTCAGTTGGTGGGTTTTGGCGGGGTTTCGGAAGCGGGAAACTGGCAGTTTTCGGGGGAGTCGCTTTCGGAGAACTCGGTGTCGTCGTCGTCGAAAAAGGCAAAGAGAGGGGATTCAAAGCGGAAGAGTATGGGCGACTAACCTTGTACCGTACTATTTTTGCACCATTAGCGATTTGTTCAAGCGACCGCGGCAGCAACCACCGCAGGATCAGAGGGACAGCGATATTACTTACCTTGCCGGAAATGCCGACCTTCTTCGTGCGCTTGGACATTTTGACTGATTATTGGGTTGGGATCTGGGTCGTGATCTCCAAGTACGAGTCGCTGGGCGTTCGGCGGGCAAGTCGATTTTGATAAATGTGCAGCTCAATTTTTGGTGTGTGCCAGGGGACCGCGCAGAGGAAAACTCGGAATCTAGGCGAAACCATTTTGCCGTATTTTTTTACCTCCAGCTGGGACCAGCATGTGCGGGGCGGGGCACGCCAACCCCAATTATTATGGGGCCCTTTTGCAGACTCCCGCTGCCAAGATTGCGACCGTTGGCCAATGCGTCATTTGCCTGCCGGGGTTGTTCACTTGGAGTTGCCCGTTTCGATCTTTGATCTTTGGCGACACAAGGAGCATCAGGGAGAAAACCGGAAGCCGGTTCTTTGCCCGAAAGCATTTTGATGCGCCGTTGACTTCCAAACACTAGGGAGCTATTGACGGCGTTGATTGCCTATTCTGGCTCGACATATGCCTCTGATACCATCAACACGGCACTTTCAGCTGTAAGACAGGGATCATAGCAACGATGCCGTTGATGAATGGTTGACGCAAAGCGGGTCTATGCTCGAGCTCCTCCCCTCCTATCCAGAGCCCAAGTATTTGGGCAAATCTACTTCGTACGATAAAGATAGCTAGTCAGCCTTCAATTCCACTCCTCGGCTTATCCTTCTGGGTAACTTATTCGTGCCGCTATTGAAGAAAGTCCGAACTCCTCAACAAGATGACGTTCAAAAATCACGGCCGCCAGTACGACCTCGTCGTCTTTGGAGCCACTGGTAAGCTATCATGAGCTCTCCCACACTCATGTTCTCACACTGACATTGATACAGGCTACACCGGCAAACTCACCGCAAAATACATCACCACTCATCTTCCCAGCACCCTCAAATGGGCCATTGCCGGCCGCTCCCAAGCCAAGCTTGAGCTCCTCACCGAAGAGCTCAAGAAGCTCAACCCGGACCGCTCACCCCCCTTTATTGAAACCTGCTCTCTCAATGACACCGAGCTCTCGTCCCTCACCAAGAAAACCTTCATCCTCATCACCACGGTCGGTCCCTACTCCGCACACGGCGAGCACGCCTTCAAAGCCTGCGCCCAGAATGGCACCCACTACCTCGACGTCACCGGCGAAGTCCCCTACGTCGCCGCCATGATCAAGAAGTACGAAGACACGGCCAAATCCACCGGCGCCATCATGATCCCCCAAATCGGCATCGAGTCCGCCCCTCCTGATCTCCTCACCTATGCCCTGGCTTCCACACTGAGAGAGGAACTCAACGCCAAAACCGCCGATGTGACTGTGTCGATTCACAAACTCAAATCGGCTCCGTCAGGCGGGACTTTGGCGACAGCTCTCACAATCTCGGATCACTTTCCTCTCCCTACGTTAATAGCCTCTTACAAGCCCTATGCTTTGTCTCCAGTCCCTAACCCAACCCGCGCCCCTTCAACGGGCCTCTTGACCCGCATCACCGGCCTCATCACAGTCCCCCATCTCGGTCTCCTCACCTCCAGCATCGCCAATGGCACCGACACCGCGTTGATCCACCGCACCTGGGGCCTGCTCTCCACCCTCCCCTCCCGTCAATCCCAATCCTATGGCCCTAAATTCAGCTTCCGCGAGTACATGAAGCCACGGAATTGGCTCACGGGCATCGCTATCCACTTTGGGCTCATGCTCTTCGGTCTTATCATTGTTACTGGACCTCTGAGAAGATTCTTAGCTGGGAGGGTAACCCAGCCGGGCGAGGGTCCAGAGGAGGATGTAGCGAAGCAGGACGAGATTGAGTACAGAGGCGTTGCCACTCCTGATGGGAATTTCGGGAAGAAGAAGGCTGTGGGGAAGGCGTGGTTTATGGGGAGTACGTATTACCTGACGGGTATTTTCCTCGCGGAGGCGGCAAGGACGTTGCTGGAGGAGGATTTGGGGTTGGAGGGGGGCGTTTACACACCTGCGTTGTTGGGGGGGAAGTTTGTGGAGAATTTGGAAAAGGGGGGGTTTAGAGTTGAGACGAGGATTTTGGAGGATTAAAGGGGTGGTGATGATGGGGGTTTGTGCTGTAGTTTTAATGAGGTGTAGGAGGTGGGAGGTTGGGTGTATGCTATACCTAGGTGGGTTGAAAAAATTTACGTACATGTGTTCATCTTGATTTGAACATATTTCTCAAGCAAGTCAAACTCCAGCCTATACCCACGCTATCTGGCGGCAACCCGTCACATGACAGCAACAGGAACTCGAAACCATCCACCCCCCAACACCACGACCCCCTCCCACACTAGACCACATCCACACAACAGATCCAATGTCAGATAGAGAGACACCCATCACCTCTTCATCACCTCTCAGGAGCAACCAGTATATACACTGTGCCCACCCCCTGACTCATCTCCAACAGCCCAAATAACCTTACAGCCACAAAAAAGCCACCCGTGGTCAAGTGATTTCAAGGCAAAAAGGCCGCCACCCAATCGAGTATTAGGACCTACAGCCTCTGTATTTTGACTCATATCCGGAGTTTATAAAACCTTGCACACCAAGGTTTTCGCAGCCGAGCCCACCCTTCCTTCTCATATAAACGCCACACGAGAGGGCTGGACGGTGAGTTTTTGTTATCTTTTTGAGTTTTCACTTTTGTGTTTTGTGAGATTTTGGGAGGGAGGTTGATGTGTGGGGTTTGTGGCGTGGCGAGAGAGAGGGAGGTTGTGTGTTGGGACGTGGTGATGATGCTGGCTAGGGTTGGAAATAGCAGGATTATGTTGTAGAAGTTGTGAAAGTCGACAGTTGTTTATGTTTGAGTTGGAAGGATATGGCTTGCCTATGAGCTCTGATGCATCTCTCGCCCCTATCGTCTGGATGAATGGTATCTAATAGACTTGAAAAAGTCTTGATGTTTTAGCGATGGACTTGTGTCAAACTTACTACTGAATCAATTGTGGATGGACACTGTTTTGTGATCTTGTTGTGCCGTGCCTTCTGTAGCTTGTTACGTCGTCGACGTGGGTATATGTACTGTATTTTATTGCCAAGGATCAAGACATTCAGAGGCCTTAAAGTGCAGACAAATGCTCTGGAAATGGAGATGGTAGTTGTTGTCTGTGCTAGGTTGCTAGCTCGACTCGTTCTGTGGTCTGTCTATGGACTATCAGTTGACACCCTGAAGGTATTCATCTAGCTAAATACCTAACCCTTTCTACTTGTGATCTGATCGAAGAGCTTGTTCGTATAGTACTTGGTGGCTATGGTGCTTTTATATGTGCTATGGTGATTCTGCGATACTTTGGTTTAGTTCTAATGAATGTATGAGAAGCCGGCTTCTCCTAGAAGCTGCTGGTTAGCTTGTGATGGGGAGATGTGGCAAACAAAGGATTGAGGACGGGTTTGTTGTTAAACAGGAAATGGAACTCATCTTGAAATGCAAAGATTTCACACGGGCAGAAAACAGAAAGAAATTGAAAACAACGTTCATGAATTGATACCTTTACGCTAGCTATGCTTGTCGAATTGATGGCGCATTCTAGCTGCGTGTATCATAGAGATGTAACATCTCGGAAAATTGAATGAGAAGCAAGAGTATCTACAATATCTGGCATAAGAAATCACTGTTGGAAATCCACCCCAGATCATCCCTCTTTCTCCAATTTTGTTTGCCTCCGGTATGGCTTCACTCCTCGTCGTACTCCTCGTCGGACTCCTCTTCGTACTCCTCGCTCTTCACAAGAAGATCCTGCGTGTCCTGAACCCGAAATTCTGCACCATAATAATCGTCAGAAGAAGCAGCATCTCGGTCAGCAGGTGCAGCTGTCAGGTCATCGCCCTGAGCGAGATCAAATCCGTCGTTATGCTCAACCGAGGACTCCCTCTCCATAACCTCAGCGTCTGGTGTCGAAGGCGAGCCATGCCAGATCTCATCGAATCTTCGATCGCCGGTGGCCAGAAGGTTGCTGATGGCTTCTTTCGAAGCCGCCGAGACCTTGATTCTGTGCTCCTCCCAGAGCACGCGCTTGAATTCTCTGCCAAGAGTTGTGATGACGCCTCTGCACTTTCCGCTGATCTTGTCCTTGCAGTTGTCCAGACTGGTGCGGAAAGTCTCCTCGACTTTCTCAGCTGCGGCTCTGAACATCGAATCTGCTTCCTTCTCCATATGTGTTCTCATGAGCCCTTTCATTCGTTCATAGCACCCCGGCCCTGTTGACAAAAACATTAGCACTAGCTCTCAAACGTAACAGCCAAATGGGGAAACATACCTTTCTCCTCTCTGCAAGCGCGGTATGCTGGAAGCATAGCTTCTTTGATGGTCGACTCGATCGTGCGACTGGCAACCTTTTGCCCATCGCTGAAACGCTTGTCGAGTTCCATCACGTCGCCGATCTTGTCTTCTTCTTGTTCCAGTACGCGCATCACCGACTGAAATACCGGCAGCATCCTGAGGACATCACGCTGGGCTATGCTATTGCGAAAAGCACGTGTCTTCATGCTAAGGCTGTCGGCCATGCACTCGAAATGCTTGGTCGAGCTTATTCTATCCCACCCGTAAGAGAGAGAAGCCTCGAAGGGCTTAGAGAGGTCTGCTTCTGGTTAGCAATTTCCATATATTATGCTGAGAGTAATCTCACCATTGTTCAAGTCGAATGGACCGTCCTTGTTCTTCCACACGCCCCTAACAATTTGACTGTTAGATACATTGTCATGACTCTTGAAGATTTGTGTGTTTGACTTACTCTCGGACACAGGCCGCGCGAAATGTGCCATAGTGGAAGCCCTTTTCTCGCGCAGGCGAAAACCATCTCTGGAGGGTCGTGACTGCACTCTCTGATGCAATGTCACAAGCACTAGGCAACTTGCGGAAGATGTTGGAATACAGCGCGTCCTCGAAATTGTTGAAATGTTCCTCAATGATCGAGTCAAAGCTCTGCTGAAGTTCATTGATAGCAACGGTGAGGAAATCCTCCTCGACCATTCTTAAGTCTTCCGCGAGTTTGTAAGGCTGACCACCGATCACAATTCGCAAATGCAAATCGATGACAAACCGACGAAGGTCTCGAGAAAGTTGGCGATACCTTGCGCCCTCCGTCTGTGCGACAATGCTGAGAGCGTGTTCCTTGAGCGCAGGAATCTGTGTCTCTTCAGTCTTGGTAAATCCATGGAGTGACTCGTCTTCTTGGAGTCTGCCCGTCAGTTTGTGGTAGGCATTGCTTGACACGCAAAAAACGGGTAGACTTTGGGCAAGCTTGCGGTACTTGTCTCGCTGAGTTCGATCGGGATCATGCTCATCGTCGTACGCGGCATCTTCTTGTTCCATGCTGTAAGAGATCGGTAAGCTCATGCAAAAGGGAGTGAGATACTTGACGCCAAAATACAACTCACTCTCGAATCCTTTCCGCAAACTGCTTCTGAATTTCAGGCTTTGCGTAATCATTGCGGTATTGAATGCATGCGCCTCTCCTCTGATGTTTTAGGAGATCGCTGACTTTATTCATGCTATCCACATCAGCCTCAAGAGGCGTCTTGGTGCCCTCAAGAGATGACTTTTCCTCCTTCAATTTGCTCACCTGCTCCTCAAGATTTTGCACTCTTTGTGTCGCAGCATCTCGGGAGATCTCCTCGGTCGTAGGCTGACCCTTCTTAAATAAGGGCTCATCGTCGTTAGTTAGATCGCTCAGCTCGGAGCCTTGATCTTGCTGCTGCTTCCATACGCGCTTGCGTGCCTCATCGGCAGCTGCTCTGGCAGGTCGTTTGCGCGAGATTTGTGGAACCTCGAGAACGACCATGCTATCGTGGCGCTGATCGGCTGCAAGTAGAGCATCCCTCAAGCCCCGAATCCGAGTTTCACAAAGCGTAATCTCTTGCGTTATCTGCGAGATCCGGGTCTTTACAGGCTTAAGCTTTTTACTGCACTCGTCGATTTTGGCTCGCATCACCCTGAGCTGATCATGGTGACGACGTGCCTCAGAATCGTCTGGAAGCTCCCTCAAGAGCTCCGTCTCGGAGATGTCATCCGTCTTGGAGCAGATGACGGCGACTGCAGAGTAGGCCCCGTCAAACCGGAGCTGTCTCGTGAACGCATCGCTGAGAAGCTTCGAAGCAGCTAGATCATCGACCGCTCGATTGATTGGGGCGACCACCCAGATGTTTGAACAGTGTTGGATGTACTTACTCGCAATCGCGGACCGAGCAGCATTGGAATCCTGTACCCCTGGCTGTTTGACTGTTAGAAGACCACCATCATAATCGAGCACGAGAATAAGCTTACCAAGTCCACGAGAACCAATCCATTTCTCAGAATGTCAGATCTGGCAAAGAGGCGAACAACCTTGATCAAAGGCCAAAACTCGGGCGCTTCCATTTCCCTGGGCTGTCCTCGACCTTTCTTCTTGGAGTCGACAAAGGTTCGAAGAAGCTTGACAAACTCGTCGGAGGACGTGCCGGCAACAGTCTTCACAGATCCTAACAAGTGATCGACCGACTCCTCTTTGATCAAGGTATCCACGCTGAACCTTCCTTTCTTAATATCATCTCCCTTGAGCGCTGGATAAACAGCTTTGACCTTCTGGTACGCAATGCCAGCATCGCTCTCGTTGCCAAACGCCTCAGGTCCAAAGATCGACTGGCCAGTGTGGATGTCGTCCAAAAGAACATCGAGTTCTTTCGCCCACTCACCGGCGGTGATGAACTCCACCTCTGCCCGATACATCTCATTGGGATCGTTTGATGCATTGTACGAAACCTCCGTGATCGTTGCGGTGCAAGCCCTCATGCAGTTCGTGGGGAGAATATCTTCCTCATCCAGCAAGGCATTGATCAGGCTGCTTTTGCCGGCTCCAGTGCTCCCTAACACTCCAACCACCACACGCTGCGGGCTGGCTTTTTGTTGGAGGCGGTTAATTTCTTTGCGCCACTTTCCTATCTCAGGAATGTCCTTGGTGCTTTCAACAACAGCTTTTAAATCCTGGAGGAATTCCAGGGTATACTGATGCCCCTCAACGAGCTTCGAAAACGGTTCTTCTTTGCTGAGAGCTTGAAGAGATTTGAAAAGATCGTTCTCTATTGTGAATGCTTCGAGAGGCTCGGCTCTCTTGCTAGGAGATGATCCCATGGTGGCAAATCCAGCCAGTTATTTGATGGTGCGCTGTGATCTAGAGGTAATGTTCCAGGTTAGCAAAAAAGCATTCGCGATAATTACCTAAACAGCAGGCTGGTTTTTCTGGTGATGAAGCTGGGTACCTACCACGATGCCACCATCTAGAGGTTTTCAACACTGAAGGCTGATGCGACTCAACTACGCCGTAGAAGTCAACAATAACGGG
Organism: Cercophora samala; assembly: GCA_030512305.1. NCBI lineage: Eukaryota > Fungi > Ascomycota > Sordariomycetes > Sordariales > Lasiosphaeriaceae > Cercophora > Cercophora samala. Next base: position 137,622 of record JAULSY010000002.1, on the reverse strand, counting down.
AATGGTATGAAGTTGCTGAGGTGATACTGATGGGCAGTGAGCCACGGGAAGCTGGTGGTTGCAGGAGGAGAGTAAAGAAACCTGCTCGGCGGAAGAAAATTAAACTGAGAGGGAAGATTTGAGGCAGACCTCTGACTGGAGAAAAAACCGAGTGATTTGATAGGAGAGCTCGAAGTTGCGAAAAAGCTCGCACGAAAACTCCTAGATAAGCAATATGAGATAGGAGATCAGAGGGGAAGGAGCAACCCGTAGCTCGGGAGCTGAATAGAGAGAGGCACTTTCAGAGTTGTAATTGAACATAATCTTCGAGGGGAGCCCTGGGGGATTTATGCAAGTCAGTTTCCACGAGTAACTACTTAATGATTCATCATTGGAAGCTTAGACTAAAGAAATATAACAAGGCCAAAGTACCAACATTTGCTCCTCAAGCTGGGAGACAAGAGGGAAAGGCATTAGACAAAGAACCGTCCCAGCGCAGTGAAGTCCATTCTACCGTGCTCCAAGAAATATTCTTGAGACGGTAAATGATGCCAAGAGGTGTGTCTACTTACTTACCTAGTCTTCATCAAATCTTATGCAAGGCACACAACTAGCCACCAAGCACGGCAACATGGCTCATACCATACAGCACACTAAAGCAACGAAGGCAACCACGGCTTACATGCTACCTGAAGTGGGGTTCTCAGTTACACCTATTCCTATTCTGTACCAATGGACTTGTCTACCTAAGGTATGGAAGAGGATCCTTACCTAGAAAACAACTAAAAGAACAAACGATATAATTTAGCCATGGACCTGCAGTCAGATATGGCGCATAACAGGCTGCAATTTCTATCTCCGCAGTCTGGTTAGCTGGAACTGAGGGGAAACAACGAAGTGCTCGACAGTGTCAAGTGATGTTTGTAGACGTCCAGTGTTCCTTGCATTGTTCACCGGGATCAATATTGTGAGAATAGTCGTAATTGTGACAGAAGAATGGAGCATGGATATCATTATTGGCAAATATTTCACCCTTGATGGCTACAACAGTTTGGTGAAGTTATTCCCAACCTGCGTTTACATGGGACGTTGGAAATTGGGTGAGGCTCAACTGGCTCTGCCAAGACCGAATGAATCCCTGGCCTACACTAGGTGGTTGAGCGGGCGCTGACCGCCTTTTAAAGTGCAGTGATTCTGCCAACGTGGTCCAGGCGGGAGCTCCAAACAGGGGCTGTTTCCCAGCGAACTGCCACCAAGGTCCACTACCAGCAACAACATCGACGACTAAGCAGACCCGCCCTCAGACTCTGACGACGACATCATCGCGGAGAAGCACAGCCTGGAATACCATTGTCTAATTATTTGTTGGAAATCTCTTGTAGGAATATTTAGCTTCGAATTCTCCCATCAGCACCGTTTCTTCCCCTGCGCCGAACAATCTGCTTTAGTTACCCACTACCTGACCGAGCAACCACAAGCAATCCCCCAAGTCAAAATGTCTACAATCACGCCAAATGCACTCCAAAGCGAGCGGCCCCCCATTATTCCCAACTCTTTCAATGCCAATCAGCCAGCTACGATCCGCCTCTACCCTCTGTCAAACTACACATTCGGCGTCAAGGAGACCCAGCCCGAGGAAGACCCCAGCGTGATCGCGCGGCTCGACCGCCTCAACGACCACTACGAGAAGCATGGGATGCGCCGGACTTGCGAGGGGATTCTGGTGTGCCACGAGCACAATCACCCACACATCCTAATGCTCCAGATCGCCAATGCTTTTTTCAAGCTGCCCGGCGACTACCTCCACCCAGAGGATGACGAGATCGAAGGGTTCAAGCGTCGCCTCGACGAGCGCCTTGCGCCAGTCGGCAGTCTGGGCGAAGGCAACAAGGCTGCCGACTGGGAAATCGGCGACTGCCTTGCGCAGTGGTGGCGCCCCAACACCGAGACCTTCATGTACCCCTTCGTCCCTGCCCACATCACGCGGCCTAAGGAGTGCAAGAAGCTCTACTTAATCCAGCTACCTGAGACTAGTACGTTTCCTCTCCCAGTTCTCATCTCCTGTTCATGCTAATGTTTTCCCATCAGAGGTCCTGTCGGTGCCTAAAAACATGAAGCTACTTGCTGTCCCCCTCTTCGAGCTTTACGACAACACCCAGCGATACGGGCCCCAACTCTCCGCCATCCCCCATTTGCTCAGCAGATACAACTTTGAGTTTGTCAATGAGGACGGGGAGGTCGTCGCCCAGACTCCTACTGCTGGTCAGGAGAACTACCCCAAGACTCGGGTTCTGGCTGGTGGTAACGAAGATGTTGACATGAAGACTGATGAGGATCAGAAGTGGGATGAGTTGAAGAAGGAGGAGAACGGCGCCAATTAATCGTGCTCTTGGTCCTTTGTTCTCTCTTTCAGTAGAAAGCAGGGAACAACCTGCAACAACTTTTCTTTGGTTTCTGCGACTCATGCGCGCTACACATAAAACAGGATGGAAGGGAATGGGTTGGCGGATCCGGGGTTTGCTTTGAGCCTTTTGTCTTTTCAAGAGAGCAGGCGTCAGGAGGAGTTTGGACGGCGTTTATCAGGTCAGGCACATACCATGGGGGTGCTTCTGCAAGAAATGGGATCATGTTTGAGACATTTGCATTGTTCTTGTTTGCTGTTGGGGCTGCAACTGGTGTCCATGTGAAATGTTTGGGACATACGGTTTGGAAAAGACTTGATGGAGAGCTGGCTTCCTATTGACACCCCTTACGATGTGTGGTGGGTAGGTAGGTAAACCTGCGGAGTCAGGTCGAAGCCACGTCTGCAGTCATACGCCACGAGCCAAATCAGAGCCTTTGGAGGGGATGGTGTGGAGGTTTAGAGTTTGGGGTCTTTCGTGGCTTCAACCAAGTCTCTTTTTCTCTTGCTCCGTACTTTGCTGACCATCCTCACTCCCCCACCACGACTTCATCAGTCTGATCGGCTACATCCACCATATCAACAACTCAAGCAGGCCATCGCATCAACAAGAAATCATCACATCACAATGCCCACCGTCGGCCAATTCAACGCGTTTTGCGATGCCATGATTGAATACCACACTGACCAGGTCCTCGCGGCTGTAGGCAAGCGATATCGGGACATGTGCCAGGGGTATTTCTGGATTAACGAAAAGCGACGGGACATTGACGCAGAGGAAAAGGAGCCCAGGTCGAATCTCTGGTGGACAGAAGAAAAAAAACTCAGGTTTGGAAATGCGTTGCCTTTCTCGTGCGGCAATGGATACTAAGCGGTTGCTGATGTAGACATTCGTGGAGCTGGAAAGAGACTGACTACCACGAGGGCGAAGTCAACAAGTGGAAGGTCCTCAGGGGAGAACTCAGCGCCAGTCGGTTTGTCGACTATTGTGATGATATCATTCGCTGTCATTACAACCAAGCGGCAGAGGTGACGTTCTGGCGATGGAAACACCATGGCTTGAATCCGAACCGACAAGAATATCCTGATGACGACGGTTTGGGCCATGCTGGCAGGTTAGTCCAACCCATCTATCTCTTGAGTTTCCAGAAATTTATACTAAGCGGACCAATACAGGTTAGCGCAATGGCACGATGTGTGGCTTTATTGTATGGGTGAGATCGATAGGTGGAGGGCCTATAGAAAGGAGGTTCTGACAAACGAGGCAAGGGTATAGAAGCCTGTTCGCCTTGTCCGTGGTCGGGGTGGATGAGACGACCTGTGACCAACACCTTGTCGCTATCCAAGGGCAGCTCTTATCAATTTTGAGTTGTGATTGACACCGAAGTAAACTCTATGGCGTTCTCCCTCCTCGTGGTCATGCTGTGGATAGAAAACCGGCACTACCAAATACCTAAGCTATACCCACAGTTTCTGAATGACAGTCCCAGTTATTTTCTCCAATGCGTGTGGTGGTGAAATATGTGGCGTGGGCGGTGATGGAAGTTTAACTCTTTTCCCCAACAGACCCGGACATCCAGATCCCATTAAGCAACAAGCCAACCGCATCCAGATGCCTACAGCCAGCCAGTTCAGACCCTTTTGCTATGTCATGATCGATTACCACGCACATCAGCCAGGCAGCCGCAAACATGGAAGAGCACCAGACTAGCCCACCGATCGAGGCACACCAGCCACGTCAAAGTGCGACTGACAAGGGCAACGACCCCTCTACATCTCCCAGCCCCAGCGATAAGCTCGCAAGTTGGAAGCCCACCGCTCGTCAAGTCAACGCCTTTTGCGATGCCATGATCGAGTACCATGCTGATCAGGCAAGATGGGCTCAACGGAAGTCGCCGGGGTGGGACCACGAGCTCATGTTCAAGACATGGTATGGATACCTATTCCATCTCGTTATTTGCACTTACCGAGTTGATGATGGTATTGATAAGTACTGCAGTCGGTCATTTGAAGAGCTTCGACGGCGTTTGGACGCTCATGAATGGTATATGGAAGTACAAATGCACCACTGGGGTCAGGTTTTCGAGTGGGTGGCGTTGAGGTCGATGGTCAAGAGGTAGATGTGTCCATGTCTAGGGTATTGATATTTTATCAAACCACCAATGTTTCCACATGGCGAAAGGAATAGGTTACCCTGCGGCAAAGGACCGGGACAATGGGATTGTTTGGGTTTTGTCGCTGTATTATATGCCACGACCACTGCCACCAGCACACCTGTATTGGCATTCCTCATCCCACATATTTGGGCTAGACCTGCTGTCAAATTGAGGTGTCCAAGGTCATGATATTTTCTTGAGATAATAAAAACATGAATAATGGGGAGAATCCGTAACTGTAAATACACCCCCCCTCTGTCACAAAGGGGCTTTGTCATGTAGACCCTCCCCATCACCCACATCACCCGCAATTGTCAAGCATAACAAAAAACGAAGTCAAACCACTCACTCCAAACAAAATAAACCACACAAACAACCATGATCCCCACCGTCGGTCAATTCATCGCATTCTGCGACGCCATGATCGAATACCACGACAGCCAGCAAGCCGAATCAGAGCGCAAGGCCGAGGAGAATAGAGAGGATCCAGAAGGATACGAAAGGCTGATCAGAAGACAACTTGATCTCTCACCGAGGCCCAGCAGGTTTGTACATACAGCCCACCCTTCACATATAGGGGACTCACACTGAGAAGAACACTGCAGAGACAGAGAGTACGAGAACAACGCCCTCTACCACTGGGGCGAACGCATAAAGTGGAGAGTCATACGGGGAGATCTCCCCTCAGGGTACTGGAGCTCATCTCAGCCCTTTCTAGGGGGAGCCGAGGAGTAGAAAAAGATTTGACAGGAGGGAGAATTAAACACTGGTTAAAATCTATATCACTTTCTTTTTTTCTTCAGGCCCGGTGTATGTGTCCAAGACATGCATGCAAGTGTGATGTTGTCGCAAAACGGAAACTCGGCTACCTACCTACCCTACCGTACATTAAGTCCTCCCTTGCTTCCCAGGAATGTAACACAAAGGCGCCTCTCTTAATTTGTCTTCGGAGATATACACCAACACCAATAGACAGACCTCATGCTTGTAGGCCAGAGCTAGCCATTAGTGAAACACAGCGGGGACGTTCCTTTTCGAGAAGCATTCCCTTTCTTCGGGTTGTTTATAAAGATCCGAGCTGTGCCGTTAGACACCTGCATATTCCGTGAAAAGACATTAAACTAAAGGGGCCAAGCAATATCTCCTTGGGGGATATCGATTGTCTTTTGAGGCTTACTAGTTAATTTATCTTCCAAGTGCCCGTTTGACTATCCTCCAAGGCTGTTGAGTATCTTTTCGAGGGCCTAATCTTGGATTTTCCAAGCCCCAGCTCAGGCAGGGTATGGGTCGGTCGGTCTACCTAGTCAGTCAGTTGCAGAGCAGAAGGTATATATAAGCAAGCACTTAGGTACGTGAATATTTCACAGAGGACATAGTGGACTCTCAACAAGTTGGGGTCTGGATAATGGACTCTTAACAAGTTAGGGTCTGGAAGCAGAGCTGCCTGGGCACGCCGAAGCGTCGTTCTGTTTAAACGTTACGCTTTGAGGAGCTGCTGTTGACTACCTACCTAGGTCCGTGAGGAAACCACCAGTCTCGATACCTCCTTCTTCGAGGGGGCAAATGCTGGACGAACGCCTCCAACAAGCGTGCGGTATCGTCCATTCTCCTTATCGGTGTATGCCTTTTCAAAGCATCCAGAGATTCGATCTTCGTTGCCCGAATTGTCTCATTCTTTTCGACGTAAGTGAACTAGGGCTTGCACGCGCGGTCAGCTGGGTTCACACACGCAGGTCGACTGGACCTGTGCGCGCGCGGTCGGTTGGGTCTCACTCACCGTCTATTGGGGTTCACACGCCTGCCGCACCATGCTCATCTCTCCGTCTTCGCCCTTGATGGTTTGGTAAACCACCCAGCCCCTGGGAGACGGTTTTTTATATCCCTTGTTGATGAACTTCTCTGGCCCAGTGACACTTTTGACGGGGCCCCTTGAACAGGTAGGGTCGTCTCACACACTAACCCTCTGGCCGACTGGGGCTTGCTCGCGGTCATCTGGGGTTTGCTTGCGGTCAACTGGGATTTGCTCGTCAAATGTTAAGATTCCCTCTTCATAACAAGAGCTTGATCTTTCTCGTCAATGTCCCATATAGAGTCTATTTGGACCTCCACCACGGAGACATGGAGCTCAATTGGGACATGATCGCTGCTGTCGAGAAGTCAGGATGTTACGAAACAGACTCGGACACAATAGTTGCCGTCGAGATTCCAGGACTTTCCAGAGTAACAGGCGTCGTTTTTGTTTCGAATCCATCTCGCTTTTCCTCATCGGATTGGTGACGGATAGCCGCCTTAAACCTACAGCCGACCTTTCTCATGTGGTTTAGGTACACATATGTGTGCCCGTGTGACAGCATGCTAGGGACAAAGTTGAGCGGGAAAAGCTGATAATCCATCGATTAAGTTTCCATCCATCCTCTTTACTAAACGGGCTTCGCAGACAAGAGGTGGACATCAAAGGTGTCGTGTTTGTTATTGATGTAGATACTGCTACCAAGAACATCACATCAACAGCTCTCTCTCCCCTCTCATGTCCCCCTCAACGTCGACTCATAGGGAAATCATAGCCTCTCCCCCAGTCAAGCCTTCTCCCCCTGTATCGTAGCAACAACCCGGCGACTATGCTTGGCAGCTCTAAACTCGAGATACCAGATCCCCTGCCACGTTCCGGTGCACTATTCACCCATTAGCATCCCACTTCCTTCTTCCATCCACACACCAGTGGGCACTTACAAGCTTCCCATCCTTGATCGGAATCGTCACACTAGCCCCAATCAAAGCACTCTTGACATGAGCAGGCATATCATCCAGCCCTGCCCTCACATTATCAGCCCTTGTCCATCTCACCCTCACTCCGGAAATAACTCACCCTCGGCATCATGCCTATAGAGCGCCTCCCCCTTGGGCCCCTGCTCCGGCACAATCTTATCCAACGCATCACTCATATCCGCCCTCACATCCTCATCCCAATTCTCATTCAGACTCAACGCGCAAGACGTATGCTGAATAAACAGGTTCAACAGCCCCACCTTGTAGTTCTTAATCTCGGGGAGCTCCCTGATGATGGTGTCGGTGATGAGGTACGACCCCCTCGACCTGCTGGGGAGGGTGAATTGCTTTTGGGTCCACATCGTTACCGCTGACGGGGAGGAGTGGTAGCTTGTTGGTGTGTTGTGATGGGTGGGAAAGAGGAATGAGAAGGGGAGAGTCCAGATGGTGTGGAAGAGGGAAGGGAAAAAGGCCAGGAAGAGGATGATTATAAAGAGGAGGGTGGGGAGTTGGGATTGGGAGGGGATTTTCAAGGGGGGGAGGGTTGGGGTTGTTGGTGTTGGTTTGGGGGTTGTGGAGTGGCCGTCTGGGGAGAGGGATTCCAGGGGGATGGAATCGCTTTCGTTGTATGTTGGGGGCGGTGAGGGTGAGGGTGAGCGTGAGGTTGTTGGTGGTGGTGGTGATGAGCGAGGCATGTTTTCTAGAATGGTGAGGGAGGAGGGGCTTTCTCCAACGTCATTTGGCAGGGGGTGCCCTAATGGTGGGGTAGGTGTGACCGCGGGACGGGAAGCCGTTATCGATATGGGTGTGAAAGAACAAAGTTTTGTTGCTGTTCGAGATGTCAAGCATGAAAATATCTCGAATGGAGGTATACGTAGAGCAAATGGATAGTCTGAGTTTCTCTAACCCTGGTTGTGTTATCACTACCTACGCATACACACTATGTGACTTGCAGTTTGTTGCGTCAACTTGTATCAGTGGATGTGTCGGCATAAGACGCCCCGACCACGTCCCAGATCGTCGGTTCTTCCCCGCAGCTTGTCAAATGACACATTGACACTTGAGCAACCAGAGGCCACGCTTCAATGAGCTGGGAATAATCATTCCATCTTACCAATCGTGTGCTGTGCACCATGAGGCAGAGAGCTGCTGTCGTCACACCGGATGTGGCGAGGCAAAGCTCGAAGATGGATGGAAAATGGGACAGCGGTCGGTGGGGTGAAAGCTCCGACGTCGGGTGGGGTGCCCTGTGAGCTGTTAGGCAGGTACATGGCTTGGCACTCGGATAAGAATGAAAACAGTGCAGGAGCAGCCAATTGTCGGATGCCAGAAGTCCCCCGCTAGCCGCATGACCTGGACCGTCAACACTTTGATAGCTGCATGCAGCTTAGCTCGCCTGCATCTCCAGGCTCCCCCTGTCGATAACTGCCAGAAAGACCCCAGACTTGCTGACATATTCAAGGGCGCGTTTGTTGGCTACCGGCGAAGGACGTTTCTCTTTCTCGGTTTTTCTTCTTGCCGAAGAAGGATTCTTCAGTGTTTTGTTTCCTGCAGCCTGAACCTCAATTGCCTTGCTGGACCGTCGTTCTCTGCCGTCGACCGAGTCAGCGCTGTATTCGCCAACCTGATCGCATCGCCTTTGCTCAGTTTTGCGCATTGCCGGTGCCGAGATCGCCAAACTTCCTTTCACGTCATCCATATCCGCCCCGCGAAACCGCCCACCGATACCAGTGCTAGTTTCAAGACTTCACCGCTCGCCATTGAAGTCCAGTTTTCGGCGCATTTTGGGGGAAGTAGTGGAGGAGAGGAAGGCCTGATATGACGTCTGCGCCCAAGTGCTTGAGACGGCAATAATATCTGTGCCAATGGAGGAGGCCGTGGCTCGCTTTGGTGGCGGCCTACAGCAGGTCTTGTCACCACAACCACAACAACCGTCGCAAAAGATTCTCTTCGAGACCGGGTCGTTTACAGGATTCCACTCCCTTTCTTCCGGGTTCGGCCATGGGTATTTGAGCGCCGAAAGGACTTTCAGGCAGCCGTTATGTGGAAATGAAGAAGGTTGGGGCCCCTTGAGCCCCTTTCGATGGGACTTTACGCCTTGCTTTATCGACGTATGGGTGGCTTCGGTTGCTGCATTTGGTATTGTTGCTGGGTCATTGGCCATCGGGTGGTTGATCAAGTGGAGGAAACCGAATCCAGTCTCCAAGGATTGGCATTTCTGGACCAAACAGGTAGGTTGTGAAGGCCTGGATGTAGATGAAAATAAGGTGAAGGATGTTGCGCTGACACTGCGCATAGGTACTGCTTGGTCTCATCATCGCCAACGTTGCGGTTCAGCTCGCGTTCCAAATCATTAGTTACCCGGACATCTGGTACGGCGACTTCAGAGTGTACACCACTATCGCAACGATTGTATCTCTCGGTGTGATCTTCACCATCCAATGGCTCGAACACGAACGACTGCGGAACGCCAACGGTGTCGTCCTCTTTTACTGGCTGTTCCTTATCATCGCCCTCTCTGTCAAGCTTCGATCTCTGATCTCGCAGCAGATCTTCGCCAAGAACCTGCCCTACTTTGTCACCTATTGTGTTGGCTTTGGGCTTTCGATTGCCGAGTTTTTCTTTGAGTGGCTGTGGCCCAAGAAGAACTCTACATACGAGGCTCTGGTGGACGAAGAGGAGTGCCCCGTGGAATATGCAACCATCTTTTCCCTTCTTACCTTCTCGTGGATGACGCCACTGATGAAGTATGGTTACTCGACTTTCCTGACAGAGGAGGATCTTTGGGGTCTTTCCAAGACAGATACCACCAAGGCCACCGGAGAAGCGTTTGCCACCGCCTGGGAGCACCAGCTCAAGACTCGCAAGAATCCCTCGATTTGGATTGCGCTCATTCGTGCTTATGGTGGCCCTTACATGCTCGCTGCTCTGTTCAAGATCGGCAACGATGTCTCGCAGTTTACCCAGCCTCAGCTGCTGAAGTATCTGCTCTCGTTTGTCGATTCTTGGAACCTTCCTGGCGTGGAGCGTCAGCCCGTGATCAAGGGCGCATCCATTGCCATGGGTATGTTTGCCATTGCCGTCTTCCAGACCACCATGATCCACCAGTACTTCCAGCTTGCTTTCGTCACTGGTATGAGGATCAAGGGCGGCTTGACCTCGGCCATCTACAAGAAATCGTTGAGGCTCTCGAACGAGGGCCGCAAGAGCAAGAGCACTGGAGACATTGTCAATTATATGGCGGTGGACGCTCAGCGGCTGCAGGATCTTACGCAGTTCGCTCAGCAGCTGTGGTCTGCCCCTTTCCAGATCATCATCTGCTTGGTCTCGCTATATCAGCTCGTCGGATGGTCTATGCTTGCGGGTGTCGGTGTCATGATCGTCATGATTCCCATCAATGGCATGATTGCGAAGTTTATGAAGAACCTGCAAAAGAAGCAAATGAAGAACAAGGACGCCAGAAGCCGTCTCATTGCTGAGATTGTGAACAACATGAAGAGCATCAAGTTATATGCTTGGGGTGCTGCTTTCATGAACAAGCTCAACTACATCAGAAACGATCAGGAACTCAAGAACCTGCGTAGAATTGGCGCTGGCCAGGCCTTTGCCAACTTTACTTGGTCCTCGACACCCTTTTTGGTGTCCTGCTCGACATTCGCGGTGTTTGTTTTCTCTGGCGACAAGCCCCTGACCACCGACATTGTCTTCCCCTGCTTAGGTATGAACCCCTTTTCGAATACTCACTGTCGTTCAGTACTTTTGCTAACCTTTCGTAGCCCTCTTTAACCTTCTCACTTTCCCTCTGGCGGTTCTGCCAATGGTTATTACCTCCATCATCGAAGCCAGTGTTGCTGTCGGTCGTCTTACCTCGTTCCTCACCGCCGAGGAGATCCAGCCTGATGCCATCATTGTCAAGCCAGCAGCTGAAGAGATCGGTGAGGAGACTGTCTCCATTCGCAATGCTTCCTTTTCGTGGAACCGTCACGAGAACAAGGACGTCTTGCACGATATCAACTTCTCCGCCCACAAGGGAGAGCTGTCCTGCATTGTAGGACGTGTCGGCGCAGGCAAGAGTTCTTTCCTTCAGAGCATCCTTGGCGACCTCTGGAAAGTCAAGGGTGATGTTGAAATCAGCGGGTCAATCGCCTACGTCAGCCAGAGCTCTTGGATCATGAATGCCACTGTCAAGGAGAACATCATCTTCGGCTATCGTTATGACTCCAATTTCTACGAAAAGACAGTCAAGGCCTGTGCTCTGCTCGATGACTTTGCTCAGCTTCCTGACGGCGACGACACCGTGGTGGGAGAGCGCGGTATTTCTCTCAGCGGTGGCCAAAAGGCCCGTGTCGCTTTAGCCAGAGCTGTCTACGCAAGAGCCGACATCTATCTGATGGACGATTGTCTGTCTGCCGTGGACTCTCACGTCGGACGTCATATTATTGACAATGTCCTTGGTCCCAAGGGTCTTCTTAGCTCCAAGACAAGAATTCTCGCCACGAACTCGATTCCAGTTTTGATCCAATCCGACTACATTTGCTTGCTCAAGGATGGCGAGATCGCCGAGAAGGGTACCTACAGACAGCTTGTCGCCATGAAGGGCTTGGTCTTTGATCTTATCAAGACAGCCGGTCAGGACAGCTCTGGACCAAGCTCCCAGGCCGTGTCTCCGACAGACAGCGGCAGCGAGACATCTACCATCATTGATGCTGAGGGCAGCAGTCAAGAAAAGGATACTATCGAAGAAGCCCAGGAAGGCCTAAGCACGCTCCAGTCTATCAAGCCAGGCCCCAGTCAATCATCCCTCTCGAAGCCCAAGGCTAGAACGGGCAGCAACACCACCCTCAGACGAGCCAGTGCCGCCAGCTTCAGGGGCCCAAGGGGCAAGCTCACCGACGAGGAGAATCCTAGCAGGACCAGGCAGGCAAAGGAGCACTCCGAGCAAGGCAAAGTCAAGTGGTCAGGTACGTCATTGTGCTCACTTTTCTCATCTAGGTGTCATCGATCGCGATGCTAATATTGCTCTAGTCTACACCGAGTATGCCAAAACCGCCAATCTTGCGGCCGTTGGTGTATACCTCATTACACTAGTCGCTGCTCAAACTGCGGGAATTGGTGAGTCAACGTGTCTCCTTCCACTTTGGATACCGACGATATAGTTGCTTCGTTGTTTACACCCCTGGACGTGCCTCCTGCTAACTCTGATGATCTAGGCGGGAATCTGTGGCTCAAGAGCTGGTCAGACGAGAACACCAAGAACGGCTCCAATCTCCATGCTGGCAGGTACCTTGGGTTCTATCTCGTGTTCGGCGTCGGCGCGGCCGCCCTTACCGTGGTGCAAACCCTTGTTCTTTGGATCTTCTGCTCTATCGAGGTAAGTGAGATTGTCGATGGCGATGCAGGCGAACCAAGCATCATGCTCACAGGTGGTTCGCATAGGCATCGAGAAAGTTGCACGAGAGGATGGCAACGGCGATCTTCAGGTCGCCCATGTCCTTTTTCGACGTCACACCGGCCGGCCGCATTCTCAATAGGTTCTCAAGGTACGTATTTCGCCGCTTCTTCTTCTTATCACTTTGCTTGTTTGGCCACGCCCCTCGGCTCTCCCTGTTCTTCTTCGCCCTCGGGAAGTGTGGCACAAACTACTGCTGTATTAGACGGGAAAATCGACTGGCTCCGGTGGGTTAGGCAACACTAGTGGGCATGTTGTGCCCCGTTACTGTCAAGTATCTTGTAGGCTGTCCAACAGCGCAGCAGAATGGGCGGTCTGTCTTTAGCAAGGGTTGATCAGATTGTGCTAACTTGACCCTTGCATAGCGACATCTATCGTGTCGACGAGGTGATTGCCAGGACCTTCAACATGCTGTTCAACAACCTTGCCAAGTCGGCCTTCACGCTGGTGATGATCTCGGTCACTGTACCTCCCTTCATTGCCCTGATCATCCCCCTCAGCGCCATGTACATCTTCATCCAGCGGTACTACCTGCGCACATCCCGTGAGCTCAAGAGACTTGACAGCGTGAGCCGAAGTCCTATCTACGCGCACTTCCAAGAGTCACTCGGCGGTGTCTCGACCATCCGAGCCTACCGTCAGCAGGAGAGGTTCGAGGTCGATAACGAGTGGAGGGTAGATGCCAATTTGCGAGCTTACTTCCCCTCCATCAGCGCCAACAGATGGTTGGCGGTGAGACTCGAGTTCATTGGCGCCGTAGTGATTCTGGCCGCCGCTGGCTTTGCTGTCATGTCGGTCGTCAACGGCAGCGGGCTGTCCGCAGGATGGGTTGGTTTTGCCATGTCTTATGCCCTGCAGATTACCACGTCCCTCAACTGGATCGTCCGTCAGACGGTCGAGGTCGAGACCAACATTGTGTCTGTAGAGCGCGTGCTTGAGTATGCCGAACTGCCAAGCGAGGCCCCTGAAATCATCCATCGCAATCGGCCGCCTGTCAGTTGGCCGGCCCGTGGCGAAGTCGAGTTCAACAACTACAGCACTCGTTACCGCGAGGGTCTTGATTTGGTGCTTAAGAACATCAATCTGGACATCAAGTCGCACGAGAAGATTGGTGTTGTGGGACGTACCGGAGCCGGTAAATCCTCGTTGACCCTAGCCCTCTTTAGGATTATCGAACCCGACACGGGCAACATCACCATCGATGGCATCAACACTTCGAGCATTGGTCTCTTGGATCTCAGACGTCGCCTGGCCATCATTCCCCAAGACGCGGCTCTATTCGAGGGCACCGTTCGGGACAACCTTGACCCCGGCCACGTCCACGATGACACGGAACTCTGGAGTGTTCTTGGTACGTTTTTGACATGTTACACTACCACACAGTGACATTGCCCCTATCTGGGCCCTTCCCCATCCCCCTCTTCGGTCTTTCCCCCCTCCATCTCGGAGCTCACATGGGTGTTCCTCTTGACCTCTGATTTGCGTTGAAGACGGGAACACAAGACTAACAATCTGTTTGCTCCACAGAACATGCCCGGCTAAAGGACCACGTCGCTTCCATGGAGGGCGGTTTGGAGGCTAAGATTCATGAAGGAGGTAAGCACTGCATATATTTCCCACGTGGTTTTCCCTTGAGTCTCTGCGCTTTCTATCGGCTTTTCGCTTCCCGCACTTGTGTTTCTGTGGCACCCTCACGTTGGTTTTGCCTCGTCCTCGCTGCCCGCTCTTCGGCATGGTAGCGGCGCGTTCGCGGCTAGCTGCATATACTGCTGCCACACCATATCTCTGAGAGCATATTCTCTCTGATACGAAAGCGATATCTCTTGCTTCCCTACGTTGCGCACTGCATGACGGACAGATGAAGCATCCCACCATCTCGCGTGTAACAGCGGATGGGGATGGAATGGATGGGACGGAAGAAGACATGAGGGGGCGATGAGGCGTAGAAGGACGGGAAGAGGAATTCGGTGCCTCGGACGCCGTCTATCTCTTCTGTCTGTTCGTCTCAACGTTGCATCTTGTTTTTCTTTTCTGTCTATTCCGTCTCCGTCGTATACACGATCCAATCCATCCCCCCTGCATGATCGCCGAGAGTGTGCAGCATGTTGTTTGGGTGTGTGTGTGTGTGGTGGACACACAAAAGCAAAGCCGGACTCCGAAAGCAATTGCGACGGCAGCATCAGGAAAACCTGTGTTGTTGCTGTTGCTTAGGAATCATTTTTCTTTTTTGGTTGCTCACCGACCACACCTTTATCTTACACCCCTCCCCCCTTCACCCCCCTCCCTACCTTAATCACCTTGCCTTATACCCCCTTCCTTGTGTTTCTGTACCCCAGCCCCCCGTAATGCAAGGATCATGGGGGGGTGGCTATCACACCCCAATCTGCCGGCAGGGTGGTAGGGCAGAGCAACACTGGGAACTCTCCAACTCCAGAATCACCAACGGTCCAAAATGCCAAGTTTGGCTTTTTTTTTTTTTTTGGGTTCTGGTGTAGTTTGTACACGGTGTGTGGGGTCCATCACACCGGGGCAGATCAAGCTTAACAAGCCATATTCAGCCCAGAGCGCGCCTGGAAAGCTGGGAACGGCAGTCATTGGCCCCCTTTTTGTCCCACCCCTTTTTACATACACCCACCGATCACTAACATTTCCATTTTTTTCAGGATCGAACCTTTCCCAAGGCCAGCGGCAGCTAGTCTCCCTCGCGAGGGCCATGCTCACCCCGTCCAACATCTTGGTGCTGGACGAGGCCACGGCGGCGGTGGACGTGCAGACGGATGCCTTGCTTCAGGAGACGCTGAGGGGGCCGTTGTTTGCGAACAGGACGATCATCACGGTGGCGCACAGGATTAATACTATTTTGGATAGCGATCGGGTGGTGGTGTTGGAGAGGGGGGAGGTGGTGGAGTTTGACACGCCGGCGAGGTTGATTGAGAAGAGGGGGGTGTTTTATGGGTTGGTGAAGGAGGCGGGGTTGGCGGAGGAGTAGGATGGCCGAGGGCGAGGCCAGAGGGGAGATGTGAGGGATGATGGGAGGGGGTTTGTGGAAATGGGGAGTTGGAGGGGATGGGGGATGGGAAAGGGAACGAAGTGGTATACATAAAAACTGTTCTGGTGATTTGTCTACCTATGTGGTTTTGGGGAGTTTTTAAAAAGAATGAACATCAAAATAGTAGAAAGTATCATAGCGGGGGGGGGGGGGTTGTTAGCATACATATAGCACAGCACAGCACAGCACACCACAGCACAGCAAAACATCATCATCATGTTCTGAAACCGTGAGAGGGAAAATGAAAAGGGATGTCAGTTATATGAGATGTTGGTTTTTTTGATGGGGAAGCTGTGAGATCCGGCAGGTAGGTAGGTGAAAGGTGGGTTGAGAAAGAGTCCCGAGAAAATGACATGTCCCACCTCACTTCTACTTCCACTGACATCCCCGATCTTGTCACTCCTGCAGCCCTAATCTTGATCGATCTTGGGCCTCGGTTTTCCTTGCTTCTTTTTTTTCTTGTTCTGAGATTTCATGACTTGAGAGAGGTTCTTTTGTTTTTGTTTTTTGGGAGTATGACCAACACTTGTTTGGTCTAGGTATTCATGGTGAATCATCAATCAAGCAGGGTTGGTGAGTATATCCCTCACTAAACCTTCCCCAACCTCATCGGTTATGTATGTGTAAGTATCTTCTTGCATAAATGTGTATGTTTGTTGGCCCTTAGCGTCCGTCCGTCCGTCCCCCTCTTGTGGCCCTTTTGTGCTTGCTTTTTTAGCGGTTCTTTTTCTCTTTCCCCCATCCTC
This sequence comes from Cercophora samala, assembly GCA_030512305.1. Lineage (NCBI taxonomy): Eukaryota > Fungi > Ascomycota > Sordariomycetes > Sordariales > Lasiosphaeriaceae > Cercophora > Cercophora samala. The sequence goes on along the minus strand of JAULSY010000002.1, from coordinate 121,076 downwards.
TAAATTCTCGATTTGGGGAGTTCTTGTGCTGCTGCTGGCGGTTTTTTTTTCTTCATGCCTACCCAGCGGTCCTTCACCCTTTCCTTGGCCATGTTTTCGTCCGCCGTAATGTGCAGATGGTGGTTCTTTTTTTTTTTCTTTCCTCGTCTATTTTAGCGCGCCCCTTCCTTCCTTCCTAATCCTAACGCAGTAATCTAACAAGATACAGACATACATATATACATGTGTGTATCTAAAACTTTACCGACGGGGTGCATGATGCACACACACACACACCTACACAGAGAGAAGATCGTATCCCCAGCCAGTAACCAGGTCGGTGGTTTTCCCATCTGCATTGTTCCGTGAGTGACATGGCTGAAATATCCCAGGTGGGAGGAGATGGGCGTCTCATCGTCATCATCAGATCATGTCACTTCCTCCCCCCCTTCAAAAAACAAAAGCACACAAAAGGAATTGTGGAGAAAACGAGACCGAGGGAACGGTTCCATGCAAGCCTCCCTTGTTTTGGGCACACTTGTTGGTTGGCAGTCTACCTAGCTTGTGATGACCCCGCGAAGGATCTCATGTACATTCGATCACAGACAGGCAAGGGATGATGGAATCAACAGGGAAATCGCGGCCCTTTTAGGTATGCTCGTTTCGTATCTTTTTTGATTTCGCCTATCTTGCTTACACCCTTTCCTTCTTGTTGGTAAGAAAAGGTGGATAAAATTCTTGAATAAGAAAAACGGTCACCACCATCCGTTTCCCAAACCAGATATCTCGAGATATCAAATTCCAAACATAATTATATCAACGATAAACAACCAGTCAGCAATAAACCCCGGAACAACCCCAAACCAGTAACCCGCGTCTTACCCATCCATCATCATCCATCCGTACTCCATGGAATCTCACAGCTTCTTTTCTAGCTTGCGTACACCTTTTGTAGAAAGATGGTGTGTAATAACGTAGTTACTACACAAAAAAACAGCGCCGCAACTCCCATCAACAAAAAAGATGGTGTGCGGTCAGAGCAACCGAGCAACCAGAATAAGCTGGTTGGTGGTCACACCCCAAACACACCCCCCCGTGAGCAATCTCGTGACCTACCCTTCCTGCCGTGTATCCCGATACTCCGAAATCATTAATGAATTGGGTGTGGTTGACAAAGCGGGATAGGTAGGCAGGGGGGGCGTGGTGATGTCTGTTGGTCCCATGTTGTAACGAACCCAAGTTTTGGGGAAACCTTCCACTCCAGAAAGAAAGAAAAAAAGAGCCATGCAAGGGTCTTGTTTGGATATGGAGATTTAAGCGAGTGGATGCAACTCCAAAAAGAAACAGCCGTTGAAATACCATGAACGGAGACAAGCTGACCCGGGGCCATCGAGAGGTGAAGTCTCTCCCTGTTGCTGTTGGAAATAAGCGTTTGGTTGCGTTGACTACAGCCACAAAAGAGGAAAAGATAAACCATCCAGTGTAGTATCGACAGAAATCCGGGGTGTTTGTGTAAGGGTAGTGTACATGCGCGCTGTTGCGGCGGAGGGCGGTGGTGGGATGATTGGTATTCAATCAGACTAAGCTGGAATATGGCGTCCTTGATAAGGGGATAAGTCGTGATCAGCGTGAACTATAGTGGCATGGTCTCAGGCTGAGATGATCCGATATCAACCTGACAGGTGTGAGTATGCCTTCATCTTTGCCTATCTCGTACCCTAGTGCTCAATCAGCAGTCTCCTAAATCAATAGTCACAATCCCCTCGTTTTCCCGCCCTGACAGACGCCTCATCGATGCATGTTTAGGAAAACGGCTTGACACGCACGCACGCAGCGGTTGTGCAACGTGGGCATGCTTATCCCCAACATTATTGCCATTTAGACGGCCATGCCTTGCTGACCACGCAGGCAGTCACAGGTGCGGGGATAAGACCTCATCCAGTTTTATTCGGCAATCGGGACCAGAGGGCCAGGCAACGCCAGCCGGACTTGTAGCACAACAGACATCGGGGGGGGAGGGGGGGACGAGTGGTTGAGAGATTCGCAACGGACGGCCCCAGGCTCGAAGATTGGACGGTCCGTTGAATTGCCCTTTGGGGTTACACATGTGGCTGCCGCCGTCAAAGTTGAGAGCATGCTGTGGGAACACGAAAGGGGGTTTAGCCATCGAATACAAGGTGATCCCAGGTATAGCCGTTGTGATATGCGTGCACATACTCGACAGTGAGTGTTGCAGCCATCAGCAGCATCGAAAAAAGACGAGGGCATCTCGACTCACCCATATTCAAACTTATCGGGAAAGCAGATCGTCGACTAGACCTTTTCTGCGTGATGCGTTGTTGGCGATACTGACCCAGCTTATTTAGCATCACTACTAGTGAAGGAGCTATGCAGAGGTCATTGGCTCGCATCAGAGACCGAGAAGTTCGGACTATTCGAGGGGAATGTCTGAGTGTTGTTGGAGTTGCAAAGGGTACGCTTACCGTCGCCATCGATGTGCCCTGCTTTGTGGAACCAGCCAGGAGATGCATGAGCGCAGTGTCAGCACTGTGAACCATCATGGTAAGCGACGCGGACGCAACCAACAGATGCTCCGATGCTGAAACCTCCGAACCGGCTGGAACAAGACGGCTACGGACTACCATGTTGGGCCAGCTGCTTCCCCAGGCTGGGATTTCCATAGCACACCATCTCGCGAGCAAGACGCCAGTTGTGTGAGGCCCTGATGTCAGAGCCAGACACACATTTCCAGCCGCTTCCGCTCTGGCTGCTTCTGGCACCTCACCTGCTAAAAATGGCCCCGCTAGTGTATGGTGGAAGGCTGGGTCCTTCAATGATTATTAGCAACTTGTTGACCTTTCTGAACCGATATGGATGATTTTCTGCTGTGTTGTTCTCTCCGACACGGTACGGAAGTTATACGTCTTGAAGTGACAGGCTCAGTTCCCCACAGGGGTATTTTGACATAGTTACCAACCGGTTGGTAACAAGCCAGTTGCACACTACTGGTGGTGCTGATGCTCGAGAGGCTTGCCAGCCACCAGTTGTTTGTGTGCGCCATCTGGGCCGTCACGCTGATTCACAGCCAGTTGGACGGCCGCTGGATCATGGTGGCATCTCTCACCATGCAAGAGAAACCGAAAGGGGAAAAGCCAAGAGAACAGGTTGGGTGTGTAACCATTCTCTGTTCCGCTTGGGCCACCCCTCGCCCGTTGCTGTCAAAGTCTGGGGACGTGCCGCTGATTGGTTGACCTCGTAGAGTTGTGGTTGGTCGACTTCATCGATGGCAAGGGCCTTGGTGATGACCAGCATTTCCAGTCTGTATCCGTGCCCAATGCATGCGACGGCAGCAAGACATGTTGCGCGCAATATTCAAGGGGCCATTCAGGAAACTGGGAGGGTGTCTTTGCTTGACGGCGGTTACTGTTTCAAGAGAGAGAAAAAAGCCACAAGCTGTGGCCTGGCTGATCTGGTGGCGCCTGATAGGGCAGACTGCCCGAGATGTGCTGCAAAGGGGCCTGTATGGTCATCGCTGGAAGCGGGGTTGGCAGTCAATGCCAGCAAGAATCGGAGGACATTCCTTCTTTCTGAGGGGTCGCGGAAATTCACAACGAGCCAGCAAGATGTCAGGTTTTGCTCTGTGGGATTTCTTCCATGCCCAAGAGCAGCAACGATGGCGTCTGGCGGTCAGAAAACGGCGAGGGGGAACGATGAAGATGGAAACTGGTCCGAAGAACGGTCCCGAGGGAGTGGTTGTCATTTCCACAGAGGGGCGCGGTGAAAACCAACTTTAAACTGACATGGGCAAAAGAGGTAAGCCGAGGCGTCCAGAACGGCCAATGCTGATATCATGATCTTCAGGATATTGACGACAGTGAAAAGAGGTACAGGATAAGATCGGCCTTGATTCGGCATGCGGTTTTCGTCAAGCTGGCCAGAGACGAGACGGACGGGTGGGCAAGGGCCGTTCCGGCAATCTGGTAAGGTACCGCGCATCTGACAGCAGGTGAGAAGTGAGATGTGAGAAGACAAAGATGTAAGTCAAAGAAGTCGTGAAGTCGGCCAGAGACTCGAGGCCCAGGCCATGATTAGGTGATCAGAGAAACCGGCAGTTGCACTTGTGATGAGTCTGGACGGGCAACGCTCCGAACCCAGCAACAGCGATATTCCCTTTTGATAAGGGAATGTAACGGCGGGAAAAGATAAGGCAGATGACAGTTACCGTACCTTATAGCCATAGTCGAAACAGTGGGGGTTGGGGGTAACTTCCATTCCTCTGTCTCCCGTCCATGAAGTGCTCTTGCTGGTTTTCCTGAGGTGTCCATGGTTCTTGCTGGTTCCTGTCCGTCTCCTGGCTCTGGTGGTTGTTCTTGGGTAGGTGGTTCCTTCCAGAGTAGGTTGCTCGATTGCGTCAGAAGGGGGGAGGGTGCTGCCCAACGTGTGAGTGTGGTGCGTCAACACTTCAACACTCGCTCTTGTAATGCAATTGCAGCTTTGGCATTGGTGATTACACACCTTATATGTTATTTCTTGCCTTTGGCTTCTCAAAATGCAGAATTGGGCTGTCTGACGGCGGGCCCCGGGTACGGTACACAGCGGGCAACAGAGGCTGGTTAGGTCAAATAACCAGCGTCACATCAAAGCCTGACAAACACGACAAACTCTAGCAGTCCAATGGCAGCAATTGGTAATGCAGAGAGAGCAGAATTTGGCGACAGGTGCATCTCTGATTTCCTCATCCATCTTGCTGCTTGCTGCGTGCATCTCTGGCTGCAGGCAGGCTCAGCAAGACAGCTGTTGGGCAGGTCACCTACTGTGCAGTAAGCGATGAATAATGCTCTAGGTGTCTAGTTGGGCATTATTATCCTGCCTTGCCAGCGGTGATCGAGATCTCAGATTGTGCACGACAAGGGATGGCGGCAGTATATACCGGTGCTTCCGGAGCATACGAGGCACTGATCTTCGCCATCCCGCGCATGTCGTCGACGAGCGATTGACCGCTAGCAGGTCAAGTGTGTCCTTGGCAAATGCGCGTCAAATCATTTGGGCATCTCGGTATCTGCCTGAGGAGCAGAGCACAACATCGAGAGAGCATCATCTGTCTCGACTCTTGCTTGGCTCGTGCTCTCCTTGACTCCACCTCGCCGAAGGTCTCGCTCCTGCTTTGGGAAGCTGAGATCCGGGATCCAGGCGCCAGGAAGTCGCGAACTCCCGCAGTCGGTGGACCCCGCCCGGCCCCACAGCTAGGTACACTAGGGACGGGATCTACCAGAGCTTGGAGCTTGGAGCTTGGAGCTTGGAGCTTCCATCACACCAAACACCACCTTTCATCCATCATCATCATCATCATTTTTATATCGCACTAAACCGACCTCTTTCCTCCAATAGTTTAGCGATAACGCTAGACTCATTTTCTTTCTCACTCACTCGTTCATTCATTCATTTATTCATTCATTCCACAGCAAAATGATGAAGAGCTGGTGGTGACATTGGGGGTGGGGCACTCGTTCCGCCTTCAACGACACCTTTACCAGGTTACTATCCAACAGCAGCTCGACGGCTGACGCCTCATCATTTTGTCTCACCTCCTCACCACCCAAGCCAGCAACAACAGTATGAATACAGAACTCGTACAACTGTGCCCGCAGTCGCCCGTCCACCGTCCACCATCCACCGTGTTGGTTGCTCTGCCAGATTTAGGACTGCCAGGGGTAACATGTATCTAGTAGATTGAGATATAGGCAGAGTATCCGCATGCTTATTACTTACACATACATGCCTCAGATAATAATAATCAACAGAACAAAAAGAATGGCAGCGACGGTGAAGGTCGAACACGGGCTGGAGCCCTGTCTTGCAACATAGACCCATGCCGGCTGGGGTCGCGGCTGATTCGTCCGTGTTGGCACACCCCCTCACCATCAGCGTCGTCTCTCCCAGACCCCGCTGCAAGCACCCGATATACATGCAACTACAGTGCGACCGGACACTCCCAAGGTCCCAATCGAGTCCCGGTCGTCTTTGGAGCAAAGCCCGCTGCCGCTGCAGTCGGTCCTGCAGTGCCTGGCCACCCTGCAAGTTGGGCTGCTGTCGAGTCGAACAATCATCCATTCGTTTGCCCGTTGTTCGTCGTACTCTTGCTCTCTCTCGTCCCAACCCCGACAGCCTACCAATTCGAAGCCTCAAGTGCGATCAAGTCACAAGTGTCGACTCGGCCCTTCATAACGCAACTCTTGTGCTGCTCTGTGTGACTGCGTCTGGTAGAGGAGCGGCCGATCCCTTCTATATTTCTCTCCCCCGTCTCCTGCCTCCTTTCTGGGAAACACTCTCTCTGGTCTAGCATTGTTTCGACACCTGCATGAACCCACGAGAAGCCCGCTCGAAATACTGACTGTTTCTCTGACACCACCGCATCTCCACCAACACTCTCTCACCACTCACACACACACACACACACTCACCACCCACACGCCCTCACAGGTACAGGACCAGTCACCTCCAACCCCAAGCCTCTAGGTTCGGCCCTGCTTGTGGTGATCACCAGCTCGGCAGCAAAGTGACAGCTGCTATTGCATACATCAACATTCTGCACGCATTCGATCTGTCATTTATTGCGCTCTCCCCCACGATCGTCAAGACTATCGTCTTCAGGAACCACCGTCTTTGGGAGTTGCCAAAAGAAGGGACCTCGAATCTTCCGCGCCTGAGAGAGCCTTTGCCCGTCGATTCCGTACAGGCCGGCTTGCTCCCGCCACCTTTCCGTCTTCTACTTGTCGTTAGCCGCTGCTTTTTTTCTCGAGGTTCCTTGCGCCCAAGGATCCAGGCTGGACTCAGGACCAGCTTCTTGAGAGGCAGGGGGCGCCCTCCTTACCCGCATACATACATATCTCTACGCACTATATACACTTGTTCTACCCACACACCCACATGCACGCACCTTCTCACCTCCACATTGACATCAGCATCCTGACCCACACCAGCTACACTGACGGTCCAGCCACTGGTGGATATTAGACGGAAGAGAACCGCCGTTGACTGGTGAGTCCTGACCATGTCTCAAGAAACTGCAGACAACAAAGACTGACCGTGGTCCATCATCCACCCCAGGAGTTCGCAGCCCCAATCTCACACTTGTGTTTGAGACCATCACCCCAGCGTCTCCACCTCCACCATCAATATCGCAAACAACACTGAAATTGCTCCCTAACAAGCAGCCATCGACCTTCTTTGTGGCCCAGTCATTATCGTTTTCCATCAGAACTGTCATTGGACAGTCCAGAGATTCTGGCTGTTTGGTTTTCCCTTCCCGTCTCCATCTCGGCCATCAGCACCCTGCCTTCCGTCCCATCCCGATCATCAGGAATACCCGTGGCTTTCTGATCCTTTTGACACCGTCGACCAGCTTCCACTTGCCTGAAATAAGGTTGCGGTACCTATGCCAGCTGCCTCTCTCTGTGCTAAGATACCATCCAACAAAGGCTGTCTGACCAACCCCCTGTCATAAGTGATTGGGTGCCAACGGATATATCAGTGTCAAGCCCCCTCAGACTCATCTGATTCCAGCGTTGTGACACCTCCGACTTGACCTAGCATCCATACTTCAACTCCAAATCGACTCGCTGCAATCATGGTCAATATCAACGGACCCGTCTATCCCCGACCTACTCACCCAAGGCAGTCCTGGCAGCCAGAAAGAACCAGTCTGCTGCAAGCCCCTGGGAATGGCCGTTACCTGGCACCAGATTCCGTCAGGACAGTGCCACCTGCGGTACGTTTCTGGAACTAAATTCATCTCATCTAAGTAGCTTTAAATAGAAAGACTGACTTTGCTGCAGACAGTTGGCAGGGCGCTTCGAGATATTTGTCACATCAACCACAAGAACTTCTTCCTCGCTGTCACTCTGGAGAATGGCGAGCACGCCTACTTTTCGGGCCCGGAGAATGTGGACGAGACAGATGCAAGCAAGATGTTCCACATGAACATCTTCCTGCAATATCAGCAAGGAATAGCACCCCATATGATGAGTACGAAACTTTACACGTCACCGGTCGTTGTAGCACATACTAACACCATTTCAGGAGACACTGGCACTCACCAGGGAGGGTATTCCGAGCATGATCTCTACTACGGGCAAGCTGTAGGTCTATATGACCGTCAGGACAGAGGATATGATCATGATGACTATGATCATGGCGTCGCCTCACAACGCAGAAGACGCCAAAGACGGGCCAGGGCACCACGGTCTCCGGCGGAGGAGGATACGGGTACCGCCACGACCGCGTCGAGAAAGACCACCATCATGATCGGAGATTCGGCTGCTGTGCGGGCTTTTTATGAGCGTCGGTTTCGAAAGTGTCACCAGATACTGTGCCGGATCATCGCCAAGGCCTTTGTGAAGCTGGTGGAGCCCAAAAAGCAGACAAACCACCCCTATACAAGGGGTTCAGAGTCGGCACCAAGGTGGTGGCCAAACGACTATGGCCCCAACAAAGTACGTCTGGTTCACAGGGAACCGGATCACATCAAGAAAGAAGGTCTGTCTCCCATCGTGCTTTGTGTTATTTAGTACAAGGATGCAAGGTCGCTGATATTCGAACAGAACGGGTGCACCTTCTGACCCACATTCTCCGCATGCTTACGGAGCCGAATCACAGGCAGCATGAGGACATTCGTGGGCAACACCTGACTGTAGGCAAGTTGGAGGAGGCTGCCATGGATTCTGCCGCCTCTTTCTTCAATGCCTCGGAAGCGAATATGAAGAAGAAATTGTGGTTAAAGGAGGCGTTCAAAGTTGCAAAGGCAGAAGAAAAGTACAAGAGGGGCGAAATAGGTTAGTGCTGGATCAAGCCGAGGTCCCGAGCTTTTGTCGACTAACACTGTCCTACAGATGCCACAACTCAAATCTTTGTCATGGTTGATAACCACGAGCCCGAGGATGAGGAGGAGGATGAGGAAGAGGCCGAGCTGGAGCGGATCAAGAGTGAGGAGGATCCCAGCGATGCCGCGGATCCCGTCTCCCGAACCATGTCCGTCCAGAGCTACGGAAACGACATGACAATGCGCGACGCTCATTCCGGTCCCGCAATGGTGCACACCGATTTGGCACCAACACAGCAGGGCTTTGTGGAAGGAGTGTCCATGACGGTCGGCGGGCCACCTCATCTGGCCAGTCCAATGCAAGATATAGATACCAGCCGCCGCACCGCCAACACCATGTACGGATCTGCTACTGACTTTGGACAATCGACTGGACCGACGACGCTGTATCCGACTCAGTGGCAACACACTCCGGCGGCTCAGACAACAGCACCGGGAATGTATGCATACACTCAAACTCAGCCGACACATTCATCGCACGTTTATCAGACCCAGGAGCCAGCCCCATCTCTGCAGCCTCAGCCTTACATGACGTCGGGATACGATGCGCTGCCGGGTCCTCATACTTTGTACCGCAACAACAGTTATTTGTCGCCGACGGGGAGATTTCCGCCCTTGAACGACTTGAGGGATCACAGGGATGGACAGTAACAGGCACGGAGGTGAACTGGAAGACGATGGGTGGGTGGTTGAATACACAAGACAACACTTTGCACAAATGGGGTGGTTGGCTGCTTTTGAGGATGCTTTCACAGATAAAATTGGAGATTGATAGCGGACAACAGAACGAGAACTGGTGGGAGAGTTCAAGGTCTTTTGGTTTTTTGGGGGGGTTTCTATTTGCTTCTTTCTTTTGAGCGTGGCGCTACAGATTGACGACTGCCATTTTTTTTTTCTACCTTTGCACTCTCATCCAGGCAAATTTTGGGCTTACATTTCTCTATTTCTTTTTGGCAAGAGGATGTAGCAGGCAGGTCTGATCTTGAGCAAATAGCAGCCAGGCGCAAAGATAGTCCTCGGTGTGAAGTTGCTTGGTCAATTTCGGCTGGCAGGAGGGGCCTTGCATTGTTTATCTCTCTTTTTCTTTGCTTCAGTACCCCGTGCACCATGGTCTGTTGCACTTTTTTTTTTTTCTTGGTAATAGATTCCTTCTGTTCAAAGGGGCTACATTTGCGGTTGTTGTTGCTGTTGTTAGGACCTTTGCATTGGGGGGGATTGTTTATGGCTGTTATGAAATGTTTTTTTTATGGGGTTGGATTATTAAGGGTAAGGGGTAAGGGATATTTGAATAAGGTAGTGTGTGTGTGTGTGTGTATCTTTTGTGTGTTTTTGTTTTTTTTTGGCTTTGGATTTACGGTGGAAGAGGAGGAAAGAAATGGGGGGGGGGGGGGGGGGACAAAGGGGAGCAAAGAGTAATAGGGTAGTTTAACCTAGTTTGAGTTTAGCTGAGTACAGCAAGAGTCTTGAAGACGATATCTCATCTCTATCTGGTTTACGGTATAGCCTTGGTTTGTATTGCGAGGTGTGTTTTCCAATGGCCCTGGTTTTTTATACAAGGATATGATATTGTTTATATTCTGCAATTGAAGAACGAGACGCTAAGTTTTTCGAATTACCTTTTCAGAATTCCAACTCTTGTCTTTTTCTAGGAGACTCTTTGGAAGTATTTTGTCATGAAAAAAAACAATGTTTTATCAACTACCTAGGTAGGTAGGTAAAATTGGGAGGGAGAGAGGAGGGGGGTGGGGGGATGTGACGTGTGATACTTTGGAAGAGGGGGGGGGGGGGGGGTTCCTTTGTTTACTTTTCGGATGGCTTTTCCAGCTTTGGGGGGAACATAATCTTTTGATGGTAAGCTTTGGGTGTGGTTGGTTTCGGTGGTATTGTCAGCTTGTTGTTTTGGTTTATGGCTCTTTGAGGGGGGTTGAAGGTGGTGGAGGCGGTGGTTTTTCTTTGTGGTTTGATGTTTCACGCGCGGCTGAATGAGAAGGGTAGCGTCGAACATTTGCTCAAGCTGTCAAAAGAAATGAGAGTAAGAGATGGGGGTTGGTACATAGAGGGCTAGCTGGGTAAGGGATGGGATGGTCTGAATGGAAAAGGGGGGGTGATTCAACGGTTGAAAGGGGGCTGGTTTGGCTAGAGTTTTCTCTCTCGGGTTACCTAGCTAGGTAGGTAGGAGAGATCATCACTCATTGCTTTCTTGTCATGATCCGCCAGATCAGATGAACCCCGGATGTCTCTCCTTTCCTCCTGCCCCGTCCCCCCCCCCCCCCGGTTTCTTCAGTCTCCTCCTTGTGAATCAACCTCGTGTATGTACCTATGTAGATCGATCAAGACAGTCCGTCCCTACCTACCCATCGTACTTGCCCACATGCCCAGAACTAAACACCTCCCAAAAAGGCAACACGCAGCATCCATCATGGGGGTAGGATAATAATTCCGTCCCTCCTCGGCCCGAAACACACCTCAGATACGGGTGAGTGTGTGTGTGTGTGTGTGTGTGCCTGAAAGGGCCGAGGAAGGTTGTGGAAGCACTGGATAGGGATGAAAAGCCTCTGCATATTCTAACAAACTCTCGCATCATGCATCATGCTCTTAACCGTTTCTATGTGGGGGGCCTGAATGGGGGGAGCTAACCTGTCGGTGGAAGCTGTTCCGGTTCATCATAGCTGAATGATATGTATGTAGGTGGGTAGTTCCGGGAGATCGGCCGAGGCCCGGCATGGGGCGGACGGAAAGAGCTTGGATATGACACAGGGGGGGGTGAGAGTTGAGTTTTGTTTTTTGGAGATGTGATCTATCAATGAAGCTATCAGGAGGCAAGAGGCAAGAGGCAAGCAGCATATACGAAGTGGGGTGACGTTAGAAGGGAAAAGAAGTGCTTTCATGATCTGCACAGGCGGGCTCATCATACGATCTCATGGTTTCTTTTTTTCTTTTTTTTGCTGAGAGAGTTAGGGTGTGTGTTTTCATGATCTGTAGAGGCGGCTCATCGTGAGATCTGGTGGTTTCTTCTGCTGGGAGTTCGATCGATTGCTGCAGAATGTTTCAATGTAGGGAGGGTATGTGCGAAGGGATGCATACCGTTCTTGGGTGTTCTTTGGTTCCGGGGGGTTGAAGAAGAAAGGTGTGACCCCCACTCTTCACCCTTTGCTCGTGGTAGGATAGGAAACTAAGTTGAAGAACCCCGGTTGGTGATCATTGGACCGGGGAAAGTGGAAAGTCCAACGCATTGCGATGAGGCGTCATGTCATGTATGTGATGGTGTGGGAGGCTCGGGTTAGAATTTCCTGGTTGCTGGAACTTTGTTTTGAGTGTGTGTGGTGTGTGGCTTGCTGATGAGTGGTTGTTGTGTCTGTGGGAAAACTTGACAAAGGCCAAGACGGGGAAGCAGAAAGATGGAAACCGGGGATACACAAGAAAGCTGAGCAGTCCTGTCACAAGGGGAGAGGAATTTGAAGCCGGTGAACCGGACGTGGAAGGAGGTGCAGGTAGCAAACGGGTTCTTGCATGTGAGCTAGTTTGGGGGGCTGGCTGCACTGCATGACGAGGTACAAACTTGGACTTGAAGACTTTTGAGAGGGAGGTATCGACTTGTACTTGACAGGTCATGATTTGGGGCTGAGTCGGGTTCTTTTGCTTCGAAAGTGCACAATTGAGGCGTGATGGTTCGGGGGTATCGATGGTGAGGAGGTGCAGATGCAGCTGGGAAAAGGGGGTCCCGGATTGCCAATGTAAACATCGCGATGGCCGATGGTAGCCTCGGATTGCGGAGGTTATGTAACGTGGTATGCTGTCGTTTCACACTTTGATTCTAGATGAGATGACGTCGTTTCGAAGAGATGTGCATGGCATGAGGCATGTGACAGGAGGAGGAGTTGGGCTGACTTTGGAAAGAGCAACTGTATGACAGTAGAACTCCATATGCAGTGAAATGTTCCGATGAGTGAGAGATTCAATGGATCCAAGTCTTGCAACTATCCAATATGATATTACGTGTTGATCTTGATGTTGATTTATGAGTTGTGTGTCTTGTGCAAACAAATATTTGACTCGAAAGACTCGATCAAACGCATGCTAAACTTGAAGTTTTTACCGGCAACAATAGGCAAACGGAAGAATAGTGACAGACTGGCGGACTTGAGAAATCGAGGTGAAAGCTCATTTCTGATGATCCATCGCTCTTACTCATCGCCATTACTGTCACAACAATAGAGACCATACTTCTCAAATGAATGAAGATAAGGTATTGAAGATTCTGAGATCTTTTGGCGATGAACTATGTTCATATATTTGGTCCTCGGGATTCTGTTGCTTTTTTGTTGAAACAGCGATGATGACTGAGAGCGAGGTTATGCTCCAAGCAGCCGCGTGTATAGGATTGAAGCTGAGTAAATTACTCAGCCTCTTGTTATATTAGTTATAGACGCAGGCATTGATCTACTACGCTTATTTCTATGTTCAAATGCTCAGATTCTCATTTACCCGCCAACTCGATGTCGTACTGAGTTCGGGAATAGCCTCATTGTCTTACATGTGCTGACATCCCCAACTCAGATCCGCTGAACGCTCGCAACAACAACAAATGTCTTGAATCTCGCTTGACAGATGACCACGAATGTGAACTCGGATCTTCAATGTCGTAGCAACGGAATCCTTCAACATGAGAATAAATAGTGTGCGAATGCCTCACAAACTCTCATTTCTTTCCTCATCAACCCACCTCTCACATCAATCCTCTCCTCTTGAAAGCCAAAAATACCACCGCTCAACAAGTTCAACCACCGTCAAAATGGTCAAACTCACCACCGCCGTCTCTTTCCTCGCCCTCACCATGGCACCGGCCGCTCTGGCCAAAAACTGCAAGGGCAGCCTGATGTACTGCGGTCGCGGACTGCTCAACAAGGGTCAGTGACCACAACCTGGCTTCTTCATTACCTGAGGCTAACAAGTCGTTCTGTAGGCAACTACTACGACCAAATCATCGAGGCTCTCCAGGGCGCTGGCCAGTCGACTGATTCTGCCCATGTCAACAACTCCCTGTTCTACTGCAAGAGCGACGGAAACATCATTTTCCAGGCTTTCTGCCAGACTAGCGGGTGCCTCAACGGCGGTGCTGATCATAGTGATTACTGCTAGGTCTCAAGTTGAGACGAGTTCGGGCTTCTAGGGGGTGTGAGGCTCGTAGGATGACTTTTTGAACGGGGGAGGTGGTGAAGCGAGGGGATTGTGGATGGCGAGATGCTTTCTGTGGTGTTAATAAAGAAAATATTTGCTTTCTTGCATCGAAGGCTTCGAATATGAGTGTAACAAATCGATGTGTCGAGCCTAACCCTGGATTTATTTCGGTCCCGTCTCGTCATCGCTTTCGTCGCCATCATCTTTCTCGTCCTCGTCACTTCCATCATCGGAAGCCTGTTCGTCCCCGTTATCACCCATAACCCCCCCTTCCGGGCCGTCATCACCCTCCTCTTCCTCACCACTCTCCCCCCACCCCTCAAACTCCTCCTCCTCCTCTTGTTCACTCTCCTCCTCCTCCTCCTCCTGCTTCCTCTTCTTCCCTTGCCCCGGCCCAGGCTTCTCCCCCTCCCCCTTCCTCACAAAAACAAAACTCCTACTCTCCCTCTTTTCCCCCTTCCAAGCCCCCTCGCTCACCTCCCCCGTCTTCTTGTTCCGCACCACCCCCAACGTCCTAGCATGGGCGTACCCAGGGTACGCCGCCGCCTGAAACTTGAAACTCCGCTCCACCTCCAGCCCGGCGTGCCGTGCCAGATCACGGATATTCCAAAGGGTGTATGGCTCCCCCTCGAATAGCGTGACGATGATCTTGCCCCCCTTTGCGAGATGTAGCAGGGCCCGTCGGAAAAAGCCAACGAGCATCTCCTGGTTTGCTCTGACCTGCCGGTTGACGTCTTTGGACTTGCCGCCGATGTGGGGGAAGTTGAAGATGATGCGGGAGAAGGTTTGGGATTTGAGGGTTAGCTTGGTGGCGTCGATGTTGTAGAGGAGCTTGTTTGTTGGGTGGGAGAGGAGGAGGGAGATGTTGTTGTCGACGTGGGGGTATTTTTCTTGGAGGGCGGAGAGGGTGGGTTCGAAGACGGTGGAGGTGAGGGAGGTGCATTTGTGGTGGGAGGACAAAGAGGCGGAGAAGGAGAGGTCGGCTTCGCCTAGGAGGAGGATGGTGTCGCTGGGGGAAAAGGGGATGACGGGGGCGGATTGGGAGGGTTGGTGGTGTTTTTTCTTGGGTTTGTTTGGTTGGGATTGTTGGGTCTGGGAAGTCTTTTGTTTCTTGGAGGGGGGGCCGTGAGGTTGTGATGGTGGTTTTTGCTTTTGCTGGGAGATGGCTGATTTGAGGGCCTCTTGGAGGCGACCGCGTTTTTTGGCCATTGTGTGCTTGCGGTTGAATTCTTTGGGGGAAGTAAAATTCGGTCGACGGAGGTTGTTGATAACTGTCGTGGTCGATATCGGCCGGAGGTGGACGGACGTAACGGGGCGACTCGGCGATCTGCCGGGAGACGGAGGAGATGATGGACGGCAGAAAAAAAAGCTGGGTCCCGGCAGGCAAGCGGCAATCGGTTGCAGCCGCGCTGCCGCAAGGCGCGCGGCAGTGGGGTTACACTGGGCGCTTAGCGCCAAGCCGGCCCCGGAAGCTGCTTGAAAAGTGGACCCGCCCGTTTTGGGGCTCCGCAGAACCCCTTTGTCCATTTTCCCGGCCCCGGCTCGGGGAACGCTGTCCGCTACGAAGACTAGAAATTTGATGGGCATAGACTGCGAGTTCATTCAGGAACAGCTTGACATTAAGAAAAAGTTGGTCTGGGGGTATATATATACATGAATATTCATTTATGAGCGGTGGCTCCTGTCAAAAGTGAGCCGCCCTTGAAGCAGCTCGAATCCACTGGCTGGCTCTCTTCAACGGCGAACCCGGCAATGGGGATCTGGTCATTTCAAATCCAGCAAAACAACCATTCTCACCGGGAACCGGGACGTCGCGGAACTCTCAGAGGAAAGCGAGGTCCGAGACTGATATGTGCGTCAGATGAGCGGACGCACACCGAGTGATGTGCAGATGCCAGACAAGCTGCTGGGCCGCAATGTCATTGACAGCTCAATCAATCTCCGGATCAGGGCGCGCTGCCAGTCCAATGTGGTACACTGTGTTTCTGGGCAATAATTCACCGCCTTGACGGACACCTGAACCAATGGCATACCACATTCACATATTGTAGAAACGCATAAACATCCGGCGAGGCTGTTGCAGCTGTCAGAGCACTGACACCAACGTGGCCCGTTGCAGAATTTGCTGTGGAAGACCTCCCCCGTCCACACCGTGATGCCGGTGTGGACGAAGCCAGCACCTGGATCTCATCAAAGCTAGCAGCTACCAGAGACTCTTCAAGTAATTCACTACACACCCGTAGCTCTGGCATTGAGAGAGTTTGCAGAGAAAGACGTCCAAATTTTGTAAGCGGTTGTGGACGGTTGCGACTAGTTCCTGATTGGGAAGTCAATGCGGCGCTGTGATTGGCCATCCGGTCGGTTAAGCCTCGGTGGAGCAGCCCAAGGCTGGACTCCCGCTTGGCTTGGCCTCCAGCGGACACAGTGCGGGCTCTGTGGTGCCTCTGGAAATGCAGCACGCTCAGCACAGGCCTGCGTCGTGGTCCACTGGCTATTATTCCCATCTTTTACAGGTGAAGGCCAACACCAGCCACGACACCACGAGCCCGTCCCTGATTCCAGACGGACGGCAGCAATTGCATCAGCATCTCTTGTCTTTCAGCTTTCTCCTGATTACATTTTCCTCTTCTCTTACGTGGTGTGTCGTCGCTGCGCCGCTGTCATTACTTGACCCTCGCTACCCTACCTGAGCCGCTGCATGCAGTTTGCACCAAGAGAGCGACTCTGCCAACCTTTGGTCCCTTTCTTCACTCACACCCGCCACAGCTGCTTGACCAAAAGCCACAAACCAACCAAACTGCTTACATCTGGTGTCACACTGGATAGCCCACGTCCTGCTCTCTTATACTTCGTTCGAGGGCATCTTCATCTGGAGTAGTCTTTGGTTCTATTCGGCATCGACAGTTTTTTTTTCGTCTTTTGCATCTCACACCTGCTTGGCTTTCCCCCGGCCTCCCGGTTTTCAAACCTACACGGAGCAAGCCTTTGGTCACTCTAATCGAAAGACTTGCTCCGCCGACTGACGGGCTTTCCTATTGTTCCCTTATATACGACTCATCTTCCCATTTACTCACAGCACCGGTGGCCTGAGCTCATATTCACCTGCTATTGTTTACAGTTGCTGAATGGAGAGCAATGGACATTGAGCAGCACCGCTCACACCTGGCACCGCCCATTACAAATTCTCACCCAGCTCTCTCTCTCACCACACCTTCTTCTTTCACCTCGACTCCCATACAACGGAAACTCGTCATTCACGAGATGCCACCCAAATCCGTCAACAACGCGAACCTACAGCAGAGCTTCTCTTCTGTTGCCGACGCCCTTGAGGTCGAAGACACCATGTCTGATATCATCCCACAGCAAAGTTCAGCGCCACCTCGCGCCACCACAACCAGCTCCCGGGCTCGCGGAGGTCGCGGTCGTGGTGGCTCGCGCGGAGGCAGAGGTCGTGGTGGCAAGTCATCACAGCCGAAAGCCCCCGCTGGTCGTGGTCGTCGTCAGAAACTTTATGAGGACAGCAGAGTACAAGCTGCCCACGAGAGAGCTCAAGAACTAAAGCAAGCCTGGGGAGTGCTCGTCAAGCTAGTCAAACCCGCAGCTCAAGAGATCGCCGACAGATCAATCAACCAACTGCTTGAAGACCCTGGTGTCGTCGAGAGAGTGCCCGAGTTTGACGAAGCCCAGAAGTTTCTCAAGCAGAGACACGAAGACGCACTCCAGCAGAATGACGAAATCCGCAACATGAGTCTCCAGATGGCCAGACGTGTATACGAAGGTGAAGTCGAAGCAGCCAGAGCTTCATATGCTGTAAGTTTTCATCTTAACCTCCAGCCACACAGCATTGACTGACACATCTTCAGCGTCGGGTGGAAGAAATGCAAGAGGAGCGCCTGGGTGAACTCCTGCAGCAGCTCGATCGTCCTGAACACCAATACAACCTCAAGCTTCCTGTCGATGTATGTTTTCCTTCTCACAACCAATTTTTATCATCTACTCTAACCATGACTAGTATCCTCCACCACGTGACGAGCACTACACCTACAAGTCCATCACAATGGCTGAGAAAGAGGCCCAAGGAGTTTTCCATGAGGAACGAAATGGTGTTGAAGTTCCCTTCCCTGGCACTAAGCTCAGAGATCTTTTGGTCAAGCCACCAACAATGCCCTTGGAGTCTCTGAAAAGAAAGGCCGATGGCCAACCAGATGGTCAGCCAGCTTCCAAGCTTCTACAAACCGCCAAGGAAGAGGATGCAATGCGTCAATTGCCACGCCACACGGCTGGCCTCTTGAGCGGAGCTGAAGCCCTCGAGGACAGTGCCGCCACCCCACCGGATTCAGCCTCCAATGCTGCCACGCCGTTGCCCGAGGCTGCCGGAGACGTTGCTGAGGTGCCCGGACCACGCCGGACTTCCGCCGAGCCCAACCCAGCCGACGGACCCGGACTTCCCCTTCCGCGCGGAGCTCTCGACCCAGACGAACACGGCGTTCGCCTCATTGTACGCCGTAACAACAAGGCCGAGAACCCCAACAACCGGATAATGGTGCCAAACCTCTTCGAATGGGACGATCTTGATATTGGCTTCCGCGATTCAACCAACTCTGCCGAAAAGGGCGCTACCAAAGCTCGTCGCGGCAAATATTGGCAAAAGCCCGGATCAAACTACATGTTCATCGACCGTCGTGTTGGAATCTGGGATTCGACTGAAGCTGCTGGCGAGCTCCCTGAGGCCGAGGTGAAGAAGCACAACCTTCACCCAACATATGGCATCTTTTTGCCTTCCTCCACCAATTTTCCCGAGTCGCCCAAGCCTGTCGCTGACCCCTGGAAGCCGGTTGCGCTGGTTGCCCCAAGCGGAGAAGTCATTCATGCATCTCGGACCATCCCAGCGGCGAAAGCCGACCGAGCTTTCAACAAGCTTGAGGCAAAGTTGGAAGGGAAAAAGAAATTCTCGGCCTTGCTGAGTTATCTTTGTGAGAAGGAAGGAATTGAGGAGGAGGAGATCACTCCGACCGCGGAGGAGATCGAAGGGTTGCGGCGAGAGGAGTTGGCGGCGAGGGGTATGGACCCAAACATGGTGTACCAACCCTCGCCGGCGCCGCCAACTCCCGTGCGCGAGCCCACACCCACGCACGAGCAGGCGGCTGGCTTTGACCAGTTCGCCAACGACATGCTCCGTGCCGCGGCGGTTCTGGAGGACGAGGAGACGCGTGAGCGTGCGCGCGAGCGGGAGGAGGAAGCTGCTCGGACGGCGAAGAGCGCCGCTTCCAAGCCGTACGATGCGGTGCGGGACGCGCTCGGGTTTGACGACTCCTCGGGCCCGGAGGATACCACTGGCCTCGCTGTTCTTGCAGACACTGCAATCCAAGAACACGAGGCAACAGCCCACATCGACCCTCGGATTTACAATCCGATGCAGGTCGATGTTGTGGCGCGTGACCATCACCAGTATGGTCCGCATGTTGGCTACTCCCAGCCCAGTGAGTATCCTCCGCCGCCCGAGGAGTACCATAGCTCGCCGTCTGAGGGTTATCATGGCCTCACCATGCCTGGCACCTTTCACAATGAGCCCCCAAGAGGAGACTTCCTTCGCACGGCACTGAATCCTCAGTCGCCAGTGTACCCTCCGCCACCAGCACCTCCGCAGGATTACCCGGCAAGCCACCTTTCTGGTGGAAAGACACCATTTGCGCCTCAAGGGCCAAATGTAGGCCTCCCAGCATTGCGACCTATGCGAAGTCTCCTCAATGACAGCCCTCCTCCCCCTGAGCAGCAGAGTCCAGTTCCTCAACACGGCAGCATGGTGATGACGAACAGCGGCGCATTCTACCCAGCCGGACCCAGCCGCCCGTTTCATAATGGGTATTCTGTACCGGAACATCATCAACATTTACAGCCCTTGATGCCCGCTCCCGGCCCTGGGCCACTCCAGGCGCCCCCTATGCAGCAGATCGCTCCTCGGCCACCAAGCCCCTCTGGGAATTACCCAGTATCGCCACCTTATCATGCGATTGCACCAGCTCCGGCCCCTGGAATCCACGCCCCTATTCTTTCCGCGGGTACTCAACCACCCATCCAGTCATCTCACTCTCGGCCTGGAAGCTCCTCTGCCTCGGCTCCTCCCCCTACTTCCGCTGGCGGTTCGGCAGCGTCGTCTAAATACCGCAAGCTAGAGCCTGCGCCGACGCCACCTCATCGTATGACCTACTCAGTCAACGGGCAAGAACTGCGTACTGTACAGTTCGACTATCGCGAGGCAATCAAGGACTACTCTGCTGTGGAAGCACCCCCTCGAAGCGGCCCTACCCAAATCCGTGGATGGACCCATCAGAATATCAGAAAGGGACCCAAGCCAAGCGCCTCACGCGGCGATACCAACGCCAACCCGTCCAACGCTGATGAATCCGCCTAGAAGGCGAGATTTCGAGGTGATTTGAACACGAACAAGCGCGTCCGAGAGATTATTGATGAGGAGAGACCTTTCAAGAGAACTCGCAGAACACCTGCGGCGGAAGCCCATGTGGCTGAGCTTCACGCGTCACAGATGTCTAAAGGGGGTGTTCCTGTTGGCATGACCGGTGTTTTCTCTGTCAATCAAGAGGTACACCACGGCAAAACGGGGCTGTCAAAGACTCCCGTGGGCATCCGAGACCTTGACCAGGGCGTTCAAATCAGAGAATCTGGCATTCGAGGAACTTTGCCACGTGTGGATGAGACTCTTGAGAGTATCCCAGAGGAACCGCGACGCACGAGGAAGATCATACTTCGGCGGCCAAGTAAGAAACCCTCTTCGGAGGGAGAAAAGACGCCCCCATCGAAGATCGTACTCCGGCGGCCCAGCAAGACGCCATCCGAGGAACAGGCAAAAGACGAACTGGTCAAGAAAAAGATTTTGATCAAGCTCAAGTCTCCAGCCAAGAAGACTCCCCCTTCGGAGGTCGAGTCGGTGAAAGAGGCAGAGGATGGACCGGTTAAGAAGAAGACGATCATCAAGCTCAAGTCATCAGCCAAGAAGATCCCCTCCTCGGAGGTCGGGTCGTCACTTGAACCCTTGAGGCCTTCTCTCCTCCCGCGGCCTAGAGAGCCATCTCCTCCGGCACAGGCCTCGCCTGTTGCCAATACGTCGACGGAATCAACTCATTCGTATGGTTTGAGGAGCCGTCGTCCTCGTATTTCGCAGTCCTGAACGGCATCGAGCATCATATCATAAGAAAGAGGATGCAGCAGACATTTTGAGATCATTTGGCATGCGGATTGCATCTGGTCGTCACCAGTCGATACGAGGATTCAGGATGATTTACCAGGATACCACATTGCATATCACATCACAACACCTATCGGGAGGAGTGTTTGTTGATTTTTTATAGCGGAATTTGAATTTGGAGGAAGAGAAGAGGGATACCGGATAGGAGGATAACCAAAAAGAGGGTGGTACATTTGGGGAGTTGGGTCATCAACAAGCATGACAAAAGCATAACATTGCATGGGCAATGGCGTACATTCATGGTTATATCATGGATTGGATTTGGTTTTCAGCATAAAAAAGCCGGTCTAGATGGGCAGGATAGTCCAGTTTGAGGGGGAATATCAGGGGAGAGGTGTGCGGTTGATAAGGCACACGAAAAGTTGATACAGAATATACATAATGATACCACTGGAGAGGAAAGGAGGGGAGGGAAAATTAGGAGGATAAGGATAAGGATAGGGATATTGTACTAGTAAATAAATCAATGGGTAGTTTAGTACCTAATTATAAGCAGAATAATGCTTTATTTATGCATGTTTTATGTGTAGTTTACGCATAGTTTATATGCAGTTTGTGCATGTTTTATATGCAGTTTATATATGTTTTTATGTAGTATATATATGTTTTTATATGCAGTTTATGCATGTTTTATACGTAGTTTATGCAGGCTTTATGCTTATTTATGTCTAGTGTTTTTATGCTGTTTAATATGCCTTGATATTATGCGGTGATAATGTAGACAGTGATTAACTTAATGTGCAAGAAAAGTGAGTTTTTGACAAGTCTTAAGTGTTTTGCAAAGGTAGTTTTTTAGCATGTTATGCAGTCAAACATAGGAGAAACATATCATCCCAACATATTTTGGATTCATCCTAGCTTTAAGAATGGATTTCGTCGATAAACGCTGCTGAGTTTTAGATTTTGGGGTTGGTGAGTGCTGCTGGAATATCATTTTTTTCGTTGATAGACGATGCTATGTTTTACATTTTGGCGTTTATAAGTGCTGCTGGAATATTATTTTTTTCGTTGATGGACGATGCTGAGTTTTGGATTTTAGCGTTTGTAAGTGCTACTGGAATCTCATTTTTTTCGTTTATAAACGCTATATAAATATTATTTTCTTGGTTAATAGACGATGCTGAAGTTTAGATTTTGACGTTTGTAAGTGCTGCTGGAATATCATTTTTTTCGTTTACAAACGCTGCATAAATATTATTTTCTTTGTTAATGAACGATGTTGAAGTTTAAATTTTGACGTTTGTAAGTGTTGCTGAAATCTTATTTTTCGTTTATAAACGCTAGTAAAATAAAATAAACATTCGTCGATAAACGATATTGAAGTTTGGATTTTAACGTTTGTTATTGTAAGCCTCCGAGCTACAGATGGATGGCCACATGCAGGTCTGGGACCCTCCGTAGCATACATTTAAAAGGGCTTCGGCCCGGGATACTTTCAGGAAGCTCCCTATCAATTATTACTATTACACCATAGTTTATACTATTTCTTTTACATCGCATATTCATTTCCTTCATACTTTACTTCATTCCTATAGCGTGAGCCTATACTTAGGTAGTGACCTTCCCCGGGACCATTCCACCATACTAGAACGGCCCCGTTTAAGTCACTCGATATACTCTCCCGCCACAGACTCTCCCGGAGAGTCTTTACCTCGTAAGCTTCCCGTACCTACGCCGGAAGCCACACCCAGGAGCCTCAGTAGGAGCCTCTCGACCGGACATTCCTCTGGGAACGTCCCCGAGACCCTCTAAGCCTCCCCGGGAGCCTCCCCGGGAGCCTCCCAGCCAGACCCTCCTACCCGAAGGTCACCACAACCTCCTGAGCCTCCCGGCCAAACCTTCCCACCGGAAGGTCACCACAACTTCCTGAGCCTCCCGGCCAGACCCTCCCACCGGAAGGTTACCACAACCTCCCAGGGAGCCTCCCATCCGGACCCTCCTACCGGAAGGTCACAACATTTGTGATGCTGTTGGAATCTCATTTCTCATTAAGAAACGCTGGTTAAATATCATTTTCTTCGTTAATAAACGTGGCTAAGTTTTGGATTTTGGCGTTTGTAAGGGCTATTGGAATATCATTTTTTATTGATAGACGCTGGTTAAATAATATTTTCTTTATTAATAAACGATATTGGATTAAGACTTTTTGTTGATAATCAATGCTGAATTATGATTTTTCCGTTGATGGATGATGCTAAGTTTTATATTTTGACGTTGGTGAGCGATGCCGGATGCTTATTTCTTGTTGATTGACGCTGGCATATGGACATTTTCTTTGTTGATAAACACTGCTAGGGTATCATCCTTATGTTAATGAACGATGTTAAGATTAGTAGTTTAACGTTTGCAAATATTATTTAAAGATGTTTTTGGCTGATGACGATGCTGAGTTTTCTTTTTTAATGTTGTTGAACACTGTTAAATGATAATGTCTTTTGCTAATAAGCCATATGGAGTTTTCATTCTTATCCTTGATGGATGATGCTGAGATATTATTTTGGTTGATGATGAATGATGCTGAGTTAGTTGTTCTCTCAGTTTTATGCTTCCTTCTCTGGTTCTGTGTCGATATGGCTTTTCCCCAACATCGAAATTGAACATGAGATGATGAGTGTGAGAACATGACCTCTAGCAATGCTTGTATAGAGACTCTGTCGATGATGTCGTTCAAATGTTTGGTTTATCCAGCTCATTATACACCTCTCTCTTACCAAAAAGCAGAGATCAAGGGAGAAACTCTGTCCCTCTATCCTTTCTCCAAGACCGTTTTCACCAATATCCGTGACCTGATCTTCCCCTATTTCATGATCAGAGAGCTCAGTGGCAGTATATTTACTGGAGTGCAAGTTGCTGCCGGTATCAGTCAAATGAGTATCTTTAATGAGAATTGGTTGTACTCCTCCCCAGAGTCATCGTCGGGCTCGCTCCAGGCCGCATGAGACAAATACAACAAACCATCACTATGCCGTTAAGGGGGTAAACCGAGTCGCTGACGAAACCGTGTCGCAGCGCTTTATCTCCTCCTTCGAAGCGTCCACCAAGGTGCAGCGCAAAGCGCATGTCATTGTCGGAACCACAGGTTCTCCGACCTTGCAGAGCCCTTGAATGGACATTTTCGCCAGTGAACGCCGCTGAGCAGGTCTGGAATACGGCACCTATATGTGTTGGAAGAGTGGTGACACAGGTAACACAGGTTTGAGATGCTCTGATGCCAGCTCAGAAACAGGACAGGACTAGTTCTCGGTGACATCAGCGATGTAGCTTTTGTATAGTGGCGACCATTGCCAGGGAATTCTCGGTGCTCCCTTTGGCTGCTGTGAAGGAGCTTTGGATGGGCTACATAGAAAGGTATAGATATAAGATATTGTGCGGATTATGCGGTTTATGCAGGTAATGCGATGTTAAGACCCGAGTTTTGGTGAGAGAGAGGGAGGGCACAATCGTCTTGAAGTCCATCGTCTTGAAATTCGTTGAAGAAATCCACAGCAGTCCCGGGCTTGGAACAAAAGTCTGTGTCTAGGGCCAATGAGTAAGAGGGAGGGAGGGTGAGGAAATGTGTGAAGGAACGCTAGGGGTATGCTTGATTGGATTATCCTCATTGTTTCTTGAAGATGTTTTTAACTTGGGAATGTAATGAGTTAATTTGAGTCATATGTTTTATATTCTAGTCATGAGAGGTCGGTGATACGTTTAACTGGATGTCTTTTACTGCTTTACAAGCAGAAGCTATGGTTGAAGGCAATCTGTAACAAGACCATTGTCAAATGCCGCGAAAGACCAACAACAAGCATATATCCAATACTTTCAGGATCCAGTAGTCGTACATATTCTTTGGAATCTTACACATTAGAATTTTCTGTGTATCCTTGGGACTTCTATCTATCTTGGTGGTAAACAGCATGCACGATGGCAAAAAGGGGAAGGGTTAGGGTTATACAGGTCTCTCTCTCAATCACACAAACTTCGTCATTCCCACTCCTCAACCTCATGTCAGTCACTGAAGCCTAAAACTCCACTTCAGTTTGCAACAACAATAAAGTCGACATATCCCACTTTCTTGTCTTGAATTCTTTAGCCATATGAGAAACTCAGACGGTCGATAGACAACTACCTCCAAAAATGCACGAAATCATCACCCTGCAACTGGGGCAGCAGAGCAACTACCTCGCCACTCACTTCTGGAATACACAGGTACCTTCATCCCTGCACCTGTAAACATCATGATAAGCTAACATGTAACACAGGAATCATACTTCACCTACTCAGACAACGACGAGCCCCTCATCGACCACGATGTGCACTTCCGTCCCGGGTTGTCGCCTGACGGCAAGACCGAGACGTTCATGCCGCGGACGGTGATTTACGATCTGAAAGGGGCGTTTGGGTCGATGAAGAAGATCAATGCGCTTTACGAAATCGAGGGCGAGGAGCCTGATCCTACACAGTTGGGCTTGAACCCGACAGCCTCTGGAGTCTGGTGAGACACTCGGCTTCTTTCCATTTTCATGTTCAAACTCTGACGAGATCACAGGCCAGGCAAAACAGTCCTCCAAAAAGCCGACCCCATCCAGCCTTCTCCTTACACAGAAGCCCTCAACTCTGGCCTCCCTCCTCCGCGTCCTACTACCTCGACAGTGAAATACTTCTCCGATTTCTCTCGGCTGTACTACCACCCACGGTCAGTGGTGCAGTTGAATGAGTTTGAAGTGGCGTCGACGATCCAGCCTTTTGAGCAATTCTCAACCGGCGAGGAACTCTTCCGTGAGCTGGACAAAGAACACGACCTCCTCGACCGCGATCTGAGGTACTTTGCCGAAGAGGCAGACTTCATGCAGGGTTTCCAGGTGTTCATGGGGGTTGATGATGCCTGGGGAGGGTTCGGATCCAAATACTTGGAGAGAATAAGGGATGAGTATGGCGCAAAGATAGCTATCTGGACCTGGGGGTTAGAATCACCCCTCAAAACCATGCCACGAGTACGTCTCCAGCTTCCTCATCTTTTCCTCTTCGAATACTAACCTCGCCAGGATAAACGCCTCCTCCGCCTCGCCAACAAATCCCGCTCCTTCACCGAACTCTACACCCACTCCTCCATCCTCGTCCCCCTCTCCCTCCCCTCCCGCCTCCCCCCCTCCCTCACCAACTTCGACCCCACCTCCCCCTGGCACACCACAGCTTTGTTCTCCTCCGCAGTAGAATCCGCCCTCCTCCCATCCCGCCTCCGCGGCCAAAAGAAGGAAACCCTTAACACCATCATCGAAACGTTAGACCTAACCGGCAAGCAAAAAGTAGCCGGCCTCCAATTCTCCATCAACTCCCCCCCCATCAGCGACTTCTCCGAAGGCATCCAGCTCGACATCGCCCTCTCCTCCTCAGCAGCCGACCAAATAGACGTCTACTCCCTCCGAAACCAAAACACAAGAACCCCCAAAGTCTTCAGCCAGCTGCTCACCTCCCGCGGGTATTCCCCCGAGGAAACCGACCGCAAAGAAGGGGAGGAGCTCGACGAAAAGGGCAGGAGAGTCCGCAAGAGCTCGTACGAGCCAATCACAAAGACGTACGCGACCGAGCTGGCGTTTCCGGTGTTGGATTCGTTTCCGGAGATTTTTGCTCTTGACAAGGAGGACGAGGGTGTTGATGATGATGATGATGAAAGGGAGATAAAAGTCAGGATAACAACCAGCCTGTCCACCGACTCGAGTGTCTGCACAAGACTGAGAAAACTAAAGGACACAGTGATCAAGTCGATTGGTATGGAAGACAGGGAGATGCTAGGGAATGACCTGGCGGAGATGGCGGACGAGTATCATGAGGGGTGGAGTAGCGGGAGTGATAGCGGGGAGGATGATTGATTTCCTCCCTCTCCCTCCCCCCTCTCACAAAAAGAAAAGAAAATGTAAATAAAACGTGGGGAAAAAGTCGCGATATCACATTTCTCACACGGGTGATTTGTCTCAAATATGTCAAAGAATAAGTGACCAAAACAAAGTCGAAATAAATGGCCAAAAAAAAAAAAAAAAAGCTCGCCGGCCAGCCCCCCTCAGCGGTCTGAAGGGAGGTGGTCCGGTTGCGAAAACCCGGTGGTTTTGCTTCGGAATCGAACTCGGGGGCTATCGGTTGCAAGCCCCCTCGCAACAGCTCCCCATATCCTTACCATTTGACCTGACCACACAAGTGTGGCGCCCTGGTAAGGAATATTGGGAGCTGCTGTTGGAAGGGAGTAAAAGTGACCTAATATATAAACCACTGGCAGCTCCTTCCCCCCCGTCTGCTCTTTGCGTCTCGTACTTCCCGAGCAACCCACAACCGACTCGATGTGTAGATCTACTCGAGTCGAAGGGTGGTGTTTAACCACCAGTGAAACAACTCAAAGAGAAGCAGGTTTATTTGGTTTTTAAGTAGGCCAGCAGTCTTCTCGTTGTATTTCATGATCACACATCAAACCTGGGCGACTTTTCTCAGGACAGACATACAATAAAACACAGTGCAACCCCAACGACTCATAAACATGTAACGAACCAGAGACCTCGTTATGCTATTCTCAATGCTATACAGAACAACCCATAATTACCTGAAAACAAACCAAAAAGAGAAAAAGACGCTACGCCTGGCTATGTCTGTAATACTCCCACAACAACAACAACAACACACACACACACACACACACACACACCAATGCAAGCGCTCACCAACCCCAAACGCCTCTCATGTCCCATGTTCCATATCCCATATCAGCCCACATACCAACCAACCTAACCCCCACCCCTCTAATCCTCAGCCCTTCCATAAGCCTCCGCATAGCCCACCAGCGTATCCGACCTCGCAAGCCACGTTTCAGGGTGCCCATAACTCCTCCCAGCATCATACTCCGTCACCTCCATCTCATACATCGCCTTGTTCTCATCAAACGGAACCATCCTCTCCCTCAGCTCCTTCGTAATCTCATCCACATCCACATCCAAATACCTCCTCAAAAACCCGCCC
This sequence comes from Cercophora samala, assembly GCA_030512305.1. Lineage (NCBI taxonomy): Eukaryota > Fungi > Ascomycota > Sordariomycetes > Sordariales > Lasiosphaeriaceae > Cercophora > Cercophora samala. The sequence goes on along the minus strand of JAULSY010000002.1, from coordinate 92,793 downwards.
ACATCCGTATTCTCCACATTCCCCCTGATCTCCTCCGTCCCCGGCCCGCCCGAGCTGTAAATGTTCACATCCACGGCCGAATGCCCATGGGTCGACCACCCGATCCTCGCCCGGATGCTCACCATCTTGGAAAAGATATTCATCGCCAACAGCGGGTTCGACGCCAGCGCATTGATCTCAATCTCCAACGCATCCCTGATCCCCAGCCTCTTCTCCACCAGATCCTGCCTGATCCAGTCCTGCAGCCTCTCCTGCCCCTCGGCCGGGTTCGCGATGATGTGTTGCTGCAACAGTATCGTCAAGTACTCGGCCGAGGCATTCGCCTGCAGCAGGACCTCCGGGTGCCAGTTGTACACCGGGAGCTCATTCGGCGCCTGCCACGCAGTCGACAGACCGCCCGTCTCGTGATCGCTCGTCGCAACCAAGACACCCTCGGTATCCGACTCCTTGATGAAGTCCAACACCGCGTTGAACGTCTTGTCATACTCCAGCACCTCCCTCACCTGCGCCGCCGGGTCATTGATATGTCCCGCGTGATCAATCCTGCTCCCCTCAATCATGAGGAAAAACCCCTTCTCGCTATCCTTGGTCGCCTCCTCCAGCGCCTTCAACGCCGTCACCGCCATCTCGCTCAAGCTAGGGTACACATCCTCCATATGCCTCCGGTCAATCTCAAACGGCACATCCCTCGCCGCGAACAACCCCAACAACGGCAAGCTCACATTCTTGCCCATATTGAGCGAGTCAAACCCAGCTCGATCATCCACATACCCCCACCCGTGTTTCTCCCTCCCAATCCCCACCACATCGACATCATCCTGCCTGCAGCTCCCCACCGTAGAGTTCCTCAAGAAGTGACACCTCCCCCCTCCCAAAATCAAATCCACTGACCGTCCCAAAACCCCCTCCCCAATCTCCTGCAGCGCAATCTCATCCATCTGCCACCTGTACCCAACATGGCTGGCAAAACACGCCGGCGTCGCATCCGTCACGTCCGTCGTCACCACCAACCCAGTCTTGTACCCCGCCCGCTTCGCAGCCTCGAGCACCGTCCCGCAGGGCTTGAACCCCGGCTCCATCCCAATCGCCCCGTTGTAGCTCTTCCTCGCGCAGCTAAACGCCGTCGCGCCCGCCGCCGAGTCCGTCACCCAAGAGTTGGACGATCTGGTCCTGCTCGTGCCCCAAAAGTGCTGGTCCAACACGAGCGTGTCGTCCATCGGCAGGTTGGAAACATGCTGTCTGAATGATCGGGTGAGAGACAGCGACGCAGGGCCCATGCCATCGGACACCATAAAGATGAGGTTGCGCTTGCGGTCTTTCTTTGCTTGGGGGGTAGTAGAGGAGAGAGAAGGGTAGGGGGTGCCGGTGCCTGGGTCGCCGGGGATGATGGGGACGGGGTCGGTGGGGGCGGGGGGCGGGGTGGTGGTGCTGTTGCGGTGTTGGAGGACGACTGCCAGGACGATGACGCCGGCGGTGGCGAGGAGGGCCCAGGCGAAGAGGAGGAGCTCGCGGAGGGTGCGGGTGCGGGTGCGGGTCGTGGTGGTGGAGAGGGGGGTGCCGTGGATGGCGGCGTCTTCTTGTTCGGCGCGGCGGAGGGAGTCGATTGAGTTGCGGGAGGGGACTCCGTCGGCTAGGAGCGGCGTGCGCTCCCCGGACGCCGGTTTGGACGTCGGGGACTGTGGGAAGGGGGGAGATTCATTAGATGATGTTTTGTTTGATAGCTATGGGCTTGTTGGGATAGGATAGGTAGTAAACTCACCATCGTCGCTCTCTTTCAGTGGGTTGGTTGACTTGTCAAAAGCAAATATCGATCCCAAGTATTATCTATCGTCTGAAGTTGTCGATACTCGGTTCCTGTCAAAAAACAGAATAGAGTTCAACGGCGCCGGTAGATAACCAAGTGTCAGAGTTGGAGAAACCGTGACTCGGCTGCTTTTGGGGGACCTGGAGGACGGGAGGTTGGGGGAACCTGGGGAGCCTGGAACATCATTCGCTTAAGCCTGCAGTGCCTAGACCTGCCTGCAGGTGCCGTGACAGGTACCGCTCCCGGCAACTGCGCTGTCTCCGACGTCATCACCCTGACCCCACAAGAAAGCCTCACCAATTGACACCAAAACAACAACCATGTGATTGCCAGCATCATCCTGTGACCACACAACACATCAAACATCCAACACCGCTCTTTTCAAACAAACCATCAGAGAGCAACCATGTCCCCAAGCAAAACCTCCCTCCTCTCCGCCACAACCTCCTTCTGCCACTCCCTCTCCTCCCAATCACCCCCCTCCATCATCCTCTCCCACTTCTCTTCTTCGCCTTCAACCCTAATCCACGAACATGGTCTCCCTCAACTAGCCCCCTTCCTCGGCCGGGAATTCAAAGGCCCCTCCGGTCTACAAGAATACTTCTCCCTCCTGTCCAAACACCTCTCCTACAAAGACATGCACTTCAGCAACTACTTCGCCGACCCTGAAGCCCTTAAAGTATCCGTCCGAGGCGAAGCAACCTTCACCTGGCTCTCGACCAACCAGTCCTGGGACGAAGTCTTTACTTATGTGCTAGAATTCGACAACGACAACAAACTGACCAAGTACGAAATCTGGGCCGATTCAGGGGCTGCCTACCTGGCAAGTCAGGGGCAGTTGGATCAAGTAAGACAAGAAAAGTAAATAATAGAATTAAATAAAATACACAATCGTCGCTATACCAATTCATCCAAATAATCTATAACCTTCCTTTAACCCTCCAATCTCAATCAAAATCATACAAGAAAAACAATAAAACGCTGTACAGAAATACGCTGGGTATACCACCATCACACTACACATCGTCACCACCACGATCCCTCTCCCCTTTACCAACTCAACCAATCCCCCAATCCCTCCCATCCCTCCCATCCTTCGGTCCTAGAAACATCCTCCTCCTAAACAACATTCCTCTCCGCATACATGACGTGCAACCGGTCCCGAAAATGCGCATGCTTGATCCCGTTAGGCCTCGCCTCGGCAAAGTGCCTAATGGCATTGTCCACCGTGTACCCCAACCTCTCCACCAGATAACACACAATCAAAAACCCCGTCCGATTAAATCCATAGTGGCAATGCACCGCAATCTCCAGCTCATGCTCCGACGCCGCCTGCAGCTCCCTCCTCTCCTCCCTAATCTTGTCCACCGTCTCGATAAACTTTACAATGTCCTCCCTCGGCGGCGGAATCTTGGACACCGTCGGAACCTTGTGGTAGCGAACCCCCATGTCCCTCAGCTTCTGGGGATCATACACCGGCGTGTCGTGCGAAATGTCAATCACGTCCTTGAGGATATCCCCCCACTCCTGCGTGAACTTGCTGGGAGAGTGCACCTCATCCACCTGCCTCAGCGTCTTGATGGCCCGAAACATATTCCCAATTGGATCCGACACCGGCACCACCTTCTGCCACTTTTCCAGATTCTTCACGTCCCACTTGCCGTCCCGGGTGAGATACTGCAGCTGCCAGCCCAGCTCCAGCCTCCTAGTGATAAACTGCGACAAAAAGTCCGAAATCAACCCGGGCACCACCGCCTCCGTAAACAAAAGCCCGTGGCCCGCCTCCGTGATATTGTTAAGCTCCACATACTTTGGCGGCCTCGACGGCAGAGGCGGAATCTCCACCTTCCCCAGCGACGCCGCATCATGCAACGCCGTAGACTCCAACCTCGGTGACGCCGGAGGAGAGGCGGCATGAGAGCTGCTCGCCAGGCTAATTACATCGTCCCTAACCAAAGAAGAAGGAGCCTCCAAGCTGAAATCCGAAACCGGTGACCCCATGTCCAAAATCGCCCTACCCTTCGGCGGCGTCGTGTGCGACTGCAAAACCAAATGGTAAATCCTCTCCGCCTCGGCCGCAGGCGTAACCTCATCCCTCCCCCCACTGATCAAAAGAACCGGAACCTGAAGGCCCGTCCAAATCCTATTCTCCGGAAACCCCCCCCTCGGTTCCCCATTCTTGTACTCTGGCAAGAACCCCCACGCCATCCGTCTAAACACCGGCGATCTGCTCTGGTAATTGAACATGAGCTGCAGCTTCCTCGCCTCCACATCAGCCTTGGGCCCAACAAACCGGCTCACACTCGCACTGTTGATCCCGCCCCTCCTATCCCAGGCCCTCCAAAGATTGAAAATGAACTCGGGCACCCAAAGCTGCCGCCTGTACAGCGTAACCTGCCTCTCCGTCGGAATCTTGGGCGGGCACATCGCCACCAGCCCAAGCACATTCTCGTGAAGATCCGACTTTACCACGCTTCTCGGGTTGGCAAGCAGCGTCGCAAGCCCACAGCCCATACTGTGCGCAATCAACACCACCTTCTGCCCTTTCCCGCGATAGTCATTGATGATCACCTCCAACAGCTCCACCAGAGCGTCCGTGGTGTACGCCTCCCACTTGGTCTGGGTGTATTCTGAAACTCCACACCCCGGCAGATCCACCGCCAGACAAGAGGCATTTTGGGTGAGACTTTGCAAGATGCGGTTGAACTGCGCTACTGACCCTCCCAGGCCATGGATAAAGACCAAGAGGGGGAGCGGTGGGTCTTTGGGGAGGTTGTCAGTCTGTGGGTGTTTCCGGTAAAAGATGCGGAGTTTATCGTAGGTGGCAATGCTGGTTTTGTATGACTTGATGGTTGAGTATTTTTGGAGGAGGGGGGGGTCAGTAGATTTGGCGTCGAGCTTCTCGGCTTTGGAAGCCATGACCAGCCAGTACACCAGGCCACCACTTGTGGTCGTGAGAGCGAAGGCTGTGGCGAGTTTGGCTTTGAGGGGGAGTCCTTTGGTGGATGTCAGTGAGAGATTGTGCCAACATGCGGTGGTCTTTTGGATGATTTTGGGCACCATGGTGAAGTTAGGTGGGGGGTTGTGTATCATAAAAGACAAGATAAGTGTGTTTGTGGAAATGCTGCCATTGGACGTACAAGAATTGAGAGAAGAAGAATGGGATCAGTCGTTCACAAGAGCGAGAGGTTCCGGGGATCCCAAAAACTGATGGCAGTTTCCAAATTGAAGTGATTGTATGATAAGAGTCACCCAAACTGGATGAAACAAGGAAATGGCGATTTGAGCTGGGTTTTGGCTGGGTATCTACAGGATGAACAAGAATGAATGAAGAATAAAAAAGGCAGGAGAAAGAGACTGAAGATGAGATGTTGGAAAAGACGGTGCTGGAAAGAGCAGTGGTGAAAATGGAAGAGCTGACGCCGTTGCCGACTGCCCGGTCAGAGCTTCACCTTGACCGAGACCTGCCGCCATGGAATTAGCCGAGCTACGCAAACGGTTGACAGAGCTGTCAGGTACACTCAGATGAATCAATCTCCCGGGCAAACAGGTGCTTGTCTTGGTGTATCATGGTACCGAGTAGTGCACAACCTGTCAATTGGGTATTCTGTGAAACCACTGCCGCAATCACTGTCTTGCTATGAGTCTTGGATATCTCATGATGATGGTTCACTAAAACCAACCCCCTTAGCTGCATATCTATCTGCGCATAACGGCGGGCCGAACTCCAGACCCACTCGGTCCCGCAGCGTCATCACAAGGAAGGATCAGGGAACAGCTTCCGAGTCACAGCGAACGCCGGACCGGACCCGCCATTCTGGATGCCCCTACCTGTACCCCCTTTCCGGCGACCCGAAATAGCGCGCCTAGCTCCGGGAACTCCCAACCTAACCAGAACATCACCAACACTACCTCCTTAACCGCCGCCCGTCATGGCCACCGCCCGCCTGACCTTCTTGTACCCCCACCTATTCAAATCAACAGCCCGCTGGAGCGAGCCCGCAATCGCTGCCCGAGGTGCCCGTCGCAAGTCGCAACAGCCACCCGCCTTCCTCTGCCAACAGCAACATCATGGCTTCACATCGCCCTCCGTCGGGAGACAAGCCGCCTTTGCCAAACGAGCTGGAAAGGGGGTAGAGCCACTGCCACACCACGAGACCTCTGATCTGCCCCCTAAACCGGCGCAAGACGGCAAGCAAGATGGAGCTGGGAAGCAGGGCCAGGAGAAGCCAGGGGATGAAAACCAGGAAAGAAAACAACAAGACACCCCGGAAAGCCAACAAGAGACTCACCCCAAAACAATCAAACCCACCACCCCCTCCGAAACCCCAGGAAGAGGACCGATCCCCGACCCCCCACCACCACCACCACCCCCCTCGTCCTCCCAACCAGCCCACGACCCCTCCACAATCGAACTCCCTCCCCCCTCCGACATCGACCCCATAACCCAAACAAAAAAAGGCTCCCCCATGGATGAAATCCTCCACATAGTCCCCCCCCCTTCCTCAGAAAACCCCCAACCACCCTCCTCCCCCATAACCCCCTCCTCCCCCACAGAACCACCACCCCCCTCAACCACCACCACCACCACCACCACCACCCCCCCCGAAAAACCAACCGACCTCCCCCCCCATCAAAAACCCCCCAAACAAACCTACATCCACCACTTCGACTCCTACTCCCTCGTCAAGCACCTCTCCTCCCCCTCCCAACCCCCCAAATACACCCTCCCCCAATCCATCGCCCTCATGAAGGCCATCCGCGCCCTCCTAGCCCACAACCTCGACACCGCCCAGTCCGGCCTCGTCTCCCGCTCCGACGTCGACAACGAAACCTACCTCTTCCGCGCCGCCTGCTCCGAGCTCTCGACCGAAGTCCGCAAAAACCGCCGCGTGGCCGACGAGCAGCTCCGGCAGCAGAGGACCCACCTCCAGCACGAGGTCGACATCCTCACCCAGCGCCTGAACCAGGACTTGTTGACACTGACGGACAGCGTGAGGGGCATGTTCAACGACCGCAAGATGGTGGTGAGGGAGGAGCAGAAGGCTGTCGAGTCTAGTGTACACCCACCCCCCCCCCCCTAATTTTGGTATAAATGGATGGGATACTGACAAAAACCGGGGGGAAATAGATACAACAAATCAACTACAAAATCTCCGTCATGCTCAACTCGGACTCCCGCTCCGAGATTGAAGAGGTCCGCTGGGTGCTCATCAGGCGATCGGTCCTCGGTATCCTCTTCATGGCCGTTCTAACCCTCGGCACGCTGCGGTACGCCACGTTTGTGAACAGCAAGAGAAAAAAAGAGATGGAGCAAAAGGAAAAGGAAGACGAGGAGATGAGGAGGAGCAACGGGATGAAGGACCACAGTCCTGCGCCTGAGGCGGCGCAGATGTTGGCTGCTAGTTAAGTTAGGAAAACACTAATATCAAAAATGAATTAGAGATGGCCTGTCACTAGCTGCGGCAATAGTTGAGTGTGTTGATTTCCATGATTGTCGCGAACCAAACTGATGTCACATCAAGACCAAGCATGTGAGATACAAAGACCCCACACACTCACTTCTCATCCGCATTCAAGCATATCCCAACATATATCATCTCTATAAACAACTGCTTCAATCTCTCCCATCTATCCCCCAACCCCTCAAACTCAACCTCAACAAAAATCCCCCAAATCACAAAAAGCTCAAGACAAAAGAAAAAGAAAAGGGGTATATTTCATAAAAACTCCCACGCCAGCCCTTTAATGCCCCCCCAGCAAACATAACCTTGAACGCCTAATTTCCATAACCCATATGTAAATCCCTAATTGTCTCCCCGCTATCATCTCATCCCATCCTTCCTGCCTTCAACTTGAGAGGAAAAGGTGGGCTCCTGTTATATACAGCCCCCCCATAAAACTCCCCAAAAGTGAAATCAATATCCGCACAAATCGTGACACTCCTCTCATTTCCGCTCTTTGGGGGGAAAAAACCCGAAACCTTCAGACGGAAACGCTCCTTGTCATCGCTTCCACCTCAATGCTCGCCAAAACTCCGACGGGCAGCAGCCCTCTTCCCCAGACTCTTCTTCGTCATCAGCTTGATCTCCAGAGGATAAAACCCCTTCGACTTGGGCCCGAATCTGCCGCTCGCATTCTTGTTCTCGATCTTTTGCCTGCAAATCGGGCAGACGCGCTTGTGCGGTGTTATTTGTAGGGCTGAATGGAGGCACTCGCTGCAAAACAAATGACCTGTTCAAATTCATTAGCATATATTCAAGCAGAGGCAAAAAAAAAAAAAAAGCTTACCGCAGTAGGTGACCGTCAAATCCGTGACATCATCCATGCAAATGACACACTGGAACTGCGACAACCTGACCCATTTCTTCTTCTCGCCCTCCTCCTCCTCCTCCTCCTCCTCCATCTCCTCCTCTGTCAGGTCAGCCACATCCTTGTCCACCAGGTCAATAACCTCCAGGTCTTTATCCCCAAACAGATCATCGTCGTCGGTTTCGAACTCGTCACGCTTGCGCTTGGTGGCAGACCCTGTGGCAGACCCCGTGGCAGACCCCGTGGCAGACCCTGTCATGAATCGCGGGTTGGGGCGGGTGTTCCTCGACGGTGTTGGCTTCATCCGAACTAGACCCCGAGGTTTTGGCGAGTCCGTCTGTTGCTGACTGGAGGGGGCAGCGGCGGCAGAAGAGGCTGATGAGGCACCAGAGACGCGAGAAACTTGAGAGAGCGTGGGCTGCTGGCCGGAGCGACGACGCGCTGGTCGCGATGACGCTGGCATGTTTTCGGCCGAGTCGGAGTCGCTGGATTCTTCGTTGGTGTTCGAGGTCGGCGTGGATCGTGCCGAAGGTGGCGGCGGGATTCTCAAGCCGGTGGGTGGCGCTGGTGGTGGAAGAATGCTGTCGAGTGTCTGGCTGAATGCGTTGTTGGTGCCTGGATTATTGCTCCGAGTGGCCGACCTATGTGGGGTGGCAGATGCCGAAGGGAGCGATGGACTGGAAAAGTCACGCGAGAGTTGATTGAGGTAGAAGTTGTCGCTGTCTGTTTCGAGAGAAGGGCTGGAAAAGTCGCGGGTGAATTGATTGAGATAGAAGTCGTCACTGTTTGGCTCGCGCTGGTGGTGCGCAGGTGGGGTTGGTGTTATTGTTCTCGGGGTATCCAGTGTGTTCTGGAAGGAGTTGGTGGGTCGAGGGGCAGAGAGGAATTGGTTAAGATTGTTGACAGTGGTGGTGCCTGGACGCCGTGGCTGTGGTGAGTTTGAGTTTGCAGTTGATGGGTGAAAGAAGAGCCCAGGGAGAGACGAAGCCGGAGCCGCTGACGGCATCGGGGTCGGAGGGTGGGGGGCGCCGTGTGAAAAAGTGGGTCCTGAGGAAATAAAAGATGCAGTGGTCCCAGAACGGGTTCCGGCTGGTGCAGGCTGTCGTGGGCGTGGTTGCCACTGCTGCGCTGCGGACCACGACGAGGCTCCGGGAAGGAGAGAGAGGGCCGGTGGAGGTGCCGACGGCAGCGGACACATGGCCCCGAAGGCAGGGAGTCTCGGAAGCTCAAAGGCGGGCAAGGAAGGGCGTCCTAGGGCTGGCTGAGTCGTGTGCTGGCGGTTGCTAGCAGCGGGTGATGGCAGAGGTAGACCTGGGAAAGGGAGTGTAAAGTTCGCAAGCTCTAATCATAATATTCTGTGTTAGTCCCGTCTGCTGGGAGCAATGCGCCTGCACATCTGTCCATACCTCCCAAGAACTCGTCAAAGCCCGAGTCAAAAAAGTTGTTGGCCATGATTGCCGCTGCAGCAAGGGGAGAGCGAGGGACAAGCCACAAAGACAAAAGCACACAGAGATAATAAATGAAGCTGCTCGAGGCAACATGAAGGTGGTAGAAGGCTGGAAAGGCGGCAACGACAGACGGCTAAGAGATTACGACAAACTCCACCCCGAGAGCTTATGATGAGAGGAGCTGGACCGGAAGGCACGCTGTTGAAGACCACAAGACACCCGACACAAGACACACAAAAAAGGGGGCATATGGAGATATATGGACACGGAGGCAAGCGGTCGATGAGCGAGGCGGCGTCCAAATTATACCTTCTTTTGGTCCGAAGTGCCAGCCGCCCGCCTGTCTTTCCGCTGCGTTTGCCGCTCGCCAATATCACTCACTCATCACCCACTCTCGCTCACTCTCGCTCACTCACCACCTCACCCCACTTAATAGTTCTACAAAGATTCCTCTCGGTCATGCTATGAGCGGTGACTTGCTGCTTAGTGACCAATCCAGGGCCTGTTTCGGCAATCACAGCATAAGACTGACAGCATGCTGACCTGGCACTTTGAAGGGCTTGGGTGAGGACTTTTCAAAGTTCGTGGTTGCCTTTCTTGGCTGGGCTCGGAGATCCGCTAGAAGCTGTGTCTACTACCTACCTACAGACGGGATACTCCGTACAAATAGATGTGTGACTCTGAGCACCGCTGTGCCGTTAAAGGCTCGTTTGCACCCGAGTGCACATTCATACGTGTGATCACATTCCTCAGCAATATCAATATCCCATTGATCAGAGATGCTCAGATGAGAGACGAGAGGTCCTCCCATTAAATGTCCGGACGGATCTTATCAGGAAGACAGGTGCCACAGCATGGGATTTTGGGAATCATGACGAAAAATGCCCCAGCACAACGCCCAGAGAAGCCCAGACCACACACCATGCAGGTCTGGGATTAGCTGCTGCTGGTTGCCGCGATGAGCGGGGCCTCACTGTCGTAGCATCCCCGCCATGACCCAAAATTTCGTCTTCTTTTTTCGAAGCAGCCCACCATGACTTGAAAGGGACGCGCACCATTCCGCCGACAAAATAGAATGCTGCTCCCTTACCGCAGTGTCGCGGGACGAGATGCGCCGGTCGCCAGCTTCATCCGTCTTGCGAGACACTGCCCCGCCAGACGTCCAGGTTCCTTGCGCCCGCTGACGTCGATCCCATCTTCTGCATTCTCGATTTCGTCCAGGCGATGGAACTCGCAAGCCGCCACTCAAGACGAAAACGAAAACCTATCAGTGCTATGTATTCCGCGGTACAACAAAATTGGCGTACAGCAACTGAGCTCGCACATCTACCACCAGCTGTTCCCAAAGGGCGACATCTCGCCCCCCTCCAAAGAGCTAGTCGAGCTTGCGAAGGACCATCTCGAACGCCATGAACTGCTAGGGAAAAACACCGACAACTCGGCGCCTATCGCATTCGATCTCCCGCCGCTGGCCGGAACCACCCTCGACGAGCATTTCCACAAACTGGGCGTCGACGCCGCCGAGCCCTTCCTCACCCATGCGAAACGGTTTTCGCTGGCAAGTCCGCCACCGAAACCGAGAAAATGGGTGCGCCGGAGCGGGTGGACAAAGTACTACCCCGACGGCCGTACCGAGGTAGTTGATGCGCCCGAGGGAGACGCCATGACATTTGACACCGAGGTCATGTGGAAGGAGAGCCCGTACGCCGTCATGGCCTGCGCTGCGACGGCCGATGCTTGGTATGCCTGGTTATCGCCATGGCTGTTGAACGAGACGGAAAATGAACATCAGCTCATACCGATGGGCGACCCAACGAAAGAAAGGGTGATAATAGGGCACAATATCGGATTCGATCGGGCGAGGATATTGGAGGAATACAGCCTGACACAGACGAGGAATTCGTTCCTGGACACCATGTCATTGCACGTTGCCGTCAATGGCATGTGTTCGCAACAACGGCCGACATGGATGAAGCACAGAAAGGACCGCGAGTTTCGAGATAAGATCGCCAAGGAATCAAACAATGCCGAGCTCGTCGAGTTGCTGAACAATGGTGCGTTTTCGGCTCAGGAGGAGGAGCTCTGGGTGGAAAGAAGTTCGATAAATTCGCTGCGGGATGTTGCCCAGTTCCACCTCGGTGTCACAATCGACAAAGAAATCCGCAACGCATTTGGCGAGTATGACCGGGATGGCATCAACAAGCGGCTGGATGAGCTTTTGACTTACTGCGCCGCCGATGTGGTCATTACCCATCGTGTCTACCAAGTCGTGTTCCCCAACTTTCTTCGGGTCTGCCCACATCCCGTCAGTTTCGCTGCGCTCAGGCATCTGTCCAATGTGATCTTGCCCGTGAACAAAACATGGGACTCTTACATCGCCAATGCGGAAGCCACCTACAGGAAGCTTTCCGATGATGTGCAAGACCGGTTGGTTGCGCTCGCAAAAAAGGCCCTTGAAATCAAACAGCAGCCCGAGAAATGGAGCACCGATCCCTGGATGTCGCAGCTGGACTGGTCCGGACAGGAGATCAAGATGACCAAAGGGACGCCGTCCAGCCCTCCAAGACAGTACAAGAATCAAAAGCTGCCAGGGGAGCCAAATTGGTATAGAAACTTGTTTCCAAAGGTCAATGGGCCTATCAACCTCACCGTGCGAACAAGAGTTGCACCACTTCTTCTCCGACTGTCCTGGGATGGATATCCGCTCTTTTGGTCGGATAAGCATGGCTGGACCTTCCGAGTGCCTTTGGCCGATATGAAGAAGTACCTTGATAAGCAGTTGAAGCCTTGTGATTTCGAGGGGGAGACAGTTTTGGCCATAAAGGAGGACACCCAGCATGCCTACTTTAAGCTGCCACACAAGGACGGTCCCACGGCCCGCTGCAGCAATCCGATGGCAAAAAGCTATCTCAGCTATTTCGAAAAAGGGACGCTGTCGTCAGAATACGACTATGCCAAGGAAGCATTGGAGATGAATGCTTCGTGCTCCTATTGGATCAGCTCCCGGGACAGGATCATGTCCCAGCTGGTGGTGTACGAGTCCAACCTCCCCGAGTCTGCCCGCACCAAAGACCTCCCAGAAGACGCCCCAACGCCAGGGTTTATTCTCCCTCAAGTCATCCCCATGGGCACCGTCACCCGCCGCGCAGTAGAAAACACGTGGCTCACGGCCTCCAACGCCAAAAAGAATCGTGTGGGCTCTGAGCTCAAAGCCATGGTCCGCGCTCCCCCGGGGTACGTCTTTGTCGGCGCCGATGTTGACTCGGAAGAGCTCTGGATTGCTTCTGTTGTGGGAGACGCAACTTTCAAACTCCACGGCGGGAACGCGATCGGGTTCATGACGCTGGAAGGCACCAAAGCAGCCGGCACCGACCTGCACTCCCGCACCGCTGCCATTTTAGGCATCACCCGCAACGACGCCAAAGTGTTCAACTACGGGCGCATCTACGGTGCCGGCTTAAAGTTTGCCGGCCAGCTCCTCAGGCAGTTCAACCCTTCCCTTTCAGAACAGGAAACGATTGACATCGCCAGCAGGCTGTACGCCACGACAAAGGGCACAAAGACCAACCGGAAAATCCTGTATAAACGCCCCTTTTGGCGAGGGGGGACAGAGTCATTTGTTTTCAACAAGCTGGAGGAGTTCGCTGAACAGTCCCACCCGCGAACACCGGTTTTGGGGGCGGGCATCACCGAGGCCCTTACCGCCCGCTTCCTATCCAAGGGGGGGTATCTCACATCGAGAATCAACTGGGCGATTCAATCCTCTGGCGTCGATTACCTCCACCTGCTAATCGTCGCCATGGACTACCTCACCCGCCGCTTCAACATCGCCTGCCGACTCGCCATCACCGTTCACGACGAAATCCGGTATCTAGTCAAAGACCACGACAAATACCGCGCCGCCATGGCGCTCCAAATCGCCAACCTCTGGACGAGGGCCATGTTCGCCCAGCAAGTCGGCATCCACGACCTCCCCCAATCATGCGCCTTCTTCTCCGCCGTCGACATTGACACCGTCCTCCGAAAAGAAGTCGACATGCCGTGCATCACCCCCTCGAACCCGATCCCCATCCCGCCAGGGGAAACGGTAGACATCACCCAGCTCTTGTCCAAAGGCTCGCTTGCCCGGCTCGACCCGGATATCACCCCTGACCCAAGATTTGCACCTAAATTAGAGGGCATCCCGTATGTCCCGCGCAAACCGGTAATGGAGGAGCTACAAGAGGAGGAACACGCGCACGAGGACGAAAAGACGAAACTCCGCTTCATCCGGGCGCAGATTGCGAATGATGAGGAGGAGTTTAGGGAGATTTTGAAGGAGACGAGGCAGGAGCAGCAGCAGCAGCAGCAGGTATATGTACCGAAAGTGCCGGTGAATAAGATACTCAAAAAGCCGTATAGTGCGAGCGCGAAGCTTTTGCCCGGGGCGGCGAGGTACGGCGGGGGGCAGAAGGAGCCGGTGATGGTGAGGGAGGCGCTGGAGGGGGTGAGGTATAGGAATTGGCCTGGGGCTGGGGCTGGGGCTGGGGCTGGGGCTGGGGGCGGGGGGGCGAAGAAGTGGGTGGGTGGTGCTGCTGCTGGTGGTGGGGGTGGGGGTGGAAAAGAGAAGGGGAGGGAGAGGGTGCAGTGGGATTTTACTAGGTAACTATGTAACTGACAAGGGGAGGGGGGGGGGGGGGGGGGAAGGTGTAAGAATATGAGATGTAAGGGGAGGTAGGTGTATGATATTCTCCTTGATCGCCAGAAAAGCGGGTGGGAAAGCATGGGTTGGAGTTTTCGGTTTTGAAAAAAAAGGCATTGTGATAAGGGGTGGTTTGGCGTGGTAGGAAAAGCATGATTTGATGTTGCTTCCTTCACTCTTTGTTTTAACGATAATAATTCGTTGTTGAAGCACCAGGAGGAAGCATAGCTGGCATTTGGGCATAGGAAGCGGAAAATATATCAATATCAAAAAAACATTTGAATACCTTTTCTTGACTGATCTCCCTGAACGTATGTCTACCTACCGAACCACATAACATACACTACAACATCTAAATTAACAAGTGTTATCCTTTCAAAAAGAAAAAAAAATCTGGTATCATTCTGACCATCCTAACTGGGGGTATTCTCTCTATTCTTTCCCTATTCCCCCCTCCCTCCCTGTTACAAAAAAAATGATAATCAACACCTTTCCCACTGCCCCCATTATCTTCCTACTGCCATCCATCTCACCTCCCACCCTGCCCCGGCAGCGGCCTAGGCCCGACAATCTGCCTCCTCCCCGCCCCAATCCCCTGCTGGCCCTTATTCTGCCCATCCCCCCCCGTATACCCGCTCCACTGTCCCACATCCCACCTCCCCCCCTCCACCCCGCCCCCATGCTCGCCCGTCCTCACCGCCGCCTTGGCCGTCTCCTTCTGTGACTCCTCCCACTCCCTCTGCCTCTGCCTCTCCAAGTCCATCTCCCTCTCTAGCAGCGACTTGCTAGCCCACCCCGCAGCCTTAGTCTGCTTCTGCGCCTGCTGCCGGCGACGCTCCTCCTCTGCTTGTTCGTCTACCGATCCTGCGAGTTCCTTCACAAAGGTGGAGTGAGGGGGTGATTGGACCGGTGCCGGGTTGGAGGAGAGGAAGCGGTCGGTTCGGGAGGTGATGGGGGAGGGTTGTTTTGTGAAGGGGGATTTGGACACAAAAAGGGAGGAGGAGGAGGAGGTAGCTGGGGGTTTGGTGAAGGGGGTGGTGGTGGTGGTGGTGGTGGTTGGTTTGGTGGAAAAGGGGGTAGTGGTTGGTTTGGTTGAAAAGGGGGTGGTGGTAACTGGTTTGGTGGAAAAGGGACTGGTTTGCTGCTTTGAAGAGCGAGGACTGGTTGGCTTGGCAAATGGGCTGCGGTTATTGCTGGTGGCAGAGCCAGGAGTGGGGGATGTAGTCGCCGAGTAGGTATTCGGGTCAGGAAGAGGGCGAGAGCCGGTGTGTTGCTTCGTAATGGGAAGCGGCTGACCACCGGTGGGTTGCTTGCGGATAGGCATAGTCGGTGGTGGCAAAGACGACTTCTCTCCCGTGCGGTGGGTCTTAACCTTTGCTGGGTCGGGGAGTGGTCTCGGTGACTTTGACGACAGCGGTGGGCTCAACGGGGGCTCCTCTTCAATGTCGACTTCATTCTGGTGGTGGTGCCAGGATTTGGAAGCAAAGTTCTGCTCGTCCCGAACGCTCCACGAGTCCTGTCTGCTCACCTTGTCCGCAGCAGCAGGCCGGCTACGAGATCGAGACCTCGCCTTCTTGCCATCCTTGTTCCCATGCCCGCGAGACCGCCCCTGACGTTCCCGCTCGTACTGGGCTTCCCGCTCGCGCGCCTTTGCGAGCTCCTGTTCCAGCTGCTTGATGCGCTCCTTATCCGAGGACTCCTGATCCGACTGATACTGGCTCAAGTACTGGCCACGTAGCTCGGACCCGCTCTTTTGCTGTCGAGCCTTTGCACGTTCCTCCTTCAGCCGGGCTTCAGCTTCGGCTTCATCTTTACGCCTCTTCTCCTCTGTTATCTTCCACTGTCGTTCCTCCTCCTCCCAACGTCTCTTCTCGTCTTCAATCTTCTTTCGCTCTTGGTCCCTGATGCGCTTGGCCTCCTCTTCCCATCTCCGCTCTTCGTCCTTCTTTGCCCGTTCTTCCTCAGCTTCGAGTTCCACCTTCCTCTTGCGCTCCTCTTCTTCCTGCTGTAGCCTCAACTTCTCGGCCTCCTCTTTTCTCTTCTTCTCCTTCTCGTACAAGCTTGGCACTGCAGGACCTGCAGTAGTGATCTGTCTCCGGCCACCAAACGCAATCCCCAGGTTATTCTGGTTGGCACCACCCATGTAACCATACTGGGCAATATTCCAGGCCGGGGACGTTGCGCCTTCGTGCTCCTTCTTGCTCCAGCTACTAACACCGGGTGAAGTTGCGCCGTTTGTTGGTGACTTGGCTCGGCCCCATGGTCCATCGTCTCCCCCTGTCCTGGATGCTGATAATGACGGCGTCCCCCTGCCATACACTGAAGACGAGGCATTACTAGCATTGGAATTCCCCCGGCCGCGAATCAGAGGGGGGGTATTGTAGCCCGTTGGTTGTGGGCTTAATAGCGCCGGATTCTTGGCTTTGGGGCCGATCGAAGTGGGAAACGTGTCTGGGTTGGCAGCGTTGGCCGCCCGGCTGAAGGCACCGAGGCACTGGAGCACCTGGGCGGGATCTTTTCGCTCGAAGAGGTCGACAGTCAAGAACATGTCGTGCTGTTGGAGGTTAAGGGGTGGTGTTTGGCAGGCGCGGAGGAAGTGGGAGATGTTTTCCATCTGGACGAAGGGCATGGCTGATTTCTTGAACTTGACTCCTGGAGGGCCGATGGCGAGGTTGACGAGTCTAGGGGGGCACGTGTTAGTCGATTGGAAACTGTTTGTACCACAGCAGGTTGACAAGTGTGGCAGAACTTACTTGCACAAAGCGACACCATCTTTGAGTCCCTCGAGCAGGTCCTTGCCAGATAAGCTCTCGCCGATGACACTCTCTATCCATTGTTTCGCCTCGTTCGCGGCGGCGGGTGTGTACTTTTCCAGGCGCAACCGGCGCAAGTCGCCGTCTAGCGATGTCACCGAGGCCATGATGGATGGAGGTGGGGGGGACAACGATGTTGATTTCTGAATTGTTTCTTTCTCTCTCAAAAAACCAAACAAGTCAAGTGTTGTTCGTGTACAAAAGTCAACTCCGGGAAACTCGGGTCGTGGAACAGGTAAGCAGTCCGTCGGGGCGGGTGTTCCTCTCCTATCCCCCTAAAAGATAATTTTGGCACGGCGTGGTGTCCCCTATAAGGCTCAGGGTAGGTAAATTGGCTTTTTGCGGGCGGGCGACGGGCGGTGAAATGAGGCAGCGGGGCCTCGTTGTTCGTGTCTATCTCGCAAATTGGGACGAGGTCAGCAACCGAGAGTGGGTGGTGAGGCTGTCGTGGTGGCCAGCCATGTCTCTATGAAATTGCGGGCATTCTTCAGGGCGCCTCTTCAGGGGACATCCCTTCCGTGCCTTGGTGTGCCTTGGTGTGCCTTGGTGCTGCCCCTCATTTGGGTCTTGGCGGCCAAGTTAACCTACCTCAGCCACAGGTTTATCCGTGCGCTAGGAGAGTGTGGGGGAGGCTAATAATATGTGGCTGGGATTAAGCATTTGCTCGAAGCTGCAGATCTCTTAACAGACGCTTCTTTTGCGAGGTCGATCACTAATTCTTCTGAAAAGACTGTTCAATTGACATTTATGGACTGACCATCAGCTATTCCTACTCCTCGTATCTACTAGTAGAGCTGCCTAGCAAATTCAAGAGAACCTGTTGAAAGTAATTGTACCCGCTTTTCCCATGCCCGCTAGTAAATCCATTTCAATCTTGGCAACGACGTCACTCCATCAAATTATTCCACCGCAGCTGTCAAACCACCAAAAGGATTATCGCCAACCGCGTCGCAAACATCACCTACCCCCCCCCCCCACTCTCCCATTGTACATACACAACCCAACTCTCTCAACCCCCCAAAATGTCCCAACCCCTCTCCCTCCTCCAAAAATTCCAATCCCTCCGCCTCCCCTGGCGCCGCCACTTCCTCATCGGCAAAGACCTCGCCGGCAACACCTACTGGGAGTTCCACGACCGCGGCGACCCCAACCCCGCCCGCCTCCGCCGCATCCTCCGCCCCAACCCCGCCCTCAACCTCCACCACTCCGAAGTCCAGGTCCCACCTTCCTGGCACCAATGGCTCCGTCACACCCGCCCCAACCCCCCCACCATCGAGGAGCAACAACTCGACGTCCTCCGACAGGAACGCCTGAAGATCCTCGCCGCGGAGGCAGACAAGCGGTGGGAGGCCAAGCCGAGATATATCGAAGATAATAATAATACTACTGTCGTCGGGAAGGACCAGACCAAACCCGCGCTGGAGGGGAGCGGCATGTGGGTGGAGAAGAAGAAGCTGGAAGAAACAGTTCCCAAGGAGGTGAAGAGGGAGGAGGTGTGGGAGGGGATGAAGAGGCAGGCTGAGAGGGGCGAGACGCTTGTGCAAGGGGGCAAGAAGAAGGTTGATCCGTGGAAGCAAAAGAGGGCTGGGCCGGGGGAGGAGTGGCAGCCCAAGGGGTGGACGCCCGGGGCGGCGAAGAAGCCATGATATCCATTGAGGATAGACAGGAAGCAGGGAATCAAACTATGGGGAAAGAGAACGACTTGACGAGAAAGAAAGGAGTTCGGCGCAGGAAAAAGCACGCATAGCCTTGTTTTCTGAAAACACACCTCACCGCTCACAACTGTACAACCTAACATGTAAAACCATCGTACTCGCTGGACCTCCAAAAGCAGCACCAACCCCCGCTTCCATTCTAAAGCGTGGGCTGAGGCCAATTTTGCAGACCGAACGAGTCCATATGAATATCAGGTCCAAGACCGCTACCTAAAAAACTGTAAAATAGAAATGTACACCTCCCACACAACAAGTCCTCCATCTAACATGATTAATTGTAAAAGAGTAAGAATAACGCCCATGATCATGCATATTGATCTCCAGTCATACCACCCACCCCATCAAATGATAAAACCATGAAGTAGAAACCCGTAAGAAATCCGTCAAATAATAGCCCATGCTTTTCCCATACAGAGGGGGTATCAAAAAGCCAAGAACCGACAATAAAATCCCACATGGAAGCCTCCAAATACACCTCGCCACGCTCTTCAGCCCTTCATGAGGATCCACAATCACCCTCAGCCAAGAATCTTCCCAAACACCCTCAGATTAATGCTCGACCTCGTCAGCATCTCCCTCGCCATCCTGTCAACAGCACTCGCCCCCTTGGAAGAACCCGCAGCCGCCCTCCCCCTCCCCTTAATCTTCGCCTCCCTCGCCTTAATCCCAGTCTCAATCGCCTGTCTGAGACCAGCCGCGTTCGTGATATCCGTAGCCCCGTACAAAACCCACAGCATATTCTCCAACACCAACGACAACTTCGCATTATCCTCGGCCGTGATCCTCCCAGCTGGGAACGGCAAGAAGCATTTCTGCATCAAGACCTCAGAGATACCATTCCGGCTGTTGGTATCGCGGTCGACACGGTCGGGATCCGGCAGGCCGCCATTGGGCAGTAAATCGTCCACAATATTTCGGTACAGGGATACTTTGACAAAGTCGGGGAGGTCGTTGTGCGCTTCGAGGAAGAGTCGGAAAACGGGAAGCGGTGAGGTCCTGACCTTGTCTGAGAAGCTCTGGTAAAGCTCAGAGGTGGGAAAGGATGGGTCGCGGAGGTAATGCGCTGCCGCCGAGAGAAGGCGGAATATCCGTAGTCGCAATGGAATAGTGTCGGCAACTCCACCATTCAAGCGAAACGCAGCCGGCGTCGTCGAGCTTGCGTCACCCTCCATCGCCTTCTTCGTTTTCTTCCGCACCCTCGGCGCAGACCTGGAAGAGCTAGAAGGCAGCTCCTGGCTGTCTCCCTCGTCCTCCAGATCCTCCTCCTCATCCCCATAATCCCCAAAACAACCATTCTCCAAATCAAGCTCCAGCATCGTATCCTCCTCCCTCTTCCTCTTGACATTTCTCGGCCCAACCACCTTCTCATTCGCAAACACCTCCCCATACACCGCCTTCTCCCCAGCCCCCAAAGCAAACGTCAACGCCTTCATCACCTCCTTCAACACATTCTTCCTCGACCTAGCAACATCCTCCATGAAATTCACCAACAAACTCCCCTTTAGCATCGGATACGGCTCATCATGCGTCGTCGTCGTCGTCATCTTCTCATCCATCGCCAACCTTTCATCCCAATCCTGCTCCAACACCGTAACCATAAACTCGATCCATGGCTTCCAATACCTCCACCTCCCCGGTATAAATGCAGCACACCAAAACGACCACCCCAGCACAGACCAGAAATCAGTCGCACGGTGCCATAATACCCCATTCATAGCAAAGGTGCCAACCATGACATCGGTAGAAGAGGCGTCACTATCGGCTCCGCTCATATCACTAGTTGACCAGTCGCCGCAGATGTCTCCTCTCCTTGATCTTTTACCAAAGGTTGATGATGATGGGGGTGATTTGAACTCGAATGCCTGTCGAAAGTTTGCGTTTATCGGGCCGGCGATGGATAGCAGACCTCGGAGGTAGGAGAGGGCAGCGGCGCCGTCGCGTATTGGCGGGCTGGTGTTGTCTTCGTATGGTGGGGCAGAGGTGAATCGGGGGTGGATTGCGAGGCTGCTGACGAAGGCGAGGTGGTGTGGTGGAGGAACGTAGACTTTTTGTGGTGGTTGGGAGGCCTGTTCTTTGGAGGGTGGGGAGAAGCTGGCGCAGTGGGAGAGGAGGCTGTGGAGCATGGACAGGGCGGCTGGGTCTGTCGCGGAGGAAGAAAAAAAGGTTAAGATAAGGGATACAGTCCATCAGGAAAAAAACAAAGACATACACATCTTCTCCTCGAGGTGGATTTGTATCTGGTTCTTGACCTGATACGGTAGCTGCGCTGCCTCCCGGTAAGGCGGTGGTAATGACTGGTCATAGTCCTCGTCGAAATCGTCTACGCTGGTAAGAGCGGACGTGTCGCCGACGTGGTCGCCATCTGTTTGAGCCGTGTGGTAAGAACTGGGCGTCGAGATGGTCGTGCCCAGGGTTGTGAGGGGCGATGTGCTAGGCAACGCCGCCATTGAAAGAGGCGGCCGTTTTTCAACTTTCCCGACGACCTCGAAAAGTGGCGGTGAGGGATTTTTTTTGGCGGATTAGGTGTGGACTACCCCTTGGATCATTCAGAAACGTTTCGGAAGCACTTCCTAGGAACAAATGACAAAATTATGGAAGAAGACAAAGAAAGAAAAAAGATGGGAGAGGTACAGGGTTGATAGGTAAATCATAGCGCGTGAGAACGCGACGAGTGGGGCTCTATAGCGTGTTTACAGCCCTGTCAATTTAGCTGCACAGTGCGCATTCCCTGTCATAGCTCCCCGCCGTTACCAGACTGTTGGGTTTTTCCCCGCGTTACGGATACGTACCGGCGGTTACGCAAGGTTACGGCATGTGTTTTCTAACGTTTATTTTCTTCCATTTGTTTCACACTCGAATGAAAGCCAACGATTGTCTGGCGGGTAGCTACGTTGTATTCTGCACTTGGCCTCGAGTTGCGTCTGTCAAAACCCCAAGCGCCTGCAGAGTTTCATGCAGGACCCGTTCCACTTACACGGCGACTGACATCACGACAAGGGAGTTACTTCTTCAACTTCAACACCAACCACCCCGCAAGCCGATAGCCAACAATGATGGCCATCATGATGCCCACATCCTTGCCCATATACCCAGGCTTGTATCCATACTGATCCAACACTCCCTGACCGCGAATAAGGCACTGATCTGCCAGGTCAGTCTGCCACATGCCTACCACCTGCTGTCAGCTATTGATTCTCTGTCATTCCAGGATGCAGACTACTCACATTGACACCCATCCGCCGTCTCCGCGCAGGTATACACCCTCTCGCTAAACTCGTTGATCATCATATTCTCAAACACGTATTTTTGGTAGTCCCAGTAGTGGAAGACATATTTCCAAAACACATTCAGTGTCCCCGGCGGCACCATGAACCCATCCACGCTCATCCACAAGCCATTCGCAAACGCAACCAGCGCTAGGGAAATGACAAAGGACGGGAAGAGAGATGTCATAAAGACCACCAGTCCCTCAGCGGCAAGCAGATCCAGGAACAGCCAAAAGACCCAAGTGAAGAAGGCTTTGGCGGTAGGCTGGAAGTTGGAGAGCCAGTAGCTGATCACCGAGAAGACGACCGAGATTAGAAAGAGGTATGGTGTCCCCACGAGAAAGTTTGACAATGTCATGGCGGTGGCGCCGTAGAGTCCGTTCCGTTTCTCTTTGGCGTACTGGTTGTAGTCTTCGAGATAGGCAGGACAATAAGCCACGGCCATGAAGCTGAGGAAGGCGCTGCCGTAAAAAATGGAGTTGGTGAACGGGATGATGGAGTCTTGGGTGGCGGGGAGACGGAGCCAGACTGTGCCCATCATTATGGCGAGACCTATTTCTCTGTCAGTATCTCTTTCTCAATCCAAGCTGCGACCTTTACACATACCTGTATACATCGCCAACCTAATCCCATAAGCAACCACATCCCGATAACTCTTGATAAAGCTCCTATGCACCAACGTCACAACCACACTCGTCATCCCTGGTTTTCTCTCTCTTGTCTCATCATCCCCCAACAACAGCTTATCCCCCCCCTTCTCCGCCCCAGCAGCAACAGCAGCAACATCCTCGTCCAGTTTCCTCTTCAACTCTGACCTCTCCCAACCAAGCTGCATCTCCTCCAGCCTCGCCCTCGCAGCCTCTTTGTCGTCGGCATAATCGATATTGACTTGCTCCAGCAGCCATTCAGCAGGGTTGATATGCCGCGGCATGACCATACCAAGCTGCTGCTCATAATACTCACCCACCCCGTCCACCGGACCAAAATAGTGCGTCTTCCCCTCTGACAAGAGCAGCAACTTGTCAAACAGGTTGAACGTGGCCGTCGAGGGCTGGTGTATACTCGCCACAATAATCAACTAATAGCGCCCAAAAAGTCAGCACAGTCAGCACAACCCTTTCCCAAGGTGCGGTGGTCAAGGTAGGTAGTCAAAACTCACATTATTCCCCCTCGCAATCTCCCTCAAATACCTCACCACCTCCCAACCCCCCCTCCCATCAAGCCCGCTCGTCGGCTCATCCAGTATCACCACCCCCGGCCCCGTAATCACCTCCTTCGCGACCCCCAACCTCCTCTTTTGCCCACCGCTCAGCCCCTTCCTCGTCACCGTCCCCACCACAACATCCCCTTGTTCAACCAAACCAAAACTCTCCAGCAGCCCCTCCACCCTTTGGGACCTCTCTTTTTTGCTCACCCCGGCAGAAGAGAGTTTTGAAGCGAAATGGAGCGTCTCGCGGGGGGTTAGAGCCCCAATGAGGGAGTCTGTCTGTTCGACGAAGCGGGTTACGGACTGAAACTGGGGGAGGGGGGTGGTGGTGCCGTTGAGGAGGATGGGGGTTGGGGAGGGGGTGCGGCGGGAGAGGAGGTTGAGGAGGGTTGTTTTGCCTGAGCCCGAGGGGCCCATGACGGCTAGGAGCTCGCCGGGGCGGAGGAGGCCGGTGGAGGAGGTGAGGATGGGGTTGGAGGTGGATGTTATGGTGTAGGAGAGGGAGGACCAGGAGAGGGAGGTTAGGGTTGTGTTTTTTAGGTGGGAGGGGGGGGAGCCGGATTCGGGGTCGATTTTTGGGGAGGAGGAAGATGATGATGGTGGCATGGTGGGTGGTAGGTTGTTGAGAGGTGTCAGAGAAGAAGCACGAGTATTGAGTTGGTGAAGAAGATAGTCAAGGTGAGGGGGATAAGATGGCTGAGTTGGGATTACGACAGAGGAGAGAGACAGCGGGAAATGATCTATAAATCTGACATTCCTCAGTCAGCAACCATCTCACACAGCCTTCCCTTACACCTCATACTTATACCCAGCACCCAACTCATACCCTCCCAACACGAATCCCCCTCCCTCACCATGAACCCCGATCACCATCATCCAAGACAAAACGCCGTCTATCCTCCCCTCCAGTTCATCCATCCCAGCCGGGCATTTCAAACCACCAACACCTCCGGAGTTCCATTACCAACCACATAGTTAATAACTCTCCCCAGTCTAGCTGAACCAACGATGATCACTCTTGGCCAACTCCCACCCAAACACCCAAAACTAGCCTCTTCCCCTCCCAAACTGCCAATTGCCGGGGAGCTAACCCACCGCTTTGAGGTGTAGTACCTAGGTGTAGATAGTTCACGGGATCTACCACGCCAACGACAATCCCCGAGTAGGTACTGTAACACCAAAAAAACTCCGAGTAGCACTCTTCAGAAAATAAGCAACCGCCAAACCTCTTGGCACCTCTCAAATCCGGGCACCACCCTTTTCAGATGTTTAAACGGCGACGACAGGTTGCATCAAACCTCGCTGACCACATCCACATGCGTAGGGCTTACCGAGGAATTTCACCTCATGGTTCAGGTAGGTTGTGTATGGTAGGACAACATCCCCGATGACATTTTTTTCTTTCCGATTCTGCATGGATGGATGTAAGATGCAAGGAGCTTAGATGATTACGGTAGGCACCTAATTATTGTGGGTGTTGGTGGTTGTCCAAAATGGAAGCTGTCAAGTCGCCCGAATCAGGACGCCGTCCTACCAATAGTAAGTCCTATCCAAGCAGCAAACCCGACCCCGAGTGGTGATGTTCAAAACCGAAGATCCCACGTGGTCGCCGACTTCACTCTTTCATCATGTTCGCCGTGTCGGGTCGGAATGCGGGGAGCTGAACACTCAAATACGGCCCTTCTACGTACCTATCCAGAACCGGTCGCCGTCCGTATCCTGAAAAGAATGTGGTAAACTGAGACACGGGCGATTCTTCAGCGGGGAAATCGTGATCATATGAGCTTTAGGGTATAAATGATCGCCGCTCATCACCGTCAATAGCCCCAAGATACCCGAGGGGGGTGATCTGCATACCTAGCATCCCAGCTTTTAGCTAACACCCCTCCCATCACCATCTCAGCCTCACGAATGTAGTGTACCTTATAAAGACACCTATCTATCCATGACGAGCTGTCCACAAAGTGGTGGTCACCGATTCCATCCCCCCCCCCTCCCCCCCCCATCCCCTCCGATTCGATCTCCGTCTTTCAACTGAGACATCCATCCGATCTAGCATGTATACCCAGCCGGAACTTGCCACGCTTCTCGCTGACCACCTACCGACCTATGCAGTTACCTTAGACTGCAGGTACAGTACCACTCCCCCCCCCCTCATGATTTCCCCTCATGATTGGGCACCACCTCACCCAGACAGGAAATTTTCGGGCATCTCTTCATCTGTTAGATAGGTCGAGGCTGGCAAGTCGGATTGCTAGTATACGTGTGAGAGAGAGAGAGAGAGAGAGGGTGTCGTGGAGATTTTTGACCTCCAACCTAAGTTCCGTTGGCTATCTTCCAATGTTCCATACATTAGGCTGCATATGTAAGGTATGTACACTACATACCTATCAACTGCATTTGCCTTAATTTAGTTCAGGAACCGGCCCCCACTCGATCGCCGTCCACTATAAACCATTTCCAAGTACCGGTAGGTATACCTCAAGAACCCGTTACTTTCTCTCTTTCATTTATGAAGAAAGTTAGGTTAAAAAAGAGTGCTCGCCGATACTATCATCAGATCCCCTTCCTTATACACAAATAATGGCTTCTTTTTTGGTCAGGCAAACTATACCAATCTAGAAATCCCTAGCGAGTAGACTCCCTCGATGTTAAACACACCCCCTCAGGCGAGGCAAATCAACAGTCGAAGTCCCGTCTTTATATCCAAAAGCAAAAACTCTCAATTAAATTACCAGTAAGCTCAATGCCCCTTTGCTCGCTCTTTATGTGCCCCAATTTTTTGCCCAGCCAGGAAAAAAACAAAACTTTGCAAAAGAAGAAAGAAAAGAAAAACAGACGGGTTTGTCCTGTTGAAAAATATCTTCAAGCCCCAAGGCAATCAATCCATCATCCAGAGAAGAAAAAAAATCAACGTCTTCAAAACTCCATTTTTCCCTCCCCCTTTTTGAACCGCCACACACTCTCCATTCATAATCTTCTCTCTCCCCCCGTGTTCGTCTTTCTCCGTGGTGTAAAAGCAGAAGAAGAAGATATCATCTCATCAACCCCCGGTGAAATCCCGCTGTAGTAGTCATCGTCGTCGTACCTAAAAAAACAATCCAAAAAAAGATTCCAAATCGTTAAAAAAAAGGCCCTTCCCCCAAATTTTGTTGAAACAAAAGAAGAGAAAAGAAAAAAAAAGAAAATCACGGCGCCTGTGTCACCTGCGTCAACATACTATTAAACTCGCTCATGATCCCCTCGTCAGCCTGGATGCTGCTAATCATCTGCTCCTGCGTGAAGCCCACCCAGAACGCCGGGCTGATCTGGTGCGCCTTCTTCTCCCTGTAAATCTCCTGCGCCACGCCCTTCACCTGGCCCCATGCCGTGTTGGCCGCCTTCCACACCTTGCTGAGCTTGTTGAGGGCGCCAATGTTCAGCCTGATCTGCTGTCGGAGGTCTTCCTCGTCTTCGATAAAGTACAGCGCCCACTTTGACAGGTGCACGATCGAGCTGAGCGTCACGACGCAGGTGAAGAAGTGCGTGTGCTGGATGATGGGGACGGCTTGGGTGACCATCTTGCTGATCTCGCAGGCGGCGGTGATGGTGTGTCGGGTGTGGGCGTTGAAGTTGTCACCTGAGGGGACAGGCCGATGAGGAGCACAGGAGTTGACAGCTTGGACAGGCGAGGAGTCCAGCTGGGATAGGGGCTGGTGGAGCATGATGGTGCAACTGTGGATAATGTCAGCATCTCTTTGTTGTACCGCTCTCAGAGTTTGGGTGACATACGCATGGGTGATAAAATGTGCTTGGAACATCATCTCGTCCAGCTTGCAGTTCTTGTTCAAATCATCCCGCTTAGACTCGGGCAAGTGCAGCCTCCAGTTGGTGAGCAGGGCTTCTATCCGGGAGATGGTGTCGTCACCCGGGTACATGATCTGAGGCATCCGCATCATCCTGCCGAGGTTTCTAATGGCAGAAATGCGGTAGGTGAAAGACGAGAACTCTCGGTCTTCGCCGGAGAAGAGCTGGTCATCAAAGTCTTCCATGTAGGCTGGTGGAGGAATACGCTGTGGATGGTCAGTTTTGACTTCAGAACTACACAAAAAGGAGACTCTTACCCCTGTAAGATACTGCTGCTCCTCACATGGAAGGCCAACATCGTTTTGAACATCAAAGAGCAAAAAGTTGGTAATACGATGGACGCCAGCAA
This sequence comes from Cercophora samala, assembly GCA_030512305.1. Taxonomy (NCBI): domain Eukaryota; kingdom Fungi; phylum Ascomycota; class Sordariomycetes; order Sordariales; family Lasiosphaeriaceae; genus Cercophora; species Cercophora samala. The sequence continues at coordinate 65,352 of JAULSY010000002.1, read as the reverse complement.
TCATGCCGTCACACACAAAGAGATCCCACCATGTTCGCCGCCAGCTCTCCTCCAGGACAGGATTGCCGTGGCCGTGCAGTGACGCAAACTGACGCTTGTTGAGGTCAATCTCGATAGCAAGGCGCTCGCAGTCGGCCAACAATTCCCTTGCCTTTTCTTGTTGACAGCTCCCATCCAGCCCAATGATGATCAGCAGCAAGGCCTGGATCAGGAAGCCATCCTTGGTGGTGGTGGGCAGATAACACTGCCGGATGGCTTCTTCCAGATAAGTGGCTTTGGCCGGGCCGGCATCCAAGAAGAGCGAGCCAATGTATCTGATGGCAGCCATGACCACGTTGAGGCCAGGGGTGTTGCCCTCCTTTAGCAGCCGAAGGAAGTACTCCTTGGGCAGCACAAAGGGGTGAGCGGCATGGAAGTAGTGATAGAAGGCATCGAAGCATCTCTCGGCCAAGGTGGTCACTGGTGGCTGAACATGGGGGATCGCTGACGAGGTCGTCAGGGCCATAGAGTTGGGAGGAGCCATGGTGTTGGGGTCCAAGGGTGAGGCAAACGAATTTCGATAGAGGCCGACGTGGTTAAGAGCAGGAGTAGGTGCGTACGAGACCGGAGATGGCTCCGGCAAGACGATGGCCGGGTTGAAGGCTGAGATGGAGGGAGCAGGAATAGACACGGGGGTGTGCCCTAGCATCATCGGGCAGCTCTCGACAGTAGGCCCCGAGTACGGAGGCGACGACGAGGCATGGCGTTTGTTAGGATTCTGGGCAGCATTCCTCCGCGGGCCCTTGTATCCACGACGAGAAGCAACATAGATGCACTCTGTAGCGGAGCTTGTGCAACGGGAGCAAGGGGTGTTCCCATCGCACTTGAGGTGCTTGCCACGCTATTGCATCGTTGGGGTATTAGCACACCATCTTTGTGAAGAGGCAGAGTTACAACTCGGCGATGTTGATACCACGATCCAAGCCAACCGGCGACCTGGCCACCATCACAGTGGTGTTGAACCGGTCCGGGGGGTACCTTGGCTCTCACGAACAGGAAGACAAAAAAGTAACATTCACTTACACAGGCGAGACATGCTGCGGGGACCGAAGGAGGCGGCGCCGGGTGCTGCTGCGACGGGCGGCCATCAATGGTCGCCGAAAAGGCATTCGACGAGGAGGAGGTCGCCGTCCCCGGGCTGTCGCTAGACACCGCAGGCGAGCCGTTAGTGGAAGCGGCTGACGAGTGTGGGGCTTCCGGCGAGAAGGTCTCCATGGTCGGCAATCAGATCAGACGATTCGGGTGTCAGACACAGGCTGCGCGATCAGGGCGATGCGAGCAGAAACAGACAGCCAGAGAAGGGGGGGGGTTCAGAATCCGAGGCAGGGCAGAATGTCTACACTTGTCGGGTTGGGTTGAGACGTGGATGGACCAAGCGGCGGGCATTCACAGCAGCTTAAGGCAATGGGAATAGGGCGGCGGGCCTGTGGCTGTTCTGGGGGCAACGCTGCTTGCTGTATGCGTGTGGTATGCCGCCCGTGTCTTGGGTAACCAGGAACTAGGCTTCGGGGAGTCGGAGAGCGGAACCTCGGAGGGGGTACCACGGTTCAACGGTGCGGTGAACGTCTCTTTAGCAGCGGGCCTGGCAGCTAGCAATGCCGGACGGGGCAGTCGTGGTAACTCTTGTTGGTGGGAAAAATAATATAAAGGAAGCCTCGGTCCTGTCCTCAACCACACACTTCACACCGTCTGAGTTGTCAGTCAATCAGTTTGGCTTCCTGCAAATCACCCGAGTCCGAGAGCTGCTGCTGGTGGCGGGGAAAGATAACGAGAGGACAGGCGGTCAATGGCCACTTGAGAATATTTTTTTTTGTTGAGTGGACTCGGTCTGTGACGACGGGAGTCGACGGGCTGCTTGTGCAGATTCGTGAAGGGTTCTGTTAGGGCAAACCGGACCTTTGGGTGTCTCTCTCCGCGTCGAACTAATCAGGAAGCCGAGTTCCCCTCGCCAGACCGGTTTCGACCCTCTCTCCACGCGGGGCCTCGACTAGCTGCAGATGATGGAGGATGGGATGGGGTCGGTTGCCGTTTTTGCTGTGATGGCGTGCTCGGGTTGGGCAGCTGTTTAATAGCTTTGTCTTGTTTTCCAGGTTCACCCGTATAAAAAGTGTCTCTGAGAACAAAGTGAGGCGGGATGCTATCCGTGGATCACAGACAGTCTGTGGGGAGGCTCGAGGATACTTGGTACCTAACAAAGGACATGTGGCGGGCCATTCCACGCGGGGATCTCGATCCAAGATATCAGCCATCGAGAGCGTGCCTTGCCCTGCTTATGAAGCTAGATGTCGAGGCCTTTTTGGTATGAACAGGCTTGACTTTGGAATCTCAATCCTCTGCTGATTGCCCCGCGTGTGCAGATTGCGATAATGAGAGAGGACTGACCTGGCCCGCTCGCCCAGCTGAAACCCGAGCTGCTGTCGATGCTGATTGGTGGCAGGACCAGCCCTTGGTGCTCGAAACAGGAGAAATGCTACGCTGGCGGCCCGGGCTGAGCGGGATGGGACCTCTCAAGGCGGTCATGCTGGAGGGATTTGCTGGGGCCAGAGCGGGCGACCGTTGAAGAGTTTAAATTCCCCCACACAGCAATCCAATCTCGGATGTGCTAGGGCCAGCCTTTTCAATGTCGTCACAGCGCCCAGGCCAGCCCACTCTCGACGACATGCTTCACGATGCTGTCAGCGAGATGAGACGGCCGAATTGGCAAATCCTCACGGCCCGGGGGTCCCTCCCGGAGCACTCCCGAGTGCGAGAGAGTCGAGTGACAAACAAGCCCCCTTGCCAGCCCAGATATCACCCGCATGTCGTTGCAACGCTGGCCACGTTGCTTTCCGGGTTCTCTCGAGATGGATTTGTCGGGAATCGGGTCACGGGGTTTGGCGATTGATAACTCTGTTACTCCGCAGGTGGATGCCGTGTCTGGTTTGGGTAAACGATACTCCGGGTGGTGAGTTAGGTTCCAGGTTGTGTCTTGACTCTTGATGCATCGATTAAAAGGGTTAGGGTCTGTGATTTCTCAACATGGGAAACTTGCCTCTGAAAGATGGGTTTACTCGCTAGTCCAAAAAGACATATGCACGAGGATGGAGCACTGTGGGATTCACCGTTACACGTCTCCAATGCATCGGCGAGTGACAGATGAGGAAAGTCAGCTTCGCCGGCAAATGTGCTTGCATCGGGCCTGATTACGTTATCGGGACACCCACGTTGTACGCGGGGAAGGAGCCATGGAATTTGGAACATCGCACATATTTTGTGAGAAGGAGACAGTTACTAATTACCAGGCAGTAAAGTAACTGTGCGTTGAGTCCTCCCCGTCACATCTCGCAAGCCCAACTGCTCTCGGCTCACCAGCCACAGCACCGCTTTTCTGCTAAGTATAGCACACCGCTTCCATTGCACATACATACATATGCGTGGCTGATACCTCCCCCAGCAACTGGCCTACGGTACCATGGATCCCGTATCACTAGCAGGGCTCGCCATTGGCGTGGCTTCTATTGGTCTTCAAGTCTACACCGGATGTGTCCAGGGGATCCAGCTGGTCGTAACGGCCTTGGACTTCCCGGAAGATGCCAGATACCTCAACCTGAGGCTTCGCATGGAACAACAGCGTCTGTTTGCCTGGAGTGAAGCATCTGGCCTGCTTGATTTGGACGCCAAAAGAAGGGACAAAATCCTCGAGTCCAACACCTTCGTCTTGCACCGCCAGACAGTGCTTGACTTGCTGGTCCAGGTCGAGTGTCTATTCAAAGAGTTCAAAGAACACCAAGAAAAGCGAAAGTGCCTGAGGACGGTTCCTGACCAAGACCATGTTCTTGAGAATCCCGAAAAAGATGCGGCCGAGGCCAACTTTCCACTGCCCAAGAGACGGCGAGACTTTATCAAGAAAGCCATGAGAAGCCTGAAAGAATCATCCCATGAAGTTTCTCAGAGACTACAATGGGTGGCGTTTGACAAGGCAGCCTTTGAGCTTCTCCTCTCCAGGTTCTCAACATTGAACGACAGCATGACTGGAATACTCGACCAACGCATGCAGGTCGAGATTCATCATACGGTACAAGATACCAACCGTGGTGTTCTGCAGTTACACCACAAGATTAGTGACTTGTCTCGGCTTGTCATGGCCCTCAACATCAGGCTTGAAGCCAGCTCAACTCTTCCCGCAGCGCAGCTCACCGTGGCAAAGAAGCAAGCAAACGCCGACGGGCTCGAACTAATATCTCAGCTTGCCAAATTCAAAGCCTTCAACGAGTCGATCGAATCGGCCCATAAAAGGCCATTGGACGAGGCAACAGCCAAACAACTGGAGCTCGGCAAACCGGGCGAGAAACATCTTCTTCTCGATCGCTCCATGATCGAGCTCGACCCAGCAGCCGATGAATCTGATCAGCCGAGATGCGAGGCCATCCTCGTCAAAGACGGTGTCAAGAAAAAGGTCTGGGTTGAATGGAAAGAATATGACCCGCAAAGACCGGGAGATTCGTCACCACCAAAAGCTGTCATTGTTGAAAGGGTGGCCAAGCTAGCAGCCCTGCTGAACCATACACCCAAACCGGAAGACTTCAGAACACCTCACTGCCTCGGTTATTTTGACAGGGGAAGCTCGAACGGGCAAGAGGATGAGGACGAGGATATCTTGAACATGCGCCTGGGGTTGGTCTTTGAGAGGCCAGTGGATACTGGTCTCGATCAGTCCTTGCCTCCCGTGTCTCTTCATGAGCTCCTCGAGAAAACACGAAAGCCGCCTGTTACCAAGCGGGTCAAACTGGCCCATGCCATCAGCAAATGTCTGTTGTATCTCCATGCAGTCAACTGGCTGCACAAGGGACTCCGCAGCCACAACATCATCTTCTTCAAAACCACCGGCGGAGAGGTCGATTTTGGAAAACCTTACCTTTCAGGATTCGACTTCTCCAGACCGGCCCGTGCCGACGAAATGACAGATATTCCTGGGCCAGGGGACGACATTGAGTACAACCTCTACAGGCATCCAAACGCACAGTCCACAAACCCAGACGAGCGCGAGCGTTTCAAGAAGAGTTTTGACATCTACAGTCTCGGCGTCCTTCTAGTTGAGATTGCTCACTGGGCAACCGTCGACAAGGTGCTCGGCATCAACCTCAACGTCGCCCGCGGCAGACCATCTTTTGCCCTCAAAGTCCGAGATAGCCTGCTCGCCCCCGATCCAATCACAGAACTAGGCGCTTGCATGGGCGAGCTTTACGAGGGAGCAACCCAGAAGTGTATCGCTGGAGGTGAACAGCTCGGTCTATCAGAAAAGGACGACGAAACAAACGACGCCGTGGCTGCTCGGCTGTCGATGGTCCTTCACGAAAAGGTAGTCAAGAAGCTAGGCGAGATCAAAGTCTAGCCTCTCTCTCCACAAATATACATACAGCCGAACCTTAAAATAAGCATTCGCATCACTCCCTCCACTGGACGGTTCCTGCATTTGCTTGAATGACAATAGTGTTAGGGGGCGATGTTCCGCCACCACATCGTCGGGGCGGAACCCTAGGCACCTTCTATTTAGCCTATTCGATTACACCCGTTCAACGTTACGCTGCACCCGCCACCTAAACCGGGAGGCTGGACTAGAAATGTATGTACGATCTCTCATGGTGTAAGGGCGGGTTCTCACCGCGGGAATTAAGGCAACTGGCCCGGTGAGCCTGTGAACCGGTGGAGGGATACACACAGATCGCGGCCACTTACACCACACGCGCTCGGGTAGCGAGATCCGGCTGCGGGGGACCGTTTGGGTGACAAAAGGACCCCTTGTCTAACAGATGCAATGAGCCGTGGTATTTGTTTGCCTAGTGGTGGATGTTAATAAGTAGCGAGATCCCCAGATCTGCGCATTCTGTGCCAAGATTCTTGTTCTTTACACAGGTGGGACCCTTTCAATATGGTTCGCATCTTGGGGGCAGTTGCTGCCCTGGCTGGGTTGGCTGCGGGTGAATCTCTCAAGAAGTTGAATACTGGGTTGACTATCTTGACAAACAATGATCTCCAGGGTAGGTTTTCTATCTTGCGGGTGTTTGTGGTTATAATTAACTAACATCCAAGCAGGAGCTGAAAGTCCCTTTGCGGACTCAACTGTGCTTGTGACCGAGTCCCGTGTGTCCAACAGTGGATTTGAAAAGATCTGCTCCGGACTGGGAGAGCAGCCATGGTCGGAGGGCAAGAAGAAGAGCGAGAAGGCCTTGCTCCAGCCGTTGTTTGACTATCTCCGATATGAAAAGCGGGCGAGCTCGTCGTCTAGGTTCTTGATCTCAGGCCGCAAGACCATCGATGTTGACAGTGATATCGACTCGGCTAAGAGCCGCGATGAGTTTGCTGGTCTTTGTACCAACAAAGCACCCTTCTCGAATGAGACATTCCAGGACACGGGCTCGAAATGGCAGGTCTCTGTGGATGTCAACAACCAGACCTTGACAGGGTATGCTTTGGGATCTCTTTTTTTTTGGGAGACACATATATACTGACCTCGAGATAGCTTTCGAGACCGTCTTTCTTTTCGCTTCCTCGGAGTCCGCTATGCGCCGCAGCCGCAAAGATTCACATACTCGACCCTGTTTCAGGGTTCAGGAGAGGCCGCTTCTGCCCTGGAGTATGGATCCCAATGTGCTCAGGGAGGCAACACCGGAACTGAAGACTGTTTGTTCCTCAACGTCTGGACACCCTATCTTCCAAATCCCAACTCTGCTCCCTCGAAAAAGCAACTGCGCCCTGTTGCTTTTTGGATCCATGGTGGCGCCTTCACAGGCGGCACGGCCAACGACCCGACCTTTGATGGAGGTAACATGGCCTCCAGGGGTGATGTTGTCGTAGTAGCCATTAACTACCGCCTCCACACTCTCGGCTTCCTGGCCCTCAACGACGGCAAAACCAACGGCAACTACGGCCTCGCCGACCAAATCACCGCCCTGGACTGGGTCCGCAAAAATATTCAATCCCTCGGCGGCGACCCAGACCGCATCACCGTCTTCGGGCAATCCGCCGGCGCCGCCTCCGTCAGAGCCCTGATCGCCTCCCCCAAAGCCCTCAACAAATTCTCCGGCGCCATCCTCCTCAGCAACCTCGGCGGCCTGAACTACGGAACGACCTACTCAAAATACTACACCATCCCCGAGCAAGTCTCCGTCGTAGCCAACACCATCCTCAACGCAACCAACTGCACCAACGCCCCCTCCCAAGTCGACTGCCTACGCGCCGTCCCAGCCCACACCCTGACCTCCCTCACTTCGGCCCGGTATCTAGTCGTAGACGGTACCTACCTCACCTCTCCCGAACTATCCCTCTCCCCCTCCCCAAAACGCCGCCCGTTAAACATCCTCATGGGAATCACCCACGACGACGGCGCACCCTTCATCTCCTTCCCCTCCCCCACCACAACCAACACCACATCCTACCTCCTATCCCAAGGCTACTCCCCCTCCCTCCTCCCCCCCACTCCCCACCCAAGCACAGGCAACTTCACCCTCGACCTCTTCAACACCACCACCCGGCTCGCCACCAACGCAGTCTTCCGCTGCATCGACCAAGCCACCGCCCACGCCGCCCTCCAAAACAACGTCTTTTCCTCTCTGTACTATTACGAATTCGACAGGACTTACCAGATGCCCGGGTGGCCCAAGCTGGACGTGTGCGAGCCACCAAAGACAAAGGAACGGCCGCTGGGGGATACGAGAAGGCCTTACCTGAAGTGCCACTCGGGGGAGCTGTATTATGTGTTTGGGACGCTAAAGAGGCAGGGGATGGAAGAGAGGGATGAGGGGGATGGGGCGTTTGAGAGGTTTGTGCTGGATAGTTTTGCTGGGTTTATCAAGAGGGGGGATCCGAATTTGGAGAGGGGGTATTTGAGGGCCAGGGGGGCAGGGTGGAGGGAGACGTTGGGGCAGGTTGAACGGGCGGGGCGGTGGGAGGCTGTGGGGAAGGGACAGAAGGGGTTAAGGTTGAGGGGTCTTGACTGGTGAGTTTGTTTTGAGGGTGGAAGGAGGGGGGGTGGGCTGTGAGGATAAGTTGACTAACGTGTTGTACAACAGGCCGACGTCGAAGGATGGTCAGTTTAGGGAGTTGGAGTATTGTGAGAGTTTGGGGTTGGGGTTGGATTATTACTTGTGAGGTTGGGAAGGTGGAGAGACAGGTCTGGTTGTTGACGGCATGTTGTGAGACTACAATATGGCGGCCCTGTTGACGACTTCATCAAGCAAAAGTCGACGAGAAATGGGAAATGCGACCTCCCCGACCAACCAGTTCATGGAAACCGTCTCCAGACCTGCCTCTAAGCCAGCAGTAGAAGCTAAAGAGTAATAGAAAAAGAAAAAGTCGAACAAAAAAAAAACAAAAAGCTCACCGGCCAGCCCCCTCAGCGGTCTGAGGGAGGTGGTCGGCTGTGAAAACCCGGTGGTTTTACTTCGAATCGAACTCGGGGGCTATCGGTTGCAAGCCCCCGGCGGGGGGGCAGCAGCTCCTCACATCCTTACCATTTGACCTGACCACAGGTGTGGCGCCCTGGTAAGGATATTTGGAGCTGCTGTTGGAAGGAGTAAAAGTGACCTAATATATAAACCACTGGTTGCTCCAATGGAAGGAGCATGGTCAACTCTGGCTGTGATGGACCCTGGGATATGTATTCTGTTCTCACTCATACTGATGGCATTGCCAGTGTTGTTTCTTGCTTTAGAAAAGGTCGAAGCTGCTTTTATCCTACCGCTCGATTATAACTGTGGTCGCCACCGGAATGCCGGATCTTAGCACATTGTCCGGAGACAGACTGGTTCAGCCACAGCCACTGACATATTTACATCGATCAATGCTCGAGCTCCCCACAAAACAAACATGGACCTTGATGTCCACCATGACTTCAACACACGTCAATGGCTTTCAGACAACCGTGGCGGACTCCCGGAACCATGCGCTCTTTTCCGCATGGAAAGGGGTGACATCTAAGCCTCCTCTACTCTCCCACCTCATTGCTATCTCTAACCTGTCTTGCCCAATCTCAAGGGGTTTGAGATAGCAAAGATGGTCAACTTGTGCTTCACCACCAGTCTTCTACTGAGCCTCTCAACAGTAGCAACATCACTCTCCTTACCGGACCACCCCTCGGACACCGCTGATCTCGAGTCCCGTCCTCCCCGTCCAAAAGCCCGCATTCCCCCTCCCCTCTCCGTCGGCGACTATGCCCTCCAAAAGGCCCTCTACGATGCCGAGGAGATCTTTGGATACTACTCCTACCCTCCCGACCCCAAAAAGGACACCCGAATCAACATGAACCGATGCGAATGGTAACCACCCCCTTTCCCATTCCCTCCTAAGAAATACAATAACTAACCCCCGCCCCAGGATGTCCAAACTCCCCGACACCGCCCCCCTCCACCAGCTCAATATCCCCGGCACCCACGCCTCAGCAACCTGGTCCCTTTCCGACTCGTCCAACCTCTCCTCCTCCTTCCCCTACAACTCAGACAAAGCAAACAACCTCCCCCCCACCTCCCACTACCAATGCCAAACCTCCCCTTTAATCGACTCCCTCAACGCCGGCATCCGCTTCTTCGACCTCTCCTTCGGCATAGACCTCACCGGCAAAAAGCTCGTCTTCTGGCACGAAAAAGCTTTGCTCTCCGAAACAGCCACAGTAGAAAACGTCATGTTCGGCTTCTACACCTGGCTCGAACAGCACCCCTCCGAAGTCATCTTCCTCTCCCTCAAATACGAGGTCTGTCCCCCCCCCCTTTCCCTCCCCTGTTATATCTATTTACTCATTCCCCCGATCCCAGGCCCCCAACCCAACCCCCCTAATCCCCCAACCCCAAATCGACTCCCAAATCTACACCCTCCTCACCACCCGCCCCGCCCGCCGCTACATCCACCAGTCCAAAACCCTTCCCCCCTCCCTCGGCCACGTCCGCGGCAAAATCATCCTCCTCCGCCGCTTCAACCTCCCCCACGTCACCACCCACTCTCACCTTCCAGGAATCCACCTCCCCCCGCATCACTACCCCCCTGCCAATTCCCAATCCCCCTCCTCCCTCACCTACGGCAGCCGCTACGATAAACAAACCCTCCACATCTCCGACTGGTCCTCCCTCTCCTCCTCCCTCTCCGGGGAGTCACCCCTTGACCACATCAAAGCCAAACTCCTCGTAATCGAATCCCACTTTTTTTCCGCCTCCAAAGGCGTCACAGGCCAGGATTACAACGGCGACTACGACCTCAAAGCCCACCACAAATCCCCCAAGGGTGGCAGCAAAAGAAGCAGCAGCAGCATCGGCTGGTCAGGCCCCCAAGCCGTCAAGACCGACGGCGAGCTCTGGATAACTTTTACTTCAGGGGAGAATAACGCCGAGGGCGTCACCCCCGAAGTTCTAGCTCTGGGATCAGAAGACACCGAGGACTCCGAGGGGTACCGCATGGGCGTCAACAAGGGCTTGTGCAAGCTCCTCCGGAGATACAGGGGCAAGCGCCTCGGCATCATCGTCGTCGACTTTTGGGAGGGCGAGCACGGGGATCTGATCGGCGCTATCCTCGGTGATTGGGGTTCCAACGGGCGGTACAACCGCCCTGGGGGGAGGGGGGAGGAGTATTGCTAGTACAACTGTTTCAGGGGGGGTAATGGAAAGGGGTTGGAAACATGTATTATTCAGTCAGAAAAGCATCCCGACATCTCAAATTGAAAGATTTAAATATTTTGATTATAAGCAAGTACTACTATAGAACACCAAATATAATTACAAACTCCATCACCACCCATCCACCCAAAGTAGCGAGAAAATGTTTGGGAGGCACTTGTGCCCCAAAACCCTAACTCTATTAGTCTAGAAAGATCTAAGTACTTTACACTACCCCATACATGTTGATGAGCAACGCCTTCGCCGCCCCCAAACCCAGCCGCTGTTGTAAATTTTTCTCGCGATTATTTTCTTAAAAAGTAATTTTTGCTTTTTTCTTTTTCAACTCCAAAACTTTCTCATGCCAGGCTCACGTGAGACCGCTAGCTCACGGCCGCAGTCGGAGTCGGCCCGACTGGCTTGGACTTCTTTGTCGGTTGCTGCGCAGAAGAGTCATCGGGGGCCTGTCTCTTGAGCTTCTTCTTGGGGGGACGCGGCTTCACCTCACCGGGCTCGAATACGTCGTCGGGAAGCATCGTGTTCTTGATGTGGGTGACGGCGAGAAAGTTGACGCCTTCCTTGTACAGGTCGCTGCTGCGGCACATGCCCATCCACTCCTGAACCTCGCGAGAAAGATCGAGTGACGCGGGCGTCTTGCCCAGCTGTAGCCCAATGTAGTAGTTAGTGGTAAAGACTTCCAGTTCCTGTTTCTTCTCCGGGATATCCGCAAGCTTGACTTCTTCGCTGTTGGCGTCTTTATGTTCAACTCCATCTCCATTTGTTGTGCTTTCTTCCTTCTTGACCCCATCGGCGGCGGCTGCTGGTGGCGCTGCGGGTGGCATGGCTGACTCTGTGCCCGGTTCTGGTTTGATGACAGCTCCATCTGTTGCAGTAACCGACGGGGGTGCTGTCGCCGTCTTGGTACCAGGTTCGGGCTTGATCACTTGGCCATCCTGTGACACACTCTCCGGCTTCAGGTTGGCGTTGATCAACTCCGCCTTGACTTCTGTCTTGGCTTCCTCCTTGGCCTTCTCCTCCTCCTCAGGCGTTGGCTTGTAAAGATATGCCAAACTGCCGTTCGTGACTACCTCTCCAAGCTGGTCATAGTTTTGGCAACGGTGCTGACGGTCATATCCCTTGTTAAAAGGGCGCGCCAGTACTATGGCGGCATGATTCTCAATCTTGTTCACAAGAACACGCACCCTCGACTCAATAAAACCCGACCACACGTTCTGGGCATCCTTGGTCCTGCTAGACGAAATGACTGTAAGGTAATACCGAAAGTCAGACGTGAAGAAGGTGTGCTTGGTGAATAGGGCTTTCCAGGGCGCCCGGCCTGTCATGATCTCCTCAGTTACCTGGACTCCTTTCTCCAACTCCTGCATGATCACCACCTTGGAGGACCTGTTGATGTTGTGGGTCGCGCACATGGCTGGGTATGCTGGGGTGATGATGGGCATCCTGTGGTTTCTGTCGCTGGAGTATAACTGCATAGACAGTGAGTCAATTGGCATCCGAGCTTGTGAGATGTTGTTTGACGTACCTTGGGATTCCACACAGGGGCCCGTGTGACGGAAATGTTGTACTCGATATCCTTGAGCAAGACAGGCAAGGGCCAGGGCCACTTCAACATGATATGGAAGAACTTGTTCACCACCACCGCACTTGTCGCTTTTGGATAGAGCTGGCACACTCTGGCAACCAGCATAGCCCAGGCAACACCTCCGGGAAAACCCATAATGTTCGCGTAGATGGCTTTGCGTTGGGCCCACAGCTTGATGGCCCGGAGAGCTAGTTTAAAGGTAGCAGGTTCGGGGACGAGGTTGAGTATCTCATCTGTGACTCTTGTGCCGTTGAGCGAACGCACCTCATTTTCACTCAGTCCGCGCAGCAGAGTGTTGTCGGTCAGGTTCCAGCTCTTGTCCTCGGGGATCTGGGTGAGACCTTTGATGGAGCAAAAGATCAGATCGATGCTGATGCCGGAAAACTCAAACTTGATGATGGGCACAAAGGCGTCGGGGACTGGGGTGAGATCGGTGATGGCGCCGGGGGGGGCCATCTCGACGAGGAGGGGAGGGAAGAGGCGGAAGTACTGCTCGGTCGTGACATGCTTGGGGGCCACCACCAGGGTATCGATATCAGAACCCGGACCATAGACACCAAGACGGTAACTGCCGTAAGTGAACACCCTCCCAATAGCTTCGCGCACCATGAACGAGTTTTGGGTCTCGGCCGTAGCCTTCTTCACAAACGCAGTTGTAATTTTCTCAAGCTGAGCAATAACCTTCTTCCTCTCTTCTGTCTCGGCACGACTCTCGAAGGTGCCCTGGGCACGCAGCTCCTCGTGGAGCGCCTGGTGCATTCGCTTCTCTGCCTCGGTGGGGAGAGCCGTCGAGATGGGCGGCGTGACGCCGTAGACGCGTTCAGTCATGGTGGCTGTTGGTTGAAAAGATCGCGGTCGTCTGTCGTCTGATGAATTGTATCGAGCCTATTCCTCGCTTGTGGCCTGTCGAGGAAGCTGCGCGCTATTGAAAGATGGCAATTAGGTATTTCTGGCAAATGGTAAGGTAGTCGTAAAGCAAACCGGACCGAACATGTGGTAAAAACCAAGAGTAGAAGAAACCGAACCTTAAAAAGAGAGAGAGAGAGAGAGGAGGAATGAAGCAGTAAATGGGACTTGGAGAAGGAGAAGTGAAAGAAGATGCAGCGACTCGGCCGGGTTCAAGGCATGGTATGTCGGAGTCGATGCTCGTGGTGGTCCCCTCGACTGCGCTGAACCTGGAACAGAGAAACTTGTTGGATGACGGGATGCTCAGAGATGTCCGCGCTTTTGATCACTGCGACAAGAAGCGACGCCTATCTAGGGCCGTCTCTCTTGGCGCGTTTCCGTGCACGGATGCGGCCCACAGACGAACGGGATCAATGTAAGCTTACCTAATCTTGAGCTCATATGCCACTTATGCCACTGCTTCAGCTACCAATGCCATTGACCCGTCTTTTTGTTTGATGAAGAGATAGAATAACAAGTATGAAGATAATCTCAACGGTATCTGTTTGTACCTTGGAATATCTCTCATTTCGATAAACTATCAACTCCGACACCAACCGGCGTGGCACTGCAAGCAGGGCTTTAACTCCGGCACTACACTAACTATGGACGCCACCTCACTTGCAACTATCTCCCACACGGTGTCAATCAAACACTGGGCAGATTTTTTTGGGGGGGTAGAGCACGTGTAATGAAGTGTTTCTTCCCATTTATTAGAGGCCTCGTATCACGAAGAACCAGAGCCAAGCTTGGACTCGTCCAAGTCTCGGCATGTTCTGATACTCCGTACACCAGAAACAAACATGAGGTGGTGACTATGATATATGATCTTACAGGACAGTAAATAATATCGATTGGTTGTCTTGCAAGACATCTCCAGTATCTTTCAAGTCCTTTCGGCTATCTTCCAACGCCTACTGATTGTCTTTTGGTGCCTCTATCCCAAGTAGCAGTCCATTAATTGCCCAATATAGCCTAGGTAGCAGGTAGCAACAAGTCTGCAAGTTCCAGCGTTCTGGGCATTCACAAGCCTCTGGAAGATCTCCAACGGCATGTGGAGTTGCCATGCGTCACAGGCCCCGCCCCCACACTGAGCTCCCGGAATGTCAGCCTTGTGATGCAGTTCTAGATTCCCGATTCCAGTTCTAATTTCAGGTCTCCCTCTGTCTTTTCGCAATCCAGCAAGCTTGTATCACAGCTTAAGCACTCTCCCGTTTCGCAGTCGCACTCGTCCAACCACCAATGCCACCACCTACCCATCCCCAAAATGAAGAAGACACTCCTCCTCTGTTTCATCCATGGCTTCAAGGTACCTCCCCCATCCCAACCCCCTATACCTATGCCTATAACTAAACATCACCAGGGTAACGACCACACCTTCGGCCCCAACCAAGCCTTCCCAACCCACCTCCTCTCCCTCCTCCGCCCCCTCCTCCCCAAACTCAACCTCGAATTCCTCATCTACCCCACCTACGAAACCCGCGGCGACCTAACCGACTGCGTCAACCGCTTCCGCGACTGGCTCCTCAACAAGGTAATCGACCTCGAAGTCTCCCTCGGCACCCCCTCCCCCACCGTCGAGCCCGGCGTCCGCGTCATCCTGATAGGGCACTCCATGGGCGGCATCGTCGCCGCCGAAACAGCCATCTCCATCGCCTCCGAGCAAGCCATCAACGGCTCCATCCCCAACAACGGCAACTCCCCCGACCAAGGCAACATGAAAGCCCCCCTCAACTCCCTCATGTTCCCCTACATCCAAGGCGTCCTCGCCTTCGACACCCCCTACCTCGGCATCAGCCCAGGAGTCGTCGCCCACGGCGCAGAAACGCACTACTCCAAAGCAGCCGAAGTAATGGGCCAACTAAGCGGGCTAGCATCAATATGGGGAGGCGCCTCCAACGCAGCCAAAGACCACCAGCAACACCAACAACGACAACAACCACAAAAAGCCATCGAAGCCCCACCATCCGCACAGAAACAACCAGATCAAAAGTCACAAACACAGACCGGAGGCGGCTGGGGAAAATGGGGAACCCTCGCCCTCGCCGCCGGCGCCGTAGGCGCGATAACCGCCACAGGAGCAGCAGCCTACCTCAAGCGCGAGCAGATAACCCAAGGCCTCACCTGGGCCACCTCCCACCTCGAGTTCGTCGGCTGCCTCGCCCGCAAAGAGGAGCTCCGAAAGCGCGTGACGTACATGATGCGCCTCAACAAGGAGCTCAGCGTCGGCTTCGGCAACCTCTACACCCGGCTCGGCAAGTCGGCTGGTGCCCTCGAAAAAGTCAGCATGGTCGGCACGGTGCTGGGGGACGAAAGGACGTTTTGTGTTGTGCCGCACAGGGATCAGGCGGGGGATTGGAGGCCGGCGATCAACGACAAGGCGAGGGACGAGACGTGGGCGCACATGTGTGAGTACCTGATATCCCCTTTCTGTGATACTATTGAAAGGAAGGGGGGGGGTGGCTAACGAAGATGACACAGCAATGTTTGAACCAAAAGACAACCCGGGATACGATAAACTCTCGGCTGATGCGAGGGATATGATCACAAGCTGGGTAAACCAGGAGTGGTATGAGAGCTCGACAGAGACGATACACGCATAACGACAAAACAAAACACGAACAGAACAAGGGGGTCACTGGCTTGGCGTTGGGGTTGGGACGGTTGCTTTGTTTTGGAAAATCGGCGTTTTCTTTGTTTTTTGGGTTAACCCTTTCCCCCCTTGCCTATCTAGATAACCAGGTGCTCGCGGCTTGCTTTCTATGATGCTCTTCGTCTCGTCTATAAAGTTGGTCGATGCCCAACCAGGGCAAAGTTGTACTAGTACACAATTAAGATACCACACACGCTGATATATTTCCTTTTTCCAACGCATTGCAATGGCCGCTGTTTTTTCTTCAAAAAGCGCAAATAATGCAATCATACCAATGGTCGTCCAAAAACCCAATGTCGTAATGCCATAACGCAATGCCAAACCAACTTCTCTTATCCCCCCCCCCCCCCCCTTCTTTCACCTCCCATAATTCCCCTTCCAATTTACTGCCTCTTCTTCTCCTTCTTCACCTCCCCACCAAGATACTTCCTCCTCTGCTTCAGCATATGCCCATAAAGCACCACACTCCCAGGGATATAGCTCAACAGCACCGCCCCAAGCGCATAAGGGTACCAGCTGCTATAGACAAAACCCTCGCCGCTCGCAGGACCAAACAGCGCCTTGAGCGTCATGGCAACCTCGGAGCTGATACCGATCGGGTAGAGAACGAGGAAAGCAGAATACCGCAGCCAGTGAAGCGCCCCAGGGACGGAGCCAAACTGCTTAAAGACAAAGTACGTGTACCGGATGATCTCGGTCGTGGCCCAGGCGCAGAGCATGGACGAGTACCAGGCCGAGGCGTTGAGGTGGGGGAAGGGCAGCGTGACGGCGTACATGAGGAAGAGCCGGGAGGCGACTTGCATGAGGGTTGTGAAGACGGGGGCGGGGACCACGCCTGGAAGGGAGGTGAGCGTCAGCGAGTTTTTCCATACAAACACACCAGGTATATATATCGGAACGAGTTGGGAAAGAGGAGAGGAGGGAACTCACCAGTCAAAGCATGCAAAATCTCCATGACCGCAAAACTCTGCGTCACCCTCGCGAAATGGTCCACCACCAACGGCACAAAAAACGTGTTCTTCTTGTACGCCAGCGTCGCCGCCACCCTCCCCAGCACCGTCAGCCAGGCCACCGCCGAAGCGGCATTGTACAGCACCAGATAGGCCTTTTTCGCGGTGAAACCCATTGTTTGTTGACTTTTTTTTGTTTTCGTTTTCCGCCACTGTATTGAATAAAAAAAATAAAAAAGTCGTGATAGTTTGGGAATGGGGTGGTGGGGGAGAAGATCAGAGCAAAAAATCGGGCGGGATTCAACAAAATCCACACCACCGCGCTGAGCTGAGGTGGAAAGCCGCGATTCAGGGTGACAGGGGTCTAAGAGGAAAGCTGTCACTGTGGAGTCAAAAACTTGCGGGTCGCTCCGGCGCGTTGGTTGGGTGGTCTTGGCGAATTGGGAGGGCCGGCTAGGAGGGAGTTGGGTTAGGTTGGGAACCAGAGTGCTGGAACACCTGGGACGGATGAGACGGATGGGTGAGATGGGAAGGATGCCCGACGCTGCGAGGGCTTTTTTTGAGAGGGGTTAATAATCGTCATGGTAAGATGGGATTTCTAGATCTGACGTTAGAGGTAGGGAATCATTCAGATATCTGGGGTTGGCAACAGCAGGTGGCTGCCAAAAGACCCCGCATTCGCTCACGGTATACCAGGTGTAAGTGCGGACAGCGCACATGTGAATATCCTCAATTCTTCATTCTCATACAACAAGTTAACAAGCACAAAAAAAGCAGAGTAGGTATCATCAAGCCAAAAAAATCCCCGACGATCTCAGATCAAAATCCCAAACGCCACATCCCAATGCCCCCAAGTCCCATCCATCCATCATCATATCCACCGATAATAACCTCACTTCTTCACAGCCCTCCACAAATCACTCAACGACCTCCCCCCAAACAAAAACTCATCCGAGTGCCTCCCACAGTAACTATTCGCATTCACCTTCCTCGGCGACTTGACGCTCTTGACCGAATCAGGCGGCGAGCTCCCATACGCCGTCCTACTCTGTGGAAACAGAGGGGTGGTAGTCGAAGCAGGCGACGTAGGCGACGTAGCATCACCAGCATAGGTAAAATAATCCTTTTTGACCATAAGGTTAGCCTTGTGTTCAACAGGAGGCCTCTCTCTATGACCAAACCACTTCAGGGGAACACATACCGTAGCCCTCCTCGAAGAGGAAGCAGAGCCGCCGATATCAAGCGGAGCAGGGCGCGAGCCCTGTCCCGAAGGTGCAGAAGACGAAGACGCCATCTCTCCTGACAATTGGACGATCGATTTCAGATCAAACCCTCTGATCAGTGGTGGTGGTGGTGGTTACAGTATGTTTTGCACTGCCACCGCCCCCAGTTCCAATCTGTCGGGATAAAAAGATCAAAGTATATAAGCACACTTCCCCTGAGAAAGATGGTGTGTATGTGTAAGCCTGATGTAGGACCTGAGGAAAGGAAAGAAGGGAAGCAAAAAAAGGACCTGGGGAGAGAAGGAACCGATTACACAAAAGTCCTTCCACCCCCCCCAAAAAGAACGAGGCTCTGTGACTCTTTTTATTTTTTACTCGGCCCCAGCATTTCATTTGCTCGATACGAACCACCAACCAGCGAAGAAACATCATGTCATCCCTCCCACACACTTGTGACCACTTCCCAATTCGGTCGCCTTATCAGGCATGGATGGTCCCCCCCTCGGTCCTCTTTTTCGCCCTTTGCAAGTCCTCCAGGCTTACGTACCAGCTCTCCCTCATCGGTCTGTCCTAGAAAAACGCAACTCTACAAAGTTCCGTCCTAGCCGTCCTACGCCGCGTTGGAAGCTGAGGACGGCCCTATTCTGTTAGTCAAAGAACCGTACATGACTGTTAATCCCTAACATAACCGGCAATCTGTTTCATCCAATGTGGGGTATCTCGCTCATAGGGCTGGTCCCATGATTAGTTGATATACGACTCTTTTGATTCTATTCGTCACTCTACAAAACGCCATGCATACAATTGCGGACCATTTGTATGAGTGGTTCGCAACGTGGGCAAGGCAACCGCCTTGGCTCAAAGATTCACCGCAATGCCTCTTCTGGCCAAGTCGGCATAGATAATACCGCTGCCTGGCTGCGGTGGCATTATTACACAACATTCTTTTCGGCACCACATTCTGTGGAGTGCTTTTTGACATGACTGTTTACATGTTTTAAATCTTTCTTTGATTTTTCCCCGTCTATCATAGACTCGCCTATTTGTCGAAACGAACGGCCGGGTTCTTTTGCACGAAGCTCAGATCGACCTGGTGGCCCAACAGTTCGCGAATATTGGAGATACCATACTTGATCATCGTCGGTCTCTCCAGACTCAGACCGAAACCGAACACCCTCAAGTCCTTGGGCAGACCCATCGCCTCCAACATCTCGGGTCTGAAAATACCCGAATTGCCGATTTCAATCAGCTTGTTGAGGCCCTTGTGGTGAGAGAAGATTTCCATCGATGGCTCAGTGTAGGGGTTGTAACTGTGAGAGGTCAGCAATTGTCCCTGCGTAACAATCAGTAGAGCAACTTACGCAGGCTTGTAACGCAAGTCTGTAACACCCATGGCGCCGAAGAACATGTCCATGAACTCCATCAGGCCACCCAGAGTCAAGCCATAATCGGCAATGACACCCTCTACTTGGTGGAACTCGCAGAGATGTGTGGCATCGACAGTCTCGTTTCTGAAGACTCTGTCGATAGAGAAATACCGCGCCGGCGGGACGCGCCCGTTCTCGTCCTTCTGTTGCGCAAGCTTGTGCAACATGGCGGCCGAAACGGAAGTGGTGTGTGTCCGCAGAACAAGCCTGGACTAGATTAGCTCATACACCTGCAGATAATGGCAGAAAGAACATACCTTAGCGACTCGTCCTCGGCCCAGGGATATCTGTAACCGATCGACTCATATTTACCGTCCTGGTGGACTTCTTTCACGTTCTTGAAGTACTCCTCGTAGTCCGCCTTGTCATCTGGCCCAGTGGCAGTAGGTCTGCCGGCCTTTGGTGGGTCTGAGACGTAGAAAGTATCTTGGAGATCACGCGCAGGATGTTGCTGAGGGACGAAGAGTGTGTCGAAGTTCTGTGGTCATGTTAGCCACACGAAATTCCACAACATAATGGTTGGACATACCCAGAAACCGGACTCGACGAACTGGTTGGTTGGCATCTCTGTGAAGCCCATTTCGAAGAAGATTTGACTGTTCAGGGGGTCAGCATATGAGAAAGCACAGGGTTAGGGTGTAAAAGGGGGGCTTGGCAAGAAATTCAACTAACCGGAACTCAGACCGAACCTTGTTCAGTGGGTGAAGGGCACCAGCATGTTGATCAGCACCCAATGCCTTGAAGTTGTATGGCTCTGCCAGAGTGTCAGCCCTGTTGTCCTTTCTCCCACTTGTAGAATGAACTGCTTGTGCCGGTCTCGGACAGCAATGCGCAGCTCTGCCATCACTCACTGAAGGTAGCCTCCTTCCACGCGCCAGATGCCAGCATCTCAGCGGTCAGATCTGTCTCCTCCTTGACCATTTCGAGGGCGAACTTCTCGGCCTTGTGTATCGTGAAGGAAATGACCTTCTGGAGCTTAAGAAGCTTGCGCTTCTTCAGGTCGGCAATAATCTTGGCATCGTGTGTCTTCGTCTCCTTGATCACCTTGAGCTGATCCCTTGTAATGTCGTTGATCGAGTCGACCTGTAGCAGCCGCAGTCAGCACTTGTATGCTTCCTCGAACAACCAGACTCGGCGCAAAAAACGTACCAACGCAACCAACTTGCTACCATCCTTTTTGATCCACTTCTCCTTGAAAGCCTTACCCTGACCAAGCTTGGTCACTGTCTTGTCGCCAATCTCCTTCTCCAAATCTTGAATTGACAACCCCTCCAACGCCTTGTGCACCGCATCGAAGACACGGGCCTCGTGACTGCCGTGGCTGACGATAACCTCAGCCTCTGGTTCCAAAAAGGCCTCTTCGCGTTCGATTTGTTCGTATTTGACCATGGACCGGGAAGCGAGACGGTCGAGGGCGGCTTTGATGGACTCGAAGGGGATCTGAGGGAAGGCCTCGGTCGAGTTGATGTTGTCCTTCTGGGAAAGGGCGTGGAGGATCTCCGAGGTGAGATCCCCCGTTGGGGCGCTGCCTGTTTGAGCCATGTTGTTGTGCTGGTGTGCAATTGGGGGTTTTGGCGTGGATGGTGGACGACGGGAATATCTTCAACTACACCAACGGCCACTACACACCAAGAAAGTTGATTTGACTCACCACCCCAGTCGGTCATGGCGGGGCAGCGACCGTTCAAACCAGAGACCCACATGCATGTAGCAGAGGGGAGCGCGGGGCTGATTTCAGCTGGATAGACCGATATCCGCTATCGGAGGTGAGCTTATCAGCTTATCGGGGTCATTTCAACAACACCATTGTTCTTTCCTATTTGGGCTTCAGAATCAGAGAGAATTATTTCATATTTCCCTACTCACTTGACATCAAGTGTGATTTGTGCTCGCAGTCACATATTCTATCTAAGTATTCTTTCACTTGTTTTTGACCAGTACCTTATGACCTTCTCAGCTACCAGAGCACTCTTGACGATACAAATCATCGCTAACATGTATATGACTATCAGTGTTGTTCTGTTCACCACGAGACCTGAAAAGTAAATCTTACAGAAGGACACGTATTCAAGCTAACCTCTTGTCCGGGGTATTGTGTTTACTTGAGATTATGCTTTGCTCGCTGTCCTCTAGACATGACTGCATCACTCGAAAGCATTGAGCGCCAGCATTTCAAGCCAGTTTCTCACATCCAAAGCCTTCACATGAAGACAGGTACAGTGTTCATAGCAACTCAGTCTCCAAAATAAAATCGAGTATTCAGAGCCCTGCATGCTCATAATTTTCAATCCTACATGAGATGGATGCATACACCGACTCCCTTTATGTCTTCGTTTCATCTTTCTGCTATGTACGTACAAAGTGTCGCTATGCACTCTGTACCACCGTATTCTCAACAAAAAACACTTATTGAGCCTCAAAGAGCCAGCATATTGGTTTCGCCGGGCACCTGTCTTCTCCCATGCTTAGCTGCCCCGGCCAACACCGTGAGCGAGCTGTCCAGGCTGTCCCCATGCCACAGCACTTTCACAGACGCGTCGGCGAGCCTCTCCCAGACAGCTATATATTTCCCTTCACCATGCCTACAATTCCCCATTCATGCCTCTCCCCTCTCCATTCATTATACACCCATCTCATACCAAGCCCTCCCCCAGAACCATTCCAGAAACATCATGTCTCCCATCACCAAACCAACCACCACTGACCCTACCGGTCAGAGAAAGCCCAGCAACTCCCGCCACCTCACCGCTCCCAAACAAACATCCACCTCCCCCCCTCCCGTCCGTCTAAACAACTCAGGCCCCAGCCCCAGTGTGTCCTACGCCCCTACCACAGCCGCAGGCCTCCTCATAAACCCGACCCGGACCCCCTCGGTTGGGCCAAATGTCACCTCCCAGCAGCCTGTATGCTCCCCTACCTCCCCTATGCAATCAATATCCAAGCTAACACACCTCCCCAGCGCCCCATCGAACCCATGATCCTCACCGTCCCCGGCTATATCCAACCCCGGCAAGAAAAAGGCTGCTGTGAGAAGTGCTGTGAGATGTATTAGTACATCCCCCCCCCTGCCCCTACTGACAATATACACACGAGCAAAACCAACTAACAACTGATTGTAAACAGTGACATGTTCGACTACTTCTGCGTCCTAGGCCCTCCCCTTCCGCGGGATCCGAGGTTGATACCGAGGGATTAACTCACCAGTTCTCATCCACACATCTTGTCCTGACACCTGTCGAGGTCCCGAAAGATGGGCACATTCACCAAGTCATATCTGTCAACACACGAACCCACACCACACTGTCCACAAACTCAACGAGTACTTTTGCGCTGAGGTAGAATGGGAATGTTTTGGGGGAAATTATGGGTAGAAGACAACGATGGTGTACAGTCTACCACGAGGGTGTTCTCCAAGCAAAAAACCCAACGGGTTTCGGCGGCTTAGCGAGGGCTCAAACAAAAGGAGACGTTGCAGGAGGATGGACAAGGAGATGGTGATGAGGGTGGTTTCTGGGGGCATCATGTGGGTTGCTCCGAGGAGAAGCCGTTATTGGCCGCAGTTCAGGAACCCATCTGGGTTGTTATATGATGAAGTGGAGGCCATACCTACCTGAGCCGAGCTGAGGGGGCACAAGATGTACGGACAGGTACTATGATGGTAGTTAGACAATGCAGCTGTACGTTGGAGAGGCACCCACAGATATCATGGACCCTTGGGGTTCAATTCCCACATCAACCAAAGCAGCAACCTCCAGGAATGTCCTGTCAATCGTGACCCTCAGTTCATGAACCAACATGTAGAGACTATCATGTCAACTCGAGAATATTAAACCCCACCACAGGGTTGTATATGATATTAAACGTTGTAAGTTCCTGTATACGTGCCAAAAAACCCCCCCTCCCCGTCGCCCCTGTCTTATGCAGTCCTGCGCCTATCGCATGATATATCATCCATCCACACGGGCCCCGAGTGGGCAAAAAACGTGCTGTCGTCCGCCCCCCCCCCAAAAAAAAACTCCCGA
This sequence comes from Cercophora samala, assembly GCA_030512305.1. Taxonomy (NCBI): domain Eukaryota; kingdom Fungi; phylum Ascomycota; class Sordariomycetes; order Sordariales; family Lasiosphaeriaceae; genus Cercophora; species Cercophora samala. Next base: position 41,874 of record JAULSY010000002.1, on the reverse strand, counting down.
GTCGCCGCTCTCCGCCGTAACGTGTGTGCGTGGTTGTAAATACCCAAGTCTGCTTTCGACAAAATTCGTAAATCGCGGGCATGCTCATGTATTATTTGTTGTACAAAAGCCCCCCCTTTTCATATTTGCTGTGCGCCAAAACACACAACCAAGTCTAATCCTGTGCTACAGTTTGCTGTGTGTTTCTCGTCAGCATACCGGTATATAAAACCCAAACAGGGGTCACCATGTCTCAAAAACTTACCGACAGCCAGTTCATCCCCTCCTCCACACCAGAGCCATCGACAGCACTGCAAGGGACGATACTCCAGTTCCTGTCCCTCAGCTCACCCAATCTAAGCGCCTGGGAGATATCTGCTGCACCTTTCGCGCCTGGTTGATCCTGCTTGTTGGCGAACACCAACAGCGCGGCGTCCTTGAGCTCGTCCTCGTTCAGCATGGCCGCCAGCTCATCCGCCGCCGTCTGCAACCGCTCGATATCGGTCGAGTCCACCACGAAAATGACCGCCGCTGTGTTGGCATAGTAGCATCTCCAGTACGGCCTGATGCTAGTCTGTCCACCCAGATCCCACACGTTGAAGTTGAGGCTGTTGTATGTGACGGACTCCACGTTGAACCCGATCGTTGGTATCGTTGTTACTACCTCGCCGATCTGCCTTTCTTGTTAGACTACTGACTGAAGATCGGAGATGAAATGAGGCGCACCTTGAGTCTGTAGAGAAGTGTGGTCTTGCCGGCGTTATCCTGGAAGCGCGGCGGCCGTCAGTATCGCGTGCGCATAGAAACGGATCAGGGGGTCGGGAAGGCGAACCAGTCCGAGAATCAGGATCCGGATTTCCTTCTTGGTCGAAAAAAGGCTGGACAAGTTGCTGAGCCATGACATGGATTGCCCCATCTTTGCTCTGCTGTCGCCCGGATGTTCCGGCGCGCGTGGTTATGGTTGGGTATGGGGTTCGTTCGTCGAAGTTTGACAGGAGAATGTATCGCGGACCGATCCACCAACAAGTCACAAGGGAGATCCGAACAGATGACGATGCGAAATCTGGCCCGAGAGGGGGAGGCAGCGTCTGGGTATGTGGGAGAATATGTCGGGAGATGGAATGACCGGATCGCTCGAGTATGGAATTCCCGTTGCCCCTATCTTAGAGTAAAGGTGTCAAGAAATTTCGGTCTCGCAGGTTCATGCAACTTTGGTCCCGTTCATTGAAAGAGGCCGCTTCTGGTCGGGCTATGGGCCCCTGTCAAGAGAATCGCGGGTGCACGGTCGCTGTCCTGCTTGATTGGCAGACAAAGCCGGCAGGGGTCAGAAAGCTTGAAAACCCGGCAAGTTTCCCCAAGCCACACTTGACCGCTTCCAACGAGCCACTTTTCTGCCCGCACGTGATGGAGCCCACCAGCCACACCACCGGCCCTAGCTTGTGCGCATTTTCTAAAGCCCACACCAAATATTCGGATTCCAACCCACCTTGACGAACCATCGCGAAATTGACACCACTCGGTTTTAACGACAACCACCGTCAAAATGCCGGTATGTAACGACTGTCCAAGCTGAATTTCTCGTCGATTCCGATTTTCCCGACCCCAATTTCGACCTCCCCGCGGCAGTGATGCAGAAGTCCCGGAGGTCGAAACTGGAGAGGGGCATTCGACGGCAGCGAGTATCGTGACGCAACCAGATGCTAACCTTGATCCTTTCAACAGAGCCACAAGACTTTCCGGACCAAGCAGAAGCTTGCTAAGGCCCAGAAGCAGAACCGTCCCATTCCCCAATGGATTCGCCTCCGCACTGGTAACACCATCAGGTACGATCCCCCGACCGACGACATGAGCCATTCTTCCTTCTCTTGAACGACTAGAAGAGAAGGACCGGCTACATCACGACCGACCGAGACCACAAGAAACCTCTTGCTAACTCATCAACCACAGATACAACGCCAAGCGGAGACATTGGCGCAAGACCCGCCTCGGCCTCTAAATGCACTTTTTCTCAAACCTCGCCTCTGCTTCCTCATTCGAACCTCGAGATACATCTAACAAGCAAGACTCGGTTCTCCAGCCCTTTTTTTGCTTGCTCGCTTCCCCCCCTCCCGCGAACAGTTCAAACAAGACCAGACGAAACGAGGACCGATATTGATTCTTTCGCCTGCAATGCATATACCATTTGGGCGTCCGTTGCATGAGTAACGGCAACTGTCAACAACTCCGACCAAATGCGCCATGCTTGATCTTTTTGTCTTTGGTGTGGACCGGGAAATCAAACATTATCAACGAACGAAATCGAGTGGGAACGGACTGAGGCATAGGCGAAGGGGAAAAGGAAAAAGGGTTATGGTGCATTTAGTTTTGGCATGCGGGCAAGCAAAAACGGCAGGCAGGTTCTCATGGGGCGTATTAATTTGCGGCTTTGGTATCTAAATGAAAGGGTCTCGGGTTTTTCTCTCCTGCCGAACTTTGAGAAATCAAAACGCGGAGTGTTTGTCTGCCACTGGTATCTTTTGAGGGTCACCATTGGGGAAAACTGGACTGATGAGTGAGTGAGGAAGAGAAAACGGCAGCGGCATGATTGCTTGATGAGTCTTGGCCCATTCTGTCGTGTGGGTGATGGTTGTCAACGTAGCGTCAAACAAGGGCTCCGTTTGTTTATGACTATTCGAGGATTCTTGCGGAGTGAAGTGATTTTGTTATGGCCAGCCACCCCCAATCATCTATGGCACTCTTTTGTCTCCCACAAGAGTGGACATCATCACCTTGAGAACTCGCACATCTAAACCCTTGAACCCAGGCTGCTTATCTAGATTCATGTTTTAAACATGCCTTCACCCAAGCTGGATATGGGCGTGAGCTTACTTACGGAGTAAGCACACTTGATATCTTCCCAGTTTGCGACCCTCGAGGTTCACTTCCTCTGCAACAACTCTCGTCTCTTTCTCACGACAGTTTTCTCCTTACCTAGGTATCTTTACGGACAACAACCCCCTCCCCCCTCCTGCTCCTCACATCCCTTTAAACGCAGGTTACATACCGGATGACACACGAACCAGCTACTCACTCACTCCTCTCACCTTTTGAAATTATCACAACCGCGCCCCCTTACCTGCCTTGCTCCCCGAAACCAACACATCAGGCTACAAGACAAAAGTAGAATTCAGTGTGGGTATAGACCAGACCAAAGGTGAAATATGCTCTATTGATAGCACTAAGCCAGCCATGCGATGACGCACTCACCGGTCGCGTCAACCCTCATCCTCCTCCCAAGCCTTTTCCCCCGCCCTCCTTGCCAAGTTTGGCGCCATAGTCAAGCCATCTAAATCACCACGATTTTATTTTTGCAATGTGGTTACGGGGTGGATTTCAGCCTTTTGTCTTTTCTAGCTTCGAGAGTCTCCAGTCATTGTCTTGACCTGGGAGGATCCAGAGGCGTCAAAGGTTCCGTGTCCGGATAGACAATGGAGCCACACACAATGAAGGTCAGATGGAGAAACAACGAGGGCTTTGTCCCTCGGCGACAAAAGTCAAACGCCACGTAGGGCTTCGGGCCACCACCACCACAAAGTCTGTTCATTCACGGCGTCAGGTCACCAAAAAAAAAAAAAGGGAATCTGCTGCAGGTGTTGGGTATCATATCCGAGAGAATCATGTATTCATCAGCCACTATTCTCTCCCCGTGCCTCGTCCCCTCACCCGGATATCGTTGCTGTAAGAGTTATTCGTGAAAGGAAAAGCAGCCCGTAAACGCCAGAATCAATGCTAGTAGATAACCGAACCCAGGCCCAACGCTTTAAACCAGACCGAGATTCCATTCTCCACTGCCCTTATAGAAACCCAGTGCGAGGGCGTAGTCGTGACCATGATGGTTGTCGCCTCCCATCTTCGCTGTAACCGCTCAGTGACTAGTCCGTCACTCCGATTCGGTTTAACGATCTTCCGCCCACTCGTTCTCACGACGGATCTGCTCCTCCTCCTCGGGCGTGAAATCGTTGGTGATGTTGAATGTCTTTCTAATCTCTTCTGGAGACTTGCCCTTGATCATGTTGGCGACGGTCTTGCAGCCGACATCGAGGAGCTGCTTGATGTCTAGATAGTTGGCAGCCTGTTTCTGTGTTAGTTCTCTAGTTATTCAAGCCACTATAACCGGTTATTCATACCAGAATGATCTCGAACAACATCTCTTGGTCAACCTGCATAAATTTCTGGTCCCACTCATCGATGTCGGTAGTCTTTTTGCGGTTGTCATTATCATCGTCGGCAGACTGAGCGGCGTCGTTCTTGTGGTGCTTGCACCACTCGATGACCTTCTTGAGGACAGGGGTGTTGACGTTTGGGATAGGAATAGGCTCAGCCATGACAGCCTCCTCTCCCAAATCCTCGATCAGGTTCTTGATGAGTACCGACCGTTCGGCGACGATGCGCTCTGGATTGATTAGGTTAGCCAAAGAAGGACAGGTAGTATTATGGTCAACATACCAACATCGAGGCGTGCGCCCTCGTTGGACTCGAGCACAATCTTGGTGCTGCTGGAAGAATCGGCCATTTTGATTGCTGAAAAAGGAGAGTCAGTATCAGTTCGTCGTTGGACTGAGGCGGACACCATGCTAAAAGCGTACGGAGTAGAGAAAGAAACCGAGAGGAAATGAGCTGTGTATGATAGATTATGGCTGCGTAAGTGTTGGCGACTGTTGGTGTGTTGGCGGGGTCTCGAACGTGATTGATGATGGTGACAGAGATATTGTGATGGGAAGGAAAGGTAGCAGGGAGAGGGGACAGGAGGGCGCGGAATAAATACCTTGGATGAGGTGTGTGGATTGTGGAGAGTTGCTGCCAAACGAAACTTTATGAGTTTGCGCGAAAGTGAATGGGAGAGCAAACGAAGGTCGGTGACAGGCAGGCAGGAGGTTAAAGGGATCGGGTTGGGTGCCTCTTGTGGGGAAGTTGCTACGCACGGCCCACCGAGTGGCTTCTTTGATCAACCTTCTTGAAAGAAAAGGTTGTTGGTGCCTGCTGTGGCGGGGTGCCCGGTCTGTGACTCTGCCTACCAACGCCCACCTCAGGCAGGAAGTCGCTGCCCGTTCACTGGGCTTCCCCTGTTTTCTATCCGTATCTCGAAATCTTATCTTGCATGTTGCTCTCTCTATATACGATAGGCGTATGAGGTCACTGCTGCTCCTTGTCCCACATGAGATGAACTAGATAAGATCGATAAATTCAGCTTCACGTGCCTTCAAGAGTTTGATTGTAGTGAATCTTAAACAAACTCTTAAGTGGGTCATCAGGACACACAGTCCGCCGCTGCGCCCCGTTATCAAAATCCGGGGATCTTATCGTACTTTTAATTAGGTGCAACCTGGAACACATGTTTGGATATCTGACTGGCAAATCCATGTTACGGCTTGCAGCAAGAGTTTCATCATGAACTGTGAATGCTGCTGCGGCGAACGGTGAATACCAGGGTCGGAGAGACGATGTTGTAGGCACAGCCAGCCTTCCAGGTTGTTTAGACAGCCTCTCACCTCATATTGTGGCTGCATGTGAGAGGATGCAGATCATCTGGCGGCGTGTAAGTTGTAGCCTCACTCATTCTCCGTCTTTGCAGCCGTTCCCAGCACACAACAGGCTGAGAAAGGGGAGGAAGATGACCGGTTGCGTCGGGAGGTGCAATAAGCTTCATTGCAGACGGCAGACGGAAAGGGAATGGTGCGAGGTGGTGAAATCCGGCCACCTGGGCGGGAGTAGTTAGCGCAGCACATCAAGGAGCGAGCAACATCTCACTAAGCATCTCGCTCAACTTTCAGAGTAGCTGTGTACCCTCTTATCAAAGGGTTTTTAAGCTGTTTTCACAACAGTAAACAAGCCCTCTGAAACACTCAGAGTACTGAGCAAAGCATGATGAATGACGACAACCCTCAGGTGTTTGGCGGGGTGTTGCTGTCCCGCACTAGCAAATTCCAAGGCTGGAGTAAAAGCATCCAGAAGCTCTCGTAGCCGTCCCCCCCTGGTCATCTGTGCCCCTGAACGGGATTGGCGGACCCAAAAGCAGTCTGTCACTCCAGATGCCAAGCGCGTAGCCAGCTTGATGGGGCAGGGATTTGAATAAACACCCTGTCTTTCGCATGATGGTCTCCCCTCCGAGCAGTGAATCTGGCTCCATATCGTACCCATCCTTCCCGTCCTTTTTTTATTTTGGTATATTTTTTTTTAATGATCATGACCTTGCTCCCTCTTCCATTTAACCTCCAAATCCCCCTCGTGCCCGGTGATGCTCGCCGATAAACAACAGCCAAAACTACTACTCCAACCTTTTGCGCCCAACCCTCGAGATCGGATGCTTCGGCCTTGCGAACAACACCACCCCGTCCTCGCTGGCGCAAGAATAACACGATCGCGAAATTAATATGTGGCGGAGAACGTATCTCTTTCTTGTTCTCGTCCGGCTTTGGTTTGCCCTATCACCGAGCTACCTCCATCCCGACGAGAACTTTCAGGGCCCCGAGGTTATTGCTGGTACGTCACACGGCGCATGTTGAGCGCGGGATCGCAACGCGCGCGAGAGTTGCTGCCGTCGCAACAGATTTCGACATTCAAAAACACAACGGTTGGACTACTTGTCAGGCCTACAGAATCGCTACTTGAACAGGCTGCTACCTTGTCATGGTAAACGTCATGTTCAGGCGGCGATTCTGTAGGCCTGACAAGTAGTTTGGGAATGGGGTTCTAACATGGCTACCTGGCAGGGCAAATCTTCAAATACCCAGTCCGACACACGTGGGAGTTCACAAGCGAGAACCCGATCCGAAGCGTCTTCCCACTATGGCCGGTCTACGGGTTACCGATGCTTCTTTTGAGGTGGTTATGGATCGGAAACGGCAACGACGGCGAGATCCCACCCATCGCTGTCTTCTGGACCTTGCGGGTCCTGATGTTTGTGGTGGGGTTCGTCTTGGAGGATTGGGCAATCTACGAGTTGATCCGGTCCCCTCGGCATAGACGGCTTGCTGTTCTCTTGGTTGCTTCGTCCTACGTGACCTGGACATATCAGACCCATACCTTTTCGAACTCGATCGAGTCGTTGGTTGTCGCCTGGTGCTTGGTGCTCATCGAGCGTATTGTGGGGAGCCCAGTAAGCAACACCCCCGCAAATGCCGAGAAGAAACAAAGATATTAACTGGATTGATTGAACAGCAGGAGAGCACCGTTCTGGCCTCCGTGGTTCTGGGGGTTGTGGCCGTTTTTGGCGTCTTTAATCGAATTACCTTTCCAGCGTTTTTACTGATACCCGGGCTTCGACTTTTGCCCTATTACTTCAAAAAGTACAGCCCCTGTTCTCTATCCCTACTGCTCAAAGACCATCACTAACCTCAGACAGCCCTATCTCTTTCCTCGCGATCATAGCAGCTGGACTCTTCACCACCGGCCTGGCCATCGCGCTCGACACCGCATTCTACACCCCGCACTCGATCACCTGGTCTGATCTTATATTCAGGCCAGTACTGACCCCCCTCAACAACCTCATCTACAACCTCGACCCCGACAACCTGGCCAAACACGGCCTTCACCCCTGGTACCAGCACATCCTGGCCAACCTCCCCCAGCTGCTCGGCCCAGGAGTTCTCTTGCTCTTCACCCGCCCCCAGCTCTCCCTCCGCCTCTCCTCGGCCATCTCGGGCATCGTGGTGCTGTCCATATCCAAACACCAAGAAGCCCGCTTCCTCCTCCCCACCGTACCCCTGATCCTCTCCTCGGTGCGCCTCCCCAAAAGCGAGAAGCTCGCCCGCGCGTGGACCGTGGCCTGGGTCATCTTCAACCTCCTCTTTGGCGTCCTCATGGGGACATACCACCAAGGCGGCGTCATACCCGCCCAAGTGTTTTTGTCAAAACAGCCCGACGCCACCCAGGCGGTGTGGTGGAAAACATACTCCCCCCCTATCTGGCTACTGAACGGGAAAAACGAGGTCCTGACGACAAAGGATGTGATGGGGCTGGCGGGGGATAAGCTGCTCGCGCAGCTGACAGAGCTGGCCACGTGTGATTTGCCGGCGGATAGGAGGAGTAACGAGTATTTAAAGGAGAAGAACGGGACGTACTTGGTCGCGCCGCTGAGTGCGACCTGGCTGGATGGGTATTTGGACAACAAGGGGCATGGGGGGCTGAGGTTTAGGGAGGTGTGGAGGTATAAGAAGCACTTGAATATGGACGATTTGGACTTTGGGGAGGATGGGGTTTGGAATACGGTGGAGAGGGTGGTGGGGAGGAGGGGGTTGGGGATTTGGAGGGTTACGAGGACTTGTGGTAAGGGGGGGAGGGGGAAAAGGCGTTATTAATGGTTGGGATTGGGATTGGGATTGGGATAGATATCACTGGTTTATAGGAGGGCGGGTTATTTGTGATTTTTTGGAGCGTTTTTTCTTTTCTTTGTGTTTATGATATGATATCAGGTTAATGGATATGTGAGTGGCTATTTTGGCCAATATTGAACAAACTCTTGGGGTATCTAATGGGAAGGTTGATGTTTGAAGGGGAATGTTCAGCGAGAACAAGCACCCTGACGGTTTTGGTGAGCCAGGGGTTTCGCTGCTTGGGCTTGGCGGGGGGATATGCTTTGCAGGAAGCTTGGGCCACCTCGAATTGTATGCATGCCCCACACTCGAGTCTTGTTGATGACTTCTTGCTTTGCCGAGAGGTTCCAGAATTTTGGGGGGGGCAGTTGTCGAACGAGCTGCACGGACGATATCATTGTCACCACCTACCCAACCAACTATTACTTTCACAATACAACCCTCACCCTCACCCCCAGCACACAACCCAGCAAAAGGGCAACAACCCGCAACCATGGGCGGTCTCAACTTGGAAGTCTTCAAGGTCAGTTTGTCCGGAAGGAGGGGAGTAAGAGGAGAGAATTGCTGATATACAAGGAAAACAGTTCGGCATGTACATCATGTTCCCCATCGGCATCATGTACTACTTTGGCACCAACCTCGACTCCCGCTTCTCCGTCCCCGAGTTCTGGCCCAAGCCGGAAAACGCAAACAAGATCCCGCTCGAGCGGGACGAGATCGAGGCCGAGCTGCAGCGGCTGCGGGCGAGGAGGTTGTACCTGAGGGAGAAGAGGCTGGGGGAGCAGGGGCAGCCGCCGAAGAGTGAGGAGTAAAAAAAAAAAGGTGTTGGGGAGAGAGAAAAAGAGAGAGAGAGAGGGAAAACAGGGACTGATTTGGGGGGGGAAGGGAAGGGGAGGGGGATATACGATATGTGTATGATTTTTTTTTGGGGGGGGGGAAGGGGGAAATAACTAACTGTGCGATTTTGGCGTTTGGGGGATAAATTGAAAATACTCTCTGCTTTGTTTTTGGGAGGGGGGGGGGACTGGGATTGGGGAGGGATTTGTGTTGTTACATTTCTATGTGTAAAAATACAAGTCTATGTACAGTACATGGGAGAAAGACACATGGGAGGATGGGATTGGAGATCATCGGCTCAGACACTCCTCCACCTTCGCCCACTCCTCATCGCTCATCTCCCCCCTCGTCACATTGCTGTAAATCGCCTGCACATCCCCGTCCTCCCTCATCTGCTCGAGCATCTCGGCGAACTTCTGATGCTGGATCCCGCTGTCCAACCTCGCCTTGGTGTCCTCGTTTGGCGTCCACACGATCCCGGCGCTCAGCGCCTTGAGCATGAACCTCGTCCCCAACGTCTTGGCCACATGCGCCGTGTCGGACGGCTGAGTCCAGACGACGATGTTCCCCTCTGCGTCATTCTCGAGATCTTCGGCACCGGCTTCAATGGCCTCGTCCATGATCTGATCGACATCCACCCCGCGGTCGGAGTCCTTCTCAAAGACCACTCTGCCGAGACGGCTGAAGAAGAACTTGGAAGAGGAAGGGCCGCCGGAGATCTTCTTGATGCGGAGGTTAAGGTCCTGGAGGCAGCGGAGTTTGGACTCGGTCTCGGCTTCGATGATGAGGGCGATGGAGGGGGGCACGACGGCTTCGAAGGTGAGGGACTCGAGGGTGGCGCCCGAGGTGGATTTGCCCTGGCCGCGGGCGAGGGCGGCTTCGATCTTGTCTTTGGGGACGCCGGCTTTTTTGGAGGCGGAGATGATGTTGGCGAGGTTGGGGTTGAAGGCTGGGTCGGGGCCGTATACTTTTTTTGGGGGGGGAGGAAGAAGAGTAAGGAACGAGGCGGTTCAGGTGGGTGGGCAGTGGGACGAGGACGCACATTTGCTAGAGACAGTTATCTGCTGGGTGTAGAAGAGGATGGTTTGCATTCTTTTGCGGTCGTTGATGGCCTTGTCATGGCGGATTTTGGACCACTTGTTGTGGCCACTGGTCAGGAGGGGGGTGGTGGTGAAGGCGCGGGTGGTTCGACAGGAGGCGCATATCGTCGTGGAGGGGGAGGGGGAGGTGATGGACCGGGTTAGGGGAGTGAGAGCTCGGAAGAGGGAGGCCATGGTGGTTGATGGGGGTGGAGAGAATGTGATGGTAGAGAAAGATAGATAACGAGAGGGTATCTACAAACAAATTACCCGAAAGATTGCCAACTCTCTCAACCCCCAATCCCTCGGTTTTTGTATCTGACCAGTCTTCAAGGTGCTTCCGCTATCAAAGCTCCAACCTGGGGACCCGGGAACCGTTCTCAAAATATTAGCGCGCTGCCTGCCGGGGCGGGAGTGGTGGGGCAGGTTTCTTGGCCCCTCATGAATTTCTTGGGTTTCAATTGGCCTGCCCCTCCTCCCACCGCCAGAGATCCACTACAAGGGTATTGTGTGTGGTCACTGGTGCGGGTGCGCCCCTGACAACCTGGAACCTGAGACCACCCTCTCCTTTTAGAAGAAGTTGAGAACACGCCTTGCACCTATTCTCCTCAACCTGGCTACACTACACAAACGAACAAATAATACCAGATGGCCTCAACAGCGGCCACAGACGAGCTGCCAACCCACGCAAATGGCGGCACCCCCCGCGCTTCCACAGCAGCTGCCGCGAGCTCCAACCCTGAATTCGACCCTTCCAAGCTCCAGGGCCTCTCCTCGGAGCAGCAGGAACTCCTCGTCCTGAACTTCGTCGCCGCCCTCAGCAAACATGTTCTCGCCCTCCCGCCAGACGACTGCACCGCCCAGCAGGTCTACCTGAAAAAGGAGATTTTCAAAATCATCAACCTCGCCGCCCCGTCACCGAGCCGCGTCATTCGTAACACGTTGGGGAAGTGTCTGGCGCACATATTTGGCCTGGGGGACAGGAAGCTGCTGTTTGAGACGGTCAACGAGCTGGTGGGGATCATTTCGGGAGGGAAATCAAAGATTGAGAGCGAGAACCGGACGAGACATGCGGCGGTGGTGTGCATTGGTGATATTTACGGTGCGGCGGGAGACAGCGCGATCGGGCTGCATCAGCTGGTTTGCTCGGCCCTGCTGAAGCTGCTGAAGGCGTCTTCGAGCAATGCTGGAATGCGCGCGGCGATATTTACGGCGCTGGGGAAGGTGGCCAAGATGCTGGGAGGTAGCCTGGACGAGAGCATCGCTAGGGATATTTGGAAGCAGTGCAGGAGTTATGCGACGAGTGACAAGGGGTCGCTGGTTATCATCTCGGCTTGCCGATGCATGCGCTCGCTTGTACAGCACACCCCCTACTTTCAGAACTCGGCGGATTTCGACAAGCTTCGGTCTTGCATTTTCAAGGTCTGGGACTCGCCTTCGTCCCATGTGCGGTCTGCCGCTGCTGATTGCTTTGCTGAAGCACTGGTCTGTGGGTACTCACCAGCCGCCGTCGGGGAGGCGCCCCTTGTGCTGCTGAAAAGATCCAAGTCCAAGGCTGTCAAGAGGCAGTCTATGCAACCTGGAGCTCTTCAAGATGAGGATGATATCATTCCTTCCAGACCGTCAAGCCCGGCACCAACAGGCAGAAAGTCACAGGTGCTGGCGTTGTCCCTAATTGACATGTTCAAGATGTTGACTACGGAATATGTGCGCATGTCAACAAGCAACAAGGCTAGAGCGGCGATTGCGATATGTTATGGGAACATGCTGCAGAAACTGGGCGAGAAGACAGTGGAAACAAACTATATCAAAATACTGGAGAATCTGACTACGGATGTTTTGGGCCACAGCAATATCTTCAACTACCGATACCGGTTGCTTATCTCACGGCGGATGATTGAAGTTATTCTTCAGAATATTGTTGGCAAGAGGATCTTGGGCGAGTCAGGGCAAATCAATGCTGCCAAATCCATCATCAACAACATTCTCAAGAACTACCCGGAAGTGGTCAAGGAGAGGCCAGAACCAACGAAACAGACATTGATTGTCTCGCTGAGTGCTCTCTCTTCCCTAATCAACACTTTGGGCTCGGCGTCAAACGCTTTTGCTGAGTCCTGCCGTGATGGTCTACTTCAAGTTTTGCAGCACCCAAGCTACACCGTCCAAGTATTCGCTTCGGCATGCCTCAAGACATTCGTTCTGGCATGCCCACAGCAACTCCTACACTGTCTCTCGGTGTGTATGAACAGTCTCGGTAGGGAGTTGGGACTGCTCGGCACCGGAAGAAACTCGCCCCGTCGCTGCATCGGCTTTGCCCATGGGCTCTCGGCTGGTCTCAGTGCTAGCCCCCAGCGCCCCTTGTACGGGTCTGTTGATGTCAACAGCCGGGTGTTGACCATGGCTACGAATCTGCTCAAGTCAAGTGGTACTTCTGAGTTGAGGGTAGCCAGCACCCAAATTCAAGTCGCGTGGACTCTCATAGGAGGCTTGATGTCTCTTGGCCCCAACTTTGTCAAGATTCATCTTTCTCAGCTGCTTCTCCTGTGGAAGAATGCCTTACCCAAGGTTCTCTCCAAGGACAGCTCGATCCACAGGAACTATCTCAACGCTTCCTTCCTCACCCACGTTCGAGAATGCGCTCTTGGGTCTATCCTCGCCTTTCTCGAATTCAACAGCCGTCTTTTGACCGTTGATGTCTCAAAGAGAATCGCTACCATGCTGCAGAGCACCACCGCATTTCTGAGAACACTCCCATCAAAGAAGACAGCCGAGGATATCAGCGAGAGACTCTTCCCTTCTCTCCAGCTCCAAGACTTGGAGATTATGGTCCAGCGGAGGGTGCTGCAGTGCTACACCAAACTGGTCAACATCAGCCCAGCAGGCGGGACCGAGGCTCTCCTGCAGTCCAACCTCCTCACTCTGGCCATTTCCCTCTTTGCCGACCCGGACAACTACACCCCTTCCTCCCTCAGCGCCTCCATCGCCAACTCTGCCGGCAACTTTGAGAGCATCTGGGACATTGGCGACAACTCTGGGTTTGGCGTCACCGGTGCCGTTCGCGGGTTCGACATCCGCCCTCTTCCGGGCCAGCATGAGAACCCTGAGGACCGGACTTCGTCTGGGCAGCAGGCGCCGGAGGAGGAGATTCAGAGGTTGTTGCTCTCGCCTATTTGTGCGACTCTGGAGCATGATGCTTCGCTGCTTTATATCGGTAGCCGGGAGGGACCGTCTTTGCCTGATCCTGCGGCGACGGAGGTGGTGAATATGGCTATTCAGCTGTTTGCTTTTGTGTTCCCTTTGACGCCACCAAAGGTTCAGGAGAGTGTGCTGGAGCAGGTGACTACTTTTGTCGCGGCGGGGAGTCTGCAGCGGGATCCTGGGAGGAAGGCGGCGATCACGGTGAATGTGGCGACGAGTCTGCTGGAGGTGTTGAGGGTTGCGGTGAGGGAGACAAAGTCCCCTAGCGGGAACGTGACCAACCCCGCGGTGGAAAAGTTGATACAGGAGCTGCTGAGAGATTTTGTCATTGATCGGGATCAGTACGTCAGGGCCATCGCCTATGAGGCGGTGGCGCGGCTGTGTTCGACGTGTGGAAACGCGTTTACGAATCAGGAGATCAAGTTCTTGGTCGACACGATTGTGGTCAACCGGGAGCCGAGCGCGAGGGCGGGGTGCGCGATGGCGCTGGGGTGTATACAAGCCAAGATTGGGAGCATGGCGGCGGGGTATCATCTCAAGACTATACTGAACATCTTGATGAGCCTGTGCAATGACCCGCACCCGACGGTGCACTACTGGGCGCTGGAGGCGATGGGGCGGGTGAGCGAGGCGAGCGGGCTGGGGTTTGGGAGTTATGTGAGCGCGACGCTGGGGGTGCTGGGGAGTTTGTATTTTGCCGAGACGCACAATGCGGAGACGGGGCTGCCGGCGAGCATGAACTTGGAGGTGGAGTACGGGACCACGGCGGCGATCGCGAGGGGGGTGGACAGTTTGATTAATGTTTTGGGGCCGGACTTGCAGGACTCGACCAAGTCGAGGGAGTTGATCCTGACGCTGGTGGGGTTTTTCCAGAAGGAGGAGGGGGATTTGGAGTGCCAGAGGGCGAGTTTGGTTTGTTTGGAGCATTTGACGCTGTATGCGCCGGGGTATGTGGATTTTAAAGAGTATGTGAGGACGTTGCAGAGGTATCTGGTCATGGGGGACCAGGCGGGGTTGAGGGATGTGGCGGTGGATGGGCTGCATAATTTGATGAAGAGGAATCCGTACGATGTTATCGAGGCGGCGGAGAAGGGGTTTGAGGATCAGCTTTGGCTGGTGCTGGATGAGGACCCGGGGCATGAGGGGATGAGGAACACGATTCGGAACTGGATGAGGCAGACTTGTGTGCCGAATACGACGGCTTGGCTGGCGAGGTTTCAGCATGTGTTGAAGATGACGAGGCCGAAGGAGGCGGTTAGGGCGACGGCGACGACCAAGAAGTCGAATGGGGGGCTTGAGCTGCAGGATGAGGAGGTGGCTGGGTTTGCTGCCGGTGCGACGAAGGACGATACTTCTGCGCCGAGCGGATCGGATGTTGAGCCGTTGAGGTGGCAGGTTAGCACTTTTGCTATGGACTGTCTGCATGATATCTTCAATATTGTCACCAAGGAGGTTGCTTCTCATGGCGAGTCGGAGGCTTATGCGGCACTTCAGAGCAAGATTGCCGATGTGGTCCGTATGGCCTTCTCTGCCTCTACCTCTGGCGTCGTGGAGCAGCGGATTTGGGGTCTGAAGATCATCGGAGCTGTGTTGAAGATGTTTGGCAAGACACCAGATCCCGACTTTGAGGAAGCAATGCTGTTGGAGCAGTATCAAGCTCAAATCAGCTCCGCCTTGACACCCGCCTTTGCGGCAGATTCATCTCCTGAATTGGCGGCCGAGGCTGTTGATGTCTGTGCTGGTTTCATCTCGACCGGTATCGTCACAGACGTGGACAGAATGGGCAGAATTCTCAAGACGCTGGTCAGCTCGCTGGAGAACTTTGCCACCGAAGATGAGAATGCCGGCATTGGCGATCTCAAGGGCCTCAGCTCCAACGCCAGAGTCATGGTCAAGATGTCTGTGTTTGGCGCATGGGCCGAGCTTCAAGTTGCCAGCTCTGAGCAGAAATATCTGTTGGACGTGCTCAAGCCACACATCGGCACGTTGACACCTCTCTGGCTGGAGTCCTTGCGGGAATTTGCCAGACTCCGCTTCGAGCCAGATATTTCCATGACACTTGGACCCCCTTCTCTTTCTGGCAGCTTGGATACAGTCTATGCTGCGCTGAACCGGGAGACGCAGCTCAAGTTCTATCAAGATTCCTGGCTCAAGCTTGTGGATGCTATTGCCAGTCTGATCGAGCAGGACAGCGAGTTTGTCTTTGATGCTCTGGACGGCAAGGAGGTGGCTGGTCCTAACAGTACAAACGGGGGAGGGTCCAAGGGTGCTGATATCAACTATCGGGATGAGCCCCTGGCCTTTTTCTTTGTGCTTTTCGGCGTTGCGTTTGAGGCGCTGGCCACCAAGCCGGGGCAGAGCGAGTCTCTGGCGACACAGGAGCAAACGCTGGCTATTCTCAAGGCGCTGAAGAAGATTTTGCACCCGAGCGTTTCTGGTCATGCGATTTACAGAGACGCTATCTTTTCCGAGACGATGGATCTTTTGGATAGGCTTGTTCTCACGGAGGAACTTGATGTTCAGGGGGTCATTGTTGAGATTGCTAGGGCTCTCTGTGTTGCCCACCCGGCAGCGAGGAAGAAGGACGAGGCTGACAATGGGGAGTTGTCAGAGGATATCGAGCAGCTGTTTGAGCTTACTCGGATTATTGTTTTGGTGCTGTCTGGTCTGTTGCCTGGTCTGAGCGAGACACCGCAGCCGATGCGTCACCAGATGACGGAAGAGGCGGTGTTGCTCATCAAGACGGCGCTGAACGCGCTGGTTGATGCGGCTGAGGTGTTCCCTGCTGTGATCAAGACGGATCTTCACGCTTGCATTATTCATATCTTTGCTACTATACTCGCCAACCCTGCTTGTCAGGAGGTGATTGTGCCGCAGTCGCTTCCTACGCTGAAGCGGTTCATCACTAGCATGTCGCAATCTAGGAGGGTGAATGATGACGAGGAGCACTCGGCGACGGATATTCAACTGCTGGGATGCCTTAGGAGGTTCCTGTCTATCTACCTCAAGGGCCAGCAGAGGGAGACACCGGCTAGTTTGGCGTGTGTCAAAAACTGTTTGCTGGCCATGACGATCTTGTTCACGGCAGGAGAGAATCATTTGCCGGGGAGCGAGCCGCTTGTGGCGAGGTTTTTGGAGGAGGTGGTGGATTGTTTGACTGATCGGATGGTATGCTTCCCCCCCTTTCTTTTTCTTATTTTCAACCATGATAACTAACAGAGCCGAAACAGACAGCCAAAATGGCAGCCAACTGCCTCCGCTCCCTGCTCCTCCACGCAAGCAGCAAGACGGCCACCGTCGCCGACCTGACAATCACCCGCTTCCTCTTCCCCCGTCTCGTAGCCTTTGTGACGGACACCAACAGGGAAGACCCGGAAAACGCCCGGATGCTGGTCGCGCAGGCGCTGTGCCAGTATGTAAGCACGTTATCAAAAGACCACAGCCCGATTGCGATGGCGTTGGTGATCCCGATGCTGCTGTCTAGGGCCGCGAGCGAGGATGATGTTCAGGATAACGGGGCGATAGCGAGGGAGACGAGCGCTAGACTGCTGGAGCTGGCGAGCGCGGATCAGAGTGCGTTTAGGGCTGTGGTGGGGGGGATGGGGGAGGAGCAGAGGGGGTTTATGGAGGAGGTGATCAAGAGTGGCAGGGCGGCGGGTCAGGGGGGGCAGAGGCCGGTTGGGGGGGAGGAGGGGGAGGAGAGGCCTACTATTGCTTTGAAGATGAATTTTGGGGGGTGAGGAGAGAAAGGGGGGTATATATTATAGACATGACAGCAGACATGAAGAGCGTGGTAGAGATTCTAATGGTATTTTGGGTTTTAATCGTCAACTGGGGCGTTAACCTACGGCTTTTCTCATGTGGGTAATTCGGATGTCGGGGTTGATTGTCTGTATAGAGCTTCTGACATTCATGCCCCTTTTGAATGGCGAAGACGTAGTATCAACAATCGTCCCAACAACACCGTCAAGATCACCATGCCACTTGGTCTTCTTGATCCCACATAGTCCCCAAAACCAGAACGCAAGGCATAGTCCAGACTGGAATTCTCCAGAATAGAAACGTGTAAAAAGATATATTTGATCTGCCATGAATCGATCCCACACCACAAAAAAAACGCCATGTTTTGATTCCCCGCCTCACCAAACCTTACCCAAATCAGACTTTCTTCTTCTACTACTCCATTCGATACATTTCAGTTGACAATAGTTCTATGAAAACGCCCGCCTCTCCCCATGCCTCCATATTCATCCCCACAACCCCCCCGCTACATCCATCTAATGAAACAGCGTCGCGTTCATCACACTCGGCCTCTCAGCCGGCAGCTGATCCAGTTCAAACTATCACTTTGGTTAGCATCCCCCCTTATAACTGTCAAATCATGTCAATAAAAACGTACCTCCAAAAACCCCACCCCCCCAATCAACACCATAAACGCCTCCCCCAACTCCTCAATCCTCTCCTCCAACCTCCTCTGCGCCTCCTCCCCCCCTCTCCTCGTCACATTCCCCCTCAATGTCCCCCCAAAGCCAAACTCACCACCCTCCTCACCACCCCTAAGCCCATTCCCCACAATCCCAATCCCCGCCGCCCTCTTGAGCGTGTGCACAACCAGCATCCTGTGCTTCTGCAAAAACCCCCTCGCCTGCACAATATTCCCCTGCCCTCTGCTCAACACCGCCGCCGTGATGATACGCGCCAACGACACCAACAAAAAGTAATGTTTTTCCAGAGCCACAGTATTAGACGGGTTGATCTCCAGCTCCGGATCGGCCGCAAACACCCCCGAGATCTCCAGCGCGCGAAACAGGTTCGCCTGGATGATGTACATCGCCCCCGTCTTGGTCTGCGCGAGCTGCAGCAGGAAACACAGCTTGGCAGTGAGATACTGCTCCATCGCCTCCGCCGTCGCCGCCGGCAGCGGAGAAGACGGGTTGACAATCGCGAGCCATTCTTGGAGGATCGTCTTGAGCGAGTCAACCAGCACGCCGATAAAATTCAGGCGGTTGAGCGACTCGATCACCGAGATGGACGTAGCGTTTGTCTGCGGCGAGGAGCGCGACATGTGCACCAGGGCCGACAGCAAAACCATCGCCGCCGTCTGGCACAGCGTGTCGGACCCGTACGCGTCGTCGCAAATGACATGAAGCAGTTTCTCGCCGTGGTTCTGGATCGCCTTGTGGGTTCTGATCCGGGCCGTGACAAGACTAGAGCTGCGCGTGTCGCCGCCGTCGTTGTCCACCACTCCGGTGAGGTATCGGTAGCAGATGCTGTAGTACAATCCCCTCAGCTCGGCAAACTGGTTCCACTTGACAATCGACGCCAGACACACCTGGAACAGCTGGGACAGCTTCTCGCTGACCAGGTTCCCCATAGCAATCTTGTCAGTCTCCGACCCAGGAGCGCCACCAGTGTTGTCCGAAAAGTCAAGCTTGAACAGGAGGATCTTGGCCACCTTGGCAAGCTCATACGCCTCAGGAGGACTGTCGGTATTGAGTGACTCCAACGCTGGCAAGATAGCCTGTAGCGCCTGCAGCAAAAACGTCGTCTTGACCGTGCCCCGGAACTCATTGGCCTCAAACATGACCAACAACAGATCCGACCACTTCTTCAGCAACTCCAGCCTGACCGCACGAACCAGAACCCGGCGGTTGTTGAAGAGAAGGTACTCCAACAACATCTGCTCCTCCGCTTGAATCTCATCCATGCCCTCCTGAGGCACCCTGGCCAGCGTGTCCCGGTACTCACTCCGCTTGAGCTGAATGCACTCCTTCACCCTGGAGAGGTTGTACTGCACCCCCGCGCCTCCAGCATTGATGACGCACGGGCTCAGGTCAAGCTCGTGGTAAAAGTGGAACTCCGGCGGCACAACCTCCCACGAGATATCAATATTCATGAAGTCGAAAAAGTCAAAGATGTTGTGCGCCGCCAGAGTCTCATGGTTTTCCAGAGTGATCTGACCATTGAGAGCGTCAAAGATTTGGCGCTTGATCGACGGTATCCTGTTCTGCGAAACGCTGCACAGCTCTTTGGCAATGTACTCAAAGACAATGGCGCGCGAACCAAGATAGTCAATGTACGCAACAGACGCTGCCGACAAAAGGAACGCATTGTCGTCGAGTGTCGTATCGTTCCATGGTAAGCCCGGCACGATCTGGGACTCTCTGAGAAGCATGTGGAACAAAAAGTTGGTTGACCGCAGCTCTTCCATCACCAATGTGGACGACAGCGGCGACTTCCACAAAAGCTGAAAGATGCGGAGAATCTTGTACTTGAGCGTGATCAAGTACCCGCGCATTCCCCGATCACCCTCATTCACCACTAGCTCGATGACCACTCCCAAAAGGCTGTGGAAGAGAGATCTCTGGCTGTCAAACGCACCGTTGGGCGCAACACTCAAGCCCCGCAGCTCGCAGTTGAAGCCGAGAAGCAAATGGGCAATCGTTGGCCGGTCGGGCGATGCCCTGAGAGTCTCGTACAAAAAGTCGAGAATGAAGAGCTTGATCAAGTATTCTTCCGACTCTGCCTCGAGCGCCGGATCGATCACCGCATTGATGCTAGCAGCAAACGAGGTTCCGATGACCTCCCCCTCGCCATCCTTTTCGAGCTGGACAATGGCCTTGTTCCGGTGTCCCGGGCGATGGGTATCGGGATTCCATGCCGAGATGAGCTTGTCGGAAGTTGAAACCTTCTCTAGTAGCTTCAGGCAGGAAAGAGTAAGCTCGCTAACACCGAGATTGCAATACTTGCCGAGATCAACCACCAGCGTCAAATGGTTGAGAATACCATCTTCAATGGACGTGTAGGTGCTCTTGACCAGAGTAAGCGGTCTCCGTTTTTCGGATTTGGATTGAATGACGGGCCGCACCAGATGAATAAAGGTGGCCTGGAGATCGAGAACCTTGATAAGGACCTGGATGCCACGCAGGATACTCTGGATGAGGGGTGAATGAGGTGAAGCTCGGCTGAGGGCGTATTGATCCTGGTGAATGGTGTCCATCAGGGCAATGATAGCCTTTTCGCTATACATCCACTCCATGACGCGGGCAAAAGGATGAAGGCGAACATAAGCGGCAAGACTGGTTGTTTTCACCGCCTTGTCGATTTCAATGTTTGTCTCGTTGCCCAGGACGATCAGGTCTTCGTTGAAGGTTTGTAAGCATGCCAGGATGAATTCTAGGCAAGAGAGACGCAGCATTCTGAGTTGGCCTTGGTCCACTATTTCCCTCGGCTTCATGGTGAACATCAGGAACACAAAGTCGACATAGATCTCTATCCCGGGCCTTCGCCTGTTCATACCGAGATACTCGGGGAACGGCAAGGTGTCGTTCAGTCCATCAGAGACTGTGTAAGGTGTGACCAACGACGTGAGAAGCTGGATGAACGCGTTTGGCTCTTCGAACCCGGTAGATAGATCGTTGAAAGCGGCTTCCTGTAGTTCTTCGTACGTCACTTGATTGGTAGGACTCCGCTGTTGCTGTTGTTGTTGTTGAACATTCAACGGGTTGTTGGGGTCCAAAGCGCCCATGGTGAAGTTGTCCACATGAGTCCACATGATATCGCTTTCAGTCACGGATTTGGTAACCAGTAGCGACCTTAAACTGTAAAAAACAGCGGCGCGAAGCCGGGGAGTGACGTTCGCACTGGCCAACCTGAAGAGAATCTCGGGAAACATGAGCTCCTGTGTGCATGCCAACCTGATCCTGCAAGTTCTGCTCTCCGCCGTGAGCTTGCCAATCAACCTGACGTAACACTCCAGCATCATGGCGGACTCAGGCTCGGCCTCTCCCTGATCGGTGCCCGGTTTGCCTGGACGCTGGATCTGCATTTGTGATGGGTTTGGCCTCTCGCTCAGTTTCTTGGCAAAGAACTCCAACTCCCTGAAGATTTGATTCCACGTCAGCGATTGGGATCGCCTCATCTTGCCCGAAGACTGGTGCCCCTCGTCGAGCAAAAATGTGTGGGCAGCTGTTGCCGTCTCCTCGTTGCAGGCCAGAGCCTGTAGCATCTCGCAGAAGGCACTAACCAGGGGCGTTGATGCTTTTGTTGACGCCCATTGTAGGAAGCCATACAGAGCACTATCTGGGTCCTCGAAGAAGGTCATGGCCGCATCTGGCCTGTCCTCGTACGCGTACGAGATGATGACCACGAACCGCTCGAGATCGAGGTCTTGCTCATGGGTTTGGCTCAGCTGGCGCTGCTCATCCTCCTCTGTTTTTAGTGTCCTGACGAGCTCGGGCAGGTTTGTGATGACAGAATCGATGAACACCTCCAGGTGGGCCATCAGGCTGAGCTGGAGGAAATGGCTGAAGTAATAGAAATCACCTTGAAGAGGGGGCGACTTCCGCTGCAACCACTGCCGCATTCCCATGCGTGATGGGTCTTGCCACTCCTCCGTCTTGCAATCGGCCGCCACAGAAAGGATAAAGTCAAATGCGCCCTCCTTCAGAGCCTCTGTGAAAGCTTTTGTTCTCTTGTCGAACTCAACGTCCAAGTCCAGCCCACCAAGATCGAATTCATTATCGACTTGGAAGTATCCAGTGTACTCGGCAATCCACCAGACTCGAGTAGCGGCTCCGAGATAGGAAATGGCCCAGCTATCGCCATCCCCAGTCTTCAAGATCTCTTGGTCCAACTTGCGGGACTGCTGGAAGTCGCACATGCCATCTGGTGAGCCAAACACGTTGATGTAGGCAGCCAAAACAGGAAACAAGTGGACTAGCGCACATTTATTAGTATTTGCCATGAACAACTCCCTCAGAGGGTCAAAACTCACCAAGAAATTGATCGTACTTCTCAATCTTCTTCAACGTCCCTAGAAACTGCTTGAAGTCGTTGACATCGGCATACTGCTTTTCCACAGCAGCGTGCAGTATCATGGCAAGACATTCATGCTGCTCAACGAGACTCATGCGGGAAAACTCAATCGTGGCGGCATCCTCTGGGGGTCGGGCGAGACTGGCTTGTTCTAGCATGTACCGGGAGGCCACCCTCTCGTTGATGCTCTGCAACATGGTCTTGATGGCTTGCATAGCTTCCATACATCTCGCCACAATCTTTTTGCTCGAGCCTTTGACGAAGATCTTTTCCTCCAAAATTATCCCAAAGGCATCCTTCAGATTGTCGTCGATTTCTTCGTCGTTTGCTAGTTCGATGCAAAGTCGCATGCAGTCGAGCAGGTATTTTCGTTCCTGGTGAAAGCGGATGAGACCGCATTCCCATAGCGGGCGTGATTGTATTTCTTGGTCGTCCTCGTCCTGGCAGTCCAGAATAATCCTTCCGGCCTCGTATTCATCCAAGTCCAACTCATCGGCCACCTTGAGAGTCTCGAAGATAAAGTCATCGTTGACCCTGAATTCGCCGTCCTTGGTCTTGATAACCTTTCTGCTCGTGATGTCGTTTCTGTGGGCAGTGTTCCGTGGAGTCTTTTCAACCAGAGTCTTCAAGTTGTCGGAATGCAGCTCGATCAGCTTCTGTAGGGCCTGGAGGTTGTCGAAACGGTGTTGGCGGACAGCAACCAGCTCCGAATGGAGGGCCTGGAGCCCCTCGAGTACGCGGAACTCAGCCATGCCTGGCTCAAATGAGGCGCGTTGTGAATAGAAAGTGACGGATAGTAGAGGATCAGTAACCGTACATCGCAGGCAGGCCTCTATCGATGGACTTGTTGGTTTGTTCGCAGTTGCGGTCGCAGTGGAATGGTTGGTATTAGGTAGTTGGAATAATCCCCCGTATGATGCTGTTATCGATGAGGCTGGTATCGACACAATTCGGCCTAATTCGTCGAGATGGGGGTTGTGAATGAAAACGGTTTTGGAGAAAGAGTCGCGACCAAACCGTGAGCTTTGCAGCTGTCCCTGTCCCGCGCGCTCTTGCCTGCCGCGGATTTGGATGGGCGCCAAGATGCGCTGGTCAACAAAACAATTAGGCGGTGAACCGTTCTGCCGGAGCTCTGTGGGTCTCACCGGCGCCCAGTTGCCAGTGGATCCTCAGGGGTCATCAACTTGGGGAAAGAAGTGCCTGGTCATAGCTTCCTGCATCAATCCTCCAGCCAGCAGGTGCGATAGAGAGAGCCTTCTGTTGTTTTGAGATGCGACTGCCGTTGCCCGTCTATTTTTTAGCCATAGGCAGGAGCTGTTCTCGAGTGCAAAAGTTTGCTCTTTCCCTTGATAAATGAAAGAGCAGCTCGTTAAACACGGTCCATTTCCTCCGACAAGACAAGCCTTTAAACACCAAAAAACATCTGCTCTATCAGAGCCGTTGTTTTCTTCCATCCGCCGCACCACCTATCTAGGTGCACTTCTTCTCCCTCCATCTCGTTTTTTAATCCACACTTCTCATAACCTCGAGTCGTCGGTACTTATTTTTATCGGACCATCTTCGCATTTAAACCTCAGATACCAGGGACACCATTCAAGCAACACGGAAGAATCTGTGTGTTGATTTCAAACATTGATTCTCATTGAGAACTGGTCCCTCAGTCCCGATCCTGACCTCTATCCACTTCCATCGTATCCTGGGTCAGATCTAAGCAAATCCCGGTCTTGAACAGATGTAGGACGACAAACCCGGCCCAAAATACACAATGGCGCGTATAAAGGGTTACAGCAATGAGCCTGTCAACTTCAAAGAGCTCGCCGGTACGTGTTACATGGTTGCCGAGATAAGGCTGATGAAAGAAGGTAAACAATACACATGCTGACCTTTGAAATGCAGGCCAACTGGTCCATTCAACAGCCACGCAGCGCAAAGAAGCGCTTGAGAGTATGTCTTTTTCACCATGTCCTTTCTTATGTTCGCATATACTGATTTTCTTGACATAGGCTTGTTGGAGTTTTTCAAGACGGCAGAGAAAGGGGGGTCTCAAAGTCAGAAAGCGTAGGTCTCATATGCACTTCCACAACACACCGCAACTAACATTTCACCAGTAACCAATTTGATGACAAGTCGTACCACTCCATTTACGAAGCCCTCTTCCGGTGTACAGTCTTGGAAAAGGCAAGCTATTTCACTTCCAAGAAGTCAGCCAGGGCCAGTGCTACTGCCAATGCCAGACTTGAAAAGTGTGCTGAGGCCCTGAGGCTCGCCGTCCGCCATGGAGCATCAAGGATCAAGCGCAAAACAGCCAGAGCCATTATCGACCACATCACCCAGGTACTTCAAGGACCTGATGATACTTACATTGCACCTCTACTCAAAGACTACGCCAAGGCTCTGTGCACATTCCTCCAGAACTCGGCCAACGTCGAAAACCTATCCGCCTTTTCGGGCGAGAGCTGGGATACATGTGTCGACTTTTGCGTCGAAGCCCTGTCTCGATATCTTCATGTGAGCGATCGCGATAGCGGATCTCGCGCCTCTCCGGCGCCAACCCTGAGAGCATCGTCCGTCGCACCGAGCCTTCCGCCTACTCAATCACAGAGCGGAAATCAAATCGGAAGTCAGGTTGCTCTAGACTTCCTGGCGTGCCTGAACTATATGGTGGCTGCGCCAAATGCGCCGGTGCTAAGACGAGCAGGGGAAATATCCCGGATTATTCTTCAGATTCTGCAGCTTCGGCAGATGAAAATAGGGGAGCTGCAGAAGGTGGCCTTTTCCGCCCTCAATAGCATCTTTACTCGCACCCAGACCAACGACATCGGTCTCTCGAAGAGACTAGTCCTGAATCTGACCCCTTTACTATCTCACTGGTGGCAGCCGCGAGCCTTATCCCGGGACGCAATGCTGAATAGTATTCGCGATGAGATGCTCAAGACTATCTATGCGTCTCATCTATATCTGGAGAGCATACTTCGGGAGTCAACAGACGAGTCTTTTCTTCAGGATCTGGAAGAGCTTATGGATGCTCTTTGGTCTGACTATTCAAGACGAGAAGAACGCGCAAGGCTTCAGCTTGATGATATCACTTTTACCGGAATGCTCCTTCCAGCGGATCATCCAACCACTGGTATCTTCAGCCCTCGTCTGTTCAATACAGCAGGCGAGCAGAATTGGGCGCTTCTGGAGAATCTCGCCATCCTTGAGGCCATCTACGCCCGCAATTCAAACAAACCGTTTTCGCAGCAAGAGCCCGAGAATGACCAGCCTCGCAAGAGACGCCGAGTGGTCGGCACGCCTAACAGGCTCCATCAGAAGCTCACCTCTCGGGATCTGGCCGTGCAACTGACAGCATTACAACTCATCCCTTTCCTGAGCCGACAGAAGGTGCTTACGCTGGAAGAGGCCACGGAAGTCATCGCAGACTTGTCAAAGTGTGTCACGGCAAAGCAAGGTGTTGTGGCATCGTGGGCGATGATCGCATGCTCCAGTCTTGCCTCCCATGAAGTTTGCCGAGATGCCTCCCTTTCTCATGCCTGGAAGCAGTTGTGGCAGCTCAGTGTGCGGTCCGTCAGTCTATCACCAACTACACGTGCCGCCTCGGTCTTTTTGGACTCGGTGATCAGAATGTCCCTGATTCCAAGACATGAGCTGGCCGATGATGTCAACCACATGATCACAACGGCCGATATCAGTGGCCCTGCGATACTGATTGACTCTTCTCTGAAGTTGATGCTGAGCCTCCTGCGTTTGCGCAACAGCATGTCGCCCAATGCCAGCCAGGCTACCACTAGCCACGTTATCCGATGGGTTTTTGCCAAGTGGAATCCGGCTGAGCTGACTTATGCGTCACTTCATTCGATACACACGGCTCCGTTTGATCTGGTCAACCTCCTGAGGGGTTGCTTTGGGATGCCGGCTTTGAAAATGGGGGCTCCTCTCCGGATGTTTGGGGGCCCGATTGCGCAATTCTGGAAGAAACAAAGCGAGGCTTATCCGCTGATGCGGTATCTGCTGCTTCTCGAGGACGAAACGGTACCTGCAGCAACAAACTCGGCCGAGCCTGAGGATGCTACCCAGCCAGAGGAACAGGAAAAGCAGACAGTTGACCCAACTGGCTCGCATACAGCGAAGCGCCTCATTCTTGAGCTTCTGTACCCTAAGCTGGAGGAACTTCACCAAATCACCGAGTCGTGGCAGAAGCGCGGGTCGGAAGGTGTGGCTCCAGTTGCGATATCTGCGGATCGTTTGCAAAGCATGATGCTTGCCTGTCTTACCGGTGCGATCCTCCTCCCAGAGCTCGTCAATCTCAACTCTTCCATGTCCAAGGATCTGGAGACGACATTATTCGACGTCATTGACGGCGCCCTTCGGGTCATTCTCGCGGCACCTCAAATCGATGAATTTTTCGAGCTGGTGCTGACCACGGTGGTGCCGTTTATTCCTCCCTTTGTGGAAAGCCAAGTGGCGGCGCTGAGGAAAGAGCAGTCTCACTTGTTGAGGTTGTATTCCAAGCTGTCGGTGGCTCTTCAGGAAAAAGCGCAGAAAGATGCTTTTGGACGGAGCTTGGACGCGATGGATATTGATGATGAATTCGAGTCCCAGGCGAGTCAGAGTTCGGCTGTGTCAAAGGGGAAGACCTTGGCGAGGAGGGATAACCTCTTGTGTCATACCCCTGAGGCGTTTTACCTGGAGACGACGTTGAGGGTGCATTATCTCGAGATTATCAGGCAGGATGAGGGGGAGCTGGGACATGTGCCTGAGGCGCTGATGGAACAGCTGCTTTGTCTGGAGAAGGAGCAGTTGTTGACTTGTCGGGTGTTTATGAAGGAGTTGTTTTCGTGTGGGTGGATGGCGAGGTTGGAGACGGTGGTGAGGGTCTTTGAGACGATTGGGGGGGTCATTTCCGAGGATGAGTTCAGCTGCTGTGAGGTGGCGCTTTGCACGTGCATCGATGTGATGGATGGGTTTATTTACTTTTGGACGGATCCGAAGTTGGAGGAGGCGATTGGGGGGATGGTGGGGGATTTGTATCACTACCTTGTCAAGAGGTCGCTGCCGAATAACTCGATGAGTCCGGTTGTGCAGAGGGTCTTTAGTGGGTTGCTTTTCCACATACTGGAGGTGAGGTCGGGGTATGCGGGGGATTTGGGGTTGCCGAGTGCGAGGAGTACGTTGCTGGGGGCTTGTCAAGAGGGGGAGATGGAGGTGAAGTATGAGATTGGGAAGGGGCTGCCGGGGGTCTTTGGGTTGTATGTGCTTAAGACGCACGATGATATTTTCCTGGACGTGCTGGACAGCTTGCCTACTGATCCGGGGATGGAGGAGGGGATTGCGTACAGGTTGTTTGTGCTGGCGGAGCTGGCGTGTAAGTGGCCGACGTTGTTGAGGAGGTGTATTTATCACATCTTTGAGACGCCCGGGAAGATTGTGAGGAGTGTGAGGTATGCGGGGTGGTGTTTGAGGAGGATATCGAGGGAGTTGAAGCTGAGCGGGCCGGAGGAGCTGTTCTCGCTTTTTGCGCCGCAGCTGCTTTATACGTGGCTGGATCAGAACTCGATTGAGGATATACCCTTCCAGATCTTTGGGTTTAAGAGCCTGCAGGGCCTGCTGGCGGAGGGACGGACGGAGGCGGTGGCGATCATGATTATGAGGGGACAGGAGGAGGAGGCGATGGAGTTGGCCAAGATGTTGGGGTTGACGCTGCCGGAGCTGATCAAGAGGAGCTTTACGAAGATTATTGCGTATTGCATCGCGCATGATGTCAGTGTGCCGAGGGAGGAAGGGCAGATTACGGGGGAGAAGCGGCTGATCACGATTCTTTCTAAGGAGGGGTTTCTGGAGCAGATTCACCTCAATTTTGCCGACATTATCGCGACGTTTTTTGAGATTTTTGATCAGGAGGATCCGATTGAGAAGGCGTTTAGGAGGAATGAAGGGTTTGGGTATGCGGCGGATATCCTGGAGATGATCAAGGAGTATGGGCACTTGCCTACGAAACTTCCGCCGAATCAGCAGCCGTGTTTTAGGGCGAAATACCTCCCTATTGAGATGCTCCATCTTCTGAGCAGGACGCCGTATGAGTTGGACCAGATCTGGACGCCGGCGTTGGTGGTGTTTATTGCTCGGAAGCTCCTCAACACGATTCACCCTGCTCTCGGCCCTCTTCACGCCTGTTCGGTTCTGCGAAAGATTCGGGTCTTGATCTGTCTCGCCGGTCCTACCGCCCTCACAGCCTACCCATTGGAGATGTTATTGCATTCTATCCGGGCCTTCGTTGTCGACCCTGAGTGTGCCGACGACGCCCTGGGTATCACGCAGTACCTCATCGTCAAAGGCTCGGACCATCTCAGCAAAACCCCTTCATTCTTCGCCGGCTATGCGCTCTCATCCCTGGCCGACCTGAGGGTGTTCTTGGAATCATCCCAGTCAAGCACCACTCAAGAATCACAGTTTCGAGCCACGAAGTCGAAAGCCCAAGTGTTTCATGACTGGTTTGGAAAGTATCTCAAGGGATATGAGAGCAAGATTCTGAAAGAGAATCCTGAGCATCTCAAGGCTTTCAGGGCGATTACTCAGTCTGCCGCAGAGATTAGAGTTATGGGCAATGCAGAAAGGGGGACAAACGAGAGTAATCTGCTCATGGAGATCCTCAGAGACTGGGACAGGGCTGATAGCGAGGGTGATGAGCTACTGAATGAACCTGCCCGCGGTGTTGCCTTGAGAATGCTGTGTGGACAGTTTTGGCCTGCACCGAAGGAGAGGGGGCTGGATGTCATCGGGGAGGATGAAGAGGCGGTTAGGTATAAGGGCGTGGTATGGAAGAGCTGTGTTGAGGAAGGGGGGAAGGGTTTGAGTGGGGAGTATCTTGCTTGGGCGGGGAGGGTGATTGGACGTGGGTTTGCGGCTAGTGGGGAGGTTCCTGGCGGTTTGTTGAAGGAGTCAAGGTTGGAGGAGTATAAGAGGTTGAGTTGTAAAACTGGCGGGAAAGAGTTGGGGAGCTCAGAGGAGGGGTTGCTGAATCTGATGGAGCAGTTGACTGTCAGTGGGGATTGCTTGACTGCTGGATTGGCAGAGGCGGCGCTCAGGACGGTGTTCAGTGATGCGGCTGCTGATAACTTCCAGGAGCTGGTGGCTGCTTGCCAGAGGAGTTTGAGCGAGGCTCTGGCGGACAGTTTGGACTGGGAGCCGTTCCGGACGCCGAGGTCAGATTTGGCGGAGGTGGAGAAGGTGAAGGAGCAGGAAGTGTTTAATGGGGCGAAGTTAGGGGAGGCGGACTGGGCGAGGAAGTTGACGACGTTGTTGGCGCAGGCGGTGCCGGATGATGTTACCTTGCGGGTGCTACCTCCGATATTGACAAAGGTGAAGGGGTTTGCGGAGCAGGCTTTTCCGTTTGTGGTGCACTTGGTGCTGAGCTATCAGTTGGATAAGCAGCAGGGAGTGAAGAGGCAGCTTTCCGAGGCGATGAAGGAGTGGTTGAAGAATGAGGAGGAAGGGGCGCGGGAGAATGTGAAGTTGTTGCTCAACACGATCCTGTATTTGAGGACGCAGCCGCTTGCCGGGGAGGCTTCGATTGCGGATCGGGGGCATTGGTTGGAGGTTAATCTGACGAGTGCGGCTGCTGCGGCGACGAGGTGTGGTATGTTCAAGGTTGCGTTGCTGTTTGCGGAGTTGGCTTCCAGTGAGGTGTCGCGGGCGTCGAGGAGGTCGTCGGCGATTAGGGAGGTGGAGGATTCGAGTGAGATTTTGTTGGATATTTTTGAGAATATCGATGATCCGGATGCGTATTATGGGTTGGCGCAGGATGCTTCGTTGAGTACGGTGTTGGCGAGGTTGGAGTATGAGAACGATGGGGGGAAGAGCCTTGCTTTTAGGGGAGCGCAGTATGATAGTCATTTGAGGAGTCGGGATGTTGCTTCAAGGCAGGATGGGCAGGCGTTGATCAAGGCGTTGAGTAGTCTGGGTTTGGCTGGATTGTCGAATTCGTTGCTGCAGACGCAGCAGAGCTTGGATGAGTCGTCTAACTCGCTGGATAGCACTTTTACAACGGCCAGGAGGTTGGAGATTTGGAACTTACCGGCGCCGGTGACGAATGATAACTGGGCGGTTACGGTTTACAAGGCGTATCAGAGTATGCATCAGGCTTCGGATATTGAGGCGGTTAGGGGTGTCATTCATGATGGACTGAGGGGAACCATCAGGCACTTGACCAGCAAGAGTCTCAATACGACGAGCATGAGGCACCAGTTGGGTGTGTTGGCTGCTTTGGCGGAGCTGGATGATGTTCTCAGTATCACGGATCCGGCTGAGATGAAGAAGGGACTTCAGGTGTTTGAGACGAGGTCGAAGTGGATGATGAGCGGACGATATGAGGACGTCAGTCAAATCTTGTCTTGCCGGGAGACAACATTGAGCATGTGGAGTCAGCATCATAAGCTGAGAGCTGCAACTATCCCGCCGGCAGATGCTCGGTTTGCTCAGATCAAAGGACTCCTGCTGTCATCCGACATCTTCCGTTTCCACCGTCAGCACCAAGAGACGCTGAATTTGTCGACCACACTGACCGATCTGATCCAACCTAGCGAGGCTATGGGTCTCAATGTGGATGCAGCTATTCGGATGGAGGCGGCGAATTCACTGTGGGATCAAGGGGAGATGATCTCTTCTATCAGAATGCTGCAGGCTATCGACAAGGACTCGTCATTGAAAAAGCAGACGATTCCTGTGAGCCGATCGGATTTGCTGTCCAAGATTGGTTTCCAGGTCTCGGTTGCTAGGCTGGAGAGCCCGGATAGCACGCAGAAAAAGTATCTTGAGCCAGCCCTCAAGGAGCTCAGGGGGAAGAATGAGGGCAAGGAGGCCGGTCAGGTGTTTCACCAGTTTGCCATGTTTTGTGACGAGCAGCTTCAGAATCCGGATAGTTTGGAGGATTTGGCACGGCTGCAAAATCTCAAGAAGGGCAAGAGTGATGAGGTTGAGCAGTTGAAACAGCTGATTTCGAACTCGAGGGATTCGCAGACGAAGAGCAGGTACTCGAGTCACTTGGCCAAGGCTAGGCAGTGGCTTGATCTGGATCAACAGGAGTTGAGAAGGGTTGAGCAATCGAGGGCTGAGTTTGTGAAGCTCAGTTTGGAGAATTATCTCCTGTCTCTGGCCGCTTCGGATGAGCATAACAACGATGCGTTGCGGTTCACGGCTCTTTGGCTGGAGAGATCAGAGGAGGACGCTACCAATGAGGCGGTTAAGAGGTACATTGGAAAGGTCCCGACTCGAAAGTTTGCGCCGTTGATGAACCAGCTTTCGTCGCGAGTACAGGACCAAAAGATTCTCTTCCAGAATGTGCTTATTGATCTCATCTATCGAATCTGTGTCGATCATCCGTACCATGGGATGTATCAGATTTGGTCGGGGGCTAGGACAAAGGTCAACAAGGACGACGATGTTGCGGTCTCGCGACAAAAGGCAACAGACAGGGTTGCTAAGGCACTTACCAAGGCCGAGGCGGTGTCTGCCATCTGGCCGGCGATTGACCAGACAAGCAGGGTGTACCATATGCTCGCCATGGATCGGGACACGAACAGGTTTAAGCAAGGTTCTAAGATTGCCATCAAGGACGCTCACCACGGCTCCAGCTTCCTCACGACGTTGTCAAAGTATAAGATCCCGCCGCCAACTATGCAGATGGAGCTGTCGCCTACGTGTGATTACTCGCATATCCCGATGATTGTCAAGTTTGACCCTTATATGGCTATTGCGTCTGGTGTGAGCGCGCCCAAGATTTTGACGGCGATTGGGTCGGATGGGAGACGGTATAAGCAGCTTGTTAAGGGGGGTAATGATGACTTGCGTCAGGACGCCATCATGGAGCAGGTTTTTGCTGCTGTGTCGGAGTTGCTTAAACTTCACCGTACCACCCGACAACGCAATCTTGGGATCCGAACGTACAAAGTCTTGCCATTGACGTCGAGTTCGGGGCTGATTGAGTTTGTCTCGAACACCATTCCGCTACATGAGTACCTCATGCCCGCGCATGAGAAGTACTACCCCAAAGACCTCAAGGGCTCCCAATGCCGCAAGGAGATCTCGGCTGCGCAGACAAAGACTACCGAGCATAGGATTGCGGTCTACCGCAGGGTCACGGAGAAGTTTCACCCGGTGATGAGGTACTTTTTCATGGAGTATTTCCCCGATCCTGACGAGTGGTTCCACAAGCGCACCGCCTATACGAGAACCACGGCGGCGATTTCGATGCTGGGTCATGTCCTTGGGCTGGGTGATAGACACGGGCACAACATCCTCCTCGACACCAAAACAGGCGAGGTAGTCCACATTGATCTGGGAGTAGCTTTTGAGATGGGTCGAGTCTTGCCCGTACCGGAATTAGTCCCGTTCAGACTGACAAGGGACATTGTCGACGGGATGGGGATTACAAAGACGGAAGGGGTGTTTAGGAGGTGCTGCGAGTTCACGCTGGATGCGCTGAGGGAGGAGGCGGGGAGTATACAGACTGTGTTGGACAGTCTGAGGTTTGACACGTTGTATCAGTGGAGTATTAGTCCGGTGAGGATGGCGAAGCTGCAGCAGAATGCGAGGGAGGAGGATGAAGGGGGGGAGAATGATGAGAATGAGGAGGCGGCGGAGAAGAAGAACGGGGTGAAGGGGAATGTGAATGAGCCGAGCGAGGCGGATAGGGCGATTGAGGTGGTGAAGAAGAAGCTGAGCAAGACGCTGAGTGTGATGGCGACGGTGAATGATTTGATTGAGAAGGCGGGGAGTGTGGGGAATTTGGCGGTGTTGTATTCGGGGTGGGCTGCTTATGCTTAGGGGGGATGTATGGGAAGGATATATGGGAAAGAAAGGGGCATATCTTGGAGGGGAACTGGTTGGTATTTTGGGCTTTGTAAGGTGTAGGATCAAAGAAGTTGTATTGTAATTAGACATACAGACAGGAACAGGAAATGGATCAGCTGTGGTAATTATATTGATATTTTTGGTTCTTGTTTCTGAGGGTATGATGGCTCTAGAGTCTTTACGAAAACAGAGACCAACTGTCTACACTAGACTACATGAAAGTTGTCTGACAATGACAACATTCATGAATAATGTAAAAATCCCCAATCTACTCGTGTCTCTTCCAATTACCCATGATTGATCCACTTCATTGTCACTTTCGCAGCTATCTCAAGCCAAGTGAAGATGCACAGCCATCTCAGCTATTGTCACTTTTGCAACTATCGCCAAGTATTATCATCCCTTCCACACCCCCCTTTTATTATTCTCAATCAAGATCAATCAAGATTAATCACCTCCCCCTTTCCCACCCCATCACCACCAACAACAACAACAGCACCAGTTTGGATCTGCTGCTGCTGCTGTTGTTGCTGCTGTTGCCCCCCACTAATAGGCAACAACCCCCTCCCCAGCTCCCCCTCCTTCGGATGCAGCGCGTACACCCCCGCCTCCATCCTCTCCCCGTCAAAAACGACAAAGTTCTGAATCGGCTGCTGCGTCCGCCCCAAGACGTTAATCACATCCTGCGCCAGCTGGCCCCCCAGCACCGCCACCACCGGCGCCACCTCCCCCCCGATGTTCCCCAGAAACGCCCTCAGCGTCTCGCTCCGGAGCGTCTCCGCCGGCAACCCAAGAGCTTTGTGCTGCTCCCCGCACAATATCGTAAACTGCGCCAGCTGGGCCTTGTCGTTGGGGTTGGGCTGGCACCCAAACCGCGTCTCAAACTCCCACAGCCCCCTCAGACAGGACAGGATCGGGGTGACGACTTTTCTGCGGCGGGGGGACTTGAGGATGTCCGAGGGGAGGGGGGAGGAGCTGGCTAGCAGCCAGGTGGAAAAGAGCTCGCGTTTGGTGACGAGCTCGAGGTTGGGGTCGTTGGGGGAGGGGGAGGAGGAGAGGACGGAGCGGGTGGGGGATTCTGCGCCTACACTGGTGGGCACGTTGGAGATGGCTCGGGAGATGATGAAGTCGTGCTCGATCAGGTCGGAGAAGACAAAGCCGTACATGCCGTGGGAGCCGGCGGCGTAGAACTTGCGGTTGTTGAGGCGGGTGGCCGTGTTGATGATGTTGAGGGTGGGGGCGTCGAGGTCGGTGGCGATGACGATGTCGAAGGCGGAGAAGTAGGAGGGGTTTTTGAGGCGGATGTCGAAGGTGTCGATGTTGATTTTCACGCGGGGGTTGAGGCGTTGGATGTTGGTTGAGGCGGCGATGGCGCGGTTGGTGCCGATGGGGGAGGGGTCGGAGGGGAGGAAGAATTGGGAGGTGAGGTCGGCGGGGGTGACGGGGGAGTGGTCGCAGATGGTGAGGGAGTTGATGCCGGCCAGGACGAGGTTTTTGGCGATCTCGTTGGCGAGGGCTTTCATGGTGATGAGGAGGATGTTGGCGTTGCGGATGGACTCTTGGGCTTTGAGGCCCCAGAGGCGGATTTGCCGGTCGTAGAGGGCGATTTCATCTGGGGGGGTGGTTAGTGATGTGAGATGGATGGTTGTTGAGGAATAGAGAGGAGGACTCACCGGCACTGATGCCATTTGGGGTCGTTGAGGTGGGTTGGGGGGCAGAGCCATTATTCGTGTTCTCTTGCATCACAGGGACGGTAACGTTCTGGGCATTATTGGTGCCGTTGGGGTTGCCGGCTGGGGTTGAGGTTGGAGCCTCCATCGTGACTGGTACTCAAGTGAGTCGCTTGAAGTCGTCGAGTTGAGAATTGAGAGAGAGAGAGAGAGTAAGTCGGGTGAAACTCAAAACGTAAAAGTCGAAATGAAAACCGACAGAGAGTGAATGAAAATCCGGAGTAAATAAACCCAACGCCAGCTCCGAACAAAAGGAATGACGATCGACCGGTCCTGAGAGAGTGAGAGGTGTAGAGGCGTAGAGTGTAGAGGTGTGTGTGAGAGGTTGAATGTGACAGTCGCGTGGCTGCAGGTTCTGCTGATCACTTCCAGGCAAACGGTGCAGCCTTGCGGTCCAACCAGAGGCGGGAGGAGGGTCCTGATAAGCTTTCTTGTTTCTTGTTTCTTGTTTCCAGTCTCACCAATTTTGCAGTGTTTCTCATCTGTACTGCCGTCTTCCGTAAAAGATGGTTTTAGCACTGTCCCCGGGATTCATTGGGACGATGCACGGCTGCGATGCCAGTGTGGCTTGGCGTGACGCGGGTTTAATAAGTACTTGTACTCCATACAAAAAAGCATGGGCTTCCAGGTAGTGGCTACCAATTAGCCATTCATTCTCCCAAACCCCGCCATTTGAACAAGCTAAAGAAGTGAACGGGCCCTTTGCTGTCTCGCCTCCCCCCAAAGGCCCCAAGATGCCCGTTTCCTGACGTCCACTCAGCACACTTCTGCCGCTTCATCTGACCCTGATTGAACCTCTGCTCTGCTCTGCTCTGCTCTTGAACTCTATCCCTCTCTACACTACAACAACCCGGCATAGCATCCGCAGCGAACTCACAGGCCTTGTTCTGCTGTTTTCATAGCGTGCTTTGTTGACAGCCATCACGCTCTTCGCCGCGGTCATCAGTGCCTGTGCCTTTGTCGCTTTTCATGGTGAGTGTTGCCTTCGTCCCTCCTGCCCTCCTGGCCCTCTTGTTTGGGCGCCCGGCCACCTGCTTGATTGCCTGGGAGCCTGCATAAGGTATCCAAAACTGCCCAACAGCCTTGTTCGAGTCTTTCAAGGCACATGCATTTTTGTTTCTGACCAAAAAACCACAGTCTGGCAACTCCTCACAGCACAACAACCTATTGGATGATTCCAGGCCGTGGTGGTATCCACGAGTGCCCAGCAGACGAGAGCGGATCCCCGATGAACGACGCCCTACGGCTACTACTACGGATACAGCTCTAAACACAACCACCACGTCTGGAGAATTTCACAGGGCTATAGCGAGGTATAACCGAAACATTGAACGGGTCCGTCGGAATCTTGACGCTGTAGAAAACCGACGCCACCACCCGGAAACCAGCATGTCCTCTGCTGATAGGGACCTGCGACGAAGATTCAATCGTGATCCGCCCGCCACCAACGACCCGCCCGCAGTTCCCGGCGCTCCCTCTCTCCCCCCTCTTCGGTCTCTTGGCTCGAGAGCTCGACCCGGCATGGCGTCGGGGTCAGGGTCGCGATCAAGCCGCTACCGCCCCGGCGAGCGGCTGCTGGAAAGACACCGCGCCACCAACTTTGATTCCCGCAGCAATAATGCTTCCTATGTCGTTTCGGCGGATGAGCTCCCCGACGCCAACTCTCACCTTCGCGCCTTGCTAGATTTGTCCAATATCGGCACCGTCATTCCCCCACTGGCTCCCACGAGCATGACGCCTCCTCCTTTGTACAGCCAGGATACCGAGGACAACCGTCGCACCAAGCGACGGAAGCTGGACAATGACAAGGTTGGCCCAAAATTCAAGGGCTTTCACTACGGACATTATGGACAGCTCGAGCCAGGCAGGTTGACCATGGAGATTGTCAGCTGCGACGGGGGGCTCTACCAAGAATCACTACAATACCCACCGGAAAATATCTTGAAAAATGACGATTCGGTGTACTGCACCAAAGGCAACCGGTGCAACATTATCCTGAGGCATACAGGCGCGACTGTTTTCAGCCTTACCGAGCTTGTCATCAAGGCCCCCGGATCAAGCTACTCATGCCCGTATGTCTCTACCGATCCTCTCCACATATCGCATACTTACACCAGGAACAGTGTTAGAGAAGGGATGGTGTTTGTGGCCATGAAGTCAGATGAGCTCCTCACCCGTACAGCCCAATACCAGATCCAGTATCTTCCCCCACAGCAAAGGACACATA
The DNA here is from genome assembly GCA_030512305.1 of Cercophora samala. Lineage (NCBI taxonomy): Eukaryota > Fungi > Ascomycota > Sordariomycetes > Sordariales > Lasiosphaeriaceae > Cercophora > Cercophora samala. The sequence continues at coordinate 4,808 of JAULSY010000002.1, read as the reverse complement.
ACACCCTAGTATACTCAGTCCGTCATGAGGAGGACGGCATCACACGCCTTCAACCTCCAGGTCGGGAATTCAGCTTTGGCTTGGACGACGATGAGGACTATAGAACAGCCCAGATCCCACCAGAGTTTGCTGTGCCACCACCTCCGTTTAACATCACGACAGAATGCACCGACGATGGCAGCGACGATGATGACGGACGGGTTCTTTCCTCGCATCTCCGGTCGCGTAACAGACGGACACCGAATCGTATTGGCTCACTGCCGTTTGAGAGTGAGAGCAGCGAAGAGGACCGAGACCCATGGGGGAACCCGTCTTCAGACTGGAGAGCTTTCGATAACTTGACTCGGCGGCGGTATACTGCTCGCGGTGGCGGACGGCAGCATGAAAGTACCAGTAACACAACTTTGGAGGAAGCACAAGAAGCTTCACAGATCGCAACGCAAGAGGCGGTACGGGCTGTTGGTGGCGAGCTCATGGCCCCGCTGGCACACTTCTTCATCGAGAAGGACAAGAATAAGTGTACTATTCGGTTTGATCCGCCGGTGAGCGGACGGTTCATACTTCTCAAGATGTGGAGTCCCCCGCAGGATCTGTCTGATCGGTCCAGCAATATCGATATCGAGGCGGTGATTGCCCAAGGATTTGCTGGGCCAAGGTACTTTCCTTCCATGGAACTTGCCTGAGGCTGGGGGGGGGGGGGGGGGAGGATATTGGTGTTGGGTTTATGGAGTTGTTGAATTATATTTGTAGATGCATTTCGGCGGCGAATTGGCGTAAAACCTGTGGTGGACTGGAGAAAAAAGCATTGCGAGGCGTGTTGAGATGCATGATTATAGGGTCATGTCATGAATTTACTGTGTTGTGTGTTTGAAGTTTTGATGTGGCATGGTGAGCATGGACCTGTATAAGATATGAGAATATGCAATGAGATGAGTAGACAATTATTTCGGAATTCTGAAGGTCTTTGATTGTCCCTGAGTCCCTGTAGCAGTCTACGTACATACATTTACCAAGACTAGGTATGGAGTCGTGGGAGTATGAGAGATGAAGCAAATATGACAAACGGGAATTCTGCTATTGGGACCAATCAAGGCTATTACTGGTGAATCATGATGAATTTCGGCGTTGAGTCACTGGCTTGCGTCTGGGTGGCGCAAGCATTACATTCTGCTTTAGCCTCGACAACAACCCCAGCTCTTCGAGTCACCTCAAGCGCAGGCGAAGCCGAGAATTGGTTTGTCAGAAGGCAATTCCCCTGAAAAGTCTGTTAACCAAACGCAGCAGAACAATTCCTAGCAAAGAATAAATGATTTGTGGTGATGATTGCGATCAGGCTAAAGAGACTATGCCGCTCTGCCTTTTTGCCCCTGCGATTAGATAAGCCTTGGCTGGTGGGCACAGTCTGTTTAGCCGTTAGTCACCAGGCTGCCCGTAGGCGGTGGTGAGGTGGTTCCGCAAAAGAACTTGTTGGCCCCACTTCCTTCTAGGTTTCTTGGCTGACCGACAGGACCCCAGAATGATATATTTTCTTCCCGGCCCTGCTTCCCTCCACCACCACCATCCAACAAGCAATCCAAGCCAGCAAAAAAATCACCCTGACCGCGCCCTCTTTTGTCGTTTTCAGTTCGGCATTTTTTCGATACCCAGGTTTTTAAAACAAGAGAAGTAACCAGAGAAATCAGTAATCATGGCTGTCAGAGCGCAATTCGAGAACTCCAACGAGTAAGTGGAAAAGAACTGAATGCGATTGCGCATTGCGATGCATGCAAATTTGCCCCACCCCACCCTCTCTATCTATCCCTATCATCATCATGGAGGAAAACCTGCCTCGCGACGACGACAGTGAGCTACTGCTGGTATTGTTCAGTCGCATTTATATACCCAGCTTGAGGACCTCGTTGCCCTTTGGATTCGAACATTTCAAGGGAAGAGGAAAGGATTCTGGGCTCGGATATTGGGGTCCAAAGAGGGGAAGCGCGGGGTACCTCGACAGCCACATCAGCATACAGACATCACAAAACCACACGGCTATTTGTTGAAAGAAGAGGAAATAACAGATGGCTAACTTTTGATTCAACAGAGTTGGTGTCTTTTCCACCCTTACAAACTCTTACGCCCTCGTGGCGGTCGGTGCCAGCGAAAACTTCTACAGCGTGTTCGAGTCGGAGCTCCAGGATGTCATCCCCATCTGCAGAACGACAATTGCCGGCACGCGGATTATCGGGCGGTTAACAGCTGGGTATGTTTGAGCCATAGCATGATCTTCCAAAGTACTGGATTAACACCACAAAAAAAAAGTAACCGAAAAGGTCTCCTCGTCCCCACCACAACCACCGACCAAGAACTCCAACATCTCCGCAACTCCCTCCCCGACGAAATCCGCATCCAACGCATCGAGGAACGCCTCTCGGCCCTTGGTAACGTCATCGTCTGCAACGACCACACAGCCCTCGTCCACCCCGATCTAGAGCGTGAGACGGAAGAGATCATCGCCGATGTCCTCGGCGTGGAGGTTTTCAGGCAAACTATTGCGGATCACGTGTTGGTGGGCACATACATGGCGCTGAGCAACCAGGGCGGTCTGGTGCACCCCAAGACAAGCATTCAGGACCAGGATGAGCTGAGCAGCTTGCTGCAGGTACCTCTTGTGGCGGGCAGTGTCAACAGAGGTAGCAATGTCATTGGCGGCGGCATGGTGGTGAACGACTGGATGGCGGTGACGGGGTTGGATACGACCGCGCCGGAACTCAGTGTGATTGAGAGTGTGTTCAGGCTGGGTGAGGGTGCGGCGCCGGGGGCGATTAATACGACCATGAAGGAGACGATGGTGGAGTCGTTCTACTAAGGGTTCTATACATTGTAATGGCTTTGGTAGCGGGTGGTTTGGTAGGATGGTCACACTGAATAGATCGTCGACGGTAGGGGTGCGACACACTGGATTCCAAAGGGAAGGTGTGAAGACCCTGAGTGGCGTTTAAAGATACCCAGTCATCACCATTTACTTGCATTCTACTATTGTGTGAGGTGTGATGTATGTCTCAATATTTGATGTTCGTGGCAGCTAGCCTCGAGAGGGGTGAGACAGTCTCGCTAAAGACTTTAGGAAGCATGTGAACCACACCTGTGTCGTATGAGATATCCCTATCTGTGACCAGTTCTCGCCCTGGCAACGGAAGTAGGATATCGGCTCATCCAAGCTCGGATTCACCTCTCCTTTTTAGACTTTGGGTTAGCTTCAGGGCAAGTCAAGACGCGACGAGCCGTTGCAGCACCAACGGGGACGTTGTCAGGACGAGATCAGACTGGTTTGGCTTGCAGGAAGTCAGGGTGAGAGACAGTGAGTGGTCCCACGTAGGAGCGTTGGATTGGTTTAAGTAAGTGATGAGAATGATGTTGAGATACAGGAGAATTTGTGAGGAGGGGAAATGTGCAGAAATAAAAGTGGCTGGATGTGAGGGATAAATCTCTGAAGAATCCCGGTGATCACCGAGTCAGATAGTTGCAGGATAGATTTTATATTCAGCCGAAGAAGAGGTTTTGATCGTGGAGTTTTGAAGGCTGGTAAGCACCCAGCTGGAGGTCTCTTGTAGGTAACTCTGTGTCTTGGCAAAAGTGGGGTGGGGGGTCCCGTCAGCCGCGCGGACGTCAGACTGAACCCTGGAAACGAGAATCCCGACTGTCAACTGCAAGGAACAGAAAACTTGTTTTTGTAAACAAGAGGACAACTTGGGACATTTTTCTCTTTCTTGTCACACACACTTTCTTCCATCTTTTGCTGTCTCGAACTTTGGACTGATTTCTTGTTTTACTTTTTGTGTTGTCCGCAGAGAAGACCAGACGAATCTTGTGCTTTTGGGGGTATCCTGGTTTTACTTTCAGGTTTCCAGCCATACTGTGTACCTACCTACACAAACCACCGCCACGCCCAACCTCCTACCACACCCACACACTACACAACCGCGTCTTTTTTTTGCATGCAAGTTGAGAGACTCCGCTTGAGAGGTCTTGCTGCTGCGTCGTCTGCCCGGGCTGGGAGAAAGACTTGAGATGAGGAGAGGGAGGGCCGAGGCTGGACCGTAATAAGCGAAAGTGTGGAGGATCATCGCAAACGTTTCGTCCCATCCAATATGTCAAATCCAATATGGGGGTCAAAAAGTGCTTAATTCTGGTGTTGTACGAGGGAGAGAACCGGGTAGCTAGTTAAAGCCGAACCTAGTGGCTTAGGTCCTACTGCCAAGGTATTAATTTCCTAATAGCGGGTCCTTCTAATTAATTTAATATACCTCTTAGCTAACGCCTTACTTAAAGCCGTTAAGTATTTATTTCCTGACTTAAACCCTGTAATCCTCTATATTCTTTTATCCTATAATATTACTGTTATTTCTGCTATTCCGTAATATTTATCGGCTTACCTATATTAATAGCTTTACTTTCTATATTTTCCTCTGACTTCTTTACCGCCTTTATTTTCTTTTACGTTAAAGTTAATTTCCGATATTACCTTACCGCTATATCGTCCTTTTCCTCTTATAATAATATTAAGTTTAAATCCTTTAACTTTTTTTTTTAAATCTTCTTTTCTATATCTTTAATTTTAATAAAGTCTTTAAATTTAATAAACTTATTAACCGTTAAAGCTTTTATTAAATTATTAATAAATATTTAATTAATTACTATATATTTAATCGTAATTTCTTTACGTTATTATTTTTCCCGGAGTTAATAATTATAAATATTTATATAATATAATTTTATTTATAAAGTATTAATATTTACCGTAATAAGTTAAATAATTTAAACGTTATTAT